>CM077225.1:33863167-35063167 GCA_039654775.1 Spinibarbus caldwelli | reverse complement strand
TGTATAGACAAGAGAAACTTTATTGCATTGTCTATTTACTATTTTGCATGTGGTCGCACTTTATTTTAAGGTCTAATTCTCACTATTAACAAATCATTAACTACGACTTTTGCCTCAATAAACTCCTAATTTACTGCTTATTAATAGTTAGTAAGGTAGTTGTTAAGTTTAGGTATTGGGTAGGATTAGGGATGTAGAATATGGTCATACAGAATATGTGCTTTATAAGTACTAATAAACAGCCAATATGTTAACAATAAGCATGCTAATAAGCAACTAGTTAATAGTGAGAATTGGTCCCTATACTAAAGTGTTACCTCACATGAAAACCATAAATGCATTTTTATATTAATTTTGTTTTGTTGTAGATCATCTGGTTACTCTGACGACTCTTCAAATCAACAGTGCACAAACCAGATTGAGGCACACGGTCATATCAAGAGACAAAGTAACGAAGAACAAATTGACATCACAGTGGCTGCTTATTCAGTACGCATCACCTTAATTTCCCTGATTGGCAGACTGTGACGGAATCCAAGCGCTCTTGAATAATTTACACCTCTGAGGTGAAGGTAGAGACTTTTAACTCCTAAATACAGCGATAAGTGCAATCTTAGCAGGATCTGTACCAGAAACAGGATATTTTAATGTAGCTCATGGGTTAAACAAGTTCCTTGAGGCTTAAAGGTTAGATTGTTTTTATGCCAGAGCTCGAGCTACTAATCAAGCAATGTACACATTTTACAATAACTCAGTTTAACATCTACATACACGTATAAGGCGTGAGCTTGCAGCACAGACATGCAAGGTTAGCATGACATTAGCAAGACAATGATGGAATATAATAGCGCATGAATCAATCCAAAAGCAGAGGTGCACAAATAAAACGCTCCACAAACCTTCTCAATGCTCCCAAGGCTTCGCTAATGCCCTTGCCAGTGTCTTGTATCTCTCCTTCTTCTCCCCATCTCTGTGGCGTTCGTCCTCTGACTCTTTCCTTCATTACTTTAGGAGCAGCAGGTGTAACTCAAGCTAGACTCTGCCTCTCCTCATGACTATTTCATCACACCTGCTCTGTCCCTGTTGCACCCGAGTCTGCTTCCTTGTTCTCCTGTTCTCAGTTCACATGTTCTTCTGTGTTCCTCAGTTATTTCCAGCCCTGGCTCTTGTTCTCCTCCGGTCAGTTTTCCACTGTGCTTGTCCTTCACCTGCCGTAACGGTGCATAAGTGAACGGTGGATGTGAGCCGAGCTCTCGCAGCTCAGTTGGATGTGACTTTGCGTTTCGATTGCGCTGCTGTTTCGTGTTTTATCATCCGCGTTGTGCTGGAATATAGTGTTACCGTCTGATCCCTGAGGACTCTACATGATGGGCTCATTAAAATGCAACGGGATCACAGAGTAAACTTCTTATTCCCCTCTTTGTTTTCAATGAAGTCACACTGATGGCAGCTCGAGCTCTAGTGCTAATTGAAGTGCAGAACGCTTGGCCAGCTTGATCTTGGGTTGCACTTGGCAGAGGCTTTCTGACAAAAGCAATGTTACAATTGCGTTGTAATTTTATTATGAAAGGCCACACCCATATTTACTCTTTAGGAACGAAATATTAAATCGTTTCATTTGGTTGCACACTTTCTAAAGTAAATTTAAATGGTGTGTGTGAAACACACCACAGTGATGCTGAAATGTTTTGGGTGGTTGCCAGGGCATTGCTATGATGTTGTTAGAGTGTTCTGAGTGGTTGTCAGGGTGTTGCTATGACGTTGTTAGAGTGTTCTACCAGGGTGTTGCTATGAAGGTGTTCTGAGTGGTTGTCAGGTTGTTGCTGTGTAGTTGCTAGGGTGTTCTGAGTGGTTGCTAGGGCGTTGCTACAAAGGTGTTCTAAGTGGTTGCCAGGGTGTTGTTATGAGGTTGCTAGGGTGTCTGAGTAGATGCCAGGGAGCTGCTATAATGTTGCAACGGTGTTCTAAATAGTTGCCAGGGTGTTGTTGTGAAGGTGTTCAGAATGGTTGCCAGGGTGTTGCTATGATGTTGCTAAGTGTTAGGGGTTTTGAAACATCCGTAACTGTCAGACTGTCAGTATGAGCAGTAATAATAATGAGTTGCTATGGTGTTCTGGGTGGTTATTAGCACATGACTATGTGGTTGCTATGGTGTTGTTGGAGGTTGCTAAGTGTTAAGGGTTTTGAAAACTCCATAACTTTAACTATGAGCAGTAATAATAGTGAGGCTGCTCATGGCGTAAAGAAAATGTAAAACTGTCTAAAATAAAGCTTTTAATGATTGATCTCAGGATGAATGTCTAAATCAAGTGAAGTACTTTACTGCAGCACAGCGTGAAGTAGTTTAAAGTTTCGTTGCGAAATATCAGAGAAGACCGAGAGACGTGAGCTGAAGGCTCTCCATTGTGTCTCTCCTCCATGGCCATGTGGGGTCTAGCTGGTGTTTTCTGCCTGCAGGACGCTTTGACACAGAAGGACAGACAACATCTGTCGTTCTTCGCCCCCTCCCTTCCCTCCATTCATAGGCACACACTGCCTCTCCCAAATGGTGCCCTTTTGTATCGGCTATTGTCCGCCACTACATTGTGTGACTCTGCCTGTTCCCCAGAGCTCCATTGATGAGTGCTGTAAGAGACCTCAGCCAGAACTCCTCTGAACTTCTCCTCGAGCTTAATGTTTATCCATACAAGCTCAACAAAAGACATTTTGTTCTCTAGCTGCATTAGCGTTAGGATACAAAATCTTGTTTCTCTTAATAGAAAGTGTAAGAGAACATCAAGAAAACTTTTTCTTTGTTTTTGGTTCTTGTTTTAGTGATTGAAATCAAGAAAGGCTTTCCCGCCAAAACACCTGCCAAATAGTTTCATCCAGTTAGGAAATGTGCCAACTAGTTCCAAAGCCTTAAATTTCTCCCTCTAGTCTGGTTGGAAAGCTTGTAAACATCCTGCAGCTATTTGACGGCGTTTCTCAAAGGCCCTTCTCTTGAGCGATGCACCCGCGGCAGGCAGAATGTGGGGTAAAGCCATGAATAGCCCAGTATGGGGTGACCGAGAGGCCAGAGCAGATGTTAATGATTAGCTTCGTTCTCATCCTATAAAGAACCCGCATCCCAATCTATTCCCCATTTTCTAAAGAACCATTTCCAACCCTTACAGAGTGGCACACATAGAAGTCATAAATCCAGCACAGAGAAAAGAAAACTCGAACCACCACAAAAGAGGCTTACAAGAATAGAGGCTCCAATTTAGCAGCGTCTCACAACACTTTAAAGGTTTTGCAGTTTGTTTTTGGTGGTTCATGTGGTTTATAAGTTTGTCTTTTTTTTAGGCTGAAAATGCTGTAAGAATTGTGTCAGCATTCAAATATGAAAGTAAAGATGCTCAACAACAGTGTGTGGTGGAGTTAATAAAACATCGAAATACATTTGATAGTTCATAGTCTTTATTTGGAAAAATAATTTAAGCTAAAACTTCATTCAGAGAAAGAAAATCAAACAAAAGCCTGTTAATGAAAACAATACCATTAATAACATTTTTACAATCCTTCTTTAAATAACTTTTTCTCAAAACATCCCAGCAACCCGAAGTGCCTTTGCAAGTAACAGGAACAACTTAGGAAAAACGCAAACTTAAATAATCTTAAAAACATTACAAATATTTAGAAATACAACTTAAATAAAAATAAATTAACTTAAATCATACAACTCTTGTTACAAAAAAGAAAACAACAAAAAACATACAAACAAGGATATTATTCATCATCAACAACACAAACTTATTTTTTTACGTCGAAAAACAAATTACATACATTTTCTAAACCATAATGCAAAAAAGCGGAGGCTTGGAAGACTTTGAGATTTTTTTTTGAGCACTTACACATAGATTCCACTGGTCATGTGACAGGATATGACATCATGTGACATTTTAACCCAGTGCAAAACAGGCCAGTATGGCTGAACATCCACCGTTTTGATGTAGTCCCTTGTACAATGACTTGTGGGGCCAGCAAATGTTGCCAAAATATTGCTAAAATGTTACCACAACTTTGCCACGGTGTCACAGAGACAGTCAATGGCAAAACAGTTTGTGACACATTTATTTTAAACTACGTCCTTAACATCCTTAATGTTTGGTGCAGTCTCTGGGCACAGTAAAAGCCTGTGGGAATTATTGGCAGAAAACCAGCAAATGTTGCCAAAATATTGCTAAAACGTTGCCACAATGCTGACACATTATTGGACATCACATGGCAAAACACTGCGATACTTTACTTTTCTTGCATTCTTCTTTCTGTTACTTCATTCCTAATGCCATTCTCGTGTGATGAACCCATGTTAAAAAAAACATTTAAAAATGGACACATATTGTCCAACACCTTTAAAATGGCTTTACAGGTAAATTTTACAACTACATTTGAAATTTTAATGACACTCCTGCCATCATTATCATTTCCACAAGTTTCCAAGCCTACAGGCCACCACTGCCTGTGCCTCTTTCAGTACAGAGAACCAGCTCATCCTGAATATCAGTTAATCAGTCTTAGTTTCTCAGCAGCAGTAGTCATGAGGTGGGACATTTCCACCAGGTTTCGAGCAGCAGCATTTTCTTAGGGAGTTCAAAATGTCTCCCATAGGACACAATGAGCATCGGCTTCCTGCAGGCCCATTACACCTGAGATGGGTAAAGACAACAAAACATCTGTTAGTTCATTCTCAGATTCACGGTAAGAATGCTAAATGGGCGTACTTTCTTTGCATAATGTAGAAAGTCAACTACACGCGACACTCACCTCAGTTGCAATTACACATTCATCTTTTTCCTCCGACATCACCATGACGGATTTGTATTTGGTGTCGACACAAGCCGACGTGGATGCCGATGCACATGCCGACGCACATGCTGACTCGGAATACAGCGAATCGGAATACTTTGATTCTGAATACTTTGATTCTGAGTACTTTGATTCAGAATACTTTGATTCAGAAAACCTTGACTCTGAATATTTTGACTTTTCTGATGCATCACTGTAAGGAAAAAAGCATGTTAGCGATGCATAAATTTGAAAGTAAATATTCAAATTAAGATATTGCTATCTTGGACAAGATTACTCGAACACAGTTTTTACCTTTTCAGACGTTTCCTGCGCTTCTCCTCAAATTCAGAAGAGTCCTGCAGAGATTGGCACTTTACATCCTCGCAGCTATCGGACAACTCCTTCGCTGCCATCTCCTTCCCAGCGTGCTCCAGTTTCACCTCATGCTTCACCTCGTATTTTACTTCATGCACCAGGTTGTAGTCTGCAGGTGCATGTCGCATCTTATAGCTCCTCTTCTCCTTCTCTGTTGTCATGCTCAGGTCGTCGTGATCACTGTGGAAATCGATCTTCTTGTTGATGTTCTTTAAAGGCGCTGCCCCGATGACACTTACGGCCAAGTCTTTGTCTCGGTGACAGTTGTTCGTGAGGTTGTTGATTGTTTCGTTTTCCCCATTGGCGACCTCCTCCTCTCTATCCCGTCGGCGTTGCTGAACCTTCGAGCGAACGCAAACCACCACAACGGCGCATGCGACTACCAGCAACAGCACCAGCAGGACTCCCGATCCCACGGCAGTCCAGGGAACGTCACCACCAATTTGAGACGCTCTGTCCGGAAGCAAGAACTGGCAGTTGCGTCCTCCATATCCTGCAACACAAGCGCAAACGTAGCGGTTGTTCCTCTCGTGGCAGGTGGCGCCATTATGGCAGGGGTTGTGTTGGCAGCGGCTCACAGGTGAGCTGCAGTTCCTTCCGGTGTATCCAGGTGGGCATGTGCAGATGTAACCGCTGGCCCCTTCCTGACAAGTTCCGCCATTTTGACAGGGGTACAGTGAGCACTCGTCCCCAGCACGATCGCAGTTCATACCTGTGAACCCTTCAGGACACTGGCACAGGTATGAGTTAACCAAATCAACACAGCGTGCACCTGTGGACGGAAAAGGGATAAGAATGAGATTCTGGACCGCTTTTGATCACTAAGATTCCTGAAGGTCAAATTCAAAACTGCATTATACCATTAGAGCATGGACTGGAGGAGCAATGGTCGATCTTCTTCTCGCAGTTGAACCCTGCGTATCCTGTGGGACACTGGCAGAAGTAACCACCGTCGGGGTTGTCGGCGCAGCGTCCGCCGTTAAAGCAAGGCCCGTCCGCACACGTCATGGCACTAAGCTCGCAGTTGTTGCCATAAAAACCAGGTGGACAGGTACAGCTGTAGGTGTTCTCCATGTCCTGTGAATGCAAAAGGAACGGGATGCTGAGTAAAAGAATGCAAAAACATTGGTTTGTATGTACTGTACAGGTCTAATTCACATGTTGGCAAACTTACAGTGCAGCTTCCTCCATTGCGGCAGGGGTTTCCTGTGCATTCGTTGACCTCGATCTCACAGCTGGCTCCTGTGAATCCTGGCCGACAGGAACAGGTGTAGCTGCCCTGACCGGTGTTACTACAAGTGGCTCCATTCAGGCAGGGCTTATGATGTGTACAGTAGTTCAGATCTGTAACAGAGGCGGACATATGTTGAGCACATGTGGATTAATCCAACCCAAAGCAGTGACACATGGCTGGACTGCAGCTGGACAGCTGCTGCATGCTCTTGAACGTCTATCTCACATCTCTCTTTCAGTCAGCCTCTCTCCTCTCTACCAAACATCCTTGTGTCGCTGAGTCTTTCAAGGCCATTCTAAATGCTTTTCTTTGATCTTTTGTGTGTCTTTCGCTCTGCTCGCTTTCTTACCTTGGTTGCAGAAGAGGCCACCCCAGCCTTCCTGGCAGTTGCATTGCCATGGTTGCTGGCAGGTTCCATGAAGGCATCCTGGGTAACGTATGCACTCATCACAGTAGCGGCCTTTAAAGCCCACTCTGCACCTGATGTACAAAATAAACAAATCGTCAAATTAGAAAAACAAACCTGAAGGTGATTTCAACAGCTAATGACGTAAACTTCGAGATAAACATACTTGCACTCTCCAGGTTTCTCGCAGAAGCCATGCTCCTCGTCGCATCCCGGAAGGCAAATTGCTGTAAGGAGGACAAAAAACACCTTCGTTAAGGATCATGGAGGCACAGTTTTTATTTTAACTTTGTTTTCCGTAAATCCTAATTTTATGTCAAATGAAGAGGGAGGTGGAGTCACTTAAACCTATTAGGCTTTCTCTCTTGCTCAAAAATACTCAAATCTCCTAATCACCACTGAAGAATTCCTGCTTAACACATGACAACAATAGGGTGCTCACAAACAAGGGGACCCTTCTTTCCTCCCTCTCTTCACTGTGGGTAAAAACTTTTTTTCTCTCCCTCCTGTGCTCTCAATGTCTCCGGGTAGGGAAGATAAGAGTGGACAGCTGGTGTATGCGCGGCCAGCGGACGACAGCTGCTCCATTGTCTCCACACTCCCGGCAGCTGCCCACTTCAAACAATACCTCCCTTACGCCAGCCAATCGGCAGCCGGCCCACTCTGGCAGCAACCAATCGGACGCCAGCATGTAAATTTATGGCACGCGTGAGATTATTCCTAAAAACTTTCCTCCTCCCGACTGGAATAAATCAAGTGGTGTGTTGTGAGAGTGGGCTAGAAGGGGGAGTATGAGTGTGGGGGGCGGGGGTATTAGTTACAAGTTGTTCGTAACCGTTAACTTTGTTTTTTTCCTTGCTTTTTCTCCCTCGCTTTTCTAAATAAGTTGCATCCAGTCTTTCCAAATCTGGGTTGAGTTTTTCAAACCAATAACATTACAATTATGGGATTTTATACTATATTAAAATACAATATTTTTACTCACGTTCTGTGCAGTACTGGCCCTTCCAGCCGGCATCGCAGATGATTTCTCCACGTTCTCCGCAGGTGAAATGACCGAATGCATCGTCTCTGGGCCGGCAGAACACAGAGCATCCCTCGCCATAATAGTGCTCGTCACACACAAAACGGTAGGAGTACTTGAGCTCAGTTCGACCCACGCTGTGCAGGTCCTGAGACCAGTCCTCGCCCACAGTCAAGTGTCGCTGTGTGGTCATGGTGCTGATGATGCGCTCTGGGTTTTCTGTGTAAAAGATGATTTTCAGTCATGCAGTTCAGAAATATTCATATTAAAATTATTTTTCTGTTGTGAGATCACATACCTGTTGTCAGATCCTCTTTGGAATCAGCATGCACTGCTTCGATGATAAGAGAAAAAGTTCCCTGCAATCGCAATAAAATTTTTGTTCATCAGAAAATGAGCTGAGCATTACTTCTGAATTGCTTCTCAAAGTCAAAGTCAATGCATCAGCACTTACCGGCCAAGTGAAACCGAAATTCATCCTGATGGGATTGGTGAAAGAGCCATCCGCTAAGGTATCTGGCACTTGGAAAGAGTTGGAGCCCAGCACAGGGGTGACGGTGCCTCCGTAGGTGCAGGGTGGCTCTGGAGATGCATTGGGCTGATAATGTTTTAAGCAGATGCGGAAAAAAGTCTTGCACTCGCACTGCTGGTACGGTGTGGCCAGTCCACCTTTACAGCAGTTCTTGTTGCCTTGCACACCCTTCTTGTTCAAAAACTCCTGCAACTTCAGCTCGAAGACGCCTGAGGAAGACGCCTGGAGAAGAAGCAATGTTTGAATTTTAGATCTAAATGTGATTGCAGTTAACACTTTGCTTTAGATTGAGTGAGAAGTCAGTCTTACCTGGCAGAGCAGCATGTACAGGATGAAGAAGAGCAATAGTAAGTAGCGTCCCATGATGAATAAATAATAAATAAATAGGTTATTGAAAGTCTTTGAGCAACTTGGCTGCTCCCAGATCAGTCAGGGGATCCCTCTGTTAAAAGCCTTTTCTTTTCGCCGACTGATTCATTGGAAGAGGCTTGCTTTCAAAAGATACTGAGCGTGAACGCAGTTCCCTTTCATGTCAAGTGCGCACAAAGCGACAGAATTCCCAGTTCTTCCCCGAAAAAAAAGTGTGTCCAAAATTATCAGAGAAGTCCCAAATCAAAATAAACGGACTTGTTGAATTCCGTCGGAATTATATAATCCTCAGAAGTCGGAGAAGAAAAGTTGTGTATTCTTATAGTTCCTTCTTGGTCTGATTATAAACCAGGGTTCGTCACTGGTCCAACATCCCTCCTCACGTCCTTCTCCCGCGGACTCTGTGCGTTTGTATCTGGAGCGAGGCCGCCTGGCGCCAGTTTTATACGGGGTGCCACATGCCGGGGTAATAATATGCTAATGAACCACTACCCCCAATCTGTCCCACGCTTTACAATGCGGCTCCCTTGCAACCAGCCCCTACCAACCAACCTCTCCTAAACACATCAGCGCTGCTTGTGTGTGCGTAAAAGTGACGGTAATTTACAACTTGAAGTTTTAGACGTTAGATTATTTATTATAGATACATTATTGGCATTAGATTCCATGTACAATGCGACGCTATTAAAAAAAAAATACGTGATAGTTTTGTGTTCGTTTATTCGCTCAGGGAGTTATAAAACGCGTGTTTATTTGGCTTAATTAAACTAATCTAAAAGTTAACTTCCAGTACATTTGAGGAAGACAATCTCAGTTTCCTGCTTCAGGGAGTCTCCTGATTTGTGTGTAAAAAAACATTCCTCAGGCTAACACTGTGTGCGTCAGGCAAACTCACAAAAGAATAAAGGCAAACTCACATCATTTGTATGGAGGCCAAATTCTCCACTTGCTTTCCTTTTTCCGCTGTGTGTGTGTGCGTGTATGTGTGTGTGTATTAAACGCGTGCAGTGAAAGAGTCCGAAGCGTGTGCGTGAGTGTGTGTGTGTGTGTGTGTGTGTGTGTGTGTGTGTGTTGCTCGCGTGGCCATCCCCGGGGCGCTCTGCTATTGTGTGCAGGCGGAATAAGTTTGCTCTCAGCTGTATGGTAATTCAGGCAGCACCTGCGCTACCGTTCTCATAATCGGGCGATCCGCGGAGCCCCACAAAAACAAGCAAATCGCCTCCTTATCGTTCCATTCTCAGCAGCCCATTTAAATAAATATATGTTTGTTTTTCCTGGTCTTTTGAACGTCTTCGATGCCCGATTGTTGTCTTACATTAGAACCCGCTACGATTTTTTTTTCCAAGCCATATTCGTTGTTTGGAAAAAATGAGAATAAAAAGTGTGTGTGTGTGGGGGGGGGGGGTCCTTCATTTAAGTGCGATTTTCTTAAGCACAAAAGCTTTTCGCCTGAGGTCCATAGTAACCAAACACAAGTGAGACAAATTACATCACTGTGTTAAGATATGCTTTGAGCTCTTTCTGTATTTCCAATCCACCAACCTTTAAATGAGCCAAATTTTCTGACATCATAGAGTGGGGAAAAAATGGATTCCTAGTGAAACTTTGCTGGTGGCAGGGGACAGGGGTGGGACATTGGGAATGAGCTGGAAAAAGATGGCATTCCTCTTTTTTCTGTATTTACTCCCTGTGTGTGATTTAAGTTTAGAAGTTTCCTTACTATTTTTCCCCATCATATATTTTCTAGTAACTAAAGGTTTTTGTGTTTGTACACTGTTAAATTTTATTATTTAAAACTGGCACCTGTGAATCTTTACTGTAAAAAAAAAAATAGTATGTTCTCAGTGATGGGCAGTAGTGTCGCTACAAGTAGTGACGCTACTAGTTTAACTACATGTCTCAGTAGCGTGGTGGTAGCGTCGCTGTTTTCTGAATCAAATAGCTTTTCAGTAGCGAAGCTCTATTTTTGATCAAGTAGCGCGGTAGCGTCAACAAAAGCTAACGTTACATTTTCCAAAGCATTTCTGAAACTCAAGCTCAATTCAGAAATATAACTTGCTACGCATCACTGATCCTGGATCAGTAAGTGACGCCACCGCCACTAAAGCTCATAACGCCATTGGCTCCTCAACCTGTCAATCAAACCTCATTATTCCTCCCGCCTCTCTCGTCAATGAAGTGCGGCGCGCAGTTTAGAGCATCTCAGCTTGTTTGCCGTCTGAAGGTAAATAAAGAACTGTTGATTGAATAAGTACAGCGTTTTCTTTACTCTATATTTATAAAGGCTAATGTTTTTTGTATTTGAGGAGTGGAGAAGAGTGTCTTAGTCTAGCATTTTGTTGTCAAGTCACAGCCAAATAGCTTGTGCGAAGCGCTGAATCTTTTATAATATGATACTTTTGCCAAATAACAGAAAAAACTGAGCGCCCACATAGCGACAGAAAACTGTCGACCTGCAAGTTCATGAAAATGTAAATGCGATGCCCGTACTGCCTTTGATGTGGCGGTAATGACGGGGGGAAAAATGCTGGTCAAAAGCTTGAACTTGATTTTGGTGGAATGTTAATAATATGACACATGTAACGATACAAATAGCCAGGCCTATACATCTATATGGTAACACTATACAATAAGATTTCTTTAATGCTAGCTGTATTAACTAACATGAGCATACAATGAGCAATACATTTATTACAGTATTTATTAATCTTTGTTAATGTTAATGGAAATACAGTCGTTCATTGGTAGTTCATGTTAGTTCACAGTGCATTAACTAATGTTAACAAACACAACTTTTGATTTTACAGTTTTTCTCAGTCACTTTAGTGCATCTCTCGAATCATCCTTAATATTTGCAAAGTATGTGCATTTCTCAAAACAATTTGTACAAACAGCATCACACAATGGATTACCTGCAAAAGCCTGAAACCTATTCAAAATCTTTAGTTCATCTCTCAAAAGTATTTATGTCAATGAACATATCAGACAGTGCCATCAGAATGAAAAGTCCTTGTGTCATTGTTCACAAACAAGATAGTCAAAATGCTTAGTCATGTTGTCAATATAGGCCTAACAGTGCAAACTGTTCGTATTACCTGATATAAACTATGACAACAGTTTGGATGACAGTTACTGTATTGAAATGCAGAAAGCTGCACTTCTTATGTTTGTCATATCCATTTCAAAAGTATAATTTACATATTACTGTATGTGGGGATATTGATTGAAAGAGACTGGATAGGATTCACAGTTACACTTTTACTAGTGATCTGACCAAAAAAAAAAACATTACAACGTCATTGTGATATAGAAAAGAAAATAAATATGGGCACAAAGGCAAAAATACAAAATTAGAAAGACAAACACAGGCAGAGCTTTGCTTTTGCATGTAGCACTGTATGGAGGAATTTCAGAGAACTGGTTTATCATTAATTCAATTCAAGTTTATTTGTATAGCGCTTTTCACAATACAAATCGTTGCAAAGCAGCTTTACAGGAAATTAAGTTTCTACAATATATTTATATATTGTAGAAACTTAATATATTTAACTTATGGCAAAATTAGGTAGTTCTGTATGTTGTCTGAGGGTAGGCATCATCTGAGGTTCTCTGAGGGGTTGGCATCATCATGGTTATTGTAGAATTGATCTACATTCTCTTCATTAGTGAAAGTTAAGATTCACCTGCACAATCCATGGCATATTTACAAAAAGACTAATAGAAATGTTTAGAAAATATGCTTGACAGTTTATGACTACTAGATCAACCATTTTGCATTTAATGAATTATACGATGAACTAATGACTAGATGTTTTGAGGAGTAAGACAATTGCACAGAGAAATATATAACACATTTTGAGCAATATAACATTAGCAACTGATAATGTAGGAAAACGCAGACATATGTACATAATCAGTTGCATGAATGTACCAAAGCAATTGCAACTTGTTCAAAAGAATGAGAAACTGCTTTTATGATGTGCACAAGTGACTAGATGATGTGGACAACAAGTAGTTTTGAGAATTTCATTTCTGATCTGAGAAATGCACCAAAGCAACTGAGAAAAACTGTAATAGTGCATTAGTACATGTTGAAATTAACATTAATAAATGCTGCAGAAGAATTGTTCATTATTAGTTCATGTTAACTAGTTAACTAATGTTAACTAATGAACCTTATTGTGAAGTGTTACCATTTATATAAATGTATCTGTGTATAATAAAGCCACTATACCAACGACCAAGTTGGTATTGTGGCTTTATAGGGGGAAGTCGTGGCCTAATGGTTAGAGAGTTGGGCTAGTAACCTGAAGGTTGCCGGTTCGATTCTCACACCGGCAGGAATTGAAGGTGGGGTGATTGTGAATGAACAGCACTCTCTCTGCCTTCAATACCATGACTGAGGTGCCCTTGAGCAAGGCACCGAACCCCCAATTGCTCCCCGGGTGCTGGAGCAATGGCTGCCCACTGCTCCGGGTGTGTGTTCACGGTGTGTGCGTTTGTTCACTATTCACTGCTGTGTGTGTGCACTTGGATGGGTTAAATGCAGAGCACCAATTTCGAGTATGGGTCACGACTTCTTTTCAATAGGAGGTTTCCGGCCAACAGGAAAAATTTATTTTGCCTATGTCACAATATGAGGTAAATCCGGCCCTGTACATGATAGTGATTTTTGTTGCCAAATTGGTTTGGAACAGTTGTTGAATAAACAATTAAACTGAATGCCTGTCTATCTGCTTGACTGACAGTTTTATTGATCACTGAGAGAGCATTGACTTGGTATGATGTTGGTTCAATATAAAAATGATTAAAAACAAAAAATAGCTTAGATGTAGTAAACTACTTTTGCCTTGTTGCTGTAGCTTAGCTTGCTACATTTACCAGGGCTGTAGCTTTAGTGTAGTGAAGCTTCATTTAATGAGGAGTAACTGTTAGCTTAGCTCACTACATTTTCCAAGTAGCTTGCCCAACACTGTATGTTCTGAATGGTACTGGATATTGCATATGCCATTACATGATAGAATGTTAAAATACCAAGCCAATCTTAGATATTTCCTAGATTTTTTTTTTTTTTGGCATTCATTTATAGCTGTAAAACTTTCTGATGATGACTCAAGTGCTACATAGAAGGTCATCTGATGACTTAAAGTTTATCGAATTGGCCTTTACCAGCAACTAACATACAAAGTGTGACCCATAAAAACGCCAACAGTTTAACACACAAAACTACCATAATGCAGTAGCCTAAACACTGATTAAACAACCAATAATACAACATAAACCTTTTTAATAAAGCTCAAAAAATACAATATTTTGCACATTTGTTCCCTCATAAAAACAGGTGGTTCATATACTTTTTATTTATAATTTTATGTATATTTTGTATATCATTTTTGTCATTTTGTATTAATTTTATGTGTTGTGTTGAGTATGAGTGTTTTTCTTGGTCTTAGTTGTAAGATGGTTCATATATACAGGTGCATCTCAATAAATTAGAATGTTGTGGAAAAGTTCATTTATTTCAGTAATTCAACTCAAATTGTGAAACTCGTGTATTAAATAAATTCAATGCACACAGACTGAAGTAGTTTAAGTCTTTGGTTCTTTTAATTGTGATGATTTTGGCTCACATTTAACAAAAACCCACCAATTCACTATCTCAACAAATTAGAATATGGTGACATGCCAATCAGCTAATCAACACAAAACACCTGCAAAGGTTTCCTGAGCCTTCAAAATGGTCTCTCAGTTTGGTTCACTAGGCTACACAATCATGGGGAAGACTGCTGACCTGACAGTTGTCCAGAAGACAATCATTGACACCCTTCACAAGGAAGATAAGCCACAAACATTCATTGCCAAAGAAGCTGGCTGTTCACAGAGTGCTGTATCCAAGCATGTTAACAGAAAGTTGAGTGGAAAGAAAAAGCATGGAAGAAAAAGATGCACAACCAACCGAGAGAACCGCAGCCTTATGAGGATTGTTAAGCAAAATCGATTCAAGAATTTGGGTGAACTTCACAAGGAATGGACTGAGGCTGGGGTCAAGGCATCAAGAGCCACCACACACAGATGTGTCAAGGAATTTGGCTACAGTTGTCATATTCCTCTTGTTAAGCCACTCCTGAACCACAGACAACATCAGAGGCGTCTTACCTGGGCTAAGGAGAAGAAGAACTGGACTGTTGCCCAGTGGTCCAAAGTCCTCTTTTCAGATGAGAGCAAGTTTTGTATTTCATTTGGAAACCAAGGTCCTAGAGTCTGGAGGAAGGGTGGAGCAGCTCATAGCTCAAGTTGGTTGAAGTCCAGTGTTAAGTTTCCACAGTCTGTGATGATTTGGGGTGCAATGTCATCTGCTGGTGTTGGTCCATTGTGTGTTTTGAAAACCAAAGTCACTGCACCCCGTTTACCAAGAAATTTTGGAGCACTTCATGCTTCCTTCTGCTGACCAGCTTTTTAAAGATGCTGATTTCATTTTCCAGCAGGATTTGGCACCTGCCCACACTGCCAAAAGCACCAAAAGTTGGTTAAATGACCATGGTGTTGGTGTGCTTGACTGGCCAGCAAACTCACCAGACCTGAACCCCATAGAGGAATGCCACGCTTTAATTACTGCCACGCCGAATTGAGGCAGTAATTAAAGCAAAAGGAGCCCCTACCAAGTACTGAGTACATATACAGTAAATGAACATACTTTCCAGAAGGCCAACGATTCACTAAAAATGTTTTTTTTATTGGTCTTATGAAGTATTCTAATTTGTTGAGATAGTGAATTGGTGGGTTTTTGTTAAATGTGAGCCAAAATCATCACAATTAAAATAACCAAAGACTTAAATTACTTCAGTCTGTGTACATTGAATTTATTTAATACACGAGTTTCACATTTTGAGTTGAATTACTGAAATAAATTAACTTTTCCACGACATTCTAATTTATTGAGATGCACCTGTATGTGTATATATATATATATATATATATATATATATATATATATATATATTATTTTTACTGTAGTGTGTTTACATTGTTTTTGACTTTTTTTTTTTTTTTTTTTTTTTTTTTACAGTGTACAAGGCAAAAGTGAGTTCTTAAGCCACAACATTGTTCCTGTTTTGCTCGTTGATTCTCCCCTGTGGAATGAACTAACAGTGAAGGGAATAACAGTTGAAGTGTTGGAGCCTGTAGTAACTCAAGCCCCTCAGCTATCACGTCAGTGGGACTCGCTCGCTTCTTGTTCTTGCCTTTCTTTGCGCTTTCGTTTTTCATTGATTGTGAAGCCCCTCGGGGGACAGTCACTGAAGGGGGTCTACGGTACGCCTTCAGACGCGACCAGACCCTTACACACCATCTGCCACTGACTAAACGCCTGTCTCCTCCCTCCCTCTGCCCGTGTGTGTGTGTGTGTGTGCTCACTGCCCTGCGTCTAAATTGAACTAGAAGCATGTTAAAGAACCTGTAACGGTATGGGCCGGCAGGGGCCAGATGGCGCAGGCGAAGCCAGAAGTGTTGCAGTCCCAGCGGAGTTAGACAGCACATGGGCGGCCGTGGGAACCTAAGCTGGGCTCGCATCACACGGGATCGATCATATGAAGTCGTGTGGGGATCACAATTAGGGGCTATAATGTTGTTTGCGACCTATCGATCGGCGAAGGGGTTGGAGAATCTGATTTGATACGCCACGGTGTATCTTACAAAAACGTGGCGCTAGATTGGAAAAGGTAACACAGGGATGATAGAGCAAGGAGAGAGAGAGAGCGAGGGAGAGGAAGATGCGCGCGCATCTAGTGCGCGATTTATAGGATCACTTTCGGGGAGGGGGCTGATTATTTTTAAGGGAATTTCAAACATCTCAGTGGACCTTTTCACATTTCTTAGCAGCGTAAGTCGTCATAGTTGGGTAAACTTCATTTGCTCAAATAACAAAAGAAAAACTCCCGGTAGCGTTTTAACGACTTTCAAAAAAATAAATAAATAAATAAATAAATAAATAAAATAAAAAAATTGAGGGAGACCCATAACGGCAGCCAGAGGAGAAACTCTCAAATTTACAGTCCCTTCCATAGACGCTGTATTAGAAACATGTTAACTAGTTGTTTTTTTGTTTTTGTTTTTTTTTGTAATTTGATGCGAACAAAGTAGGCTATAGTGTTATACATACATTTTTTTTTAAATCACAATATGAAAAACTTTAGAGGATTTACGAAGCTGATGACCCTTGAAACGCCTTGTGAAATGTGAAAAGTAATTTCTCAACTTGTGTCGCGCAGCGAAATTTGACGCTACTAGCACAGCTATCTAACCGTCAGTTATCAAAAACGTCGTAAATAAATAAAGCTAGTTTGTGATAGACTTGTTGTCAAAGTTTATCGATGTACCGCGAAATTAATCGCGCTTCAGCGTCATTGTTGTTATGGTTACCCCTTCAAGCAAACGCGACTCGTTCGCTTTGATTAGTCCGTTTTAAACGTTTATCATTACTAAAACCACGTCGAAATATATGCTTGTAGTTAAAAAAATTAAAAATAAAGAATAAGCAAAAGTGCTTTTACTAATACACCCCAACTTTTTGTTTTGATTTGTTCAGGTCGTAATTAAGCACCCTGGAATGTGAAATAAGTGTTTTAGTCGCATATTTATTATATGGTTCAGAAAGCGCGTACCTGTGGTTCAGATCTTATTACTTTGACCAGCTGCGGCTCATTATCATGCGCCGTTGCCATGGAGATGTTGGTCGCGGCTTCATTGAGTTTCTCTCGGGCCTCCTGCGGGGATGCAATCATTCAATAATTACGCAGGGATCCTCTTATTTGCGCCCGTGCGCGTCTGTTTGTGGGTGTGTGCTAGCGTTTGGGAGCTGACGCTTGTCGCGTGCCTGCGCGTATCTAAACACATCTGCTTCGAGGGCTCCAGGGACTGATGCGCGCGTCCGCCCACCACAACATATCGACCTCTGTCTCTCTCTCGACATATTGATTTGACAAGTCATAGGCATTTTTGACACCAGGGTCCCCACGCTAAAGATGTCGATGCAGTGCGCTGTCATCCCACGTGATGATTCTGGGTTTTTAATATGATTTCCACTAGTCAAAAGTTTGGACTCGCCTCACAGTGTATGTTTATAAGGATCTTAACTAACTTTTGAGCTAATGGCTTTTTGATAAATGCTTACAATTAATTTTGTAGACAAGTGTAGTGGCCCCAAAAGTATAGTCACATTGAAAATGTCATTGCAGTAGATAAGAACATATCAAACAAAGTGCCATTTATTTTAAAGAAGCACTTGCATATTTTAAAATAGCATACCAGTCCTATTAATCTGGCCAATATGAGACCATGCACTTTAAAAAAAAAAATTTTTTTAATTTTTTAAAATTACATTTTAGTAATATTCAATTCGATTTTTAAAAAATAAAATAGCATACCATACCAATTTGCCAATTTTTGGCCAATATGAGACCATGCATATATATAAAAATTAAATATAAAATAGTATACATGGCAAAACATTAAAAAGGATGTTTTTAAACTATAAAATAGTATTAAACTAGGTTATTTAAACTATATTAAAATTTGATACTATTTTAGTTTGATGATCAATGTGATGAACTCCAGCTATTCTGCTCGGACACCTGTGTGAATGTTAGGAGAATTGACTTCACAAATCCACTAAAAATCACTAAAACACCAGCTTATTCAAGGATATTGAGCAAAAAATGAAGAAAAAGTGAATGTTAGCGAAGGTAAGAGATCCTTTGAAGACATTCGCTCTAATATTTTGTATTCTATAATGCAGTAATAATCAGGTATGATGTGTAACTTAAGAGTCAAATGCATTCTGGGGTCACAGTATAAGTTGTGCATGAACTTAATTTAATTGAAATAGAGAAAGAAAAAAAACATTAATGATCATGTTCCTCCTTCAGTCATAAAATAAAGTTTCTTTATTGGCATTGATGGTTCCATGAAGAACTATAACATCCATGGAATCTTTCCATTCCACAAAAGGTTCTTTATAGTGGAAGAAGGTTCTTTAGATAATTAAAAAGTTCTTCAGACTAAGAAAAAATAGTTCTTTTAAGAACTGATCACTAGCTATTTTTCCATCCACATATTTATATGCACATTTTGGGATATCGCATAAACAACCGATGGATGGATACGCCAGCATGCACATAAATTCTAAAAAAAGTAGGATAAATTTTTTATCCGGTAAGAAACCATGAGCATAAACTATGATGGAAACACTTTTACCAAATAAATTCCTTAACGCGCATCAAAAAAAGACATGTGACTTTGCGATGGAACAGCATACCTGGACCAACCAACAGACCAATCTCATTGTACAGCATCTGAAATGCTAGTTTTGTCATTCTAAAATGCTTGAGCAAAGTTTCGTCAAAGTGCTTCGTTATAAATAACTCCCAGAACTGCGTTCCCAAACAACAGACTCCAAAAATAAAATAACATGATTCGTTTCATCTCCATACTCTGAAGCTCGTGATTTATTGTATATAAAAATTAATATATATAGTGCCTTCTCCTACTGCAGCAAATTAAATTTTTCTTTGTGGTATTTAGCGGAATTTAATCAGGAAGTGACGGTTTTGTTTTCTTCAGCTCACTGGATGGAAATGGTGCTTTATTCGCAAATGTTTTATATGATATTCCAATTTTGCCCATAAGTTTAATTTGTAACTTTGGATGGAAACATAGCTACTGAAAGGTTCTTTGTGAAACCAAAAATGGTTCTTCAATGGCATTGCTGCAAAAACCTTCTTTTAGAACCTTTATTTTTAAAAATAGGGAATCTTTCTATTCCATAAAAGGTTCTTTATAGTGGAAGAAGTTTCATTGTAGATTTTTATAATGTTCTTCACATTTTCTGTTGCACAAAAGGTTCTATAGAAGAAAAGTGTTCTTTAGATTGAGAAAAAAAAGTTTCCTTTGAGAAATGTTTGCTGAAAGGTTCTTTGGAGACCAAAATGGTTCTTCTATGGAATCACTGTTAAGTAGTGTTTAGTAGTGTTTGAAAACATCCCAGGATGCACCTCATGAAGTTGAATGTCTGATGAATGTCCAGAGTTGAATTTGTATTTGTTTGTGTTTTGGTCTCTATCTACTTCCATATGTTTCCCCCATAGTTTTGATGACTTTACTATTACTCCAAAGTGTGAAAACCGTAATAATGAAGAATGAGTAGGTGTGTCCAAACTTTTGACTTGGAGTACTTCAGGCTTTTGTTTTGAAAATGAAGCCCATCAAAGTTTCTCTGTCTCTTTCTCTGTCTCTCTGTTGCAGCATCTGCCCTGAGGATGAACAGATGTAGGCACCTGTGTTTAGGGCTCACACATCCCCCATCCTCCTTTTCTTCTCTCTCTCCTCCCTTTTAACCTCCTCAATCCTCCTCAGAAGGGCCCACAAAGGGGTAAAAGAGGAGGAGGGGGCAGTAACTATACCCCCAGCTCTATACTTCCATCACCCCCTCACACACACACACACACACACACACAGCACTATCTTCCAGACAGGCCCAAACAATCTGTTGCAAGATGATTGCTCATTTCCAAATAACTCTGACAACGCAGGTGTGTGTGTTCGGGGCACATCGCATGCATTCAAGTTCATTTATATGGGACGCTAAAGCTCTCGAGTGTCACACTGGATGAAACACAGGGTGCGTGATTGTAGGTTACAAGAGCCGCAGGTACAGTAATCACGCTCTCCAACACACTTCTGTAACAAAATCGAGTGTTGAGTGTCAGAGTCACACCCTCCAAAAGTGACCCACCCTCAACAAAGCCACAGAAAAACAGAATAACTAAGATCAGCTTTTAAGACAAAGCCGGTGGCAGGTGTTGAGTGTGTCGGTGGTAAGATGAAGCTTGTGGGAAGAACTTGATCACAAAAGGACTTGTTTTCCATGCACGCACTGATCCAGAGTCAGCGGTTGAAGGCCATCTTCTGACATCTCATCCATCACTGCTCAGCATCAGAGATGACTCTAGATCAGTGACACAGACTCCCACACCATGATGCTCATGTTTATATTCACCTTGAAACGAAACAAGTCAATAACTGTCCAAAATCAGCCCCTGTGTTTCTTACGATTGTTTAGTGAGGATTAGTGATGATGGATACTGACCAGGTCAATCAATCTGTCCGTTTTTTGCCATAATTATATAATTAAGTTAAAATTAAATTAATAAATGTGTGTGTGTGTGTGTGTGTATATATATGTATATATGTACATAATTATAATTTATCATTTATATTTTATTTTTATTGATAAAAATATCAAAAAGAATAGTGTATATATATATATTTTATTAATGTGTAAATATAAAAATACATTATATTAATAAATATGGCATAATACAAAGAGTTGATTTAGGAAATTTTGAATATATATATACAGTGTGTGTATGTATATATATATATATATATATATATATATATATATATATACACACACACAGTGTATATATATATATATATATATATATACACACACACACATACAGTGTTAATTATATAATTATATGAATATTACTATTTCTGTTTATTTTTATTTGTTTATTTTAAAAACAGAAAATTAATTGTTTATATACTTTATAGCAGTGAATATATGATTTATATTTTATTGTAAAAAAAATAGAAAAATTAATAGTAATAATAATTAATATGGTGAAATATAAAAATTGATTAGGAAATTTTTGTATGTTTAATTTGTCATCATTAAGATAAATTTAATATAAATGTATAAATTAATATTGTAAATAATTATAGTTAATATTATATTATTATATTATAAATTATAGTTAATATTTTTAAAATAAAAACATTTTATACATTATAAAAATATATTTGATACAGAAAAAAAACAGTAATATTGTGAAATATTATTACAATTTAAAATAATGGGTTTCTATTTTAATATACTTTAAAATAACATTTATTCCTGTGATGCAAAGCTGAATTTTCAGCATCATTACTCCAGTCTTCAGTGTCACATGATCCTTCAGAAATCATTCTGATATGCTGATTTATTATCACTGTTGGAAATTTACATGTTTAATATTAAATACTTGATGGTACCTGTTGACAGCAGGTGTGGAGTCAGTTCTTTTTCAAGTCACACTGCACTTAAGTGTGTCTTTTTTGTTTACCTGTTGCACTCTCACTTTTCCTCTCTCTGTTTTTTCTTTTTTTCATGCAGCGTTTCTCCACTGTGCACCTGTTGTGATCTCTTCAGGAATTCTCTCTTACACGTCAGTCGCTCGGGGACAAACAGGGGTTTTGAAGGTGAGGGGGTGAAGCGCTCTTTCTTTCTCAGCACTCAGTCTTTTCTTCCTCCAATGTTTTTCTCTGGCCTTCCTGCATTCTGTCGCTCTTGTGCTCTCTCTGTAGAGGTCTTAGACCCCTGCCCTGTGAGTCTTGCCCCAGGGGAGAGGGGCTTTTGTGTGCCGATGCCCCTGCAAGCTGGACAGACAGCTGCTGTGGAGTGGTCATCTCCACACACACACACAATCTATTACCCACGGCCTATTCAGCTCACAGGCAGAAATGCAAAGGCATGGTTTCGCCAAACTTTAATGAAGACAAAGTCCAGCACGCAATGGAGGCCGTGGCTCTGGAGTGACCTGTACTCACACACGTTAGACTCCGCAACCATTTATGAGATAATAAGAGAAACTCCAGAGCGACTATGTAATTTATTCAAGTTTATAGAGAATGAAGATTTATTTAATGTGCAAGGGAGGCGTTTAGTGACTTTAATGCTTTTTTGATGCTGAAATCTCTGTACGGTGCTCGAACATTACTTTTTATTGAGCCTTATTGAAACAAATTGTCCAAAAATTATTGTTTAAGGAGTGTGCAGAGACAATTTCATTGTACGTCTCCATTTTACCACCTTTTCTAATATTTTTCTAATCTTATGCAACCTAGCAATCCAAACATGTTTACGTGTTTTTACCTTTATTTAAATTAGTTCACTTAAATTTGTTATGTGTGTGTGTAAGATGATAATCAAATATTTTATATTAAATATATATTACGTTTTAATTACAATTTATATTTATAATTATATTTGTATATTCACATGTATTCACTGATTAATCTTTAGTAAATATATATTCATTAACCAAGATTATATATGTATATTTTATTTTATATATGTATATATATTTTAATTTAATTATAATTTTCATGTTTATTTTTTATGAAAAATTATATAGTAAAAAAATTCTAATTTATATATATTATATATTATATATATAATTGTATATAAAACATTATTTCATTATTTTGGCTTGCTAGTTTGCATGTTTTTCCAAAAGGTGGTCAAATGGTGAAGCGAAATGAATATTTCTCTGTAAAAACAACTTAATTTACACAAAACAACTAAAATACAAAAATCACTATTTTCTACTTATTTTGAAAGACTGAAAGCACGCATTTAAGCAATATAAATTATCATTTATAAAATTATAAAGTAATTTTCAATGAACCATTCATGTAAAGCTTAAAAATAACATGTTGCATGTGTATTAACCTACACGAGGATGGCAGCCTCCACACACACACACATGTTGTCCTGTTGCAGAAGCCGATCTGTGTGATAATGCCATTGTGTGGATGAATCTAATGACGCCTGTTGGTGTGTTATTAAGGCAGCACAGGGGTCATTAGGAGTGTGTGTGTGTGTGTGTGTGTGTACGTGTGCGAGTGATATAATAAAAGCAGGACGCGGGTCATTAAGAGTGTGTGTTCAGTTGGTTCCCATGCTCTGAAGCAAAGCTGGACAGCAGGGCTGTGCTTTCACACACACATCATGGCACACGCCTGTTGACTTAGGCACAAAAAAAGTGTGTGACATCGCCGTGCCCTGGCGCCCCTATGCATCCCCTATGTCTTTTCTCATCCCTCCCCTCCCACCCTCATTCTTCCTTTCTTTCTTTTGGGAATCTCTCTATCCGTCCATCCCTCCCCAGCTTAGAGTCCTGTGTTCCAGCGAGACCCTTCCTCTTCTAATCATTTTTACCCATCAGATGATCCGGCCCCTTATTTCACACTGAGACTATTAAGATAGAGTCCTCCCCCTCTACACACACACACACACACTACTGCAGGTCCTGAGGGACAGCATTGGAAGCATTGTGTGTGTAGAGACACATCTGCGTCAACACACATGTACACATTCAGACACAGTGACTCTCATGTGCCCAGGTCATATTTCACCCCAAAATCTAAAGAAAATTTGATTAGATTTTTTATGTAATATGTTTTACTTAATATTTTGAATAAACAGAGAATCCTGTTTTAGGACCATACAGATTTTTTGATTTGCAACATTATTTTAATGACAATTAGACAATTTTTACATAAACAACAATAAAAAAAAACATTTACAATAATAGAATAAGTAATATATAATAAGTCAATAATATAAGTAAATAAGTAAATAAATAAAAAATTAACATTGCCATAATGCAAAAAATAAAATCATTACCATCACCATAATGCAGTAAGTCAATAAATAAATAGAATCAAATAATTATCATTACCACAATGCATTAAGTAAATAAGTAAAATATTTCTTATTACCATAATATTATTATCATTACCATAATGAAAAAAAATTCTTATTACCATAATGTAATTTTTCTTATTCTCATTACTGTGATACGGTGTGTTAAATTGCAATAAGTAAATAAATGCAATAAGTAAATAAATAATTCTCATTACCATAATGCAATAAGCGAATAATAAATCAAATAATTCTCATTACATAATGCAATAAATAAATATATAAAATAATTCTCATTACATAATGCAATAAGTAAATAAATATTTATCATTACCACAGTGCAATAAGTAGATAAATAATTAAAATAATTTAAATATTGATTTAAATGTCCAGTTAAGCTCATTTCCATCCAAACACGTATTACCGCAGTGCATTTAATTTGTAATTTTTTTTTTATAAATTTGATTTTTTTCTTATGATTTTAAGATGAAATATGATTTGGACATTTCTTGATAGGTTTCATGATATTCACCCACATAGATGTGTAACATGCATGCATGTCCACACTTATGTGAAAACGTGTGTGTGTGTGTGTGTGTGTGTGTGTGTTGGTATCAGCTCTTATCTGGCCATGATCTGACGGGTGTTTGATGGACTTGTACCCAGCAAATGTGTTTTCAGCCGATCTGTGTGTGTGCGCGTGTGGATGAGGGGCGTGATGAGGGGCGTGAGGTGCCTTTGATGGTGTGATAGAGGCGTGTGTGCGTGCGTGTGTTTGTGTGTGAGGGCGGCTGCCAGGGTCAGCTCTGTCCTGGGAAAGTTGAGCTCTCCATTTACATCAGCACATGTTGAGGCCTTCTGGTGGCTGCATGAGCGCATGTGTGGACAGATGGCACCAGCTCATAGCTGCAGATTCACTGAAGAGGAGCTACATGAGCCTGATAAATGGAGGAGAAGACGGGATTAGCTTGCTATTTTTCATCATAATCACTGAAAGTGTTGCAATTGTGAAGAAGATATGAGGTCAAAACAGTCTTGTTTAAAGGGAAAATTTTGTTTTTCTTAATATTAATAAAGTTATAAGACCTGGAGAAAGGCTGCAGTATTTTTATTGGCATATTAAAATGAATCTTAACATAGTCATAGTTAAACATGTAACGCTGTAAAATAAAATGATATACAATTATATGAAAATAATATCTATAATAGTATGAAATGTTTTAAGTTATGACATTTGTTTTGTAATGTTATGTTATATTTATTGTTCACTGGCCGCTGCTTATGCAGAGACTATGCGGTCAGTTAAGCAAGAACGCAGTACATCTCAATTCTCATAAGGGTGCGTTCTGTGTCCTCGCGTACTTCAGAGTTTGTTCTTCCAAGGAAGCTTGGCAAGACCGGTCTCCACGAGAACACAAGTCCGTTCTTTGCGTTCTTGGAATTGAGAAACAGCCTTGGTTACTCATAGTAGCGTCCTGTCACGTCACCACTTCCTTGACCTTTCACATCATTTATCACTTGACCTCATATTTTATTCAGGAGATGCTTTTGGTGCATCCATCCATCCATCCATTCATCCATCCATCCATCCATCCATCCATCCATCCATCCATCCATCCATCCATCCATCTATCTATCTATCTATCTATCTGTCCTTCTGTTATTACATATATCTATCCTTCTATCATAATATCTATCTATCTATCTATCTATCTATCTGTCTGTCTGTCTGTCTGTTCTATCTAGCTATCTATTCATCTATATGGTACTCTTTGGTGTGTTTTTAGTGTATTACTTTTATAAAGTGTAAAATATTATCTTAAAGGATTCAAAGTATTGATTTTGGAGGAGAAAATACCCTTTCCTATTGTTTTCTCCAACTTTTCAGTTCCTTCCTCCAGCTCTGGGAGGAGATGTGAGGTTCAGTGAAACGCAGCACTGCGCGCATGTGTCGTGTATTAATCCTCTTACTGCAGCAGATGCTCGTCTGTCAATCAACCTGACGCGGGTGCGCGCGCTCGAACTTGACTTGAGAGCGCGAGAGAAAGAACACAGCAGGTGCGCGAGGGATTCCGCGCCGTCGTTTAGCGATGCAGGAATGGTAAATAGACCCGTTTACTGAACTCATCATGTCTTGACAGCGGTCACAGGCTTGTTTTGAAGCGCTAAAGTTGCATTTGTTTACCGAAAAACGCAATGCCGTCGCAGGACGAGGATGAGGCCGTGAATGAAGACGACAGTCCGCCTCCGGTTCCACCGCGAGCGGCTCCTCCGCAGAACTCACCGGCGGCCGCCGCCGTACCTGAGCGCCGCGTCAAGTGTGTGCTGGTCGGGGACGCGGCGGTGGGTAAAACGAGCCTGATCATCAGCTACACCACTAACGGATATCCGGCAGAACACATTCCCACCGCCTTTGACAACTTCACAGGTAAACTCAAATATCCATGCTGATTCTAGTGTGCTGGTGCCTTATATTTACCATTTTACAGTTATATAGGCTATGTAAACATAGACCTGTCATGGACTTGCACGTGATATTTCCCTGACGATAATTCATTAATATATTAAGCTAAGCTTTATGATTGATTGATTAAATATTAATACAAATTGACTGACATACAAGTGTTGTGCTATCTCAGCTAGGGTTGTGGTGGATGGAAGACCAGTTCAACTTCAACTGTGTGACATGGCAGGACAGGTGAGCTATTTATCCATCTGAATATGTTTCTATCATCTCATCATTCTATTGTTCTATCTGTCCTTCTATCCTTCTGTTGTTTATCTATCTATCTATCTATCTATCTATCTATCTATCTATCTATCTATCTATCTATCTATCTGTCTGTCTGTCTGTCTGTCTGTCGTTATATCTATCCTGTTGTTATATCTATCTAACTATCGTTATATCTATATATCTATGTTGTTCTGTCTATCTATCTATCTATCTATCTATCTATCTATCTATCTAGCTAGCTAGCTATTTGTCGTTATGTCTATCCTGTTGTTATATCTATCTGTCGTTATATCTATCTATCTATCTATCTATCTATCTATCTATCTAAATATCCATCTATCTGTCGTTATATCTATCCTGTTGTTCTATCTATCTATCTATCTATCTAGCTATCTGTCTATCTATCTATCTATCTATCTATCTATCTATCTATCTATCTGTCGTTATATCTATCCTGTTGTTCTATATATCTATCTGTCATTCTGTCTATCTATCTATCTGTCATAGCAGAGATGGGGGGCAGCGGATCAGCCTCTATATGTAAGCAACAGGAGATGACTGAAGAGCGCCACCTAGTGTTAGAATCAGAGCCTGTATTCTCTTAGTACAGAGTCCTGTAGATTTTTGTTGACAGTCACATAGATTGACTCTGTGATGTTCAGCACACAGTAATAGAACTTACTCATCAGACTGATCATTTACTTGCATATCTTGTGCTATAAATAGAAAAGCACATGCAACTTAGGAGTTTGAAAAAATTATGCAAGCAGTTGCTGCTCTTATTTGCAATGCATTTATTTATAAACATAGGTAACAATATTTAAATTAGTAAGTAAAATGTGGCAGCTATCTCACTTTTCTTCTTGTTTTCAGGACGAGTTTGAGCGCCTCCGTCCACTCTGTTACCGTGATGCTGACGTCTTCCTGCTCTGCTACAGCGTGGTCCTTCCATCCTCCTTCAGGAGCGTGACGGCCCGCTGGGCCCCCGAGGTCCATCGTCTCTGTCCGGGCGTTCCCATCATCCTCGTGGGCACCCAGAGCGACCTGCGGGAGGACGTCCAGGTGCTGATCCAACTCGCGGACGGCCAGGAGAAACCGGTGAGCGGAGACGACGCCCGCCTCTGCGCCCGGAGCATTGGCGCTGTGACGTTTGCTGAATGTTCAGCGCTGACGCAGAAGAACCTGAAAGAAGTGTTCGACGGTACCATCTTGGCCAGCATGCAGCATGCGGAGGAGGCGGCGTGGCCTAGGATGCTTACGCTGAGAGAAAAAACTCCAGATAAAATCAAACAGCTCTCAGAGACATGGTGGAGGAAACTGAGCTGCGTCCAGAGCTTTGACCTTCAGTGAGTTTACAACATCAGACATTTTTTTCTTTGGAATAATGTGGAGTGAATTGTGCACAATAATGAAAACATGCATTAAGAAAGTAAATAGGGTCAGTTTTGATTTATGTTTACTTCTAGACATTTTAGATATGAAAAAATGGTAATTTTTATTAAAAGGATAAATGTTAAAGTACGTTTGTAGAGTTTAGAGACAGATCAACTGATAAATAATTGCAAGGACTTTTTTTGTAAAAGCCCTTGTTGTAAGAGTAAGTGAAGGGAAAAGAAGAGGATACCATTTGTAACCATATGTGAAATTATAGATTATTATTATTATTATAGAATAATAAAAATGAAAGAGAATATTTATAGATTTTAGGGTTTGGGGTATGATTTTTTTCTTTAAAGAAGTTAATTTCTGAAGGATCATGTGACTGCTAAAAATTCAGTTTTGCGTCAGAAAACAATACATTTTAAAATATATTCAAATAGAAAATAGTTCTTTTAAATTGTAAATATATTTAAAAAAAAAAAAAAAAAAAAAAAAAAAAAAAAAAAAAAAAAAATATATATATATATATATATATATATATATATATATATATATATATATATATATATATATATGTTGTTATATATGTATATATGTTATATATAATTATATATGTTAAAAATTACATGTTGTATGTACCTGTGACCCAGAAGTGTTTTTGTGCGTCGTTTGGCCCAATACCCTGCATTCATAGCAGTGGATTAGCTGATCCTGTGAACAGACTGAAGATCAAGACTGAAGGAGAGGGATCTGATGTCTGCGTTACACCTGTTGTACTCCTGTATAGTCTGATGTTTTGCTTACAACTTCATTTCAGCTGTTTACTTCATTTTATACTCAAGATGAGTCATATTAAAGAACTGAAATGATACTGAAATGAAAGAGACAGTGTTACAGTGTTTTCGTCAACAAAAATGAACTTCACCCACGGGTCTTGTTCAGGCAGCCCTGTCAAAGGTCCGTATGGCCCTAAAGCCTTTAATCAGATCCGATTCATTTACATCATTGTGTTACGCTTTTCCCTCAGCAATCTGCAACTCTCACAGCAGAAGTAATTACCGCCATCACAGAATGACAATTACCTCCACAATGACACTTACTGCAGGCTGCAGGCTCTGAGTGGATCTGAATGGAGTCAATCTGACAACTGAAATAACCCAAAACCCTTTTAATAGCAGCGTTTACAGCCTCTAATATCTGACTCGCAGGTGCCAGCTGATGCTTGTACAGTAATGAGATTCATACGTGCAAATATTCTTGAATTTAAAGTTTTAAGCCACATAAGTTTAGTAAGGTTTAAACGTCTGAGCTTCTTCTCAGTGTGTCACTCTGTATCAAGAAATTAATATTGATGGACCACTAATATGAATTGTAATATCTATGGTAGTTAAAGTATTTTACATTTTCATGCATTTGGCGACTTGCATTCAACATTTATCAGTTCATGCATTGCCTTGAATTAAAACCCATAACCTTGGCTTAGCACTGTTTTAATATTTGAGCTACTGAAATCCATTTACTTTTTAAAAAATTATACAAAGTTTTAAAATGAGGAAATTCTATTTTGTTTTTTTTCATAGAACATTTTCAGTTTTTATGTCATGAATTATGTGTTAGGTGTCATTAGCAAACTTTTCAGTATTTGAGTAGTTAAATTCAGAAATAGTGATTTATTTTTATACATTTAAAGTGAATTTACTGCAGCGTGGTGGGCAGATCGGCTCCTGTGCCGCAGCTGATCCTGTAATGAGTCGAGACAGAAGACACCTGTGGGAATTAGGCAGGCAGATGGCGACTGGTTTTTCCAAACCCAGTATCTCTTGACCTCAAACTCCACCTGCTGCGGAAATCATGCAGGAATAACATCAGTACAACAGGCCTTGAGAGCTGCTGAAAATCCACCCCGCTGAACCAGGGTGATTTTATCAGTATGACTCACTGAAACATAGTCTGTGTTTTTCTGATAATTCAGTTCAGCTGGTATTCTGGGGAGATGACAGTCCTGAAGAATGTGAGTTACATTTTGTTTCCTTCCAAAAGCCATGACTGGAGACAATATTTGCTACTCAGCGTATTTTAATACACTGTTATTGTCAATAGTATTAAATATAAGGCTTTAACTCTCTCTCTAGTAGTAGTGCACTTATGGAGCTTCACCTGTAGAGGACACTATTGAGTTACGTCCTAAAAGTCAGGTGAACACAAGAGGTCAAATTCATTAAAAAAACAAAAACAAATAAATAAATAAAAAAAGAGGTCAAGTTAATCCAACCTGAATTATCTTCTGTGTGGGTGCTGCTGGGATGGCATTAATGATTTCACGGCTATGTGGCTATTGGCAGGGATGTTTTAAGTCACAATTAAGGTCTGAAAGTGCATGAAATCAATCAAATTGGTAACACTTTATTTTAAGGTGCCTTTGTTACACGTTACATGCACTTACTATTATAATAACAATAAATTGTGTGTAATTACATGCAAGTAACCCTAAGCCAAACCCTAATCCTAACCCTAACCATATAGTAAGTACATGTAGTTAGTTAATATTACTCAGTACTTCAATGTATAATTACACTGTAACAAGGACACCTTAAAATAAAGTGTAACCATAAAATTAAGTGTATCAGCATGTTGCAAATGCTGCAGGATCTTCTTTTCTTCACTAACCTCATTTTTCTTCATCAGACTTGCTCAGTGTTTATTCAGCTGGTGTTTTGGTGGTTTTTAGTAGATGTATGAAGTTAGTTCTCCTCATGTTCACACAGGTGTCCTTGCAGATCCTCACAAAGTGGCACAGTACATACTGTTATTCATTTCAATGCTATAGATCTGTTGGTTTACCATTTCAAACATAAACTTTATTTTGTCAAATGTTTTGCTTGAATAGTTTCTTTAACCCTGTGATGCATGAATTTTTAAATCTCTAAAAATTTATATTATTAAAATACATTCATGTTAATTACATTAAATAGTGTTGTTGTAGTATTTATTAATATCTTGAATGAGATTTTCGTTTCTGTTTTAATTAGCTAAAGTAATTTTAGTTTTAATCATTTTGTTCTTTGTCATTTTTTATTAGTTTGCACACTAGTAGGCCTAATAGTGGTTTGTGTCTGACTCATATGGTGACAGCTGTGACTGATGCGTGCTGCTGATGTGCTCCGGTGCTCGACAGGTGCGGCAGCACTAATACACGCGGCTCCGTTCAGACGGGACAGGTGAAGGCTGCAGGGGTTCAGATCTGGACAGACAGCGGCGGACACATGTTCAGCACATGTGGAATAATCCTACAGCACGACAGCTGCTCCTCTCTCCCGGATCTTCGGATTTCTCCATTTGCGCTGTTTCATTCCTCTGTCTTCTTTCAGAGGAATTCTTCATTTCCAGGCTTTAATCAAACACAAGTACTATTGAGAATAAGCGATCAGATCTGTCAGATAGCTCATTAACAAAACGATTCCAAACAACGACTCACTGATTCGAGTCATAGTGAGTTGAATCATTGAGTTAAATTCAAATTCATTTGTATAGCACTTTGCACAATAAAAGTCCTCTAAAACTGTTTTACAGTGACAACTATAGTGTCCAAATAATTCTGTTCTATTTATCCTAAAATCCCAAATAGAATTAAAGAGAATTTTGTATTTGTGAGCCAATCAGAATCAGTGTTGCCAACTTAGCAATTTTGTTGCTAAATTTAGCAACTTTTCAGACTGCCCTAGCAACTTTTTCTTCCAAAAGCACCTAGCAACAAATTTAGCAATTTTTAAAATTTATTTGGCAACTTTTAGCAACTTTTGATAAGTGACTCAGACGATAAAAAAGCACACATTTTCCATCCAAATTACACAAAAAGAGGAAATCAAAGATGCCTAGAAGTGCACACATCACTTGAATTGAGTTAGTTGCTATTTGCAGTTGTTCAATTTAATAATAATAATAATTGAATAATTGTTTATTTATTATACACTTTGTTAGTAGCTTGTACCTGCGATTGTTGATCAGTTTGTACACTGCAAATGGAAAAGATACTAGTAATTTTCCAGGACATTATCCATTATCCATTGTAACCCGAAAACACAAAGCGTAAATCAAAATGCAGGTAAAAAATTCTTTCATATAGTAGATTGTGCCCTATTTTTACAGGCTTTTCTTAGAGTGTAGCATACTAACTACTAATACCCTGCTTAAAGCATAATTGTTGAGAATGTGTTGTATTACTAGTTTACTAGCTATTAAAAAAAATTAAATTGTAATCATTCAAAAATGTGTAAGCGTTCAATAATTCAATGTATTTAAAATACAGTTATTTATATTTTAATATTATATTATGCATATTATTTTACAAACAAATCTAAATGGACATGTATAAAATATATTTTTTGCTGAGATTTGATGTTGCGACAATTTTGCATCGTGATTACGCAACGACGTCATCGCGCAATGACATCACAACGTCATTTAGCAACTTTTAGTAACAAATCGATCTTCCTTTAGCAACTTTCTCTAAAAATTAGTTGGCAACGCTGATCAGAATGCATCCAACTTTAAAAAGCGCGCGCTTTTAATGAACAGAACGTTCTCGTCCGTTGGTGAGGAGGACAAATATTTAACGTATAGTTAGTCATCTATAGTCATCGTTCTTGATGTGAACGGATTTTAAAATATGTGGTATATGTTATATGTTATCTTACTTGAAGAGACTGTTTGTTTTTAACATAAATGATACGTTACACCGTCAAGTGTAACGTTCTCGTAAACAGAACATTCTCGTCCGTTGGTGAGGAGGACAAATATTTAACATATAGTTAGTCATCTATAGTCATCGTTCTTGATGTGAACGGATTTTAAAATATGTGGCATATGTTATATTATGTTATCTTACTTGAAGAGACTGTTTATTTTCAACATAAATAATACGTTACACCGTCAAGTGTAACGTTCTCGTAAACAGAACATTCTCGTCCGTTGGTGAGGAGGACAAATATTTAACATATAGTTAGTCATCTATAGTCATCGTTCTTGATGTGAACAGATTTTAAAATATGTGGCATATGTTATATTATGTTATCTTACTTGAAGAGACTGTTTATTTTCAACATAAATAATACGTTACACCGTCAAGTGTAACGTTCTCGTAAACAGAACGTTCTCGTCCGTTGGTGAGGAGGACAAATATTTAACGTATAGTTATAGTCATCTATAGTCATCGTTCTTGATGTGAACGGATTTTAAAATATGTGGCATATGTTATATTATATTATATTACTTGAAGAGACTGTTTATTTTCAACATAAATAATACGTTACACCGTCAAGTGTAACGTTCTCGTAAACAGAACATTCTCGTCCGTTGGTGAGGAGGACAAATATTTAACATATAGTTAGTCATCTATAGTCATCGTTCTTGATGTGAACGGATTTTAAAACGTGGTATATATGTTACTTGAAGAGGCTGTTTGTTTTTAACATAAATGATACGTTACACCGTCAAGTTTTGAAGCCGCGATGGTTACGGTTGCTAAAAACGACTGCTTAACGGTTGTTCGATTCATCAGACAGATAAACACATATAACTGGTAGTTAGTTGTTGTCTTGAGGAACTCCTTAACAACATCTACTCAGTTTGCGTCGTTTAATATTATATTAACATTTAGTTCAGTAATGTTTATTACTACGTTTTTAAAGGATGTTTTTCATATTTATAGTTTTATTTAGGTGAAATATTTTGACTTTCAGATAAGTAGTGATACTTTTAAACACATTATGGCACACATACATTGTGAAGACATCTAAGTTTTCATCTAGAAGATGTGTTTTTTAGAGCATTGCTCATCTTAGTATGTTTTTAATGCGTTTTCTGTCAGATGTTAAATGGCTTTAAGATATTTTTGACTTAGATTGTATGGAAAAAACTGCTTTTTAAAAGATGTTTACCAGATGTTTGTACACAACAGATGATTTCCAGATGAAACGCTCTTTCACAGACATTATGGAGATTTGTATGTTATCTTCACATTTGCTCTCTTATAAAGTTTCTCATCCAGTGGTCGACAGAAGCTTCTGCGGGGTGCTGAAGATCAATGTGGACAGGTGTGTTGCAGAAACAGCTGCTCTTCTGGTTAATGGTCTTCATCAGTGTCTCCCAGGGTCTGCTGAGTAACGGGAAGGAGCTGAAGGAGGTGCGCAAGTGTAACACGAGTGTCTAAAGTTTCATACCTCTGAGTGCTCAGAGCCTTTACCAAACGCAGCCGGCACAGATTAACCAGCTTCTGCTGTGAAAACTACCAACAAATGTTTGTTTAGACACTTTATACCAGTAAAACAGAACTCTTCTCTAGAGACATACTTTCTGGCACATCTAGTATATGCACACACATTGGTTTTCTGTCCTCTATCTCACAGACATGCAGCTGTCAGTGAGATTAGACTTTTAGCAGGTGTCTATTTATAGTGCCGGTTAAACAGATCGCAATGGCACGTCAGCACTTCTGATCATGCTGTTTAACAACCAGTTGAAAACAAAGACATTCACTACATCATGGCATGATTCAGACCTCTGAGCCGTCTGCTGTCCGTCAGCAGGTCCAGACTAAACCTCAGCTGGCCTCAGAGGTGGCGAGATGATTGCAGATGCCTGACAGTTTGTGGCATATGTGCAAATAACCGGATACTAATGGAAGCTCCATTAGAAAACCAGTCAGAGGGTTACCATAGCTAACATTAGACACACACAGCGGGGTCCAAAAGAACAAATTGGAAATAAAATTTTATGGTTGTTAAGTGGATTAGAAGTATTTCAGGTTCTGCACTGATCAGCATCTGAAATATGATTATCAGGTTTTGTTCATGCATCTCCATTGCGAATTAGTTTTAATTACAGTTTTCACTCACTTTATGTCACTTCCCTTGTAAAAAAATCCTAAAGGATTCCAATAAGAAAATTGTTCTAATTAGAATTTCTTTCATAATTTGGAACCATTTCAGTGGGGTTCTTACAGGATTTGAGATTCTTATTAGAGTTTTTTTTTTTTTTTTTTTAACTGGAATCCATTGGCATCCTATTTAAATCATTCTCTTTTATGTGCATTGTCTCAGTAAATAAGCTGCTGCAAAGAAAATGAACAGGATATGAACAAATCCTTTGTATCAGAAAGTCCTTAGGAAACTTATAGGAATTGTTCCAAAATATGATGGAAATTCTAATTAGAATCCTGTACAATTTTCTTAATGGAATCCTTTGGGATTTTAAAATTAATTTAAAATGGTTATATTTGTTCTAAACTAATTTTAAATTATGAAAATAACTCTATTAAATCAGAAAAGAATGCAAAACAATATTGTCACTAGTGGATTTAGACTTTTGGACTCCACTGTATTATTTGCTAAAATAAAAACCACAAATACAAACAATATAATACAAAATTAATTAAATTATACAAAAAGTATGGATGTAAATGTCATTAAAACAGCAAAAACTGTCTAAACTGGAATAAATCAACATAAAAGATGTTTATTCTTACCTTTAAAGTAAGTTACACTGATGTTTAACATTACTCTGTATTATATTGTGATTTCTGAACATAATATTGAAGGGACATGATGTTACTCAAACATAGTTTATTCACTGCAATGCATTAAGAGTATTTCTGTTTTGCAGATGAAAATATATCTACCTGTGCAAGTTCTCATGTACAAATACAGTGGTCAAAATGTAAACATTGCTGAAGAAAATCAACAAGTTAGCATATTTCATATAATTCATTCAAGAACATCAGTGTCAGTAGCCTTAAACAGAACAAGTTTCCTTTTATGAAATGATAAGCAAATTAATAACTGAATACATAAATAATCCAGATAACAGGCAACCAGTTATTAAGATAAAGAGCTGAGAAAATGTCCCCCGGTGAACCATGAAGGTTCAAGTAAAGCATCACGGCTCATTCCAAGTGTCTATGACATGATCGGTGCTGATGCATTTTAAATATCACAGGAAAGCAAAATATATACATGTGAGCAAATATGTATTTTCGTATCAAATCTGTGCTCTAACAAATAACTCAATGCATAATGAAATTATCACATTCACAAGAATCAAATGATGGCCTTCAACTAGCCCTCAATTATTTTTCCATTTAAAAATATTAATTACTTGACATCTTTGTGCAAAAAAATGATGATTGTTGGTGATCGGTGACAAAAATACACTTTTTTAGAAAACATTTCACGACTTGCAAAAGTACATAGTTGCACAGCACTGCACTTCTAACACAGCCTCTCAAATACAAATTCACTGACCATGTGATCAATTGAAACAAACCAAACATCAGTCAATCACATTCAAAAGAACAGTTTACAGCTGACATTGTAATGACAGGCAGGCTGGAGCGTCTAGAATAACATTCTGGAAAGATCAGAATAAACAATCATCTGAGTCAGAAACAAATCCTTTTTTAACATTAAATGTTTGGTCCACTCAGAAATTAAACTTGATCATTAAATCCCTGCAGCTGCCCATGTTAAAAGTCAGAAGAGAAGATCTGAAACCTTCTAATAACCACCAAACACTGAAATTCGGACATAAAATGACCATTAAATTCCAACACATAGTGATTAGAAACAAGATACTGAAAATATTAAAAACAAAGGATTTGTGATACTAATGTGTTTTGGTGTAGTATTTAAATGTTTGGTCCTTAAATGCATTCATGACAAAGTGATTGTAGCCAGCATCAAAAAATATGAATTATTGTAATATTTAATGAATAAATGCATTTCATATCGAATTTAAAGGAATGCATGTAACTTTTTATTCATTTTTTTGTTGTCAGTTGTCCAGTGCCTTCTGTAATGGTCCTGTAGTGCTGAGTCAAATATCAAATCCACTGACATAAACTGGTCCTGGATCAGCCTCTACCTCAGTCGAGCAGAGAAGCAGCGCATGTACTCCGTCATCCAGCGCTCGTCTGCCACACTCAGTGCTGATCTTCGGGACTTCTCCAGGTCAGCTGACCTCGCCCGCCGACGGTCTGATGATCTTCCACCTTTTTTAGACTCTCTTCGCGTCTGGACGCCCACGTCGGCCCGATGAATCTGCAAATGAATTCAGATATATTCAGTTTCTTGGATCTCTGACTCAACTCATTAGCAGTTTTCTACACTGATGAAATCTAGCTTTTTAACCTACTAAACTTTTGTATACCAGAGAAAGTAATCTGACTGTAGCTTCAGGATATCACTGCTCTACGCTGAATAATTCACCACTTCCACATGCGGTGTCAGATGTCACAGTGCTTCATTCCACTGATTAGTGCACTTCAAAATTCCCCTCTTTGTTTGTATCATTTATTCAGATCTGTTAAAAACACACTCATGTTCACTTCTGCTAATGGATACCCATGCAGGAAAAAAAAAAAATACAGTGCAGCTTTTTAAAATATTATTTTAATGAAAATATTTAATTATTTTTAATATTTTAATATATGTGTGGAGTAATATAAATATATTTATATTAAAATAATAAATAATATATATAAATATATAATAATTATAAAAATAATAATTAAATAATATAAGATAATAATATAAATATATATGGCCACATAATAATATGAGAAAATATATTTAAAAATATCAGAAATATTGAAAAAATTATATAAATAAAAATGATTAGCAATTAATTCCTGCTAATGGCTACCCATATAGCAAAAAAAATAAAATAATAATAATAATAATAAATACAATAAAATAATAAATAAATTATAAATAAAATAAAAATATATATGTTATATACATATAATAATATATACATATATAATTTTCTGTAAATATATTTTCTTTACTATATTGCCACATAATTCAACAATACACTGACAAAATCCTACATATGAAATCTAAAGTATTTTTTAAAATTATATAAATATATTTTTATACCTATATTAACAACATATTTCTTTAAATATATATTTTTTGCATTTTTTAAAATATAATAATAAAACATACTTTTGTCGTATGGGTACAGGAAGTTCTCATGGCAAATTTCTACATCTGAGGTAGTGATCTAGGCTTCTTGTAACACTGTATAAAGTTTTCATCTGGACTGAAAATGAGAGTAGTTTTCATTGCCTCTAATATCAGACACGATACAGAAAGCTGCGGTAACCATCAGGCCTCACCTCTCCAGCGGACATAGACGCTCTCATATTTGGTGTCCTTCTGTCCCTGGTCTCAATGTGCTTTTCTGTCCAGTTATAACGGATAAAAGACCGTCTGTTCTCACGGTTGGACGTCTGCTCCTTGGTGTTGCCCGGTGGTTGGCTCTTGGCCCTGGATGGTTTTCTTGATACGGATAGTTGAGATTCATCACTATCCAACTCTTTATTAGGGTAGCACAGCTCTGAACGGGGTGCCCGGCGTCTCTGTCGCCGTTTTGGATTAGATTCTGATGGTCCATTGGGAGTCACATCTTTGTAACCATTCTCTGCAATAAAAGCAAAATGAGGAGTTTGTTTAAAGGAATAGTTCCATTAAAAAAATGAAAATTTAAATGTGAACCTGGACCACAAAACCAGTCATAAGTAGCACTGGTATATTTGTAGCAATAGCCAAAAATACATTGTATGGGTCAAAATGATCGATTTTTCTTTTATGCCAAAAATCATTAGGATATTAAGTAAAGATCATGTTCTATGAAGATATTTAGTAAATTTCCTACCATAAATATATCAAAACTTTATTTTTGATTAGTAATATGCATTGCTAAGGACTTCATTTGGACAACTCTAAAGGCGATTTTCTCAGTATTTAGATTTTTTTGCACCCTCAGATTCCAGATTTTCAAATAGTTGTATCTCGTATCCTAACAAACCATACATCAATGGAAAGCTTATTTATTCAGCTTTATACTTCATACATTATACTTATATATACATTATACAAAAAATTGACCCCTATGACTGGTTTTGTGGTCCAGGGTCACAAATCATGTCTTAATCAAACTGAAGATTACAAGACATGAACCTACCCACTGGAAGTGAGCTTTCCACGGTTGCACTAGTATCCGTGTGAACTTCTCCATTCATTTGCGGCTTCCAGGAGTTCAGAACCTCTGCATTCTCATGCTTGGACTCTGATGAGGATATGTAGTGTTTGGCATTTGAGACGTTCCCCTCTTGCAGTTTGGGACTGGACCTTCCGCTCGAGTCAGACCCGCTGTCCCATCCGTCATCGAAAAAAGGTCTGTGTGTCTGCTCCATCTGCCTCCGCGTCAGTCTGTACTTCACAGAGTCCTCATAACATTTCGAGAACGTCTCCCACTTGGGATCTCTGAACTTCTTCATGTACTCCGTCCGGATCTTCTTGGACATCATGTTGTTAATGGTAGACATTTCGCCCTGCTTTAATATTCACCTACAGAATGAACATAATGTAAGTGTCAGTCTGGTCAATGCATGTTTGCATACTTCACATCAGAGCAACTCACTCAGCATCTGTTCTTCGTAGTACATAGTATGGATTGCAATGATTTTATTTAGTATTGCAATCAGCCTTACTGTGCACTGAGGAGTATATTTTGTTATTCCAGTTCTCCGGTTGAACAGGTTACAGTCCAGTGCCCACATTATTTATTTATATTCTTTACATAATACATAAGCCGATGTCACATTTCTAAAGGGACATTTCTTACGTTCTTGGGACATGTTTAATACACGTTTATCGAATGATTAATAAATCGCGATGATGCTGCTGTCGCGTTTTTTACGAGCATGCTCATGCATGCTTAATCATTAATCACACTACATTAAATAAAGATGCAATCATATTTACTGTTATTAAGAAACTGGTAAAAATCACTGAAATATTAGTCGCTAAAGAAAAGCGTCTGATTTCAGTGGCAGCGCACTAGGCTGTTTACAGGTCTGTCTTCACCTGCTCTGAGTATGTAGGTAAACATTGACTCGGATAAATGTAAGCGCTTTAAACTCACCCACTCCTTTCTTTTCCGTTCCTTGTGCTTTAACGTTGGATAAAGACGTGCATTTTTATTCTTAGATCCTTATGAATTCCGAATACCTCAATCCATCACTGTTGAGCGCCTGCTGCGTACTAGAAAAACAACCCTAGCTGATGTTACGGCTTTGGTGATTTTCAGTGCGCGTGCGCACACCATCACTTGGACTGCCTGAGGACTTGATGCGCAAATACTCACGCACAATCCAATCTATCGTTTAATTGATCCTAATTTGATTATAATCGTCTACTTTCTTCCAGTGGATAGAAGAAGTTAATTATTTGTGGAGTTAGTTTGTCCTTAAACGTTTTCTTAATATTTTTGTAATGGGAAAAGGCTGGAGAATATAATTTGTAACATTACTAGTGATGAAACGTTCTGAAAATATTTTCATGAAAATATTTGAAGTCAAATATGAAACAAATATGAGGTTTGGAAATTTTTGGATGTATAATCTTCTGCCCTTCAACTGAATCTCATGCTGATTTTATCTCTGTACTGTTGTTAAAAGTTAACATGAATGACTTGTCAACAACAAAACATTTTATGGCGGTATGTTAACCTTACGAAAATTAACCACGGTTTTACTATAAATAAAACCGAAATACCATGGTCGCTATAGTTATATCATGGTAACCATAAATTAACCATGGTTTTGCTACACTAACCATAGTTTAACCATGGTATTTGTAGTAAAACTGTGGTTATAGTCAACAAATTATAGTCAATCCGCCAAAAAAACATTGTTACTACACTTTTACTATAATAAAACCATGGTTAATTTTCATAAGGGTACACTGTTGGTATTACCCAGTAATACTATGGTATTACCATACCATAGTACATTCAAAAAATTTTCTTCACAGTTTGCAAAAGTTACCATATAAAGAAGAAAATTATCCAGTAATATATTCAGTATTAAATTGGTTCTGTTATTTCTTTTAGGTTTATAAGTAATCAAGCTAATAGGGTGTTACGATATAAAGTATAAGCTAATAAAGATTATAATTCCTTTATACAAAGTATAAACTGTAAGATTGTCAGTGCTACTGTAATGCTTCTGTGATCTATTAATTGTCCCATATGCATTCATCCTCCATTAGAGCCCACTTAAACAGCTCAGATGGTTTATAGTTGTCAGATTACAGACATAACAAGAGCATAGTTTTAAACCATCAGTAAACCATCAGAGAGGTTGGGTTAATATTGTTTAGTCTGTCTCAGTGTGGGCTGAAATCTAGTGTAGCATATACTGAAATGACATATTCATTGACAAGTACCATGTTTAAAAACAGATTTTCAGTTTTATTTGTCTGTTGAAGTAAGATTTGTGTTGGTCATCAACTGGACCGGGTGTACAGTGGAACGTATGTCAGAGTCACTGGAATCTAAGGGAGTGGGGTCCTTCCATTTCAAACAGCATTCACCAAAATACCAAGCCATGGAAGTCAGTAATAAATACATTTGTGTGCAATGAGAGCGCTTGGTATTTTTCTCTCCCTTGACGTTAGTGTCCTTTTCTCAGTTTATGCTTTTACTGCTCGCTCCTACGTCATGAAGAACGACTGTAGAAAAGCTGTCCACAGGAGCAATGCACCGTCGCTTGGTTCCTGAGCAGAAAACAATGATAGGATGGTGAGCCAGGCGCTTAGAAGCACTTGCGGTGGACGATGCTGGGACCGGCCTCGTCGTATTCCTGCTTGGTGATCCACATCTGCTGGAAGGTGGACAGGGAGGCCAGGATGGAGCCGCCGATCCAGACAGAGTACTTGCGCTCAGGGGGAGCAATGATCTACAGAGGAGAAGACAAAATGTTACCTTTAAAACCAGTCTGCAGTTTTAAAGGGGTCATGAACTGAGAAATCAAAATTCTCTTGATCTTTTGACAAATAAGAGGTTATTGTACTATAAAAAATATCCTGCAAGTTTCTGAACTCAAAACTTTGTCGTTAGTCTAAAAACAGCTTATATTGAAGCCAGTCTGCCAAAACGACAGCTTGTGGAATGTGTCACTTTTCTGGCGTAATAGTGTGGATAAGCACCGCCTCCACAGAAGAAGATCAATGCCTGCTTCTACATCACTGCCTGTTTAGCTGCATCCACCGATTCGTGCACGTAGTGTATATAACCAGAGGCAAACACAGGTCTACGCCGAAACCAAACGATAAAGATGATCCGAAGACAAAAAAAACGCTTTGCAGTGCCAGGTTGTGGAAGAACAATGTTTGCATTGCCTTCCTTCTGATCCCAACATTAGGAAAGAGTGGATGAGTGGCGTCAGTAAGAACTTGGTCCTTTGTTCACTTCATTTTACTGCAGATTCGTTTACAAACAAGCCACAATTCGATGCGAGATTTTCAGAAAGATTGAAACTAAAAGAGGATGTTGTGCCGACTATATTGGATCCAACAGTAATGTCGCAACACACAAGTGTAACTGTTTTTATTACGTGATCACTATTGCTTTATCTGTTATTACAGATTGTTTGATATGTACTGAGTTTTTATGAGTTTTTAACCTAAATCAGAGCAGCGCCCATCTGTGAAGGATGTAGGCTGTCATGCATACACAAGTGTTAGCAACGCCTATTCAAACAGAGCGTTCTGATGAGGGGGGTTAAAAACAGGAGAAAATAGCCTATTCTAAATTATGATGTTTTTTGATGTAAAAATCTTGATAACATTATAAGTGGACCTCAGAGAACAGTACAAAATAATAAAAAAGGCAGTTCATGACCCCATTAAAGTCAATATGAAAAAAACAACTCAGCAAAAACCTTGAGTTTTATTGCTCTAGGCTCTATTACCTTGATCTTCATTGTGCTGGGAGCCAAGGCTGTGATCTCCTTCTGCATACGGTCAGCAATACCAGGGTACATTGTGGTACCACCAGACAGGACGTTGTTGGCATACAGGTCCTTTCTGATGTCAATGTCGCACTTCATGATGCTGTTGTAAGCGGTCTCATGAATGCCGGCAGACTCCATACCTGTGCAAGTGTTTTAAGAAGAGCATATAAATGGTTGGAGGACTAAAAGGTAAGACAACAACCAATAATTTCAGATGTTTTCAAACATACCAATGAAGGAAGGCTGGAACAGGGTCTCGGGGCAACGGAAACGCTCATTACCGATGGTGATGACCTGACCGTCGGGAAGCTCGTAGCTCTTCTCGAGGGAGGATGAGGAGGCGGCGGTGGCCATCTCGTTCTCAAAGTCCAGGGCGACGTAGCAGAGCTTCTCCTTGATGTCACGGACAATCTCACGCTCAGCTGTGGTGGATGATAAAGCAAGAGTTGTTTATTCGGTCTGTTTCACATGCTAGAAATATGCCAGTAAAAAGTGACCAGCTACGCACCGGTTGTGACGAAAGAGTATCCGCGCTCGGTCAGGATCTTCATCAGGTAGTCTGTCAGATCGCGACCAGCCAAGTCCAGACGCATGATGGCGTGGGGAAGAGCGTAACCCTCATAGATGGGCACATTGTGGGTCACACCATCACCAGAGTCCAGCACAATACCTAATAACAGCCGGGCACAAGAAATCCTTCTGTAATAGTTGCATATGAGTCCCTCAGTTGTCCTCAATGTGAAAAGATTGATCTCAAAATCATACAGTCATTGTTGGAAAGGGTTCAAATACACAAAAATGCTGAAAAACCAAAGAATTTGTGGGACCTGAAGGATTTTTCTGAAGAACAGCACAGTATTAATAATCAAGTATATGTAAACTTTTCAACGGTGTCATTTTTGTAAATTCAACTATTATTTTCTCTTGTGGACTATATGTAAATATATTTTACGTGAAGTATCTTATTCAGGTCAGTACTAAATAAAAAATAACATGCATTTTTTATGATCCCTCTTATTTTGGTATAATAATTAACATTTTGCAGATTCTGCAAAGTGCATGTACACTTTTGACTTCAACTGTAATTACAGTTGCTTTCAATGCACTATGTGTAATTACAGAATTGTTGGTTTTTCATTTGCAGCACATTGTCTTACCGGTGGTACGGCCAGAAGCGTACAGGGACAGGACGGCCTGGATGGCCACATACATGGCGGGGACATTGAAGGTCTCAAACATGATCTGGGTCATCTTCTCACGGTTAGCTTTGGGGTTCAGAGGGGCCTCAGTGAGCAGGGTTGGGTGCTCCTCGGGGGCCACGCGGAGCTCGTTGTAGAAGGTGTGGTGCCAGATCTTCTCCATGTCGTCCCAGTTGGTGATGATGCCATGCTCGATTGGGTACTTCAGGGTCAGGATACCTCTCTTGCTCTGAGCCTCGTCTCCAACGTAGGAGTCTTTCTGACCCATACCGACCATCACACCCTGAAGGGGAGCATTGAGTACAACATGATCAGAATAGCCCAAGGAAAACCCATGCAATCATTCTCTCAATGACAAATACAAATCCAGTAAGGATCTCTGTATGTACCTGGTGACGTGGGCGGCCGACGATGGAAGGGAAGACGGCCCTGGGGGCGTCATCACCAGCGAAACCAGCCTTGACCAGGCCAGAGCCGTTATCGCACACCAGAGCTGTAGTCTCATCGTCGTCACACATCTTGATGGGTTCTACAAATAAAGTCAATGAGGACACTATCAGTGTTGGGGAAAGTTACTTTTAAAAGTAATGCATTACAATATTGTTACTCCATAAAAAGTAGCTAATTATGTTACTTAGTTACCTTTTATGGAAAGTAATGTGTTACGTTACTTTTACGTTACTTTTTAAATCTGGGCAGGAATTACTTGTTTGTTTTTAATATATAAAGTTCTATTTTTGGCAGATGTAAAAGCCCTTTCACACCAAAAGTGAAATTAATATGCCTCAGGCTGAAGGAAATGTAAATTTATGTCTGTACAGTAGAACACAGGAGAAGAAACACTCTTCAGCAATAAAAAAAAAAAAAAAAAAAAAAAAAAAAAAAATTAAACCCAAATGTTGTTTATCTAAAGTCATTTTTGCTTATTAGTGTGGTTGAATTGAATCAATGAAGATCAGCAGCAAAGACACTGGTTAATAAAATGGGATTAAATTTAATAGTCAACATTTGAAGTGGGACCTTTCATCAAAGTTGTCCTAAAACAAAAACAATACTTGTTTTTGTCTTAGGACAACTTTGATGAACTTTTTTGATTCACTTCAAATGTTGACTACTGTACATAAAGTATATTTAAAATATTTAATTATTGCAGCTTTGCAATATCCTGAGTTTGCATTTCACTGTTTTTATTCATTTTGAGGAACACTGAATCTGTTTTTGTACAGGTAAGATGAGTAAATGCATGTTCATATTTAGTCTAGAACTACAATAACATCATGTTCACACAGCGCACACAACGCCTCTGCACTTTACTCCTGATTTCTCTCAACATGAGCACAGAAGAGCTGTCAGTCAATACATGGAAAACAAAATAACTGGCGTTACTTATTCAAAAAAGTAACTCAGATATTTCCTTCTAAATTAAAAAGTAATATGTTACTTTAATAGTTACACTGAAGAGAGTAATCTGATTACGTATGCTTTACCCTCAACACTGGACACTACAACCCTGACAACATCATCATCACTCAAACCAAATTTTGTTGAGAACTGACTGCATTATCCAAACCAGTCATCTGACAAAATGTTTAGTTTACATTGAGAAACTGCATTAATTAATACTGATCTTAAATGTAGGCTATTCAGTTAGGTGCTGCTTAATTACAGCATAATCACTAAATAGCTCTAAACTAAATGGATTAAGTGTAATCTGAATGAAAAGATGTGAGAAAACAGTTAATTTTTTATTGTCAAATACGATTATTTCCATTTGCACCAATATGATCAAATAATCGTAAATATAGGCTAAGCTGATTACAATTGCTTACTGTTAAGATATACAGAGAAAAGTTTCTATGATATCAGTGCAATGAAATGAATAAAAAAGTTTTGCTTTTTAGTCAAAAGCGAAGCCGCTGTAAAATGATTAGAGTCAAATCCTTCCATTCACATCGTAAAGTTTCCGATTCTGAATCGCTCTAGTTTGCGACATGGTCAGATATCACGTCCGCTGCTCAGTCGCTCTTACCTGCGGCTGCCCGTGTTTAGAGTCGCGAAGTCAGACTGAAGTGCGCTGGCTCCTGCTACACAATGACCCGCACACGCTGCATCTTATATACAGCCGTCCTCGGCTTTTCCTGCTCTTCGGACAACCATTAAGGAATGTCCATGCATTCAAATGGAATTCTTCCCGATCCTCGTCCATATTTGGGTGTCGCAGGGTGTCGAGGGGCTCCGCGTCTGTGAGCTGCACAGCGCCGCGCTTCGGGCGTGCGGGACGCTCCATATATGGCGCTCCAGACCCCAAACCACAGCGGGCGGGCGCAGGGCCGTGTAAGGCGAGTCCAGGGCCACTTCGAGTGGACTCAGAGGCCAACACTGGGCGTTTGTGGACTAGATCTCAATATAAGGGCATGACAGTGGGTTATGATTGTTTTTCATTAAATGATTGTTTTTAAAATTAAATGTAAATTTTTTACATTGGATGTAATACAAGTTGCTTTCGATAAAACTGTTTGCCAAATGTATAAATGTAAATGTAAATACAGTCAAACCAAAACTTATTCAGACACCTTTAACATTTCTCACATTATCACAGTTTAGAAAATGGTAATAAAATATGACAAGAACTCAGAGTTAAACTGTGTCAGAGCAAATTCATCTTGATAATGTCAGATAACTCTGATAGAAAGGTATGTAACAAAACATAGGTCAGAGTGTCAAATCAAATTTTTGGTCGCAAATTTTTATCAGTTTTACTGGTAGTCCACTGTATTAAGAATTTTTGCGTATAATATGTCACTTTGTTTTGCTATCCTCACTTACATGAACTATATCTAGTGTCTGAATAATTTTTGGTTTGACTGTATCTTATTTTTCTGTGGTGGTACATTGATCGTCGTTTAGATATCATAGGCTACTTTTAAAGGATGACAGCAAAACCAGGAGCTATTAAAAATGTTATTTTTTGCAGTTTATTAAATTAGACGAAATCAGATCAACTGGGCCATTTTTTGAAAGTAATTTCAAAATAAATTGTGCAGTGGCAAAAAATGTCTTAGTTTGCATGAACTGACCAATGTAAAGCCTATAAACATGGCATTTCTGAAATAAATTAGGGATTTAGTCAGTCTGTGGCACTGGAATAGCAGTGTCCATTTCAACTTCTTCCTTTCCCATTGAAAGCCACAGAAGCAGAAACTGGATGAAGGGGAGGAGAATCTTGGAAAATCTCCTGCTTGAGTCTAATGTATAATTCAACAATGCAGACACCACATTAAGCCCTTAAAATATACCATCACCATCAAAAGAAGGATGCCGATGTATTTTCTTCAGCTTGTTCATCAGCTGGCATTACATAATAATCGTAAAGAAGTGCTGTGAAATCATGATAAAAGTATCACCAATGACCAATATTATCAAAATAGCCACTCAGCAACTCTTTCTGCCTTTCTGAGAACAGGAACAGGATATTATAATGAGGTTTTACCTTCTTTTATTTGTAGATGGTTATTAAATTAGTCATTAGACAAGCGTGACCCTGTGGGCATCTCAATGATGTTTGATGCCAAACCTAATGCCACATCATAAACAAGTGAGTATCATAGTTTCAGACAGTATATCTAGTGTCCTTAGGGATTCCAGAGGCTCCCACCCCATATAAGGTGTCAGAGAACCCCGGTAAAGTGCAGCTTATTTACTGCAGACGCCACTAATTTTACTCTCTCTTCCCTATTTTTAGGAGCTCAGGGGAGACATTTGCTTCTCCATCAGTTCAGCTGCTCTTCTCACACCAGCTGCTGGAGGACGGAGAGGAGGAAGATGGAGTGAGAGCGACAGATGAGAGCAAGGAGTGAAAGAAAACAAAAAGACGTTCTCAAATAAAGCCTTGCACAATTTGGACACTTAAGAATGGATGTATTACTGCACTGGATATCTAACCAATTGGCATCTACAATAGAATGCAGCCCAAACTTTTCTGAACCATTTGTGCATGATTTTAAATTCGATAAACTAGTGTTTATCACAAACACAAATGAGCTTCATTTTGGATGTTATATCTATAGTTTTATCTTTTTGTAAAATATTTTGCTCTAAACGTGTGCTTGTGCTTCTATAAAATGGTCACTTTAATGCAACTTTGTGCAATGTAAAGACATAATGTTGGATGAAATCCAGACTTATTTTTGTAGAGAGTTGTAATTACAGTATAAATGCATTTATGCCACCTCTTAAATGCCACTTCAGAAGTGCTTCTGTGCCACCTTTGCAGAGTGAATTTGGCATAATTTGAGATTTTGTTATCTAGTGCAATGACGTTCAGACATCTTAAAGTGTGGCCTAGGAATTCAAATAGATTTGAGTTCACTATCTTTAAGAAAACACCATAAAACGCAAGCTAACACCACCATTTGGTGAGCACTATTTGGCTTTGTTATTCTTTCTATCTTTGTCTTGCAGCAGAAGAAAACCATTAAGGACTGTCTGCCATCAATTACAGAAATACAGTTTATTCCGAAAATTCATGTGTTGGATCATGTAATTATTATTATTATTTTTTTTTTATGAATAAGTACAAAACAAAGCTGGAATATTAACAAGGAAGCAGTAAGTAGAAACAGGAAGTAATGTCATATCTAAGCTTTCAGGTAGTGCTCATAATTGGCTCTCAGGAGGAACTCAAAGTACGGCTTTGATTTGAGACTCTCCAGCTCGTCTTCCTGCAGAAGATCCTTCACGTCAGGCAGGTACGACTGCAGAGAAACACCTGTGTGCACAAACACAAAACACACTCTGACTGTATAAGCAGATTTCGTATTGGAACTCACTGTATGTCCTGAAGTAGGGCAGTCCAAGTTTTGGATGTAAGATACTATATTATATACTTCATATCGGCCTAAACCATTTTGAAACCTCAAGACAAACTTCTTGAACAATTTTGAGTGCGTGATCAGCAGAAAAGGGAGTCACTGTACCTTCCTGAATGAGTTTCTGTAGGATCTTGACAAAAGTGCTGTCTCTGGCTGCTTCTAGAGGATCGTCATTATCATCAGACGATGACCAACTGCAATCAGTCAATGCAAGACCATTATAGTCAAGTAAAATGAAACATTTGTCTATACTAATCTCATTTGAGTGCATTTTGCAATCTTCACCTCTCCTTCCAGTCTTTCTTTAAGGCTTTACTGAAGATCTCCCGTTTTAGGGCGTCAATATCAACCGCGTCCTCCTACAGGTGATCAATACATATCAGAAACATACGTGCTCGGAAAAGCAACTTGTTTTTAATGTAGTCTCTTATTGACAGATACCTCCTCCAAGTACTCCAGCAGATCGAGAGCTTTCTTAAAGTCGTACTCGTTGGCTCCACGGTTCGCATCGCAGATGTACAGCTGGAGAGGAGGAAAAGACAGACACAAAGTAAGAGAAATGTGGATGAAGTCTGAAAAAATTAAAAAAGCGCATGACCACAGTATTTTTGTGGTTTACTCACATCAATGAGGTTACGAGGGCTCAGTAAAGGCATGCTGTCTGGATTCTGCTGCGTCTCATCCAGCAGCTGTTTAGGAAGAGTTTCCTGATGAAGCAGAAACCTCTCCTGCTCCACTATATCTACACCAACACACATGGAGAAACACCAGACAACAACAATTATATATCAGAAATATTCAGGGGCTCAAGAGATTATTTAATGAGGAAGAGAGGGAAATGCAGGTCAGATTCGAAACCATGTCGCCCACATGAGCATCACAGCTCAATGTGCTAATCACTAGGCCTGATAAACTGAACATCAACTCCCATTATTCTCTGTGTCTACACAAGAAAGATTAAAATGCATAAAGCATGCATCATTAGCTTCAACTTCAGTTGATGTACTAACACTAAAACTGCTTGTTGCGATATGACAGAAAGAAAAATCCATTTTATATGGCCTAAAACAGAATTTTAGACAAATCAAATAGTCATTATGACTTCCAAACACATGTGAAGGCACATGACTGACCGTTGAGCTGTCTGCGGTGCACTGTTTCAGGCATGTCTGACGCCAGAGCCGTGAGTTTGCTGAGGGCCAGCAGGGTTTTCTTCTTGCTGAAGTACCGCGTCTCCATGTTGGCCTGACTGTACAGGGTACGATGGGCCTGTCGTGAAGAGAGCAAAGCATTGAGAACACTACAAGTGTCAGTAACCTCATGGTGTGCACTTTAGTGTATATAAAAATAAATAAAAATTAAATGTATTTTATTCCTTTTTTCTCTTACTCTCTGATAGTCCTGCACATGTATGTCATGCAGCCAGCTGAGGTGATCGTGAGCCTGCAGGAAACTGGCCAGCTGCTGGTGCGTTGTTACTGGCTGAGACAGCAGCTTCCCTCTCTTGCCTTTTTCCATGTACCAGCGGAACAGGAAGTCAGCAAAGTTCTACAGGAAACAGGGAGGGATGTGAGTAAATGTATTCGGCACAGGTACTGTAACCCAACTGTGATTTCAGCATACTTTTCTTAGGACTGTATTGCAAGAATTTCAAAGTGACCATGTGCAATTCTCTTCAACTTAACAAAAGATAGTTCTACAAATACTGAAATATTCTCTACTAGCCAAAAGCTACTTCAAACTACACTATCCAGAAGCATCTGTTGATAATATAGGGCCCTATGAAATAAATGTAATTTTTTTCCCAAATTCCATTTTATTTTATTTTTTCCCAAATTCCGTTTTTTTCTGGATTCATCTTTTTTGCTTTTAATTTTTCTAGACTCTGTTTTAATGGTTAAATTAAATTATATTCATCAAAAAGCATGTCTAATTAAATGAAATCATGAAACTTTCCATATTAAGCAGCAATTTATTAAAAGTTTAACAAAAATTACATTTTTAAGGCCCTATAAAAAAATGCTTTTTCCCCCCCTCAAATTCAGTTTTATTTTTACCAAATTCTGTTTTCCATTGATTTTCTCGATTACATTTTAATAATTTCATTCAGTTTAATAAATCAAAAGCATCTCTAATTAATTGATTTTATTAAAAAAATTATTATTATTTTATTTCTTTCTTTTTTTCCAGAAATACTGTGTTGTGTGTTTACATTTTTCTGCTAAATATATTCTGGTAAACATTCCTATACAATATAAAAATAATGTTTTAATAATAATTTTATTATCAATAGTAGTACTATCATTACATTAAGTAATATTTCTGTCACCATTTCAAGTTAAACCGAACTTTTATTTTGATGGGTAGCTGTGAAGACCTTTAGCTTTCTGTTTGTATATGACGATAGTTTTAATTGAAAGAAACTGTAAAATGCTCATGAAGTGACTCTCAGAGCAATTCTAGAGATTATGTTTATTTGTTCATAATCATTCTAATATGATTTACTGCTCAAAAAAATTCTGATTATTATCAATGTTGAAAACAGTTGTGCTGCTCAAAACTACACAGTTTCAGGAATCTTTAATGAATAGAAAGTAAAAACATTTTTTTGCAAATAACAATATTTATAAGGTTAAAATTATCATTACTGTCACTTTTGATCAATTTAATGCATCCTTGATGACTAAAAGTATTAATTCTTAAAAAAAATAAATAAATACAGACCACAAACTTTTGAACAATAGTGTATGTGGTTTGTGTTGACATTTCATAGTTGTTGGGCCGGTGGGTTTGTTACCTGATCAGCGAATTTGACCATGTATTGCTGTAGTCGACTCTGGTTATCCGTCCGCTCGCACAACTGCACCAATATGTCAAAGTCACAGTATTTCTCCGCCAGCGCCGCGACCCACTGATGCTGACCCAACTCCACTGCCACAATCACAGACAACACAAATCTATTAAGCACATAATCTGCTCTGCTTTTCAGCTTATTCTGGCCACACAGACAGGAAGAGACCGTCTGACATATATATCAGTGACTAGAGATGTAACGATTCCCTCAATTTATGATTCGATTCACGATTTTGATTTCACGATTCGATTTTCTCATGATTTTTCTTTTTTTACAAAATGAGACATTATACAGTAAAAGAAAAGGTGTCCTTTTATTAGGTTATTGCTGCATGTTTCTTTGTGAAATTGAAATAACAAAACTAAACTGAAATTTTAAAACAAACCCCAAATCAAATAAGTTACACAAATAAAAGAAATCTCTTCATATAAACAAACTAAGGCTTTGTCTGTGCTCTTTCTATTTAAAATTAGAGGCAACCACTGCATTTTAATCATGATCCAAACAAAGATGCAGCATATATGCAGCATGAGCAGATTTTAATCGAAATTAAGACAGTATAATTTCGAAATTTGAAGCAAAAACAGAATGGTCTGACTTTAGTGTTCTGAAACTATACTACATAAAACATATCTGAACAAAAAAGCAGACGGGCTGAATGAGAGGCAGATTCACTCTCTGCCAGCAGGTGGCGCTTATCGTTCAGAGGCAAGATGAAAAGAAAATACCCCACAAACTTTTCTAAAGACAGTCAGTAGCCCTCAGAGACACATTCATATAAACTCCTACTCCTAATTGTATCGCGATTTGTTTGGCATCTCAACCGATCTGAATCGTCACATATTTGAATCAATTTTCAACCGGCTCGCGGTTCATCGTTACATCCCTAAAAGTGACCAATCACCAAACTCACAGAGAGGCGTGAGCAGCTCGGAGCGTTTCTGCGTGTACTCGTTCTCCAGCGTGACGTAGCGCTCCTGCTGTCCGGCGCGGCGGAGAGACGTCAGCTGAGCCACGTAACCGCTCAACAGAGCGTCCAACAGCGCCACCAGCTGCTCGCTCAGCACGCCGCGCAGCTCCACGTCTGCGTGAGGATACGCCGTGCGCAGGATCAGCTCGTGCTGCCGCGCGATGACGGTCCGGACTCCACCCGCTCCACCTGAGGCTGAGAGGAAGAAACCATGTCGCTCACACTGATGGAGAGCTGCTTTTGTGTTTCTAGTGCTGCGGCGGTCAGAAAATAAACGGGAAGTCATTTCAGGTGTGTTTACCTGTCCATGGGATGTACTCTGGCTCAGGGCCGCAGTTCTCTGGCGCTCTGTACAGAGATGCTTTGGTCTCTCGGTACTGTGCTGCTGCTTGAAGCATTTCCTACAACACAAAACAACATGATTATTCATTTCACAAACTCAGAGACCAGGAAGATGATGTGCAAAATATTATTTCAGGCACCGTGAATTTAAAATTGAGGATTTGTGATTTTAAGTCCATGCATATTAGCCTTTTAATCTGGCTTCTTGTGGACTGCAAGGTGCTCAGTGAAAAATTTTAGACAAGAAATATTTTACAAAATGTATTTTTCGGTGTCAAAATTATCATGTACTTATTAATGATATTAAGAATTTTTTTTAAATTATACATTTAAGTACTGAATAATATTAATTAACTACATGTACTTACTTTAAGGTTAGGGTTAGGATTAGGGTTTGGCTTAGGGTTACTTGCATGTAATTCTGCATAATTTATTGTTATTATAATAGTAATTACATGCAACAAGGACACCTTAAAATAAAGTGTTACCGAAATCACAAATAAGCATAATTAATTTTGTAGGGAAAAACTATGTTATCAATTTTCTTTACAATATTATAAATAAATAAATAAATAATAAAAAATCTATTAAATATTAAATTACCAGTGTCAAAAACACTGTGCTTCTTAATATTTGTGGAAAATTTTATTTTTTTCAGGATTCTTTGATTAAAGTTCAAAATTTAAAAACTTATTTATTGAATTTATTTAAAACAGAAAACGTTTGTAACATTATGAAACCTTTACTGTTACTTTTTTAAAGCAATTTTTATTTTGTTGTCATAATATTATGCTTTTGATTTTTTCACACAGTATAAAATGGGGTTCCTTATGAAAGGGATTATAATATTTGTGAACCCTTGGTATCAAAGTTTGAAATCCCTGTGCTTTTAAACGTTCACAAAATAAATTTTGTGAAAATATATGCTACAGCACTTCTCTCTCTTTAGAAGAAAAAATTATAAATACTTAGAAATAGATATGCTCAACCTGGCCCAATGATTTGAGATGATCTGAGTGCATGAATTAATAAATAGGTGAAAATGAAAATTGCTGTGCACCTTGACAATGTCATTGACATTGAGCACCACCTCGGCCCACCTGGCGGCATCCGAATGCTCTTTTAAAGCTTTTTCCTCCTCATCCAACAGACACTCAAAGATGGAGGAGATCCGAGACACCTGGAGACACAAACATATGATAAATCAGAGAAATATTCTCCATTCCAGTTTGATGATCAGAGTGCTGAAGTCTGGCACCTCTCTGAAGAACACATCCGCGGGCGTGAGGTTGGACGGTATGTCTGTGTTGCTCTTCTTCAGTGCTGAGAGGATGGCTGTGTTCACCAGCTCTGGATGCTTGGCATGATGGTTCTTCAGCACAATGGCAGCCGAGAGCTTCTCCGCATGTTCGCATAGCAAGAGTCGCGTGGCCATCGGGGACATGCGCACCTCTGTGGAAGTGAGGCGGTCTAGAAGACCTGTCTGTAGAGCGGACGGAAAGAAAGAGCATTGCTGAATACTGTGAGGAGCATGAAAGAGTGTCTTACAGATTGTGTGTCTGTTGAGGAACCTGAAGCAGGAAGTCCATGAGACAGCGGTGAGCTTTCATCTTATCCTCCAGCTGATGCAGCAGGATCAGAGACGTCAGTGTAAATCCAGCGCCCTCTACAGGACAACACACACACATACAAATCGACCAGGATCCAAAATGAACAACTTTTACCTCTGGGTTTACCATCTGAAGTTTAACTGAAAAAATTGTCTTTTATACTGCATGTGAAAATACATATGTGGGATGTTCTTCACAATTAGCCCAAAAAAACAAAACAAAAAGACAAAATCACAATGTGCGACATACATCTAGCTCGTGTATTCAGACAAAAAAAAGCTAAATAATTAAAAAAAAAAGATTATTCCACACAAAATGATAATAAATAAAAATAAATAAATACATAAATATATTTATGTAATATTAAATTCATTTAGAGGAATCATAATATTAATATTATGATTCCTCAATGAATTTAATATTACATAAATATATTTATGTATTTATTTATTATTATTATAATATTAATATATTTATTTATTATTATTTATTATTATTATAATATTAATATATTAATATTATGAGCCCAAAATTAACAACTTTTACCTCTGGATTTACCATCTTAAGTTTAACTTAAAAAATATGTTTTTTACACTCCATGTGACAACACGTATGTGGAATATACTCCACAATAACGCAAAAAAAAAAAAAAATAAAAAAAAAAAGGGGGGGGGGGGGGGAAATCACAATGTGTGACATACATCTAACTCATCTAACTTATTATATAACTCATATTCAGACAAAAAAAGCTAAATAATTTTTAAAAAGATTATTCCACAAAAAAATAAAATGAATAAAAATAAAAAATAAATACATTTTATTTTATTTTATGTAATATTAAATAAATTTATAGGAATCATAATATTAATATTTATTTTAAATATATATATATACACATATATATATATAAATAAAATTATTTAATTATGAAAACAACTGATTTGTGTGTAAATATAATTTATTAATAATATAAATAAACAATTATTTATAAAAATGAATTTATAAAATAAATAATAAAAATAACGAAAAATATACCTTCATGATTGGCAAGAAATTTTTACAGCCAGAAGGTTTTCTTAATTATCTTGTATAAATTTTGGACTGTTTAGATGAAGTTATAATTTTTTCGGGGGAAAGAATGAAAGGTTTTCTCACCGTCAGGAACAGACTCAGCCCAGCGTGGGTCACATGCAGGGTAGTCGTCCAACAGATCCAGGTCAATCTGGGTCACGATGGCGTCAAGCTCTGCTGCTCCCTCACCGTCGCTGGGGAAGAGCTCGTCCACCATGCTCTGAGCTCCAACCAGATCATGACTGCAGAGCGAAGCACAGCAGAGCATCTGTGAGTCACTGACTCAACAGTCACAAACACAAGCAGCCTGAGATCACATCCGTGAAGTGAAGGAAACTCACCGGCAGAACTGCAGGAATGCTTGCTTCAGCAGTTTAGTTTTGTCCTCCTGGGCCACCATGTCTATTTTAGGTGGCGTCTCTAATGGAGTGCCCTGAAAAGATGAAAAATATTTCCTTGAATAAATCAAAACATTATAAATGTATACAAACATATAAAATTATATTATATTACACACACACACATATATACATATTATATATATATAAAAAAATTTACCAGAGACTAGTTCATGAATACACAAAAAACTGCCAAACTTTTTAAAAAAGAAATATATAATAATTGTATTTTTAAATTTATAATGTTTTTACTTATAATGGAGTGCCCTGAAAAAAAAAAACTGTATAGGCCTATATTTTTACATGAGACTAGCTCATAAATACACAAAAAGCTGAAATAATTAATAAAATACTTTAAATATAATGTTTACATTTATAATATTGTAATTTATAATGGAGTGCCATGATTTCCAGTCACTTTCTATATACATATAAATTATATATTTTTACCAGATACTAGTTGAATACAAAACAAAACTGCCAAATAAATCAAATGATATTTTTTAAATATAATATTTATATTTTTAAATTTATAACGTTATAAATTACAATGAAGTACCCTGAAAAGAAAAATCCTGATGTATAGTCACGTAAATAAATTAAAACATTATAAATTTCTACATGCATATACATATATTTTACCAGAAACTAGTTCATGAATACACACAAAAAACTGAAATTCATAAAATATTTAAAATATAATGTTGACATTTATAAAATTTCAATTTATAATGAAGTGCCATGAAAAGAAAACAAAATCCTGATTTATAGCCACGTAAAAAAAAAATATATATATATACATTTCTACATACATATAAATAAAATCATACAATATTAAAAATTTAATAAATGTTTACATTTATCAAATTTCAACTTATAATGAATTATTATGAAAAGAAAAAAACTCTGATTTCTAGTCACTTAAATAAATTAAAACATTATAAATTACTATATACATATAAATTAAATATTTATCAGATACTAGTTCATGACTCCCAAATAATTAAAAATGATCTTTTTTCAAATATAATATTTCTATTTTTAAATTTATAATGTCTTAAATTATAATGGAGTACACCGAAAAGAAAAAAATATTTTCTAATTTCTAGCTACTTGAATAAATATCATACATTGTAAACATATACAATTGTATATAAATATATAAAATTATGTATATAAAATATTATGAGGCCTCCTTTAAGTAAATTGGGTCCAGACCTCAGGTCCAGGTCCAGCCACTGAGGTGCAGAGCGAGTCCTCCATGGCCTCAGGCAGGAGGGATGCACTTTCTCTTGCTAAAACAGCAACCAGCCCGCTGTTCTGTGAGAAAAACACTGGCAGATCGGCACACACCCCACCGCCGCGGATACGGTCACCTGCAGAACAGGCAAAAACAACCGAGATCAACTACAGGAGGAAGACCAGCTGCTTCATTTGCTTTAGCAGTCCGAGGGCTGAACCTGGAGAGCTGAAGGGGATCTTCTCCTCTGCGAGTCCTCCGCGTCCAGCTCCAGTGCTGCAGGCGAACACAAGCTCCTCGTTATAGAGGTACGCCGCCGGACTCGACGGATCAGGCAACACCAAACGCGTCTTCTGCAGCTCCTCCTCACTCTGACGGACAAAACCAGAGCTCAATTCATTCAGTTCGCTATTACTGTTTTCACGATTTTAATCCAGGAAGCTCACAGTCTAAAGATTCAGATCATTTGAATGCTCTACCTGGAAGGGTGGGTTGTATTTGGTGACCTCCACAGTGAGCATGTCTGGGGATGGCGCTGTGCTTTCCGCAAGAGTGACCAGGCAGAAATACGCCACACATGGAGTGTCGCCCGGATGCCACGCCGCTGCCAACAGCACCAGCCCCGCTCTGAAGAGACACAGGACATTAGTCACAGCCTAATACTGCGAATCCTGAATGTACTGTGTATTACAGATTCAAATACTCGGTATCATATTTAAAAGACTCACTTGCTGTACTGCATGTCCAGATATGAAACATTCACTCCTTTCTTGATCTCTGAGTAGTTACTTTCTGAGTCCTATAAGACCAAGTGAAGCACACATCTATATATGAAATATTATATTAAGAAATTGAAAGAAGTTCATACATTTATTCAGCGAGGATGCATTAAATTGATCAAAAGTGCCAGTAAAGACATTTATTATGTAGCAAAAGATTTCAAATCCTTTGAACTTTCTATTAGGCAAAAATCTTGAAAATAATAATGCATTATAGTTTCCACTAAAATATTAAGCAGCACAGCTGTTTTCAACATTGATAATAATCAGAAATGTTTCTTGAGCAGCAAATCAGCATATTAGAATGATTTCTGAAGGATCATGTGACACTGAAGACTGGAGTAATGATGCTGAAAATTCAGCTTTGATCACAGCAATAAAATATATATATATATATATATATATATATATATATAAATAAAATAAAATTCAAATAGAAAACAGTTATTTAAAATTGTAAGATTTTGTAATGTTACTGCTTTTACTGTATTTTATACCAAATAAATGCAGCCCAGGTGATCAGAAGAGATTAAATTAAATTAAAAAATAAATAATTTTACTGAACTTTTGGGCACTAAATAGATAAATAAAATACAAAATATAAAAAAATATAAAAGCTGTGTTGCTTGTTTCACATGCAAATGGAGCATCTGGGCACAGCAGCAAAAAAAAAATTCTTTAAGCCAGAAAACAGGTAGAAAATAGCCATTAAAGAAAACAAATACGACCGTTTTTACACAAAAACTTTATTATTATACACTACCAGTCAAATGTTTGAAATAATTAATTTTTTTTACATGTTTTTAAAGTCTCTTATGCTTAACAAGGCTGAATTTATTCAATAATAATAGTAATATTGTGAAATATTATAGGTAATTTAAAATAACTGTTAAAATAGTTGTGATCAAAGCTGAATTTCCAGCATCATTACTCCAGTCTTCAGTGTCACATGATCCTTCAGAAATCACTCTAATATGCTGATTTGCAGCTCAAGAAACATTTCTGATTATTATCAGTGTTGAAAACAGCTGTGCTGCTTCATATTTTTGTGGAAAGAAAATATTGACCCCTTTAAACAGTCTGCTCTTGTTTTACGCAAGGACCTCAATTTTTATGAAAGATGAAGTTCAGAAAAGCACATTTCTACATAAATCTAGAATAGATGCTTCCAAACAAAAAAAAGGTTTCTGACCCAGATGGCGTCGGTGATGCTGTCTGTGATGATCTGATTGGTGCTCCAGCTCAACACCTGCATCTCACTGTTCTCATCCACCTCCCATTTACTGAGGCCACACGAGCTGAGAGAGTACAGACAGCCGTTCTCCTTCACCCACAACACACTGAACACCTGAGGAGCCAAACGTCCCGTCAGTGTCTGAACACATGATCTGCTTCCACCTCTAAAAAACAAACGGTACTGACCGTGAGGTCGGCCGGCTGGCCGCGGATGCCAAACAGGCTGGAAACCCTGCGTCCGATGCCGGACAGCATCCCCTGACCCTGCTGAACCGGTCTCTGGTGCAGTTTACCAGAGGAATCCGGAGTGAGCCGGAGCAGGTGCCCGCGATACGATGACACGATGAAACTCCCGCCCTGAAACGGCAAGAAAAAACAGCTCATGGGAGAAGAGATACAGAAATAAAAGCTTCTGCACTCCTCATTTTGTCTGATTGCATACCTTAACAGCTGCGACGTAGTTGCACACGTGTCCGCTCAGATCCAGAGACGTCTCAGTGTAAGTCCCGTCGTGAGCCAGACTGGGCCAAAACCGGGCCGAACCATCTGGAGACACGGCCAATGCACTAATAGACTAAAAAACACATTTGCATTCATGTTTGCATCAGAAAACTCTTGTGGAGTTAAAGGAGACCTATTATGCCCCTTTTTACAATCTGTGACCCTGGACCACAAAACCAGTCATAAGGGTCAATTTTTTTGAAATTGAGATTTATAAATAAGCTTTCCATTGATGTATGGTTTGTTAAGATAGGACAATATTTGGCTGAGATACAACTATTAGAAAATCTGGAATCTGAGGGTGCAAAAAAATCTAAACACTGAGAAAATCGCCTTTAAATTTGTCCAAATGAAGTTCTTAGCAATGCATATTACTAATCAAAAATTAAGTTTTGATATATTTATGGTAGAAATTTACAAGATATCTTCATGAAACATGATCTTTACTTTATATCCTAATGATTTTTGGCATAAAAGAAAAATATAATTTTAGATCATTTTGACCCATACAATGTATTTTTGGCTCCAAATATACCTGTGCTACTCGAGAGCGGTTTTGTGGTCCAGGGTCACATATATAAGTCTCAGATGTCCCCAGAGTGTGTCTGTGAAGTTTCAGCTCAAAATACCCCAGAGATCATTTATTGTATCATTTTGAAAATGCCTATTTTGAGTGGAAGCAGAAACATGCTGTTTTCGTGCATGTCTCTTTAAATGCAAATGAGCTGCCCCCCACCCCCTTTTCCAGAATAGGGCTGTGCCTTTACAGCTTGTACCTCGAATATTCTGCCAAAAAAGCATCTGTTTGGTTTTGATTATTATGACTATCATGCCGAAATCATGGGTTTTAAACCATATTAGTTTACACTTCTGATATACAGTGTTCTGAGCGCACACATCTGAAGCAAGTGCACAGAAAGCGGCTGCCACACAGCATGCAAGTTCTCTTTCATGTCTTATTGTGCTTAAACTGTCAAATACACACAAGTTTATGTTAAAAACACATACGAGTTACAAAAACAGTCGGTTATGTCTGTGAAGGTAAACAGCTGGGAAAGAAATCACAGGTTTATATTAGATCTGTGTGGCAGCAGCGTAATATACAGTAAATAAATCAATAAATCCGCTGCTCTCTTGTCTTCTCTGAGGCTGGGACTCTAAATCAGTGCAGCCAAAGACAGGACAGTTAGCATGCTTTGCTTGAACTTTCACCATGGCGTTAGAACTGGTACACTCAAGAGTTTGCGAAATCAAAAAGACGGCGCTGTGGGTGGAAACGTGCAGATTAAGGGACGGAAATATTATAACGAGATCCCTTTACTATGTCACAGAGGGAGCGAAATCTGACACGCTGGTTTTTTCACAAGCTTGCAGAAACAAAGTTTCTAGGTTGTCCTTTTTCATGTTTTCTGTGTTGGTAGATGCACCGGGGACCCGATTATAGCACTTAAACATGGAAAAAGTCAAATTTTTATGATATATCACCTTTGTTATTCAGAGATGACCTCACCTGTATGGGTGCAGAATCGAGTGGATTGGAGGAAGTGATGGAGATGAGATCAGCGCTGTATGCAAACTCACTGGAGGGCAGCTGGAGGTCTTTACACACTGACAGCTGCAATGACAGCAAGAGCACAACGTTTGTACAGCAAAGGTCGTCAGCAAATTCAGCTCCAAGCAATTGTGTCTTTTTCTGACCTTTGCCACAGATGTCTGAGACACCTTCCAGATGATCAGCCGTTCTCCACAAACCATCCACGCCCAACCGGACGCCTCCACCTTCACAGAGATCTGATCATCCACTGAAACAGACACAACATCATACAGTGAGAAGCCTTCACACCAGTGTATCCACAGACTGGAAGACACTACTGGTCTTACGTTTTATCCTACAGATGTGTCATTTAAAATGTCTACAAATCAGTCCACAGAGATTGCTAGTGGCAAACCACTGAAATTTATAAACCGTTCAAAAGCTTCTATACTCAAATCAAAGGACTTCTGATTGAATCACTTGTTGGAAACGAATGATTCACAAAGGTTTTGAAGCTTCATGATGCAGTGTTTCAAAAGTGCCTATCACTAGTTTGAATGCACTTATGACGCCTACAAATGTCACCTAGGTAGACAGCTCACTAGGTTTTGAGACACAGCCGCTATGTAAAGTTAAAGACCCCAATCTTTACCGTCAGCCATGGTCAGCGCCTCCATGACTTTGACAGGCAGAGATGATCCAAACGTCTGAACGTCAAAATTATACGATTCGACCGCTGCATGACTCTGAACTCGGGTGGGAGTGGATCTGAAGAAAGAATAAAGACAGACAAAAAAAAAAAAAAAAAAAAAAAATCTAACTAAAAGTGATCATATTTGTTTTTTACGTAATTTATTTCTACAAGCTACCTTTTTTTCTTACAAAAAAAGTGCCTTAATATTTGTTTTAAAGATAAGAACAATTTCAGAATTATTGTACGTTTACAAAAAAGAAAATCAAATATATTACTTTATTATTTTATAATTATTTTAATAAAATATATTAAATATAAAGAAAGAAAAAATATTACATGTAATTAAAGAATTTATTTTATTACAAGACTCTGTAAAGTACTTTAAAAAAAATACTGTGACTGTAATATGTAACATGGTACTGAAGAACTATTATATTTATGTACCATGGTATTTATTTGGTACACAAAAAACAACACCGTGGTGTATGTTTAAAAAGTATGGTAATACCATGGTAAATTCAGCAGTGTCTGCGTGTTTACTCTGTTTACCTGGCGGTGACAGCGGAGCGGCGTGGAGAGAACAGCAGCCCCGGCTGAACGGCACTCACGCTCTTCCGACCGCCGGTTCGGGGCGCCTGTCTGCGGCCTGAGCTCGGTGTGCCGCGGGGAGTGAACATACTGGACCGGCCGGCTGTTTACAACGGACAGAAACGCATCCAGAACCAACCAGACGAGACAAACTTCAGAGACCTTTACCGCGCGCTCACTAACGTCAAGCGCACAATATGTGCGTCATTCGAGTGCGCATGCGCTCACGCTGCTGAAGCTGAAACGGCTTTCATAGTGATAGAGCGGATTGGTTTTTTTTCTTTCTTTTTTTATTGCAAAACTTGTAGAAACATACAAGAACAGGGAAACGAGACATGAATATATTCCTACAAAAAAATCATAAAAATAAGGACAGAAAAGAATATTCTGGATTTGCATCAAATTATGGTATTATCTATACAGAAAAGTGCAAAAATAAAATTACATCATTCTAGAAAAGTTGTCATAGTGCATCAGAAATTTGGTACTCTTTTTGTTATTTGTAAGTCTAAGAGATGAAACGAGAAAATCTAATTCAGAGAGAAAAAGGGGGAAAGACAAAAGAGATTTAAGCCATTTTAAGCTGATTCTGGGTCAGAACAAACAAGCTAGAAGGGATACCTATCCGACCGGAAATGCGCTACTGAGCATGCGCACATCAGTACAGCGTAATTTTTGTCACACTGTACAACAGTAATTACTATTTTTGCATAATTGTAAGGGGTAGGTTTAGGGTTGGGGTAGTTAATAGACGTTAATAAAACACAATCTAATAGGTAGAAAATTAAATTCATTGTCAGTTTCTGGTCGGATCCATAGCCCTTCACAGTAGTATATTGGGAAGTGTAGTTTCACAAGCTGTTTTTTTTTTTTTTTTTTTTTTTTTAAAGTATTTACATTGAAATATGATGAATGGTAGTGCTGTCAATCGAATAATCGCGATTAATCGCACCCAAAATAAAAGTTTTTGTATACATAATATATGTGTGTGTACTGTGTATATTTATTATGTATATATAAATACACACACGTACAGTATATATTTTGAAAATATTTACGTCAAATATAACATGTATATATTTACATTCATATAATTTATATGCAGAAATATATTTAATATATAAACATAACATATTTTCTTAAATATGCATGTGTGTGTATTTATATATACATAATAAATATACACAGTACACACAAACATATTATGTATACAAAAACTTTTATTTTGGATGTGATTAATCATTTGACAGCACTAATAAATAGTAAAATTTTGTGCATTATAATAACTCAAGTGTGTCTGCGCCAAAATGTACCCATCTCAACATTTTATTAAATATAATTTCTCATTCATTTCTATACCTTAAACTACAGCAAAAATATATCTCTCCTTTATCAATCTCCACTGACTTTAAAAATAAAAATAATACATTTAAAATTATATAATAATAAATAATACATATAACACTTATAAGACAAATATTATTTGTCTTTTTATTTATGTATAAATTTCACTTTTATTTATGTTTTTGTTTATTTTATATATGCGTATTTTATTAACTGGTGGGATGTGAATTTAAGGTAATTACAAGGCAAATGTATATTAACAGTCATTAAATAAAAATAAGTGCACCTTAAAAAGATCATTAGTTAATAAATATGATTATACATTTATAATAACATTGAATTACATAATGAATATAATTTTAATATAATGCAATATGCCTCTATATTTTCATCTTCATACTTAAATATGTATATAACAAATATGTATAAGAAATACAAAACTACACAAATACAAAACATAAAAGTAAAGAATGCACTGTAAGTCGCTTTGGATAAAAGCGTCTGCTAAATGCATAAATGTAAATCTAAAAGTAAAACGAATGTATTTCGAAAATGTATTTTAGTACTACACTGTAGTTGTTAAGCGGTCGATGCGCTAGATGGCGCAGTGCAGCGCCTGCGATCTCAGCGGAGGCGCAGAAGAAGAGCGCGAGCGTCCAATGGAGCAGCGGTGGGGAGCAGCGGTCTTCTCCTGAACTCCTCTTCCGTGGCTTAAAGCAGCACTTTTCTCTAAGACTGTCAGATACGGATTATGCAGTAGGTGTTTAACAGCTTTACTAAACTGTAAAACGGGTCTAAAGCGCTGCGAGTTGTGTGTATTTGAGATCAGAGTGTGATCAGTGACTGAGGCCGCGCGTAACGTTATATTTCACCTGCAGGATTCTGAGGAGTCTTGATATATTCAAAGAATTTACTTCATAAATCTTATCTGAAGATGATTAATGAATTGATATGTGGTTGCACTGCACAGAAACTAACCTGGTTTTTCTGTCTGTCTCAAATCATAGTGAGTTACCTAGCTAGGAAGCAATATTGGTACATTATTTAGACGCGTTTAAATTGAACGCCGAATTGAATCGACTGATTGAGCATGCGCGTGATGCTCAGATGTTGAATCGAATGTTGGAACGCGTTTATGATGCTCAAAAATGAATCGAACGTTCAAATCGAATGTTGATTCAAATTGAATCACGTATTCGTGCTTGCTTGTGATTCATTAAAATCGATTCAAATATTCCAAAAATACGTATGATTCCCTATGATCGATTCATGTATGCAAGTATGCCCAATGATTCCCTAAATATTCGAGAGCATGCTTATGCTTCCCTAAAGTCGAGTGAAATATTCGGTCATGCATGCTTATGGTGTCCTAAAATTGAATCAAATATTCGAATGTGCTTATGATGACCTAAAATCGAATCAAATATTTTGAGCACTCTTATTCTATAAAATCAAATGAAATATTCAATCAACTTATGTTTCCCTGAAATCGAATCAAATGTTCTAGCACTCTTGTGATTTTCTAAAATTGAATCAAATATTCAAGCACTCTTATGATTCTCTAAAATCGAATCAAATATTCAAGAACTCTTATGATTCTCTAAAATCGAATCAAATATTCAAGCACTCTTATGATTCTCTGAAATCAAGTCAAATATTCAAGCACTCTTATGATTCTCTGAAATCGAGTCAAATATTCAAGCACTCTTATGATTCTCTAAAATCGAATCAAATATTCAAGCACTCTTATGATTCTCTAAAATCGAATCAAATATTCAAGCACTCTTATGATTCTCTAAAATCGAATCAAATATTCAAGCACTCTTATGATTCTCTAAAATCGAATCAAATATTCAAGCACTATTATGATTCTCTAAAATCGAATCAAATATTCAAGCACTCTTATGATTCTCTGAAATCGAATCAAATATTCAAGCACTCTTATGATTCTCTGAAATCGAATCAAATATTCAAGCACTCTTATGATTCTCTAAAATCGAATCAAATATTCAAGCACTATTATGATTCTCTAAAATCGAATCAAATATTCAAGCACTATTATGATTCTCTAAAATCGAATCAAATATTCAAGCACTCTTATGATTCTCTAAAATCGAATCAAATATTCAAGCAATCTTATGATTCTCTAAAATCGAATCAAATATTCAAGCACTCTTATGATTCTCTAAAATCGAATCAAATATTCAAGCACTATTATGATTCTCTAAAATCGAATCAAATATTCAAGCACTCTTATGATTCTCTGAAATCGAGTCAAATATTCAAACACTCTTATGATTCTCTAAAATCGAATCAAATATTCAAACACTCTTATGATTCTCTAAAATCGAATCAAATATTCAAGCACTCTTATGATTCTCTAAAATCGAATCAAATATTCAAACACTCTTATGATTCTCTAAAATCGAATCAAATATTCAAGCACTCTTATGATTCTCTAAAATCGAGTCAAATATTCAAGCACTCATATGATTTTCTACAATTGAATCAAATATTCGAGCAATCTTATGATTCCCTGAAGTCAAATAAAAAATTCAATATGCTTATGATGCCCTAAAATTGAATAAAATGTTAGGGCACTCTTATGATTCCCTGAAATCAAATCAAATATTTCAAGCACTCTTATGATTTCCTAAAATTGAATAAAATTTTCAAGCACTCTTATGATTCCCTGAAACCAAATCAAATATTCAAACATGTTTATGATTCCCTAAAATTGAGTCAAACATTCAGATTGATATGATTCCAACTGATATGTTTTGAGACTCAGCCAGTGAATGTTGTGAATCCATACATGATTGATCTATATGTTGGATTTTATTTTCCCACATTGCACACCATTAATGGCTGGTATAAACAGACGTATATGACACTGTGTGTAACGTGTCTCCACCAGGAGATGAAGCGGGTGCGGACGGAGCAGATCCAGTATGCGGTGACCCAGTACCTGAAGAGGAGGCAGTACATAGACACAGATGGGTCTCTGAAGGGGGCCAAACTCTCACAGTCCGCTGAGGAGATGGCAGCCAGTCTGACGGGTGACTTTACACTTCAAATGAACACTGGTCTTTAACTCTAAATAACCGTAATAGCGATGCTCATCTTCACTCTCCTCTCTCTTTCTGCTGTGAGCAGTTCAGACAGAGTCCAGCTGTGCGAATGTGGTGTCCGCAGCCCCCTGTCAGTCTGACCCGCAGCAGTATGAGACCCAGTTCTCCAGACTGCGCTCCTTTCTGCAGGGTGAGAGATGAACTCCTCACAAACACACTAATGCTTTTATCCATTTGAGTCTGTTCACTGGTTTTAACAGCTGTTTTCTCTGAATCTCAGATGCAGAAGCTCCATTAGTGAAGGAGGTGAGTGGCGTCTTGTTTCCGCTCTTCCTCTACCTGCACTTAGACATGGCGCGGTGTGGTCTGAAGGGGGCGGTAGACTCGTTCTACAGTCGCTTCCACTCGTTCTTCCAGCAGGACCCTGAGCAGAAAGCAATCGTAGACCTGCTACGAGGAGCCGTCACGCCTCAGGTCAGTTTGCATAGATATATGTGAAATGAAAATAATAACCTATATATAATAACACTTTCTAAATATATGTATATAAAACAAATCAATAAACAAATTTACTTTATTTGTCATAATTTCTATTGTTTTTATAATTACATTTTAAATTACACTTATTTTATTGACTTTTTAGGAGTGTGCGCTATAAATCGTTTGTGATATCGTAATTGTTGTTTTAACGATGTGCGATTTGGCATTATCGAGTATATCGCAAAATTCGAAACAAAACGCACCTACAGAGTGCACGCATTCATTACGTAATGAAGTTTAGTTAGTTAGGTTAGACTAGTGTGTGTGTGCGCATTTAGAGTGCATTCTTTCACTGCATGATTGATTCTATTAAAATGCATTAAGAATGATCACAAAATTCAAGATATGGGGGCAGAAAATGTATATATTTGTCATTTCATATAATTAAACAATATCACATGAAGAGTGCTGGTTTTATTTCTCCACAAATCAGCATGATTACAAATGTGACATTGATTTTATGCAACCGTTCAATAAACAAGAAGTTAATATTAAGAGACTTACGTTTTAGACACCATGTTGCCTGTTTTTCCTCTGTTTCGCCAACAAAAGTAATTCCAAACACAGCCACAGCACTGTTTTGCATCTCTGAGCAACATGACAGTGTTTCGTTCCTGAATGAATCAACTGTTTAAATGATTCGGTTCAATCGCAATGACTCATTTATTAAGTGACTTGCTGCAACCTTCTGGCGGTTTTAATTTCACATTAAAAATCTTTTCATTTTTTAAATTTCAAATGTCAGAATTCAACATTTTGTTTAAAATATCAAAACATTATTTATGAATTATGCAGGTTAAATTCATTCATGTCCCTCTGAGCTGCATTAAACAGTGTGTAAATACAACTAAATGCCACTTCAAATGCAGCTTCTGTGTTTCCTCTGCATTGCAAAGATGAATTTTGTTCACACTGATTTCATTACCCTGGTAACAGCCAAATGTCTTATTATTCTAATTCACTGATTAAATGTAAGAATCTGACTCAAAAGATGATGCACACTTTTAGAAAAAATGGCTTTATAAAGGTAAAAATGCCCACAAAAGGTAAAAATCCATTTAAACTTATTGGAAAAGATTAATTTCCATCACTGCTGTGAACTGACCACCACACAGAATATGAAGAATATCAAAGACTTTAGGAGTCAGCTGTCCACGGTCCAAAATATCATCAAAATATCAATATCATTGATAAAATCCTAGAAAATATCGAGATATCTTTTTTGTCAATATTGAACACCCCTATTTATATTTCATTTACACTTAGCCATTCTATTTATTAATATACACAAATTTTTTGATATAAACATAGAATTTTTTTTATTTAAATTTTGTATATGTATATACAAATCAAAAAGCAAATTTATAAATATAAGTAAATATAATAGTTGCGTTAAATTAAAATGTAAAAATAAAGAAAATACAAAGTAAATAAAGTAATAAAAATATTATAAATAAATATATAATTTAAATAAAGTGTGTATATATATATATATATATATATATATATATATATATATATATATATATATATATATATATATATATATATATATATATTATTTTATTTTTTTTTTTTAATATTTTTTCACTTGTCTCTCATTGTGAATATAGCTGTAGTAGCTAATGGTGCTTAAAAAAAATACCGACTTCAACAGTGAATAGTAGGCGCACTGCATTGTGGGATACAGTATTCCACAGTAGCAGGGAAGCTGTCATTCTCCCAACATTCTCCCAAAACCTTTTTTCTTTGGTCTTCCAGGATGTGACCTCAAACCCTAAACTCTGCTCCCTCCTGGATCACAAATATGTGGTGCACCTGACGGATCAAGCGTACAGCTACCTGCTGCGTTACCTGCAGAGTGACAACAACAGCGCCATCTGCTGGGCGCTCAGCACACATGTGCAGGTATGAGCAGCACAGAGCGCCTCCGAAATCACAAAGAACTCAATTCAACGAGGGAGTAGTCAAAGAAAACAAGTTGACCTACATCACAAGAGTCTTTGTTGACTTTGTAATTAGTCATTCCTCTCCTGTTGTCTCAGGTGGAGGTGACAGCAGCGCGCCGAACTGACTACCAGCTGTACGGCGCAGGGACAGGAGCGGGAAACACTACCTCCACTTCCTCTTCCTCCAGCACATGGGCTGCGGTGGACGGGGCGGAGGGGGCGGAGCGTGTGGAGGTCACAGCGGGGTTGCCTCAGAACGAGGCGGCGCTGGAGGCGCTGCAGGACTGCATAAAGCGCGTGCGAGAAGGTCCGCCTTCGCTCACCACCGTCTGCTTCTACGCCTTCCAGCACACGGATCAGCTGCTGAACACGGCCGAGGTTTCAGCGGACAGCCGCTTGCTGGCGGCCGGCTTCGATAACTCTGCTGTGAAGCTGTGGAGTCTGAGGGCCAGGAAGCTGAAGGCAGGACCTCACAGGGCCGATGTATCTAAAATAAGGCTCGCCTGTGATGTGCTGGAGGAGGAGGTGAGTGAGTGACAGCTGTTGATCTCTCTAGGTTTAGGCAGCAGATGGATATTCATTCATATCAGCAGCACATCTAAACATCTGGAGCTTAAAGATAAATTATGGGTGTGGATATTGTTCATTCTTTTGACAGTTTTCAGTATGTGTCTCTATTTATTTGCTCTGAAATGGTTTACAAGGATTTTATTATCATTAGTAATATTATTTTGTTGATATTTTTTTCAAAGAAAATCCTCACTTTGACCAAAGAGTCTTTTCAAGCAAAAGTACAGAAGTAAAATATAATATAATTTACAATGAACATGAACACTTAGCACAACTAAATGAACAATATTTTGATATTGAGTAATTTTGAATAATTGATTTAATTCTAATATAAACATACATGTTAATAAATGGCAAAATGTACATATATAAATTACATTTTAAAGCTTTTTTGTCATAACTAAAGAACTAATAACTACACTAAACGGAAGCCATTTAGCACCATTTAAATTTTCTGCCATGTGACATTATTTCTATGACACACTCTCATTACAGTAATGCAAAAATACAATGAGATATTTAAATGGTAAAGTTTTTTTATTTTCATCATGGTAGTATTTGTTTACTATGGAAGTCCGTTTCCGCCACTGAATAAAAAAAAAAAAAAGGTAATTGCGACTTTTTATCTCCATAATTCTAACATTTTTTTCTCAGAATTGCCTGATACAGACTCGCAATTCTGACTTTTTTTCTCAGAATAGTGAGATATAAATTGGCAATTCTGACTTTTTTTTTCTCCTCAGAACTGGACTTTATAACTCGCAATTGCGAATTTATATCTCACAATTCTGAGAAAGAAGTCAGAATTGCAAGATACAAGCCAGCAATTGTGAGGAAAAAAAGTCAGAATTGCGAGATATATTTCTCGCAATTGTGAGTTTATATCCCACAATTCTGACTTTATAATTCGGAATTGTGAGTTTTTAACCTCACAATTCTGAGAAAAACAGTCAGAATTGAGATAAAAAGTCGCAATTACCTTTTAAACTTTTTATTCAGTGGCGGAAACAGGTTTCCATAGTTTACTGCTTTTAATTTATATTAAAAAACTGCTGTTATTTAAATATCAAATTAATCAATAAAACAATCAAGCGCACACACCCCTATTACTTTGATACACCTGGATGTTTCCCAATAAAAATTTATTTATTCAAACAAACTATATTTGCTATTATATTATGTTGATTTTTAGGTGGTTTAAAATGTTTTCATCCATCTGGAGTTTTTCACGTGTATATTTGTTTGTAATCAGGCAGATGATGAGGATGCTTTGGGCAGTGAGATAAAGACCCTGCGCGCTCACAGCGGCCCCGTTTACCGCACAGCGTTCCTGACGGACGGCTCCGGCCTGCTGTCCTGTTCGGAGGACTCCACTGTTCGTTTCTGGGATCTGAACAGCTTCACGAACACCGTCCTGTACCGCGGCCACGCCTACCCCATCTGGGACGTGGACGTCAGTCCCTGCAGCCTCTACTTCTCCACAGCGTCCCATGACCGCACCGCTCGCCTCTGGAGCTTCGCGCGCACATATCCTCTCCGTCTTTACGCCGGTCATCTCTCAGACGTCGACTGCGTTAAATTCCACCCCAACTCCAACTACGTTGCAACGGGCTCCACGGATAAAACCGTGCGTCTGTGGAGCATGCAGCAGGGGGCATCTGTGAGGCTGTTCACTGGGCACCGTGGGCCCGTTCTGTCACTCGCCTTCTCGCCCAACGGAAAGTACCTAGCGTCGGCCGGAGAGGACCAGAGACTGAAGCTGTGGGACCTGGCGTCCGGCAGCCTGTTCAAAGACCTGCGGGGTCACACCGACAGCATCACCAGCCTCTCCTTCAGCCAGGACAGCAGTCTGGTGGCCTCTGCCTCTATGGACAACTCTGTGCGAGTTTGGGACATACGCAGCGCCCATGGCTCCGCCCCCAGCGACGGTTCCAGCAGCGAGCTGATTGGACAGTACACAGGAAGCACTAGCAACATCCTCAATGTGCAGTTCATGGCCTGTAACCTGCTGCTGGTGACTGGAACCGCGCTGGAGAAACAGGAACAGTGAGAGTGTGTGTGGGTCAATCTCAACAAAACATGTCCAGGTCATATTTCACCCCAAAATCATGGATTCATTAGGGTTAGTTCAGGATAACCTGAATTTAAGGTATTAAAATTAAAGGGATACTCCACCCCAAAATGAAAATTTTGTCATTAATCACTTACCCCCATGTCGTTCTAAACCCATAAAAGCTTCGTTCATCTTCGGAACACAATTTAAAATATTTTAGATGAAAACTGTGAGGCTTGTGACTGTCCCATTGACTGCCAAGTAAATTACACTGTCAAGGCACAGAAAAGTATAGAAAAGCATAGTCAGAATAGTCCATCTGCCATCAGTGATTCAATCTGAATTTTATGAAGCGACGAGAATATTTTTTGTGCGCAAAGAAAATAAAAATAACGACATTTATTCAGCAATTTGTCTCCTCTCTGTGTCAGCGTAGCGCCATTTTGGAGAGCATCCGATGGACGCATAGTGCGTACGCTATTCTCTGTCATCAGTAATGCATGGATACGCGGTTTCCGTTCAAATCAAAGCATAAATAAATGTACAATACGTATCCATGCGTTACTGATGACAGAGAATAGCGTACGCACTTTGCGTCCATCGGATGCTCTCCAAAATGGCGCTACGCCGACACAGAGAGGAGACAAATTGCTGAATAAATGTCGTTATTTTTATTTTCTTTGCGTACAAAAAATATTCTCGTCGCTTCATAAAATTCAGATTGAACCACTGATGGCAGATGGACTATTTTGACTATGTTTTTTTTATACTTTTCTGTGCCTTGACAGTGTAATTTACTTGGCAGTCAATGGGACAGTCACAAGCCTCCCGGTTTTCATACAAAATATCTTAAATTGTGTTTCGAAGATGAACGAAGCTTTTACGGGTTTGGAACGACATGGGGGTAAGTGATTAATGACAAACTTTTCATTTTAGGGTGGAGTATCCCTTTAAGCTATTTACTACCATTAATTATTTTTTTTGCTTTGTGACATTAATTTTAAGACAAACCTATACCTAAGTTCTCATTACTGTAATGCAAAAAAAATATATATATTTATATATATACTGAGATACTGCTTGAATGGTCAGGTTTTTTTCAGGGTGGTATTTGTTGTATTGCCCCTAATTTATGTTGATTCAACTAAATAATTAAGCACATTTGTTTCTGGTCTTTGTGTCAATGTTTTGCAATAAAAATTATAATTGTTAATATATCAGTGCTGTAATAATTGAATTAATTCTGCATAAATTAAAAAATTCATAATTTACAGTATTTTTTTATTTTATTAAAGGAAGTACAACAAATACTATCTTGATTTTCATTATTATTATTATTATTATTATTATTATTATTATTATTATTATTATTATTATTGGCATTACAATAAGAATTTGGGTGACAATTGTCATAAAAATAATGTCATCTTAATAGACTTTATTTTCTTTGAGCAAAATAAATATATATATTTTGTGTGGCCTGGACATGTTCTTGACGGGTTTTCGTGAGATTCACCCATTGTGTTTTGTAAAGTGAGAGTGTAAATGTTTTGGATCATTTGTTGTTATAATGTGTGTGTTGATGCCTCTAAAGGTCAGAGGTGTAGCCTGCTGTTTTCATACAGATGTAAATATTAGACATATTTTTGTCTGAAAAACTTTAGGTCATTATTTCCATGTCTGTATTTTTCAGTTTGGCAAATTTGTGTTATAACATTGCTGTTGTTTTGTTGATGGCCTGTGTTTATAAAGGTAAGCACATTCAGCACTGTTCTCCTGGACGTTCACCAGGAAGCCAGATAAACTGGATTCATCCTACTTTACGTGGAAAAACATTCCTGATGAAGCAACATCAGTGTCTTCATTCGAGTTTTTATTCCACCAATCACTAGGCAACTTCCCCAGAAAAGCTCAAGGAAAAGAAAATAATTTAGATGCCACAGTTTGTCTTTTGTAGCCTGTTGAACAGTGGAACTTATGGATCAGTAGATGAACTGACTGATCTGAGTTTCCTTGATTCTGATTTTGCAACCCTGCACTTAGTCTTGTATGAAGCAAGTCAAGTTTCTCAGTTTGAAGTGTTCTTTTTGTGTTCCTGGTGGTCAACCACACAATCATGGGATGTTTGTCTTTAACAATGAAGAAAAAAAAGACTTTTGTATTGTTTTTGCATCATTCTGATACTTGTAAATATATTTTTGTAACATTTTATGGTTGTCTGGATCTCATTTTTGATGTTGCTAATCTGATTAGTACAGTAAACCCATAGTAAAGTTCTCAAGCAGGATCCGATCCCTCTCCTCACACACAGGTGTGGCCGCTTTCACCCAAACCAGTTCTGCTCTTGATGGGCGTGACGCCAACCTGATGAGCCTGTCCGTTAGCCAGAGTGGCTGAATTTATCTCACACATTCTCAAACGCAAGCTTACTGCTCCAGACGAGCATCACGAGTGTCCTGTCTGTGGTTTTGGAGCTTGGCTCACAGCCGGTTTGAAGATGCCCTACAGTGTGACTCTGCCGAGTGGCTCTGGGCAGGCGACCCTAGTGGAGAGCACACAGGCGGACGGGAAGACATTTGAACAGCTCCGCCTGGAGTGTTTGCAAAAGGGGAAGCTGTTTGAGGATCCAGATTTCCCAGCCGTGGATGACTCGCTCTTCTTCAGCCAGAGGGTCCCGGTTAACTTTGAATGGAAGAGGCCGGGGGTAAGTGACCCGCGGTATGCATGATGCTGCAAGATGACATTCACACTCGTTTTTGACAACTGGATAAGGTGCATACGGTAATGAGAGTAGGATGGATTGGGCAATCGGGCACATTTATTCAATTTTGACTTTAATAAGTTACTGCAATATTAACCAGCACTTGATCATCCAAACAAATCACATCACAAACCAGCTGGATTTGATGGAGCAAGATCTCACAGTGTGGCGGATAACCCTAAATGGTTTTTTCCTTCATATAAATTGGCACTGCAGAGGGAATTGTGGGTGAATTTAATGGGGTCCGATGTAATCTTTATAGCATAAAGTTGACAGTTGTCTAGAACTGTCAAATCTAAAGCATTTTCTTCTCTGATGCTCCCCCTGTTCATGTATGGATGGATGTTAGATGAATGAATGGAAGTGGTTTTTACAGTTAGTAATTACTAAAGGTTTCACTGTAGTATTATGCACATTCCAAAAACATGAACATCATTTTTGACCTTTATGGCGCACGACTTCTAACTTTGTGCGCAATTTGCATGTTACAGAATGTGATTATGGCACTTTAAACCCCGTCATGCAAGGTAATTCCAGGCCTCGAATCAACCACCCTTATGAACACACCATAAGTTTAGTCCCTAACATTTCACATTCCAGTGTCAATGTGTAACATCACAACAGAGGTCATAGTTGTGCATAAAGGACATTTATGAAGTTATGAAGCCACTGGAGCTTGTTGACATGCAGCAGATCAGGAATGCCGATGGAATTTTGTCATGCACGGAATGTATTGTTTATTTAGTCTTGAGTGTTTGAATGGAAAGTGGATGTAGGTTTTATTTAGTTGGAAACAGACTACTGAGTTGAGTTTAAGAACAGGTTATCAGTAGTTGTGACAAATTATCTAAGATGATCCACACCCCTCCTTCACGCTTGTAAAACTTTAAGGACCTCTGAATGAAACTACAATTGCATTTCATTCCAGGGTGTTCCTGCAGAGCGACCTTAGATATACAGCGAGTGAAGAGTGTGGGCTTGTGTTAGAATGCGAACACACCTCACGCAGGCATCATGGGCATTCACATGTCTACCTCTGCCTCTAATCAAACACTTCATTAGATCTACAGTAACGGCAGATCATGTCGTGTTGTATCTTCTGGAAATGTCTGTAAAAATAGTTCAAATTTAAAATACTGTTGTATGAACAACCTACAGTATCCAGCTCTTCTGACATTATTGCATTCAGAACATTTCTTAAAATGGATGGATTGACATCATGACAGGTGGATGTTATTTGATCGATTGATAATTTTTTCTCGGATCTGTTCAAATTCAGCAAATCTGCAAGATGAATGACAGAGGAATAGCATAACGGATGGATGTTATTTGATTTGACTGACTGATTATTTCCCCTGATCTATTCAAATTCAGGAAATCTGCAAAGATCCAAAATTCATCACAGGAGGAGCCACCAGGACAGACATCTGTCAGGGGCAGCTGGGTATGTTTTCCTGTCGTTTCAGGTTACTAAAGTGGTTTGTGACAAAATGAGACCTTAATCTTAGCAAAACACTTCCAATGACCAAAGAATAAAATGATGGATCAGTGTTGGGGAAAGTTACTTATAAAAGTGATGCATTACAATATTGCATTACTCCATGAAAATGTAACTAATGCATTACTTGATTACTTTTTATGGAAAGTAATGCATTACATTACTTTTGCATTATTTTTTGTCACCTGGGCTGGGCTTGCTTATTTGATTTTTAGTAACAACAAACCAAAAAAAAAGCTATATTTTTGGCAACTGTAAGGGCCATTTCACAACTTGTGTTACTTATTTGAAAAGTAATTCAGATATTTTGTTGCAAATGTAAAAGTAATGCATTACTTTACTAGTTATTTGGGAAAGTAATCTGATTACATAACTTGCATTACTTGTAATGGGTTACCCTCGACACTGTGATGCATTAATACTGATCATATTATGATCTCCATGCATTTTGCCCTTCATGTATGGCCATACAGGAGACTGCTGGTTGTTGGCAGCGATCGCCTCCCTGACCCTCCATGAGGACACACTAAAGAGGGTCGTACCACACGATCAGGACTTTGATCACGGCTACGCTGGAATCTTCCATTTCCAGGCGAGTCCCATTCTCAGAACTCTCTACAGCAGGAGTCACCAGACTTGGTCCTGGAGGGCCGGTGTCCTGCAGAGTTTAGCTCCAAACCTAAACTTCCAGGCTGGTGTGTTGAGGCAAGTTGAGGCAACTCTGCAGGACACCAGCCCTCCAGAACCAAGTCTGGTAACCCCTGCTCTACAGTTTTCCAATGACCTTCAACCCTAACCAAACTCACCTTGTTGTGCAGTTCTGGCAGCATAATAAGTGGATGGATGTGGTAGTGGACGACCGACTCCCGTGTGTGAGGAACAACCTGGTGTTCGTCCACTCCGCTGACAATACTGAGTTCTGGAGTGCACTTCTGGAGAAGGCCTATGCCAAGTATGCACCTGAGTTTACAAAACAAGATACACCTTGACGTCTTGTCATATCTAGTTTTGAGGTGTCAAACCTGTTTGTGTAAGTCAATCATCTCTTGTGTGTCTCTCAGGCTGAACGGCAGCTATGAATCCTTGAAAGGAGGAAGCACCATGGAGGCGATGGAGGACTTCACGGGCGGTGTGGGCGAGATGTACGAGACGAAGAATGCCCCCAGCAACCTCTTCCTCATCCTCAAGAAAGCCGTGGAGAGAGGATCAATGCTTGGATGCTCCATCGATGTAAGTAAAGCTTTGTTGTATTCGAAGTGAGAACAGTAGCAAATTCTGCCGTTCCTGAATCCCAGATGCTTGTGTTTTCGTATCACTAGATCACAAGTTCTGCTGAATCCGAAGCACAAACCACCACTGGTCTGGTTAAAGGCCACGCTTACTCCATCACTGGAGTGGAGGAGGTAACCACAACATCTTCATCTCTTATTTTGCACAGATTCATTTTTTTTTTCTTTTTATTATCTCTTTCATCTTGTTTCCTCAGGTAAACTACAGAGGAGCAAAGGTCCAGCTGATTCGTGTTCGTAACCCCTGGGGTCAGGTGGAGTGGAACGGACCCTGGAGCGACAAGTAAGCATCCACTAATGATGACACCTGAATGAAGTCCATTTATTAAAGGGGTCATGAACTGCCTTTGTTTTTAAATTTTGTACTGTTCTCTGAGGTCCACTTATAATGTTATTAAGATTTTTACATTAAAAACATCATAATTTAGAAATAATAAGATATTTTCTGTCTGTTTTTGACCCCTCTCATCAGAACGCTCTGTTTGAATAGGCGTGGAGGATTGTAGACTCGGAAGTAAACGCCCACTGCTATGATTGGCTAACAGTTGAGTATGTTTGACAGCATACATTCCTCATAGATGGACGCTGCTCTGATTTAGGTCAAAAATGCATAAATAACTCAATACATATCAAACGATCTGTAAGAAGAGACAAAGCAATAGTGACCATTACTGTTGGATGCAATATAGTCGGCACACCATCCTGTTTTAGTTTCAGTTTTTTTCAAAATTCAGCATCAAATTGTGCCTTGTTTGTAAACGAATCTGCAGTAAAATAAAGTGGACAAAGGACAGAGTTCTTACTTTATCTTCATTAAAAATAAAGTTAATTCACTCTTTTCTAATGTTGGGATCAGAAGGAAAGCAATGCAAAGACTGTTTTCCACAACTTGGTACTACACAGAGTCTTGTTGTCTTCAGAGCATCTTTATCGTTGCCTAAACAGGCAGTGATGTAGAAGCAGGCGTTGATCATCTTCTGCGGAGGCGGTGTTTTGCCACACTATTACATCACAGAGTAGAACATTCCACAAGCTGTCGTTTTGGCAGATTGGCTTCAATATAAGCTGTTTTTAGACTAATGAGAAAGTTTTGAGTTCTGAAAATTACAGGATGTTTTTATAGTACAATGACCTCTTGTATGTCAAAAGATCAAGAGAATTTTGGTTTCTCAGTTCATTATGCCTTTAAATATGATTACAAAAAAAAAAAACTCATAATGGTAATCAGTAAAAAAAAAAAAAAAAAATAAATAAATAAATAATGTATCATTACCTATGTTTCCAACCAATTTTTTTGTGAATTTTGGGAGATTGCATGAAAAAAGCTGGATCGAAACGCCATAAAACCCTAAAATGCACTTAAAAACATTCAAATGAGGCGAACTGTTTTTCATTCAATAAGAAAACATGCCATAAACTGTGATGGAACCATTTACCAAATAAATTCATGAATGCGCAACAAAAACTCACATGACTTTGCCTTAACAGATTGTGTAATCAAAATGATTTGGTTTAATTACCACCCAGAACTCATTGCACTCCCAAACATCAGGCATCCACCTCCAAATTCAAGATATCATGACAGCGTTTGTTTTTGCATTTTGTCTGTGCACTCTGAGGTGCAAGTAATCTATTATGTAGCACAAAAGAGCAAAAGGCTTCCCCAGTTGCAACAACTTTTATTTCATTACTAATACTCTGCGTTCTTTCTTTAAATCTTGTCTTTCAGCTCCAGGGAATGGAATGCCATTGACAGTTCAGAGAAGCAACGACTGCTGCACAACTCCCTGGATGACGGAGAGTTCTGGTACATACGACCCATCAGATACAGAGTCCAGTTCACATCAGGCTGATTCCTCTTAAAGAATCACTTTCACATGAGAATCAGGATGATCTGATTCAGTGAGCTCATTCAGATATGTGGTGTGAAATAACATGACTTGCTGTGTTGCAGGATGGAGTTTGGGGACTTCAAAGCCAACTACGATAAGATCGAGATCTGTAACCTGACTGCAGATTGTCTGTCAGACGACGTTAGGAAAAAGTGGGAAGTGAATCTGTTTGAGGGCAGCTGGATCAGGGGATCCACTGCTGGCGGCTGCAGAAACTACATCGGTCAGTATCACGTAGCAAACTCCACATAGATTTCATCAAAAGTTTGCATGCTAATCCATGCTATTATTTATACGTGAGACCCAGCAATTTCACTATTTAGATTCGCTTAGACCTATATTTGTGTTATTCTTGATCTCGGTTTTCAGACACATTCTGGACAAACCCACAGTTTAAGCTTCGTCTGGACCATCCGGATGATGGTGACAAGCTTTGCAGTGTCATCGTGGCCCTGATGCAGAAGAACCGCCGTCGGCTCAGGAAAGAGGGGCTTGACCTGGAGACCATTGGCTTTGCCATTTACGAGGTGAGGGAGATGTAATACTGTATTGGAAGATTGGGTTTGAAGAAGTTCATGTAGTGCCACTTGCTCCACTGATGTCTGACCTGCTTACCGTATCCATAGGCTCCTGATGATCAAGACCACCAGGGGAAGGATTTTTACCGCTACAACGGCTCTAAAGCACGGAGCCGTACTTACATCAACATGAGGGAGGTGTCCGAACGCTTCAGACTGCCCCCGGGAAACTACTTGGTGGTGCCTACCACCTTCCAGCCGCACCACGAGGCTGATTTCCTAATCCGGATCTTCTCAGAGAAGAAAGCTGGAGCACTGTATGTACATGCAAATACTCTTCAGGGTTAACAGCCAGATTTTAAAGCAAAAAATGAAAGTCTGTCATAATTTACTCACATTTACTCGTGTCTTTCAAAACACATATGCTGTTATTTTTTTTATGACCGCAAAAGGAGAAATTTTTAAAGAATTTTCATGCAAAAAAAAAAAAAAAAAAACACAAAAAGGCATCATATAAGTACTATGAAAGTAGTTTATATGAATCATAGCTTTATATTGCACTATAAGTCATATAACTTTGTTTGATGGACAGATCGAAAGGCATTATTCACAAATAAACTTAGTGTGTGCGTGTGTGTATGAATTTCGCTGGCAGTCCATTAAATATTATAATCATAAAAGTATAATATATAGTGAACTATTAATTTATGAATACAGGTTTTTGCTTCAGTGCATTTTGGAAACATAATGATAAAATAAAACAGAAACTAATATTTATTATAGTCAGATGGTGGTCAATGAGGTAGTTCCTCTGAGTATACTTAAACGAATACTCATTATATCCCGTAGATTTATTTTTACACCAAATAACTGTACAATGAAATGTGTTTTGTGTTTGCAGTGAGATGGGAAGCACCATTCAGGCAGATCTTCCAGAAGTGAGTCGGTTCATTTATAGTCTCTCTGTGAGCTGGGAAAGACTTTTTTACTGGACGTAAATAGTTCGACATACACTGATGTTGTGTGCTAAAAGTGTGTGTGTTTTTCTGAAGCCACCGAAGCCAAACCCACCTGAGGAGGAGACAGATGAGGAGAAGGGCCTGAGGAGACTGTTTGAACAGATCGCCGGATCGGTAAGAAACGGAAAACTCCAGTCAACCATTTATTTACCGCAGGGTTTCCCAAAGCGAACTGCAGGGTGTTGACGAAAAGTTGATGAAAAAATTAATAATTAATTGAATCCTAAAAATGTGAAATCAAAATAAACAATGCATTTAAAAATAAAAACTTAGTTTACCTGCACGTCATGTGACCATGAACCGACATAAGAGCGAATGTGCAATCATGCGAGTGTGTTATTTAATGGACTCTATGCACGAACGCTGCTGACGTATTTCCGGTAGAATCTCAGCCAGCGTATTTACTTCCGTATAGCGCATTCTCAAGCGAAGTATACAAGCAGCAAAACTTAGAAGGCACTTTAAGTAAATATTTTAGGTCAAATTATTAAAATAATAATAATAATAATAAAAAAAAGCAATTTAAAAAGCGTATTAAAAAGATTTTGTTTGTTTACCTGCACGTCATGTGACCATTAACCGACATAAGAGAGCGATGAACGTGCGAGTGTGTTATTAAATGATTGAAATGTTAACTTAAAATCTTCAAAACTTAAAAATTTAGATCAAATGATTAAAATAATATAAAACAAAATAACAATAAAAATTATAAATAATAATAAAAAAGATTTTGTTTGTTTACCTGCATGTCATGTGACCATTAACCGACATTAGAGAACAATGAACATGCGAATGTGTTATTAAATTGATAATAACAAATGAGTTTGACTGAAAAAAGCGAATCCCTACCTTCTTTAGCCAATACTTCAATATAAAAACAAACGGAGCGCGCCTTCCTCTGGTGTAATTGTGAATTACTGTATGTTTTACACTATTCCCTATGTCTCTATGTAGGATAAAGCCATCAGCGCCAGAGAACTGCAGCATGTGCTGAACAATGTTCTGAGCAGAAGTGAGTCTGTCACCATTTTCAAGCACTTTAATCAAATACTAGTAATACAATAGAAAGCCAAAATGTCATGCAACTGTCTCTCTGCAGGAAAAGAGGTGAAGTTTGATGGTTTGACCCTCAATACCTGCCACAGCATCATAAACCTGATGGATGTATCCTCTCAATGGCCATCCATGTGTTATTAATCTAGAGATTAATTAAGGAAATCTAACATATAAACCCTATGATGTGAGTTTCACATCTTTGATATGTGAATATTATTTTGAGCCATTGTTGCTGAGTTTTCCTGAACTGAGTGCAGGTGGATAACACTGGAATGCTGGAATTTGAGGAGTTCAAAGTCTTCTGGGATAAGCTGAAGAAATGGATCGTAAGTTACAGAATCATCCAGAATATCACCATATTTCTGAGATTAAAATGTCCACTGTACAGTACAGATGTGTCGTGTGTTGTTGTAGATGCTGTTCCTGTCTTACGATACGGATCGTTCTGGACGCATGTCATCCTACGAGCTCCGCAGTGCTCTTAATGCTGCAGGTAAACACACAGGACAGTCCCATAATGAATTATTACCGTGCAATTTAAACACATTTATTTAGAAATCAGTATTTTATCTGACCTTGTTTGTGTTTTCTTCATTCAGGCATGCAGTTGAACAATAAGATTCTGCAGTTGCTGGGTCTGCGGTTTGCAGATGAAAATTTTGACATTGATTTTGATGATTACCTGACATGCATCGTGCGTCTGGAGAACATGTTCAGTATGTTATGACGATGCATTAACTAATAGTCTTAGACTTATCTCTACTATGTCTAATGCTAGGATTTCTTCTGTGTTGGATTGCAGTGTTTTTATGTGATTGATTTATTAATAATATGTTCCAAAACATGGAGTGTAAATAAAACCTGGCATTTAAATCTATATTTTGACATATGTTACAGGAGTTTTCCAGGCCTTAGATAAGCAAAAGAAAGGAGTGATCAGTCTGAACATGATGCAGGTAAAACAATATCTTTTACAACAAGCATAACTTTTCATCAACAACATAACAGCATAACTTCATCAACAACAAGCATAACTTTTTTTTTTTTCCTGCAATAGAGTTGCAATACATGAACTACAACAGTTGCCCAATTTGTCAAAAATGTACACTCACATCCTTGTGGTAGTTCTTAGTTAGTTGTTTCCTTATTTAACAACTTTTGGCAACTTTTTAAGGTACATATTGCTTTCAAAATTCATGTTTTGTGCATTTTGGGCTGCTTTCATATATATTTTAGTAAGCAGTGTTACTACTTTTAATAATTCTAACATGCAGGGAGGTCAAAGTTATAAACAAATCTTCATTTCTCCACAGTTCCTGATGTTGTCCATGAACATCTGAGGATTCAACAAAATCCAGCAGGAATAATGTGATGGATGGAGTCAGCTGTGCCACTGTGGATTTTCACTGTTATGCTGAACAGTTTTTACACATGTTTTTGTTTGTTTGTGGGGTCTTTCCCATTGCTACTGAATACTGATTTATGTGAAAGTTTTACTATGATTATTTTGTGTACAAATTCTCCAGTGTTGTGTTCACGATGGCACGTTTACTGTTATTTTTCTGTGATTTGAGGCATATTCACCTTTTATGGATGTTGCAAGAATTTGCAATAAGATGAATTATTCACAGAGCTGCTAAACCGCTAAGTTTTCATTGGAAAAGGTGCATGCATAAATGAACAAAATCAGGAATATAAATGAATAAAAATGACAATCAGTTACTGTGGCTAAAATTGTTGAGAAGCTGTGATAAAGCATCCAATAACTGAAACATGTTTAATAAAAAATCTTTAATATTTAACAAGGTCCAAGCATTTTGTCAGTGATTCATTACCAGGAAAAAACAAAACAAAACAACAAAAAAAAAAAAAAAAAAAAATGAACTAAACTAACGTATTCCTGGTTAATGAAATTAAACATTTTCAACAAATCAAGCAAACAAATAAATGAACATACCAACCAAGGAAATTCATAATTTCAGAAAAAAATGCTTAATTAAAAGGCAAAAATGCCTATGTAATGTGAGCTGGAATATAAAAGCTAACCACATAATTTCTCAGAATTTTTTTTATTTTTTTTTTTCAATTCCACGAGAACAAGAGGTATTACATATTCACATGATCAAATAAACATTAGCTGCCAGAGAAAAAAGAAAGGAGAGAGAGAAAAAAAGGCAGAGAATTAACAGAAATTTCAATGTTTTCAGAGCATTACATGTTTTCAGTGCTTTTTTGTTTTTTGTTTGTTCCAAGAGATTTACATATAATTTAAAGTCACTTATAAAATGTGCAAAGTTTGGTTTACATTGAGCCCACTTCTATAATTTCTCAGAAATGTAGAATTTGTAGGGTAACGTCCAACTTCATCAGCCCTCGCTTAGACTAAACCAAAAGTGATTCAGGGGGGTTTCTTCAACTACAACGGTCGCTCCTGATAGCACTGTCATTTATCCCATCGCTTCAGTATATAATTTTAAATCATATATATGAATATGTATAATATACATATATAAATGCTAAATAGAATTATATATAAATAACTTCTTTTTTTTATTTTTAAGCCTGCTCCTTCAGTCAATCGGAATGGTATAGTCTCAAAAATGGCCGCTGTTGTCCATTTGTTTCGAGCTGACAGAAGATGTTTACTTTTCATAACAGACAGTAATACTATTAAAGTCACTAGATACCTGAAATACAAACGCTCGGATAATACAGTAGCTTGTAAGAATGGTGAGTAACTTCAGCCTTGTTTACATATTTAGCTGTCAGGCGAGTGAATCCAGTAAGTGTGTAAATCACTCTGTTGTTTACTAAATAACTTTGCCATTTAAACAATACAGCGTCTAAAATAGACTTGTTTCAGGTAAGGTTTATGCTTTAGTTTTGATCACAAATCTATTTGTGTTGCGTTTAATACAGCAAGCAGTTTTATTATAATATTGAATGTGTTTATTGCAAAACATTTGACCCAAACACAATAAAATGAACCCAAAAGTGACTAAAATGATCCTGCTGTCACAGAATATGACAGATTTGTGTGTTGGCTGTATTGTAATTGTGATCTGTCTGTCTCCAGCCTCACAGAAAGAAGAAAGCCTTCATCAATAAGAAGAATGCTGTGTCCTTCCACCTGGTGCACAGAAGTCAGAAAGATCCACTTGCTGCAGATGAGACAGCACCTCAACATGTCCTTCTGCCCGCTGCCAAGGTAAAACAAACACACCGAACAGGTTTTGTAGTGTTTAGCGGTCATAACATTCAAATATCACCCCCAACCGTGTCACTAAAGTTGGTATTTGTTCTTGCAGGGGGAGGTGGAGAAGAGGAGGGAGGAACAGCGCAAGTTCGGCGTGTTTTTTGATGACGACTACAATTACCTGCAGCACCTGAGAGAGGCGTCCCAGCCTGCAGAGCTGGTCTCTGCTCCTCGCTTCCGCTGAGACGCGCAACCAAAACCTGCACAGGATGAAGAAGACATGGAGGAAGAAGACGCCAACGTCCCTGTAAGGCCATTTGGCAGCAGCTCCTCCTCCATGCAGCCTTTAAATCTCCATAAATGGCAATATATCCTGCACACATGACACGGATTGTGTCATTTTCAAAATGTATACTGCACCTTTAAAAAAGTAGTCCACCCAAAAATCTGAATACTCGTCCTCATGTCATTCTAAACCTGTATGACTTTCTTTTTCTGTGCAAAACACAGCACAGAAAGATCATTTTCCCCCAAAAAATCGGCTGGAAATGTCTCGTTTGGATACATTATCACCAAATATTGGATTCAATATTTTTATCAACTTATATAAATTAGAATTTATTGATCGTAGTCCTCGTTTATCTGAGCTTATGCACCATTTTTGAGAGAATATTGCCAAAAATATCAACAAAAAACTGCTTTTTCACTCAAAAACCGAGGTGCATAAGCTCAGATCAATAAGGCCTACGAGCAATCAATTTCAAAACGATATACAAAACCTGTGCTAATTAAAAGAAAACAAGTTGACAGAAAAATTGAATCCAAGATTTGGTGGTAATATAGCATAACAACAGATTGATAAGCTATTTTTAAAAGGCTGGTCAAAAACACCATATTAGGTAAAGGATTTTCAGCACAGGTTAATTCTTTTATGTTGACATATTTCCAATGAAAACATGAAATTGAGGAAGTTCTTATTAATAGCCATCAGCTTTTAGTTTACATCAAAGCTGTGAATCAGGTTTTGTTACTTGCTAATTCAAATCAAAAGTAGGCGATATTAGGGAACAAAAATGTGTATACATCCCTGATTTTGGTCCATTTTTCATGACAAGAAAGATTTGAAATGTTAAATGTGTTATTAGATAACTTCGTGGTTATTTTGACTAAAAATATGCGTGCAGCTAGAGTGAGGGTGACAACAAACAGCGTTATGGTCCGGTTGCATCTCCTGCAGTTGATGAGCGTCATTACGCTTGTGTTTTGATGACATGCTGATGTTTTTTGTTGATGTTTGTCGTACATGCAGACAGCCTCCATCAAACTGCCCTCGTCTGTGTTCGCGTCTGAGTTTGAAGAGGAAGTGGGTTTGTTGAACAAAGCAGCTCCTGTTTCAGGTGAGATCAGAATCAGTCGTGCTCATGTGGCTGCTTTCACAAACCTGCAGAACAAACATTTACTTTATTTAAAATCATACCTCATTGAGTCATTGGTTCATGAACAAAACCAATATAAGGCCTCAGATAGGGATGGGTCATGATGAACGACTATGCCATTTAATTTATTTATTTATTCATTTTTTAATACAACACTGTTCAAAAGTTTGGGTTCAATAAGATTTATGGTGTTTAAAAAAATAAAATAAATAAATATTCGTCAAGGATGCAATAAATCAATTAAAAGTGTCCATTTAAAATATCTGTTTAAAAAATCAGTTCAAAAAAAAAAAAAAAATTATATATATATATATATATCTATATATATATATCTATATATCTATATATATATATCTATATATCTATATATATATATCTATATATATATATATATATATATATATATATATATATATATATATATATATATATATATATAACGGTTTCCACAAAAATATGAAGCAGCACGACTGTTTTCAACATTGATAATGATAAGAGCAGTGAATCAGAATCAGAAAGAGCTTTATTGCCAAGTATGCTTGTGCATACAAGGAATTTGTTTTAGTGTCATAAACTTCCAGTACACAGAGACAACAACAGCACACAGACAATAAAAATACGATGAGAATAAAAATTACGCATATGTAAATATAAATAGACAAAAATTTGAAAAAATTAATTGAGAGATAAATAAGTGGTATGTACAGTTGTGCTATAGATGATAGAATGGAATAGAATAGAATGAGATGCAGGGATGTGCTAAGATGGAGGTGGTAACAATCAAATATTAGGTTATTGCACATTGTTATTGCATAATGGGGGGAACATTTAACTGTTCATTATATATATTGCCTGGGGGAAGAAACTGTTCTTGTGCCTGGCTGTCCTGGTATTTGGGGCTCTGTAGCGCCGACCAGATGGCAAGAGTTCAAAGAGGGGATGGCTTGGATGTGAGGGATCCAGAATGATTTTCTGAGCTCTTTTCCTCACTCTGGATGTATACAGTTCTTGAAGGGTGGGCAGAGGAGCACCAATAATCTAAGGTTAAATTGTCCACCTGTGAGACTGATGTTATTCCAGCTCGTCTATTTAAGGAAGTGTTTGCAACCTTGAGTCCGGCTGTAACAGCTATCATTAATAACTCTTTGGAAAGTGGAGTTGTACCTGCTAGTTTTAAACATGCTATAGTTCATCCTCTGCTAAAGAAACCTCATCTTGACCAGTCTGTTTTCAGTAATTTCAGGCCTATTTCCAAATTGCCTTTTATCTCAAAACTGTTAGAGAGAGTTGTCTACAGTCAGTTGGATTCCTACATTAGTATGTCGAATGTTCTGGAAACTTTCCAGTCGGGTTTTAGATCACTACACAGCACTGAAACTGCATTGTTGAAAGTCAGCAATGACCTTCTGCAAGTTCTTGACACTGGTTCTTATGCAGTACTTGTTTTGTTGGATCTAACTGCGGCATTCGACACAATTGATCATAGTATTTTGTTACAGCGGCTGGAAAAGTTGGTGGGTATTCAGGGTGTTGCTCTGCAGTGGTTGGCCTCTTATCTTAAAGATAGAACCTTCTCAGTGAGTATTGGGAAGTTTTCTTCTTCATCAGCTCCTTTGTCATATGGCGTGCCCCAAGGTTCCATCTTAGGCCCTCTTCTCTTTTCTCTATACATGCTTCCTTTGTGTGCCATTTTTAAGAAATATAAGATCTCCTATCACTGTTATGCTGACGATACACAGTTTTATCTTCCAGCAAAAACTGACAGCAGTGGCTCTTTGGATGTGCTTTACGACTGTTTTGAGGAGAGAAGAGGTTGGATGGCTGATAATTTTCTACAGTTAAACGAAAGAAAAAGTGAAATTTTGATTTTAGGTCACTCTAGAACTTCATCTGATTTTAATTTAGGGTCCCTTTCCGCTAGTGTTCAACCCTATGTAAGAAATCTTGGGGTTACATTTGATTCGTTTCTCAACTTCGATAAACAAATTAGTACAGTGGTAAAGGGTAGCTTCTTCCATCTTAGATCCATTGCTAAGTTGAAACAGTTGTTGCCTCATAAAGACTTGGAGACTGTAATACATGCTTTCATAACATCTCGCTTGGACTACTGTAATTCCCTTTATTGTGGACTGCCTCAAACAGCAATTTCTCGCTTACAAATTGTCCAGAATGCTGCGGCGAGGCTTCTTACCAGAACAAGAAAGAAGGATCACATTTCTCCAATCTTAGCATCTTTACATTGGCTTCCTGTAAAGTTCAGAATCGATTTTAAAATAGCTGTTTTTGTGTACAAGGCGTTAGCTGGCCTTGCACCAAAATATATCAGTGACCTTCTGATTGCTTACTCTCCTCAAAGAGCTCTTAGGTCCAGTAATCAGTTTCTCTTAACGGTCCCATGTTGTCGCTGTAAGACCAAGGGTGGCCGGGCTTTTTCAGCTGCAGCCCTGAAACTTTGGAATAGTTTGCCTGTAAATGTGAGACTCGCTCCTTCATTAGCTAGTTTTAAGTCTGCTCTCAAATCTTATTTGTTCTCCCTGGCTTTTGAATAATGCCAGTTATGTTAGCCAGTTTGGTTAACTGTTCCCAATTTGGCTTAGATTCAAATTTTTTTTTTTTTATGTTACTATTTTATGCCTTTTTATATACTGTATTTGCTGTATTACACTTGTATTTGTTGTACAGCACTTTGGCGCAACTCTGTTGCTTTTAAACGTGCTATAGAAATAAATTTTGATTTGACTTGACTTGACTAATCCTCTCGGCAGTCCGAATCGTTCTCTGTAATCTTCTGGTGTCTGATTTTGTAGCTGAGCCAAACCAGACAGTTATTGATGTGCACAGAACAGACTCGATGACGGCTGAGTAGAACTGTTTCAGCAGCTCCTGTGGCAGGTTAAACTTCCTCAGCTGGCAAAGGAAGTACAACCTTTGTTGGGCCTTTTTTACAATGGAGTCAATTAGAGCCCGACTGATGTATTGTTTTGCCGATTTTATCGGCCGATATGAGCCTGTCGCAGATATATCGGTATCAGCGAATATGCTGCCGATTTGCCACCGATATGAACATTTTTTTTGTAGAACATAAAACACAGATAAAATGCTTATATATGGTGTAATTACATAGTTTGTCCAGCAGAGCGCGCTCCATTGTTTGCTACTGGCGACCTGGATGAAACGCTTTAAAGCTTAAGTGTATGGAATACGATTGAAACTTTGAACGGCCATATCTCTGTAACAGCGTGGCGGATCCGCATCAAATTCGGGGATCCCTTCAGCTCGAGGAACCCTCTCGAACGCTGAATCGAGTGTATGTCTCGAGGCCCCCTTTCGAATGAGACCACCCCCGCGTCGATAGCCCCCGGGGTCCGGGAGTTACGGGCGGTTAAATTTACGGTCGGGTGCTGACCGATCTGGTGATCAAATTTGGTGGAGATCCACCGCTGCGTTTGCGAGATAATGACATCAGCCAACACTTTAACTTCAGTAAAGAGGTCTCTTGTTCAGGTTGCAGCATTCAAGCGTTGTCTTATTCAACCGTAAAATCATGATATTCTGCCATGATTTCAGTTCCAAGGGAACGTACACGTTACATTCAAAGGGCATTAAAGTGTGCGAGATGTGAATTTAAATTGTATTTATTTACAGTGGTATATTATGTCACACTTTGCACTTCTCTAGTAAGTTTCGTCTTACTAGAGAATAATAATTTATTTTATTATTATTGTTGTTATTTTAATTTTATTCTATTTTATTTTATTTTAGAATTTGTTGTATTGGTTCTGTTCAGCACTTTGGTCAGTGTACTGCTGAATTTAAATGTGCTTTATAAATAAACTTACTTCGTCTGTGTGTGAAGACAGTAGCGCAAATCCGTGAATGCATGTTCTGAAGTGAAATAAACTTCAACAGAATAAAGTTGAATTGAATTGAAATAAAGTTAAATAAACTTCACCTTTACTGTTCAGTGCACTGATATCAGACTCATTTTGGATAATAAAGTTTATTGTTAAATTGTTAAATGCCCTGCCTCCATTACATATCTTTGTCACGTCATTATAAGTGTTTGATCACCACATTTGAGTGATCATTGCAATAAATGTGTTTATGTATATATATTCTGTTTATGTATATACTATAGTATTCTATATATAGTACCAGTCAAAAGTTTGGACATAGGAATGGGAAAGTGTCCAAACTTCTGACTGGTACTGTACTATAATATGCACAAAGAATATCGGCCAATATATCGATATCTAGAGTCAATGTGAGTGTCCCACTTCAGGTCCTGGGAGAAGATGGACCCTAGGAACTTGAATGTCTCTACTGCAGCCACAGTGCTGTCCATGATGGTGAGTGGGGAGAGAGCAGGGGGGTTCCTCCTGAAGTCCACTATCATCTCTACAGTTTTGAGCGTGTTGAGCTCCAGGTTGTTAAGACTGTACCAGACAGCCAGCTGCTCAACCTCCTGTCTGTAAGCAGACTCGTCACCGTCCTGGATGAGGCCGATGAGTGTGGTGTCATCTGCAAACTTCAGGAGCTTGACAGAGGGGTCTCTAGAGGTGCAGTTGTTGGTGTAGAGGGAGAAGAGCAGTGGGGAGAGAACACAGCCCTGAGGGGTGCCAGTGCTGATGATGTGGTTGTTTGACATGAATTTCCCCATTCTCACTAGCTGTTGCCTATCTGTCAGAAAGCTGGTGATCCATTGACAGATAGGGCTAGGAACAGAGAACTGGGTTAGTTTGGTCTGGAGGAGTGTTGGAATGATAGTGTTGAAGGCCGAGCTGAAGTCCACAAACAGGATCATCACATAAGTCCCTGATTTGTCCAGGTGTTGCAGGAGGTAATGCAGTCCCATGTTGACTGCATCATCCACGGACCTGTTTGCTCGGTAAGCAAACTGCAGAGGGTCCAGTAGGGGTCCTGTGATGTCCTTCAGATAAGCCAGAACCAGTTTTTCAAACGACTTCATGACGACAGACGTTAGCACCACAGGTCTGTAGTCGTTAAATCCTGTTATCTTGGGGTTCTTTGGGATGGGGATGATGGTGGAGCGTTTGAAGCAGGCAGGGACTTTTCCATACTGAAGCTGGGTCATTCGAAGTGAACTGATCTTCTAACCTTTTTGCGTAGGTCCTTTTAGCCACTCTAATCTCCTTGTTCAGTGTGTTCCTGGCCTGATTGTACAAGACTGTCCCCATTTCTGTAGGCATCCTCTTTGGCTTGACGAAGATGTCTGAGTTTTGCTGTAAACCATGGCTTGTCATTGTTGAATGTTAAATAAGTCCTGGTAGGAATGCATATATCCTCACAGAAACTGATATAGGATGTTATAGACTCTGTGAGCTCGTCCAGATCAGTGGCAGCAGCTTCAAAAACACTCCAATCAGTCGAATAGAAACAGGCTTGTAAAACCCGCTCTGTTTCTTTGGTCCATCTCTTTACAGTCTTTACTACAGGTTTAGCAGATTTAAGTTTTTGCCTATAGGTTGGTATAAGATGAACCAGGCAGTGATCAGAGAGTCCTAAAGCTGCCCGTGGGACAGAGTGATATGCGTCCTTTATTGCTGTGTAACAGTGATTCAGTATATTACTGTCTCTGACATGTGATGTGCTGTCTTTGTTTTTTAGCAGTTAACGGGAGAGATTTGCTTTATTAAAGTCCCCAAGAATGATTAAAATAGAGTCCGGGTGATGTTGCTGTGTCTCTGTGATCAGATCAGCAAGTTTCTGTAAAGCTGAGCTCATGTGCGCTTGCGGTGGAATGTAAACACTCACGAGAATGAACGAGTGAAACTCCCGCGGCGAGTAGAAAGGTTTATAGTTAATGAAAAGCGTTTCCAGATCAGAACAGCACATCTTCTTTAACACTGTTACATCTGTACACCACCTCTCATTGATGTAAAAGCATGTCCCGCCGCCGCGCGATTTCCCCGTTGATTCTGCGTCGCGATCTGCTCTGATCAGCTGGAAGTTAGGCAGATGTAACACGCTGTCCAGAATGGTGTCATTCAGCCAGTTTTCCGTGAAACACAGAGCAGCAGAGTTTGAAAAATCCTTATTTGTCCGGGAGAGCAGAAGGAGTTCATCCGTTTTGTTGGGTAGAGAGCGGAGATTTGCCGCTCCGCCAACTACAACCTTCAGCAAAACATCCGAATACTCGAAAACCGGTAGAAGATTTTGTGGTGTGTTCTGCTGAATGTTCAGCAGTTCTTCCCTGGTAAAACTGATCGTGTTTGCAAAACAAAAAAACAGGAAAAACTAACAAAAACACTAAAACACTAAAACTAAAAAATTCAGCTTTCCATCACAGGAATAAATTACATTTACAATATATTGATAAGTGGCAAAACCAAACAATAGTAAAATGGCAATGTGACCTTGATTTACAAAAGAAAAAAGAAATCTATTTTCATACAAGAAAAAGATTAAGCAAAATGCCTGTAGTCAAAGAAACCAAATGCAAATGTAGTTTTGCGTCTTGCTTTCCAGGGCCGCAGCTGGATATGGATCCAGACATTGTCGCTGCACTGGATGAGGACTTTGATTTTGACGACCCAGAGAACATGCTGGAAGATGACTTCATCATAAAAGCCAATGACATCATGGGGTAAAACTGACAAATGACAAAAGATTAGCATGAGTCTGATAGTTTGTTGATAATTGGATAAATTGGATGTAAATTAAATTAACCAGTGGGATGAGTGCTTGAATCTGCATAACCCTGCCCATGTCAGATGCCATCACCAATTTCCTTTTTTTTTCTTTTTTTACCTCAGTGGTGGTGATGATGATGATGAATGGGAGGACACAGATGAGGAAGATGAAGACGAGGAGCAAGATTATAATTCAGAAGGTGGTGTGTCAGACGATGAGGAAGGCGGCCGGAGAGAGTTCATGTTTGCCGACTGTGAGACGAAGAGTCGTCTCACAGAGTATTCGCTCACGTCCTCCATCATGAGGAGGAACGAGCAGCTCACACTCCTTGACGACCGCTTCGAGAAGGTCAGTCAGCATCTTCCACACACATAATGATGAACATAAGGGCCTGTTCACATTGAGTGCAAATTGTGAATTGTGAAAATGTGAATTTGTCTTTAATCTAAGCTCACACTACAACACAGCAACATTTTTTTCTTTTCTGAAATGTTTACAATTCCTCACATTAAAAGTGCCACAGCCATGCACGTTAAAAATTAAAAAGCATATTTTTTCTTTGCTGTGTAGTCACCAAACACTGAAGACTGGAGTTAAATTGGAGATGCTGAAAATTCAGCTTTGATCACAGGAATAAATTACATTTTAACATATATTCACGTAGAAAACAGTTCTTTTAAATTGTAATAATATCTCACAATATTACTGTTTTTACTGTATTTTTATCAAATAGATAGACAGAAGAGACTTCAGTAATCAGTAATTGTCTGTTTGTTGAATAGTTTTACAAGTAGTTTGAAGATGACGAGATCGGTGCGCTGGATAACGCAGAGCTGGAGGGCTACATCGAACCGGACAGCAAGCGACTGGAGGAGGTCATCAGAGACTACTTCATACAGAAAGAAAAAGAGTGAGTGTGCGCGACTGTCACAGATCTATGTGTGTGAGAGAGAGATCACACCAGAAGAGCTTATCACTTTGTGTGTGTGTAGATGTCAGAAACCAGATCAGCTGGGTCCTGCAGAGCTGCCCTCTGTGAAAGAGGAAGACGAGGAGGAGGAGGAGGAGGATGATGAAGACGACGAAGAGGTGGAGATTGAGACAATGGTCACTGAGCCACTTACAGAGCGCTGGGACTGTGAGACCATCATCAGTGAGTCTGAAGGCCTTTCTGAAGGATCATGTGACACTGAAGACTAGAGTAATGATGCTGAAAATTCAGCTTTGATCACAGCAGTCAATTACATTTTGAAACACATTCAACTAGAAAACAGTTATTGTGTATATATATATATATATATATATATATATATATATACAGACACACTGCCATTCAGATTTAATATATAATAATATATTGATAATAAATCAGTTTATTAGAATGATTTCTGAAAAATCATGTGGCACTAAAAACTGGAGTAATTCAGCATTGCATCATAGCAATAAATTATATTTTAAAGTGTATTAAAATAGAAAGCAGTTATTTTAAATTGTAATCATATTTCACAATATTACTGTTTTTTCTGTATTTTTGATCAGGTATTCAAGTAGCAAAATAATAATGTTTGAGTACTTCCTGGTTATTCTTATTATGATCATGTTCATCTTTTGCTCTCAGGCACATACTCCAACCTCTACAACCCGGCCCAAACTGATCCAGGACCCAATAAAGGTGAAGATTATTATTATTTAATAAACTGTTCAGTCATTTCATTACAGAGATAAAGAAGTAAAGGGACAGATCAGATCCACTGTGAGTTAAATTTCCAATTCAAATCCTCATTCATTTTGCATGTGAACCAAATTACAGATGTGGTTTGTGTCTCTGTTATATGGTTTTCTTCTGTAGCACAGAGACACAAGCAAATATGCTACATTTATAACAATAAGGCTAAGAAATCAATTAGTAAACAAATGGTTAGTTTGTAGGGAATTGAGGTTGTATTCATATTAATCTTAACAAGTAATACCTACCATATGAGTGACGTTAATGCATTGATTCAGTAAGCTAATTCATAGTATATGTGACTAATAAAGCACACAGACCTATTTTGTTTACTTGCTCTTTATAATAGTTTGCATGCGATGTCGTGACCAAAACACATTTCAGATGTCATTAGAGAAGAAGGTGTTTGTTCATAGGGATGGATGGGTTACATAAGCATTATTAGAGCTTAAAAACACAAAAACTGAGAGATGTGGCAATGAATGCAATGCAAGTTTCTTTAAATGAAAGCATCTTCCAAATGTGTTTGCAGCCTAAGCAGATCCGAGTGTCCAGTAAGACAGGGATTCCTCTGGACGTCCTGCCGAAACGAGGCCTGACGGCCAAACAGGGGGGGAGGATGGAGAGGATCAACGACTCGGACCTGCCCCGAGTCTCCACGCAGCCCCGCTCACGGGACGAGATCGCAGAGGAGAAGAGAGCCAGGAAAATCAGGCCATCAAGGTGGAGAGGAAGGTGCGTACGGTGGTGACGCCTCCAGATGGCAGCGTTCTGTTTGTCTAATCTGATGCATCATGTTGGAAATAACATTAAATATTAATCTAACACAGTATATGTTGCGATTGTCTACCTGTTATCTCTGCATTATGGCCTGTCAGACATTAATAGCTTGTTGAGGAGAAGTATGCTGGCACTTCAAATTGTCAGACTTGGGAATTTTTGCTTATTTTATAATAAAATGAGTGGAAAAATCCCACAAAATTACACTGAGGAGGAAATGGGCTCACGGTTAGCACCATATCTACCTAAAAAGCTCTATTTTTTCCATCATTGTTTTAGGAGGTCGGAGAAGAAAGCAAACAAACTGGCGTTCAAACAGGAGAAACAGATGCAGGAGAAGCAGATGGTTAATTTAAGAGCAAACGTTCAGGGCCTGAAGCTCTCGTAGGACAGCAGATACACTCCAGAGACGGTCAACATCACCAGCAGAGACTACAGGATCTCACTGAAGACACTTTACCTCACAGATTACACTGTCGCAGTACATGATGACAGCATTTTCCTTACCAGAACTTCCATGTTTGACTCATACAGCGAGTATGCTGTTCTGAATGATGTTTTTGAATAGTGTTGCCATGGAGACATCTTAACAAAAGGAATTGTTAAAAACTGTTCTATTTATGTTTGATTGTTTGAAGGTAAACAGTCAACAGGAGTTCATTTCTTAATGACTCGACAGCTTTTTTTTTTTTTTTTTTTGTAAAAAATGTAATTAAACACATTCATCATTTGAATACTAGTTGTATAAAAAAATTAAAAAAAACACACAAGTACTGTTTTTCCATTGAATCCCAATCTGGTTTTAATAAAAAAAACAATATAGAAAAAAAAACAATCACCTTTTTTTTTTTTTTACCAGTAGCACAGTATTGAATTTCATGCAAACTATCAGCTGCCTGTAGCTAGACAGGATGGCTTTATATAGTGGCTTCTCAGTTCATCATGATGAAAATCTCTTGTCCTCTCCCATCATTGTTATGCATTGTGCATAAATGTCATTCACAGAATTTAAACAATAAACAACTTTGACCTCAAAAATTCCTGTTTTCATCATGGAGTGAGCAGGTTGAAGATCTGCTACATGACCAATGTGTTCACGTCGCGTCAGAATTACAGTGATTATGAGTTTCTGAAATTGTAATTGCAAGCTGGAAGTGTTTTATAAAAGCTCTGACATACAAAAACAACCAAAAGCACAGTGTCTTCAAAAAATACAAGTTCTTCAGTAGCAACTTAAACACACTACTGTTCAAAGGTTTCAGATCAGTGAGATTTTAAAATGTTTTTGAAAAAAGTCCCTTCTGCTCACCAAGGCTGCATTTATTTGATTAAAAATAGTTAAACTGTAATATTGCGAAATATTATTACAATTTAAAATAGCTGTTTTCTATGTGAATATATGGTAAAACGTAATTTACTCCTGTGATCAAAGCTGAATTTTCAGCATCGTTACTCCAGTCTTCAGTGTCACATGATCCTTCAGAAATCATTCTAATATGCTGATTTGCTGCTCAAGAAACATTTCTGATTATTATCAATGTTAAACAGTTGTGCTGCTTCACATTTTTAAAGAAACTATGATACTTTAATTTCTAATGAATAGAAAGTTAAAAAAAAACAGCGTTCTTTAAAAAGAATCATACTGACCACAAACATTTTGAACAGAAGTGTACATTTCTGTTTGATGTGACATATGTACAAAAAAAATTAAAGAATAAATATTGAGGTGAATTACTATAATAATAAAGTATTTTTCTGTAATCAACTCAACGAAGCTATGGAAGGAGCTATTTGGTGGTGTGAGTTTTCCTACAGAACCAAATGAAATACAGTAGTTGCTTTGTAATGCTGGTAAATCCAATGAGACGTGCGAGAACGCAGCATAAATCCAGTGGTTTAAAGTCACATGACCTGAGCAGCACTTGTAAAAGATGTTGTAAAACTTTGTTCAAAGGCCACAAGATAAGACTCTGTCCGCAGAGAAGATAAAACTACAGTATGTAGCAAAGTAGTAATGAACAAATAATGCTCAAAATAAGAAGAAGAATAAAACAATTCCCTGAACTGGTGTTCAAATAAAAGGAGTGCCAAATGTGTTTTTTTTCCCTATTGTGCCACAAACCGGAAAACCCAGGGGAATTCCATTTCATGATGTCATGTGAGGGCTTGTATTTGTACGAACAGTCCCATCCCATATCATGTTCCCAAAACACATCCTGGCGTCAGGTGCTGGGGCTTTTGCTGTCTTTACGGTACTTTCCTTCACTTTTAGACCTCTCAAAGCAGTTTGGGTCCGTAACCATCCACCGTATCTCCAGGACTCATTTCCTGTCTTTGACTGGGAGCATGTGGACAGTCATAAAAATTGCTCTGCTCATTTGCAACAATGTCATTATGCCCGTAGGCGCTATTATCTTCTGAGTCACCGCTTCCCTGATCCTTGGTATCAGGCAATGGTATCAATGTGGTTTGTTCTTTATTGTCCTCAGCCGGTTCGATCTTCAAATCAAATGTCTCCACATTTTCTTCCTCCACTTTCAGAGTTTTGCAATTTTCTTCTGGTGTTTGATCTAAATCCTACCAAACCAGAAAGAGACAGTTTACAGTCACTCGTCCCCGTGAAGGAATGCTGCTGGGTAACACACTCACATAAAACACACCAGGACACATCTGACAAATTAAATGTATGGTTTGCCCAAAAATGTATGAATTTCTTTACAAAAGAAACACTGAGAACCAAACAACATGAGGCAGTCCACTGATGCACATTCATTCATTTTATTTCAGTTTTAGTAATGTAATTTTAGTACTTCAACTAAAAATTGTTAAAAAAAATTGTTTTTGTTTTAGTTTTTATAATTTTGTTTTGTGCTTTTTCATTTGCATTTTTATACTGTTTATATATTTCTGTTTAGTTTTTGTTTTATTGCAGTTTTAGCCATTTTAGTACTTCAAATTGATTTTGTTTGAGTTTGTTTCCCAGACAACATTTCTAATTGATCCTTTTTTTCTTTAGTTTAAGATTTTCGTTTAATATTTGTTATTTTATTTAGTTTGAATTTATTTTTATTGCAGTTTTATTTGTAGTAATTATAGTACTTCAAATTTTTATTTTTATTTCAGTTAGCTTCCAAGGCAATATTTTTAGTTCAACCTAATTTTAAGATTTTCATCTAATATTTATGTAGTTTTAATGTATTTTTATTGCAGTTTAATTTTAGTAATTATAGTACTTCAACTTTTTATTTTTTTGTTTATTTCAGTGAGCTTCCCAGGCATTTTTAGTTCAACCTAAGTTTTAGATTTTCATCTAATATTTAGATTTTATTTTATTTCAGCTTAAATGACCAAAAGCAAATGTTAATAGTTTTAGTTAATAACAACACTGATGGTGATTGGTTCTTTTTATTTTATTTTATTTTTAATAGTTTTCTGGAGTATTAAATGGATAGTAGTCAACTTTATCCACCTTATTCTTAAACGTGGAAGTAAGCCTATGGGAGAGACTTCTGGTTCATTAGCTGCAGTAGGGAAATAACGAGAAGAATAACAAAGTGCAGTAAACGGTAAAACTGTTTGCACTACAAACCAGTGTGTTCATAATTAAGATAATATATAATAATATGGTAAGACACCAATTTTCAATATCAAGCAGCAAAACAAGCTGTTTTGTACAGCTAAAAATAGCTGGATGCAGATGACACCAGAAGCCAGACCCATAAAATTTACAAACGCTGCGTCTGCTCTTACGGAAAATATAAGCTGGATAGCTATCCTTTTTAATTTTAAAATCAAATGTACAAATTGTACATCTTTATTTTGACCACTTCACTAGCACTTTCTAGTACTTTCATAGTGTCTGCCATGATTTGTTTAATTGATGCATCCAAAACTGGAAAGTTTGAGTTCAAACAAATAAGAAATTATTGTGCCATTGTAATGCTGTTCATTTCGTAAATACATATGGCCATTTTACTGTGTCTTGCATAAACAGGATTGTGCAGCATTTATGTAAATACACAGGTGGAGGTTAATTACAGTAAAAAAAAAAAAAAGGAAATAATTTTGTATTTGCATAATGTTGCATTCAGTTCATATCAATGTTTTACTGAACATGGTGTACATAAATATCAAGAACAGGTCAAACAGCAACTTACAAAGAAATGCTGGAACACAGAGTAAATTTCCTCCTTCATTTCTGAGTTGCACTTCTTCGCTAACAGCATAATGACGGTGGTTATGAACAGCAGCGTTAAAACAACCCCCAGCACTGGATACAGGTACACAGTGACTGGAGGATCTGAATGGAAGAATGAGAAACATCAGTCAATTACATTATCCTCAGCTGTGCATGTATTTATTTTTGGGTTTATCATTTAATATCCCTTTATAATCCTTGGCTTCTGTTTCAGCTTGGTACCATTGAGCCCATACAGTGTCTGTTTTGTCTCATGTATAAAAAAAATATAATTTGCCTTTAGTATTAAAGTATTTTTAATGTAAACTGTGCTTTAATTTATAACCTAATTTGTTAGAAGCCAAAAGTTTGGAGCTATTTACAAGTTCTCTGTTATGACTAGTGAATACAATACATAATACATTCATCAAAACTACAAAATAATTGTCTCTATTTCAGCTCTGTTCACGTGAATGCTGCGTCTCTGCCTTGTGAAGTGAACAGAAGACTGTTTGGTTGAAATCGCACTTACAGCTTCTTATGTCTCCTGTGAAACAGTCGCTTCTGAGATTGAAAAACCTCTGTCCAACACTTCCAGTCAGATTGATGCAGTATTCGCCTCTGTGCTCAGAAAACACAATGGACGTCTCACATGTATTTTGGTTAATTTCACAGGTTTCACAGACTTCATTCTTCCCCTGTAGAGAAAAAAAAATGTTACAACTATTTAAAAGAATAGTTCATACAAAAATGAGCATTTTGTCGTTATTTATGCACTCCGTTTGACGAGATATACACTATTGTTCAAAGATTTGGGGTCAATAAGATTTTTTTGTTAAAATTTAATTCATCAAAAGTGAGAGAAAATTATGGTTTGCTCAAAAAGAGCACAACTGTTTTCAGCACTGATCATCAGAAATGTTTCTTGAGCAGCAAATCAGCATATTAGAGTGATTTCTGAAGGATCATGTGACACTGAAGACTGGAGTAATGATGCTGAAAATTCAGCTTTACATCACAAGAATACAGTACATTTTACAATATATTCACATAGAAAAGAGTTATTTGAAATTATAAAATATTTTTATTCGAAATATTTTACAATATTTCAGTTTTTATTGTTTTTTGTTACTGATTTGAAGATATATAATTGCTTAAATTTGAATCTGTTCCTCACATGAAGCAATCATATGACTTCAGAGGGCTGCTTTTATGTTGCTTTTTGGTCTTTATTAAGGCCATAAATTATTATAATATAGAAAAAAGCCACCAAAGATTCTTCAAGTGAGGTTTTTTGTATTTGTTTGAGCTATTACTGCAAGCAGACAGGAAAGTGAACATTACCTCTTCTGTTTCGATACAGTATTGTAGATTATCATTTAGGTCTCGCAGAGCTGGTGAGTTTCTGTACAGCTGAAGAGGGTTGATGAACTGAACGTTAAGTTTGCCGTCTTTGGGAGAAAGTTCAACCTCAGGAAAATCCAAATAACCTGAACACACAATAGTTCAGTTTAGAGCTGCAACAACTAATCGATAAAATCGATTATTATCGATAATGAAAATCATCGACAATGATTCTCATTATCGATTATTCGGGTCTGCCCACAGTGCACAACTTGAGCCAGTGCGTCAAATTAACGTTACAGCACTGAATAACGCATTTCTGTGGCTAAAATGCATCTAAAAACAGTGGAGGAAACAGAATGAGATGCTGCGGGAGAAGTACGTGATCCAAGCTGCACAAAACATGACAATTCTTTATTTTAAGCTTTAACCTTCACTCCTAAAAGGAGCTAATGAAAAAATTATTTAACTTCAAATTCTTATTAGTAGACATTTTATAAACAGCCCCAAGCACTTTTTTTTTTTTTTAAATTTATGTTTTATATAAAACTCTACCGTACGGTTGAGCTGTCAGTCCATGGTAAATCTCGATTTAAATTCAGAGAACTATTTCAGGAGTTATTTTCCAATAATAAACATTCCTTTAACTTTATTAGTATCTTGGATACATTTCATAACCTTCAGGCTCCACAAAGATAAAAAAATATATATTTAAGCGTCTGTATAATCCCAGCAGGCACCAGACGTCTATGTAACGTCAGGTTGACGTTGGACATGACGTCGGACAGACGTTGCATTTTGGTTGAAAATGAAAATCGGGTTGATGTCAATATTTGACGTCAATTTGACGTTGACTTAACGTTGGATTTTGGTTGCACAACCTAAAAACAACAAAATCTCAACGTCAGCTGACGTCGGTATTGGACATCAATTTAACATTGACATTAGACGTTGAATTTACGTTGAATTTTGGTCACCCGACGTCGCAACCAAAATTTAACCAAATATCAACGTCTTATGACGTTGTGTGCCTGTTTTGTGCCTGGGATAGGCCTACTATATATAGCCGTATGGCAATATATTTGCTATATGATGTCTTTTACAGATATATCAACCGTACGGTCACGCATGATTTTGGATAATTATGGTAAATAAACATTTTTGCATTTCTCATATATTTTGCTATATTTCTGTTCTTTACCCCCTACCCTATTTACAACATTATGGTTTCATCCCTACTTCATTGACTGCTTGTTAGACCCTATTATCTGATGACTGACCAGCACTGTTCTCCCTTCAGTGTGACTGACTGAAGTTTGTAAACTGCTGCTGTCACTTCAAAACTGGAAAAACCCACAGAGATGGGGCAGTACAGCTGTGGAAAGATTGCTCTCTCATCTCTTCCTTTTGATAGATTTATTCTCTATCAAAGTAAGCTCAACCGCACGGTAGCGATATCAGTTAAAGGGTTAAGTTAATGCATTAGTGTAATGGCTTGCTCCTGTCAGGCGCTTTGACAGATGCGTGTGCGTCCTCAGCGCAAACACTTTCAGTTTACGGTCATATCCTTATCTGTAAATGTCACAAATTCACGCGAGAATTTCCATTTTTGCATAGAGTTCCGTCCTGACAGTCTGTGTTAAGTTTAAATCTTTACTGAATGAGCGCCAGCGCGTGAACGCGCGTCAGAGAGGGATTAATATTCAGCGCAAAAACATTCATTGTGCTGAAATAACTGTTGTTGAACGTTAAATTAAGGTTTAAAAGTCAACATGTAGTGCACGTATTTTATGAGAGTAGGAACTGTAAAAGGATAACCGCGTATAGTTGTCTGAATATAAATATCAGACGCTTCATAGCCGCCTTTTACAGGATAAAGAAATTACAGTAAATGTGACTGTGATCAAAGAGTTGGTTAACACTGAGTTTGTGTTTTTATTCGTCTTTATTATTTTTATTATTATCTTAATTTTTGATGAAGAGATTTAAATTATAGGCCTATATACAGTGCTTAACAAATTTATTAAAAACAAATGTGTTTTAACAAATAATGTTTATAAAAAAAACAAATAAAAGGTTTATAACAAATAATGTAAGCTCTGTGCCACTGCTGCTCTAAACTAACAGTATTGGTGTTTATTAAAATCATTTTTTAGCTATCTGTATTGGTTAGTCCTCCAATATGCATAAGGCCTTTAGTAACAGTAGGCTATTTCTAATGCTATATTATGATTATTTCTGTTATCTATGAAAGAATGAAGATCTAGATCTATGAAAGGTCTATGAAAGATTTTTTCAGATACCCAATTACAGTCAAAAAGTGGCTAAACAATGCCAGCAAGAATGCATGCTGTTATGAAAGGCAGGAGGCTATTTTTTTATGTGAATAAAAATTTAGTTGTTTCAGTTTGTTATTTGCCCAATAAATGACAATAACATTTTTAGATTTAAACAATTCTTTGACAGATTCCTAAAATATTTGTGTTTTCTCTTTATTATGACAGGTGGTCTAATAAAATGTTAAGCACTGTATGTTTTCATATCATTCAGTTGGCACGTTTGTTTGAAGGACATTGGGCAGAATGTGGAAGTGTTTTTGTCAATAAAATAAAAGAAGAAGAATATTGAGCTTTTTAAAAAAAATCCGATTAATCGAAAAAATAATCGGACAAACTAATCGATTATCAAAATAATCGTTAGTTGCAGCCCTAGTTCAGTTAGATTACACTGCCGACATTTGCTATGAAGGATGATATTTCCAGTAAAAACACAGACTAAACATACACTTAATATTGCTGGTGGCACGTCCATTATAGCTGAACTGAATTACAGCTGAATCTGGTGGCGGTGGCTCTGACTTCTCTCCTCCTCGCACGGCCGTCACAGTGACATAGTAGCGGTTGTATGCCGGCTTAAACAGCATACTGGATATGTTTAAATGCAGATTTTGTGTAATATTAGAGTTCCTGGAACAAAAATAAATAATAACAGTAAGCTCATGATGGCAGACAAACACTTTCAAACTACAAATAAACAACCTTATGGTTTGACTGGTATTTTATAGGACTCACCAGTCATTTAATCAAGATGAAATATACATTTAGAGACTATAAATTTAGTAGCTGTGAAAGATCAGTTTTTTAAAGTCAGATGATTTACCTTTCATTGAAGTCGTCTTTCACCTCCACCTGGAAGTAAACGTCCTGATCGAGAGCAGGATATTCCCATCGAACTTCAGCTCCATAGCTGTCACACTGAATAGACACGCTTGCAGGAGACGGGAGACTCACAGCTAAAAGAGAGACTTCATCATATTAGCATTTGATCAATGAACCCTTTTCTCTCTGTTTGCATTGGTCTGATCACATGATCTCTATGTATATTACATTTCTTATTATGCCAAGTAAAACAATGCTCATAATTCCCATTCAAAGTACTATAAAAAAGACAAAACATATGTGGACCAAATTTCAGAAAATAAGTAATCAAATATACTTTGTAATATCATTAAAATGAAGCCTGTTTTAAAACCATTACATTTGGTCTCTTTTTTGCATTGCAACATTATTCTTAAAAGACAGTTAAACACATTTCATTGTCAGTAGTACAGTAATACAATTCTCGTTTGCTTTACTTTAATGCCAGAAAAGTGATATATTCACAAATTGTAAAGTACAATTATTTAGTAAGTGGTATATTAAGTATACAACATAGTAGAATTTTGATTTATTTATTTAATTTAATTATTATTATTTTTTTTTTTAACTGAAAGTACAATGCCATTTAAAATTTTGGAGTCTGTAATATTTTAAATGTTTTTGAAAAAAGCATACTCTGCTCACTAAGGCTGCATTTATTTAAAAAAAACAAACATACAAAAAAAAAAAATACAGTAAAAGCAGTAATATTGTGAGTCTTCAGTGTCACATGATCCTTCAGAAATCATTCTGATATGCTGATCTGATGCTCAGTTTATTTAATTATAATAATGTTGAAAACATTTGTGCTGCTTAATTTTTTCAGAATTCTTTGATGAATAGAAAATTCAAAAGAACAGGATTTATTTGAAATCTTGTGTAACATTAGTCTTTACTGTCACTTTCAATCAATTCAGTGTGTCCTTCTGAGTTTTACTTAAAAAAATAAATAAATAAAAAACCTACCGACCCTAACAGTAATGAATATTAGTGTTTTTTTTTTTCATGTAATAATTCTGTCCTTTCTGTCCTTTTTATATACACTACTAGTCAAAAGTTTTTGAATAGCAAGATTTTCAATGTTTTTTAAAGAAGTCTCTTCTGCTCACCAAGCCTGCATTTATTTGATCCAAAGTACAGTAAAAACAGTAATATTTTGAAATACTTTTACTATTTAAAATAACTTTTCTATTTGAATAATACAGTGCCCTCCAAAAGTATTGGAACAGTAAAGACAAAATTACTCTGTTGGCTGTGGAGTCAAGACATTCACAAATATGATTAAAAGATGAAGATGAGACAAAACTACAGAATGTCACATTTTATTATTGGGTGATTCAACACATAGATGTTTTACCAGCTAAGAAGTTCAGCACTTTTAGAGTTTCATCCCCCTATCTGATGTGAGCATAAGTATTGGAACAGTTGCCTCACAGGTCTTTCTAAGTGATCAGCTGTGTCCTGTTGCATTCATTCTTCAGATATTAAAAGCAGGGAATGTGTCGTATCAGTTATATCCATTACTTCTCCATTCTGAATCTTGCATTCGATGATGACACACACAAACCAGGATGAAGATGAGGGAGCTGACTTTGAGAGAAAAGCAAGCAATTTAGATGCTAAAAGAAAAGAGGAAGTCAATTATAGCTATAACAAAAACAAAGGGCATGGAGAAATCAAGAGTTTGGAAACCACCAGCGACACCAGCAACCAACAACTACCTGATCGGCTGAGAAAACAACAGTAGTTGATGACAGACAAATCATAAAAGCTGTGAAAATGAACCCTAAAAGACGTGTCTGTAAAATCACCAACAACTTCCAGAAAGCTGGGGGTGATGCTCTGACAATCTACTGTCCTCAGGAGACTTTGACAAAGAATTACAGATGCTACACAGCAAGATGCAAACCTCTGACCAGCACCAAAAATAGAAAGGCAAGATTAGAATTTGCAAAAAAGCACAAAGGTGAGCCAGAAGAGTTTTGGAACTGTGTTTATGGACCGATGAGACAAAGATGAACCTTTATCTAAGTGATGGGAAAGCAAAAATGTGGAGAAAAAAAGGGAACTGCAAAAGATCTCAAGCATACAGCCTCATCTGTAAAGCATGGTGGAGGTGGTGTCATGGCATGGGCATGCATGGCTGTCTCTGGAACAGGCCCTCTCAACTTTACTGATGACTTAATGTATGATGACAGTAGCAGAATGAATTTAGAAGGGTACAAAACCATATTGCCTACCAATATTCAAGAAAATGCAACCAGATTCATTGGGAAGTGCTTCATATTGCATCAGGACAATGACCCAAAACACCCTGCCAGTTCAGTCAAGGAATTTATAAGGGCAAAGAAATGGAAAGTCTTAGATCGCCCAAGTCAATCTCCAGATTTAAATCCGATTGAACATGAATTTCACCAGCTGAAGAGGAGAGTAAAGGCAGAAACTCCCCAAAACAAGCAACAATTGGAATTGGCTGCATTAAAGGCTAGGAAAAGTATTTCAAAGGATGAGACCAAGAGTCTGGTGCGCAAGGGATCTGCAACTAAATAATAGCTTTTAATCTTTTATATCTGCCTTATGTTCAACTGTCCCAATACTTATGCTCACATCAATGAGTGGGATGAACGCTAAAAGTGCTGTTCTTTTTATTTGGTAAAACATGTATATGTTGAAACGGCTAATAATAAAATGTGACATTCTGTAGTTTTGTCTCATCTTCATCTTTTAATCATATTTGCAAATGTCTTGACTCCACAGCCAACAGAGCAATTTTGTCTTTACTGTTCCAGTACTTTTGGAGGGCACTGTATGTTAAAATGTAATTTATTCCTGTGATCAAAGCTGAAATTTCAGCTTCATTACTCCAGTCTTCAGTGTCACATGATCCTTCAGAAATCATTCTAACATGCTGATCTGCTGTTCAAGAAACATTTCTGATTATTATTATTATCAATATTTAAAACAGTTGAGTACATTTTTCAGGATTCTTTAATGAACAGAAAGATCCAAAGAAGCTTTTGTTATATCATACACAATACCATTCAAAAGCTTGGAGTCAGTATAATTTTTTTTTTTTGGAAATTATAGAAATTAATACTTTTATTTAGCAAGGATGCTTTAATTTGATCAAAAGAGATGATAAAGACATTTATAATGTTACAAAAGATTTCTATTTCAGATAAATATAACTACTACTCAGATGTTTTCAACATAATATTAATAAATGTTTTTTTGAGCAGCAAATCAGTATATTAGAATGATTTCTGAAGGATCATGTAACTAGAGTAATGATGCTGACAACTTAGCTTTGATCACAGCGATAAATTACATTTTAAAATATATTCAAACAGAAGACTTAAATGCAGGGTTGGTGAGCAGAAGAGACTTCTTTAAAAAACATGATAACTCTTACTGTTCAAAAACGTTTTACTGGTAGTGTAATTATGTTTTTAACATTCTTCAGAAAAGGTAATTTTTATTACTGTATTACACTTGTAACAATGAGACTGATTTTTCATCACAAAGAAATGTGAACCGGAGAGAAATGTACTCTTAAAGTAATGTTGCAATGACAATACCTTAACGGTCTTAAAATAGGATTGATTTTCTTCATGTATGCTAATCATTTCTTTTCTTATCATCTCATATTCTTTTTTTTAATCTTAACAGCCACAGTTACAGTCATTCCTGATGTATTGGTTCAGACTGGCCTGACAACGCCATCAATGCTGTTTGTTCAGATAGTATGAAGAAGCATTTACAGGGTCCATGTCCCCTGGTGACCCTTCCCAGCACTCTCTCTTCTCATGGTAAACACAACACATATCAAAACCGTCTTCCCTTCCCGCTGGCTGTTCTCTCCAAACGCCCACGCACACACACGCTCACACTTGCCGTTTGTTAACAGATGCCATTTAACGTGTGTCACGCACACTGCTATCACCATCGACCAGTAACAGTTTCTGTCTCAACTTTGTATCTAGTATTTTGGACTTTGCGCTGATTTTGTCTTCAGATGTGTTTTAAACCCCCATAAAGTCGAAAGTCAGAACCTATATTTACTGCTGTTATGTGACATATTTAAGAGCATTTCACAATGTAATGTGTGGCAGTTGTTTTATTCTGCCGACTCGTATTCTTCTTTTTTTCCCTTTTAACTTGTTTTGTGTCTGAGGTTGTCAGATTGCAGGCTCTTTTATGAGAACAAAGAAAGTCTTTGAAAAAACTGAGTGTAAAAAAAATGTTGTGATTTCCACAAAAATAATTAGGCAGCACAACCGTTTTTAACATTGATGATAATAATAATAATAAGAAGAAATGTACTCGAGCAACAAATCAGCAAATTAGAATGATTTCCGAATGATCATGTGACACTGAAGTATGGAAGCCCATTACCACCACTGAATAAAAAATAAAACAAGGTAATTGACCCTTCACAGTGAGCTCGACTGACAGGCGATCTGACCAATCATATTGCTGAATCCGCCATTTTGTCCGATGAACAAATCAGACAGAGTAGATTAACTTCAGTGGATTTAAACTTGAAAAATAGTGTGTACTGACATCTTTCCGTGGTTGAATCAAGATACCTTTTGATGTTCACTGATGTTTATTTCATGCTATAACTAGTAAAGAGGAAGAGATGATCGGTTCACGTGCTGCCTGAGGCGCTACAGCAATCTGTCGTGACACATTAAAGAGCCACAAAACTGTATTCATTGTAGGAATTTCTTCAAAAATGAGCAATTGTGAAAACTTTCATAACAGAAGTAACCTGCTCTGTCTTGTCTGTCGACACATTGTCAGTGTTCTCTTTGCGCCACAATGTATTTTTCACTGCGTGAGAACATGATGTGTAGTGTGAGAGTGGCATGGCTTGTCGGACATTGCAACAGTAACTAAGGAGGGCGGGTCTTTGCGAAGGGTCAATTGCGAGTTTTTATCTCACAATTCGGACTTTTTTTTCACAACTGCATTACATAAACTCACAATTCAGACTTTTTTTCTCACAACTGCATTATATAAACTCACAATTCAGACTTTTTTTCTCACAACTGCATTATATAAATTATATAAACTGCATTATATAAACTTTTTTTCAGAATTGCGGGATATAAGTCTTTATTGTGAGCTATATTTGCAAATTTTACTTTTTTTTTCATAATTGCGAGATTTTACCCTGCAATTCTGACTTTATTTCTCAGAACTGTGCTATCTCTCAGTTATGATTTTTTTTCTTGCAACTGCATTATATAAAATCACAATTCTGACTTTTTTTCTCGCAACTGTAGTATACAAACTCACAATTCTGACTTTTTTTTCTCGCAACTGCATTATAAAAACTCACAATTCTAACTTTTTTTTCTCGCAACTGCAGTATATAAACTCACAATTCAGACTTTTTTTCTCGCAACTGCAGTACATAAACTCACAATTCTGACTTTTTTTCTCGCAACTGCAGTATATAAACTCACAATTCGGACTTTTTTTCTCGCAACTGCAGTTTATAAACTCACAATTTGGACTTTTTTTCTCGCAACTGCATTATATAAACTCACAATTCAGATTTTTTTTCTCGCAACTGCAGTATATAAACTCACAATTCGGACTTTTTTTCTCACAACTGCATTATACAAACTCACAATTCAGACTTTTTTTTCTTGCAGCTGCAGTATATAAACTCACAATTCAGACTTTTTTTCTCGCAACTGCATTATATAAACTCACAATTCGGACTTTTTTTCTCACAACTGCATTATAGAAACTCACAATTCAGACTTTTTTTCTTGCAGCTGCAGTATATAAACTCACAATTCTGACTTTTTTTCTTGCAGCTGCAGTATATAAACTCACAATTCGGACTTTTTTTTTCAGAATTGCGGGATATAAATTCACAATTGAAAGAAATAAAGTCAGAATTGTGAGCTATAAATTTGCAAATTTTTTTTTTTTTCATAATGCGAGATTTTACCCTGCAATTCTGACTTTATTTCTCAGTACTGTGCTATCTCTCAGTTATGATTTTTTTTCTTGCAATTGCGAGTTTATATGAGAAAGTCAGAATTGCGAATTTACTTCTCAGAATTGCGAGTTTATGTCACGCAATTCTGACTTTGTAACTCTCAATTGGTGAATTTATATCACGCAATTACCTTGTCGCAATTACCTTGTTTTATTTTTTATTCAGTGGCAGAAATGGACTTCCATACTAAAGACTGGAGTAATGATGCTGAAAATTCAGCTTTGCATCACAGGAATAAATTACATTTTAAAATATATTCACATAGAAAATTATATTTCACAATAATATTTCACAGTATTACTGTTTTTACTGTATTTTTGATCTCCAAATTTTTGAACAACAAAGAACATATATGCAAGGTTTCTGCAGGATTTTTAAGCTCAAATTTAAGACTTTTTAAGACCTTTTTTAAGACCTGCACAAATAAAATTAATACCATATGAGCGGGGTAGGGCAATGTCTATAGTACCATATTAAACTGTAAAATGACTGTAAAAAGCATAATTTACAATTCAGATACAAGTTTTCACAAAAACTTTTATAAAATGATAAATTTTACATTTCAGCCTTGAAACCATTTTTATTAAAATGGATAAGTCAATAGTATTAATTATTATATTGATTTAAACAATTATCAATAATTTTTTTATTTTAATTAACATGAATTAGGAGTGTGCGATATTGACAAAAAAATTATATCTTGATTTTTTCTGGGATTTTATCGATAATGATAATTAGACAATATTTTGCTGAGTGTGTTATTGTGCTGGTATCTTAAAGATTACCGTGGACAGCTGACTCCTGAATTTTTTTGATATTCTTCATATTCTGTGTGGTCAGTTCACAGCAGTGATAGAAATAAATATTTTTAAGTTTTATGGGTATTTTTTTTTACCTTTAAGCCATTTTTTCTAAAAGTGTGCATCATCTTTTGAGTCAAATTCTTGCATTTGGGCTGTTACCAAGCAAATTAAATCAGTATCAACAAAATGTATCTTTGCAATGCATCTGAAGTGGCATTTAGATGTATTTACACGCTGTTTAATGCAGCTCAGAGGGACACAGAATGCTAACCTGCAGTTACTAATGCATAAATAATGTTTTGATATTTGAAACATAAAACGTTGAAAACTGATGTTTGAAATTATTTAAAAAATTAAAAATAAAGATAATTTAAATGTGAAATTAAAACCACCAGTAGGTGGCAGCAATTCGCTGTTAATAAGTGAGTCATTGCGACTGAACCGAATCATTTAAACGTTTGATTCATTCAGGAACGAAACACCGCATGTTGCTCAGAGACGCAAAAACAGTGCTGTGGCTGTGTTTGGAATTATTTTTGTTGGCGAAATAGAGAAAAAGCAGGAAATATGGTGTCTAAAATGTAAGTCTCTTAATATTAACTTCTTGTTTATTGAACTGTTGCATAAAATCAGTATCACAATTGTAATCATGCTGACTTTTGGAGGAAAAAACAGCACTCTTCGTGTGATATTAACTATATGAAATGATATAAATATAGGCTTTAGATTTTCTGCCCCCATATCTTAAATTATGTGATCATTCTAAGTGCATTTTAATAGAATCGTGCAGTGAAAGAAGGCACTCGTACGTGCACTAGTTTAAGCTATGTTAACTGATTCATTCTCTGCCAGCAGGTGTCGCGTTTGGCTGAAATATAACTGTTTTCCTGGTAAAGGCAGTACACAAAGCAGCGAAGCACCGGACTTTGAACTTGTAGCGCTCATGTTTATTTCATGAAATCGTAGCCTTTTGAAGTTTAATCGTCACATTCAGCCATATTGCAATTCTGGTCTTTCCGTCCCCAAATTTAAGACCTCTTGAAATCATAATTAAGACTTTCTTGTACAATTTAAGACTTTTTAAGGCCTTAAATGTGATACAACTAAATTTAAGACTTTTTAAGACCCCGCAGACACCCTGACATGTTTTCATGAGTGATTTGATTTGAGCTTCATAAGTCATTAGTCACTTGTCACATGGGCTACTTTTACAGTGTTTTGTGTGTGTGTGTGTGTGTGTGTGTGTGTATGCGTGTCTGATGAGGCTCTCAGACTTGTTTTCCCAGTTTTGACTGTTGACCAATAACCATCACTGAGACGATATCTGATCGAGATCACAAATACACATCAGCCCATTTCTCTCATCACTGGCATTATATTCTGAGAAATCGCAGTGTAAACCAGAATCTGTGGTGTCAATCACTGCCGTCTCAGTCAATCTTAATCTTCGTTTTGCAAAAGAAAGTGCAAACCAGACACCAATAGACTCCAACTTCCTTAAGACCTTCTGAGAACTCCAACCCAAGAATATTCCCGTCCCAAACACAATGTTGTAATGAGATGAATCATATTACAACATTCAAAAAAAAAAAGTTTGACTTACAGGACCGAGCTGTTGCATTACTTGCAGCATTTTTAATGGGGCTAAAATTTGGTTAAAAATGAGTTATGACTGAAATCAGATCTCTTTGCGTAGCCGAATCATTTACTCTATCTAAATGGAGTCACTTTACACCTGCTTTAACAGCCTCACAATCACATCAGCAACATTCATTTATTCAGACTAATCAGACTGATTCATAAATCAGCTGTGATATTCTTGAACTTTGACCTGCTTTATGGATTTAGTTAATATGTAGAGTACAGTACGCGACTGTCATGATTGTATGTCCAGACATTCACAGAGCTCTTTAGTGAAGCACACTTTAAACTATGAATAAGAGGAATGTGTGAAATGTTACATGTGACTGACAGGACTGACAGTAAAAGGATAGGTTTGCGTCTCTCTTGTTGAGTTTTGATCCACCTGCATTCAGGATTAATCTCAGGTGTACAGGCCTTTGGACCGCACAAACACATAACCCTACGCTCTTATCATAGAAAACAACACGGTAAAACAAGTCTAAATGCAAAGACCGTCAAACCACCCTCCCCGATATGCATAGAAAGAATACATTTCTGTCTTTTTTCCAACACAACATACACCGTATGAACATATTTCTGTCAGTTCTTGCATTCCCTGGGAACTGAACCCATGACCTTGGCATTGGGCTGCCATGAGATTCTGAATAGATTCAGAAATTAAAGTAATGTAATGTTATCATGAAAATTAAATAGAGAATATCTACCAGTGAATGTTGAGCTAGCCTTGCTTCTATATGAAAACTAAAGCCTTTAATGCTGTGCCATCCCGCTTCACATGTGCCAGCCATATCCGTGTTGGGCTCAACATAAACTTTAGTCACTAATTATCAACATTTATGAAATATTTAGTGACATTAAAAGGGTATGTTTCCTCCAAGAATTTAAGTTTCCAAATAAATAAAAGCAATAATAAATAAAAATAAAGTTTGTTTTTGATAATAATAGACATTTAATAAATATATATTTAAAATGTTTAAATGTATTAAATTAATATTATATTACTACTAAAAATAAATAAATACATAAAATCATCTTACCCTCTGAGGCGGATTTTTGGATCAGGATCAAGACAGTGACACTGATATAGATCTGAATCAGCATTATTGCCAGCGAGTTTCAATCCAAAATTCACATATTATATCTTCGAGTAAAAAGTGTTAATCCTGTCGAAATTAGTGTTCTCCAAGTGTAGTGAACCCCATTTTCGTTAAGATCCGTATTGTTACAGAGCTAAGATGAGACAGTGAGGCAGAGCTACGGTTCCACGGGAGCGCGCTCTTCAGGGAAATGACGTGTTTCTCGCGCACTCCCTCAGGCACGACAAAGGTGTTCACAGGTAACTACAGGTAACTCTCTCGCTCACTACACGGAATCAGGATCAGATTTCAGCTCTCGGCTTAAAATATTATAGTGCCATCTGATGTTAAATCACTGTATTACATGTCATACTGTACATAGAAATTATTCTACAGTGAGATCTATCTATCTATCTATCTATCTATCTATCTATCTATCTATCTATCTATCTATCTATCTATCTGTTCCCATCTGTGAGTCCTTGATTCTCAATAGTATGCATCTAAATGTAGGCTACCAACTGATGTGCATTTTATAGCAAATACTCTTGAAAAATATTGAAGAATATTCTGAAATGATGTAGAGAACAGGATCAGGATATGATGTCATTCTCATATAAAGCATCACAGCTCAATGTCAGAACATGTGTACTAAACGCAAGGCCAAGGCTCCTTGTTTAATATGGTCTGGCATTCATGAGATCTGTACATCAGACATAGAGAGAGATATTACTCTAGAGCGACTGACCATCAGAGCTGGATCTGTCTGGAACAGGCTAAAACGAAGCAGAAAATCACTTGAAGGTGATTATGTGTGCATGTGGGAGTGTTTGTTGAATATTTTTACTTGGTTAGTTAGCAGTATTTATTTTTTTTTTGGCACAAAGAAGGTCTCAATTAGAATGTTGGCATTACATTGAACTGATGCATAAGCATAAATATAAATACAATGTATTTGTAAAATACAAATAATAAAACTAGAAAACACACTCGGAGTTGAAAACGTAATAATGCACAGCAGAGTTTGAGAAAAGAAAACAGAGGCAACAGTCCAAACAAGCTTATTCAGTAAAATTACTTCTCAATGCTATATGAAGAATAACAAAATACAATTTTTCTGATGTTTTGAAAAAGAAGCTCACCAGTGCATTTATTTGAGGGTCATTCCACAAAATCAGTGCCTTTTGCATCCCTAAGAAATAATCAAATTAATATAACAACAAATAAATTTGCGATTTAAGAACATAATACTATGTATTCTTTCATCAATATTACGTTTTAAAAAAAGTCAATTAAATATTATTTTAAATAGTTTAAATAGCATTTATACTGATAAGGGTAAGGTTTTTGGCCTGTCCCTCACTATGATTTTTCTTTTTCAGCAGGACTTTGGTAATGTAACAGTTTTACATTTTAAAACTGTTAGCAGTTTTAAAAATGTAAATTGAAACAATTTGAAATAATTGAAATAATTTAATATAATCAATATCTACAAGTAACACCATAACTCCATAACTCATTGTCAATAATGCATCCATGTAAATTCAGTTACAAACAAGAGCAGCAAGGTGACTGCAGACTCTCACTTGGTTTCACTTTCTTGAACATTTCAGTAAAAGTCAGTTCATTGTTGATTTAGCACATTACATTTCTAAGAGACCTAATGTCTTAAGGGTATTGTAATTAGATGATGCATCCATCTGTTTGTCTGTGACCACTCACAGAACTTAAAATATACTCATCTGGTTTAATTATTAGGCAAGGAAGATGATCAGATCTTGGTCTTTCTGTGATCATCTGAAGCCAGACCAAGATGTTGATGCTGAAATATGGTTTCACTTTCTTGAACATTGCAAGACAGTCTTGCAATGTTCAAGAAAGTGAAACCATATTTCAGATGAGTATATTTTAAGTTCTGTGAGTGGTCACAGACAAACAGATGGATGCATCATCTAATTACAATACCCTTAAGACATTAGGTCTCTTAGAAATGTAATGTGCTAAATCAACAATGAACTGACTTTTACTGAAAAACTGACTGTTTACTATTGTCATACAACTATGCCAAGTAAGTGCACAACAATATAATTCAATTTAAAATGGTAAAACTTTACAGTAATGTAAACAAATAGTATGTGCAGTATGCTGAAGAATGTGTGTCCTGTCATGCCTGTTACTCTGTCAATCCTGCTTCTGTAATCAATCTCATAAAAATTGTAAAAATGATACAGCCTTCCAGGTTTTTCCATTGTAACTTTAACTATATTTTATTTTGGACAAAGCCCTTTTTTAACATTTCTCTTGTAAAAATATTTTTCTTAATTGGCATGTGGTCACCCTCAAAAAATTAAGATGTTTTGGTCATCTGAATGACAACTATAAACTATAAAAAAAAAAAAAAAAAAAATATATATATATATATATATATATATATATATATAAAATTTGTAACAACCCCAGTGAATAGAGGGACTAAAATGCTGCTCATATGTGAACACTAGTTCTAATTAAACTATAGTATCTAACACTTGTGTTGGTAACAGCGTTGATAAAAATACCAAAACACGAGGTAGAAAAATAGTCATAAAACAATAAATTACATAGCCTGAGATGGCACAATGCAATTTCTTGTCATTTTAAGGTGTCTTCATTTCATGGATATTTAAAAAATGTTGATTAAACTTATGTTATTTTTCAATTTTTCCAAGTGGAAAAGGCACCAATTTCGTGGAATGACCCTTGACCAAAATACAGTGAAAACTGTAAAAAAAACAAACAATAAAAACAACAACAAAAAACAACAACAACATCTCATAAACCTTGAATTTCCATAAGCATTCGTGAAGCCAAACAGCTCTGAAACACACAGTCATAAGACTAAACAACAATGGAAAAATAATATAAAAACAATAATACAAAAAATGACTAATGCATTAATGAATCAATGAAATGAGTATACAAATAATGATTATTATAAATGATTATAAATGAACAAATGAATGAAGAATAAATGAATGAATAAATGAATATGAAAGAAAGTAAAACACAACACAAATGTATGGTTGCTCTCTTGAAGCAAAACAAACAGTTTGCGTTTGAGGATCTACTGACCCCAAACTTTGGAACACTTTACACTGGATAGTAATATCTTTCTCATAAATTAAAGTAAAAAAAAGTTATATCTTTGGAAACAAGGTTGAATGAATAGATTTGATGAATGCTGCAACGTAACAATAATCAAAGAAACCTCGTAGAAACCCCATTAACTTACTTATTGTGCAGCGTTTGCATTTACATTGCCTGTAGACAGAAGCGACCTATAGGAAAGTGTCGTGTTCGTCACATGTAGCTGGACAGGTCAAGCATTAAGAGTGCAACAACAACGACAACACAAATCAGCTACTAAGATGAGTAAGTTAACAGTCAGGTATTAAGACGAACCCCTGAAGTGCCGATAAAACAAACTCAGACATAAACAAAGCACAAAGAAACAGAAAGCGGTGAGTTAAGCCTCTTAAAGCATTACAGCTGCTGTATTTTGTGGAAGCAGATGTGGAGTGAATGTGATCACTGAACAAACAAGGTGACAGGTGCACCGGCGCAAGGAGACGCTCATGTGGCTGCAGGTTCATCATATGTATTTCTATGCCACTGTGTCACTAAAAGGAAATGTTTGAGGCAAATAAACCTCCTTTTAATAGGCCACTACATCTCGTGTGAGAGCACATGATTTTAAACACATTTTTCAAAAATTTTTGAAAATGTATTCATTCTCAGGCCATCCAAGTTGTAGATGAGTTTGTTGCTCCATCAGATTTGGAGAAATGTAGCATTCCACCTTTGGATCCTCTGCAGTGAATGAGTGCCGTCAGAATGAGAACGCAAACAGCTGATAAAAACAACAAAGTAATCCACAAGTATTCCACACCACTCCAGTCCATCAGTTCATGTCGTGTGCAGTGAAAAGCTGTGTGTGTATAAGAAACGAATCCATTATTAAGACATTTTTTTCATTTTTTTCCCAGCTAAAATATGAGTCCTCATTCCATAAAATATTTTTTAAATAAGGACAAAAATAACATAAGCAGGGTTTTTATTTATTTGTACTTGCTACATTTTGAAATTGTAGTAAAGTCGTTGAAAATACAAAGTAAAAAAGATTATGTAAATAAAAAGCACTTGTGTATATTTCAGCTCTGTTCACATTGATGCTGCGTTTCCACTATTATCTGCCTTGTGAAGTGAACAGAAGACTGGTTGAAATCGCACTTACAGCTTCTTATGTCTCCTGTGAAACAGCCGCTTCTGAGATTGAAAAACCTCTGTCCAACACTTCCAGTCAGATTGACGCAGTATTCGCCTCTGTGCTCAGAAAACACAATGGACGTCTCACATGTATTTTGCTTGATTTCACAGGTTTCACAGACTTCATTCTTCCCCTGTAGAGAAAAAAAAAATTGTTACAACTATTTAAAAGAACAGTTCACACAAAAATAAGCATTTTGTCATTATTTATGCACTCCATTTGACTAGATATACACTACTGTTCAAAGATTCGGGGTTAATACGATTTTTTTGTTAAATAAATTAATGCTTTTATTCAGCAAGGATGCATTAAATTGATCAAAAGTGAGAGAAAATCATGGTTTCCACAAAAAGAGCACAACTGTTTTCAACACTGATAATTAGAAAAGTTTCTTTCAGCAGCAAATCAGAATATTAGAATGATTTCTGAAGGATCATGTGACACTGAAGCCTGGTGTAATGATGCTGAAAATTCAGTATTGCATCACAGAAATAAATTACGTTTTACATTTACATTTTATATTCATATAAAAAAAAAGAGTTATTTGAAATTGTAATAATATTTTATAATATTGCTTAGTTTTTACTGTATTTTTGATAAAATAAATGCAGCCTGGGTGAGCAAAAGAGACTTTCGAAAACACTTGAGGATTAGTACATAAATATTTTCAGTAATGATTTGATTTGAAGATAAATACTTAAATTTCAGTCTGTTCCTCACACAAAGTAATCATCAGCTACTTTTATGGTACTTTTTTGTCTTTATTGGAGCTATAAATGATTATAATACAGAAGAAAAGCTGCTGAAGATTCTTCAGATGAGGTTTTTTGTATTTGTTTGAGCTATTACTGCAAGCAGACAGGAAAGTGAGCATTACCTCTTCTGTTTCGATACAGTATTGTAGATTATCATTTAGCTCGCGCAGAGCCGGTGAGTTTCTGTACAGCTGAAGAGGGTTGATGAACTGAACGTGAAGTTTGCCGTCTTTGGGAGAAAGTTCAACCTCAGGAAAATCCAAATAACCTGAACACACAATAGTACATTTAGATTACACTAACGGGAGACTCACAGCTAAAAGAGAGACTTCATCATATTAGCATTTGATCAGTGAACTCTTTTCTCTCTGTTTGCATTGGTCTGATCACATGAGCTCTATGTATATTACATTTCTTATTATGCCAAGTAAAACATTTCTCATAATTCTCATTCAGAATACTGTAAAAAGACCAAATCTGTCAAGACATATGTGGGCCAAATTTCAGAAAACAAGTAATGAAATATATTTTGTATAATTAAAATGAAGCCTGTTTTTAAAACCATTAAGATTGTTTGCATTGTAACATTATTCTTAAAAGACAGTTAAGCACATTTCATTGTCAGGAGTTCAGTAAGGTAACACAATTATCATTTGCACTATAATGCCAGAAAAGTGATATATTCAAATATTGAAGTACAAGTGTTATATTAAGTATACAACATAGTAGAATTTGTTTTACTGAATACACAATGCCATTTATTTTTTTCAAATTTTTATTTATATTTACGTGTAATTTTTTTATTTTTTTATTTATTTTTTATTTTTTATTTTTTTTTTTTTTTTAATTTTTTTTTTTTATTCTCATTATATTTTATTGTCTGTGTGCTGTTGTTGTCTCTGTGTACTGGAAGTTTATGACACAAAAACAAATTCCTTGTATGCACAAGCATACTTGGCAATAAAGCTCATTCTGATTCTGATTCTGATTCTGATTTAAAAGTTTGGAGTCTGTAATATTTTTAAATGTTTTAAATGTCTTTTCTGCTCACCAAGGCTGAATTTATTTGATGAAAAATAATGTAAAAATGGTAATATTGTGAAATGTTATATCAATATAAAATAACTGTTTTCTTGAATATATTTTAAAATGTCATTTATCTCAGTGATTCAAAGCTGAATTTTCAGCATCATTACTCCAGTCTTCAGTGTCTCATGATCCTTCAGAAATCATTCTAATATGCTGATTTGCTGCTCAAGAAACATTTCTGAATATTATCAATGTTGAAAACAGTTGTGCTGATTCATTTTCCCCCCAGGATTCTCTGATAAATAGAAAGTTAAAAAAATAGCATTTAAGCTGAACTTCTGAGAGTTTCCAACAAGACTACTGTCCCAAACACAATGTTGTAATGAGATTAATCATATTACAACATTCAAAGAGAAAATGTTTGACTTACAGGACCGAGCTGTTGCATTACTTGCAGCCTTTTTTAATGGAGCTAAAATTTGGTTAAAAATGAGTTATGACTGAAATCAGATCTCTTTGCGTAGCCGAATCATTTACTCTATCTAAATGGCTTTAACAGCCTCACAATCACATCAGCAACTTCTTATCACATTCATTTATCCAGACTAATCAGATTGATTCATAAGTCAGCTGTGATATTCTTGAACCATGACTTTGGCATTGTGCTGCTATAAGATAATAAAAAGATTCTGAAATTAACAATCTAAAGTAATCATGAAAATAAAACAGAAAAATATCTACCAGTGTGTGTTGAGCTAGCCTTGAAAACTAAAGCCTTTAGTGCTGTGCCATCCCGCTTCACATGTGCCATCCATATCTGTGTTAGGCTCAACATAAACTGTAGTCATTAATTATTAACATTTATGAAATATTTAGTGACATTGAAAGGGTCTGTTTCCTCCAAGAATATAAGTTTTTCGTTCAGATCCGTTACAGAGCTACATGAGACAGTGAGGCAGCGCGGCGGTTTCAGTGTGTATCGCGCTCCCTCAGGCACGCCAAATAGCTACAGGTAACTCACTCATTCTCTCACTACACAGAACTTTTCACTTGTTGAGGCTTGACTTAAAATCTCCTGAAGCCATTACAGTTATGACAGTTACAGTTATTAACTCTTACACTCACTCGTGTTTATTTCAAAAGCAGAAGGTTTTTACCTTCATTTTTAGGATCAGATTTCAGCTCTCGGTTTGATGTTATATCACTGTGTTACATTCAGATATACTGTACATAGAAATTATTCTACAGTGATACAGTATGCATACACTGGTATGCATTTTATTGCAAATACTCTTGCAATATATTGAAGAATATTCTGAAATAATGTATAGAACAGGATCATGATATGATGTCATTCTCATATAAAGCATCACAGCTCAATGTCAGAACATGTGCACTAAATGCAAGGCCATGGCTCCTCGTTTAACCTGTAATATGGTCTGGCATTCATGAGATCTGTACATCAGACATAGAGAAAGACATTACTCTAGAGCGACTGACCCTTCACCTCTGGATTTGAAGTTTTCTGCGTCACTTATATAACACATCAGAGCTGGATCTGTCTGGAACAGGCTAAAATGGAGCAGAAAATCCCTTAAAGGTGATTTTGTGTGCATGTGGGGATGGTTGATGAATATTTTTACTAGGTTAGTTAACAGTATTCATTTGGCACAAAGATGCACTTATACTAAATACAACTGATAACACTAGAAAACACATTCATTTATATGACTGAGTTGAAAACATAATAATGCACAGCAGGGTTTGACATAATATTTAGCTTCAAAAAAGAAAACAGGCAACAGTCCAAACAAGCTTATTCAGTAAAATTACTTCTCAATGCTAAATGAACAATAACGAAATATGATTTTTAAAATGTTTTTGAAAAAGGAGGTCACGAATGCATTTATTTGACCAACAAATACAGTAAAAAAAAAACAAAAAAAACAAACAAACAAACAAACAAAAAAACAACAACTGTAATTGTGAAATATTATTACAATTTAAATTTTTTTTTTTTTTTTATCTGAATATATTTTAAAATATAATTTATTCTAAAGCTGTATTTTAAGCGGCCATCACTCCAGTGTTCAGTGTCACATGATCCTTCAGAAATCATTTTCAATCTTTAATAACATTATAAATGTCTTTACTGTCAATTTTGAACAATTGAATGTGTCCTTGTTGAATAAAAGTATTAATTTCTTTAAAAAAAATCAAACAAACAAACAAAAAACTCTTATCAACCCCAAACTTTGGAATAGTATTGTATAACTTTTGGATAGTAATATACTTTTCATAAATTAAAGAAAAAAAAAAGTTATCTTTGGAAACAAGGTTGAATGAATATGTTTGATGAATGCTGCAACAACAATAATCTAACTCATACAAACCCTTTGTTACATGTGAAGTGAACGGAAGACTGTTTGGTTGAAATCGCACTTACAGCTTCTTATGTCTCCTGTGAAACAGCTGCTTCTGAGATTGAAAAACCTCTGTCCAACACTTCCAGTCAGATTGACGCAGTATTCGCCTCTGTGCTCAGAAAACACAATGGATGTCTCACATGTATTTTGCTTGATTTCACAGGTTTCACAGACTTCATTCATCCCCTGTAGAGAAAAAAAAAATTGTTACAACTATTTAAAAGAACAGTTCACACAAAAATGAGCATTTTGTCATTATTTATGCACTCCGTTTGACTTGAGATATACATACTGTTCAAAGATTCGGGGTCAATAAGATTTGTTTGTTAAATACTTTACATATACTTTACAATACTTTTATTCAGCAAGGATGCATTAAATTGATCAAAAGTGAGAGAAAATCATGGTTTCCACAAATGTTTTCAACACCGATCATCAGAAATGTTGATCTTGAGCATCAAATGAGCATATTAGAGTGATTTCTGAAGGATCATGTGACACTGAAGACTGGAGTAATGATGCTGAAAATTCAGCTTTGATCACAGGAATACAGTACATTTTACAATATATTCACATAGAAAAGAGTTATTTGAAATTGTAATAATATTTTAGAATATTGCTGTTTATTACTGTATTTTTGATCAAATAAATGCAGCCTGGGTGAGCAAAAGAGACTTTCAAAAACACTTGAACATTAGTGTACATATATACTGTATTTTCAGTAATGATTTGAAGATAAATACTTAAATTTCAGTCTGACCTCACACAAAGTAATCATCAGCTACTTTTATGGTACTTTTTTATCTTTATTGGAGCTATAAATTATTATATTATAGAAAAAGCTGCTGAAGATTCTTCAGATGAGGTTTTTTGTATTTGTTTGAGCTATTACTGCAAGCAGACAGGAAAGTGAGCATTACCTCTTCTGTTTCGATACAGTATTGTAGATTATCATTTAGCTCGCGCAGAGCCGGTGAGTTTCTGTACAGCTGAAGAGGGTTGATGAACTGAACGTGAAGTTTGCCGTCTTTGGGAGAAAGTTCAACCTCAGGAAAATCCAAATAACCTGAACACACAATAGTACAGTAAGATTACACTGCCGGTATTTGCTATGATAGATGATATTTCCCGTAAAAACACAGGCTAAACATACACTTAATATTGCTGGTGGCACGTCCATTATAGCTGAACTGAATTATAGCTGAATCTGGTGGCGGTGGCTCTGACTTCTCTCCTCCTCGCACGGCCGTCACAGTGACATAGTAGCGGTTGTATGCTGGCTTAAACAGCATACTGGATATGTTTAAATGCAGATTTTGTGTAATATTAGAGTTCCTGGAACAAAAATAAATAATAACAGTAAGCTCATGATGGCAGACAAACACTTTCAAACTACAAATAAACAACCTTATGGTTTGACTGGTATTTAAAGTATTTTCACCAGTCATTTAATCAAGATGAAATCAACATTTAGAGATTATAAAAGGCTCGTAGTAGCTCTGAAAGATCAGTTTTTTAAAGTCAGATGATTTACCTTTCATTGAAGTCGTCTTTCACCTCCACCTGGAAGTAAACGTCCTGATCGAGAGCAGGATATTCCCATCGAACTTCAGCTCCATAGCTGTCACACTGAATAGACACGCTTGCAGGAGACGGGAGACTCACAGCTAAAAGAGAGACTTCATCATATTAGCATTTGATCAATGAACTCTTTTCTCTCTGTTTGCATTGGTCTGATCACATGATCTCTATGTATATTACATTTCTTATTATGCCAAGTAAAACATTTCTCATAATTCTCATTCAGAATACTGTAAAAATAATAAATAATAATAAATAATAAACATTTTAAATGTTTACATATATTCAATTAATAATATATTACTAATACTACTAAAATAAATTTAAAATAAAATCATCTTACTCTTTGAGGCAGATTTTTGTATCAGGATCAAAACAGTGACACTGATATAGATCTGTATCTGCATTATTGCCAGCGAGTTTTTAAAAAAACGTTAATCCTGTTGAAATTAGTGTTCTCCAAGCGTAGTGAGACACTTTTTCCTTAAGGTTGTATTGTTACAGAGCTACACGTGACGCAGCGCGAGGGTTTCCAGGAAAGCAGCGCTCTTCAGGGAAATTCCGAGAGTGTCCAGGTTTTCACAACAAAATCCGCCCAATTGTTGCCCAATTGTTGCCTAAAAGGGGATTTTAAAAAGGGGAAGGTTTTACCTTTCATATACATACAGTTCGATCAGATTTCAGCTCTCGGTTTAAAGATACCACGGCTCTCAAGTTTTCAAAAGTTTGCAGTGAGATTACATCTGTAAGCTACTCAAATATTTGTAGCAGCGGCCCCTTGCCCCCACCCAATTCTCTCAAGTTTTTGCGAGCAGTTCAATTTTACCAACATTGTTCATAATTTACCAGCACAAACAGAAATTATAACAATTGGTAAATCTAGGGGTGCTTCAATCAGGATTTTTGAGGAGGATTCAGGATTGCTCTCCATGGCTGTTTACCACAAACACAACATTTATCCATTATTTTGATTTCAAATCCAAGCATTGTCACTGAAAATGCTTTTTCAGCATCAACTCTCATTGGAGGAAGTTGTTATCTTCATGTGGTGGTTGTTTCATAGTGTGGTCTCTATTTAATATTTGGAAAGATTTTATAAAGCTGTCATGTGGAAAATATTCTGGCAGGATATTTCAGGCACACACAGACATCAAGAATCAGTGTATGAATCTCAACAATGGTGATAAGATATTCAGATAAACACATCAGCTCTGACCATCACAAAACAACCTATAGATTCTCCAAAAAAAGTGGAAGTGGGATTCATGTGCTGATTCTTGATGTCTCTGTGCATCTAAAACTCACAGCTCAATATATATATATATATATTTAACTGACTTTAAAAAACAAAAAGAAACGTCACAAAAGTGCAGGCTATATATATATACACACACACAATTTTTTTCAGTAATTAACAAAGCTAGCCTCTTAACAGGTGATTCTTAATGGCTTTTTGCTGATGACTACACCACCAGCAATTAGTAGCCAACATCACCTAACCTGTTTTCCCTTGCATTTGGCGCTTTAATAAATGTGCTTTAGAAACACAGAGTTAAAGCAGCCAAAGAAAAACTAACACTTTAATCAAGGGTCAAGAGCCCAACTAAAGCAAACACTGATCTCTATCATGGTGACATCAAACTTTACTATTTTCAATAAAACATCATCTGAAACTCTGTTAATTCTTAAAATGAACTTTTGTATTAAATAAAGTCAGACTGGTTTGTAATAAATGAAGATGCTCAGATCTTGAGAGATCTGATAGAGTTTAATATTGTGTTGCTGCAAGTCATTTGAGTTTATTTATTTATGTATTTATTTATTTATTTATTTATTTATTTATTTATATAGTGAAGGTGTTTGATCATAAAAATTATTTGTAAAATAACAGTGTTTATTAAAGTTTAAATAGAGTTTTTGCACTTTAAGTTAGGATATTTTACTTAAATTTTACAGTTTTTTTAGACAGTTTTTTGTTTGTGTGTTTGTTTTTTTAAATAGTGTGAGAAATGGTGCAATTTGCACCATCTGGTGGTGATTTCATAAATTATAATTACCATTTTTACATACATTTCTATTAAATTTAAGAAAAAAATAAATACTCTGTGAATAATATGGTATTTATCTGTATAAAAATGAGAATTATAATGATATAATACTTAAAATAACAGCTAAATTGTTAATTTTACAGATGTTAGTAATTTTACAGCATTTTGCATAAAATTTAAAATGACTGGGGAAATGACGTTTTTTTAAAATATATTAATATATTTAAAATATGTATTTTTAAAAATATATTTATACTTTCAAAATATATTGTAAAAAATAGTATATATACAAGAAAAAAAAATGGCCAAGAAATACATTTGCTAAAATATGTTTCAAAATATATTTAAATAAATATATTTTCTACTGATATGTTTTTGTATATTTATGAAAATATATTTCTACATTTACAATATATATATAAAAAAAAAAATACAAAAAATGGCCAAAAAATATATTTGCTAAAATATATTTACGTAAATATATTTTCTACCAATATATTTTTGGCCACATATAAATATATTTTTAAAAAGCTTTTAAAAAATATATTTTGACCTCTGTATATTTCAGTCCAAAAAATGCATTTTCTTGACACAGAAATACATTTAGAAATATATTTTGGTATATGATGGTTGAAAATAAATATATTTACTATTTCAAAAATATATTTCATTGAGTTTCACTGTTTGCAACATATATTTAGCATATATTTCAAATATATTTTGGCCACAAAATTTTTTTTTTTTGCCATATGGGATGGTCTGACCTCCAGCAAAACATGGGTCAAGGGCACACAAACACAAACACTAAACCATCAAATCCCTGGCAAATGTCTCCACCCTCCCTTAATGCCCTTCATCATATGCATTCACAAGCAGTAGCTGGATTGCTGATTTAAAAATGCATCTCAGATATTTTGAATAAACTTTGTTTTTCATTTCCAGGACTTGCTGCTGCTGTTGGGAGTAAAGAGTGCACACAGGCGGAAAGAATCAACATGATGTCGTTTCATTCACAGAGACTCGCAGTGCACTAATTACAGATCATCCCAGATCCCTCACAACTAGGCAACCAGCATCCCAAAAGTGTGTCCTCAAATCATGATCGTCACAACACCAGCTGAACCTCACTGTGGCCATCAAACAACCTACATGAAAATGGTAATGAAAACAACATTTAGACATTTTCTGAAGACAATCTGAATGGTTTGTTCATGCAAAACTCACCATAATCCATCAGATTCATAATTTTCATTTGGTGGATGACTTCAGGAGTGACCTTGACTTATTAAAAGTTTCAGATATACTACATCTTACAATACATCCAACTGATACACACTATATAGCAAATCTCAACTGCGATATTGTTTATATTGCTGCAAAATGTAACTATATTATTAGCCAACTCTTTATATAAGTATGTCCAAAATTATCAGCATACATACAGTGCAATATATACTACATAGCAACACTACTTGGTTGCTTGTATCATTTCAAAATGTGAACTACATTATCACTCGGCTCTAATCTGCTAAATGCACCTGTAAGGCATGAAGATATTATACATAAACATGATTTTCTGTAAAGCTGCTTTCGAACGATGTGTATTGTGAAAAGCACTATATAAATAAATTTAACTTGACTTATTTATCTAGAGACCAGTATATCACATACATGGAGGTTGACTTTCACCAGAACAGATCAAAATAAAAAGTAAAATAAAATTATCACTATTTGTTTTGAGTTTTGCACAGAATATGAAAAAAAAAAAAAGAAATCTAAATGTTTTCCTTTCTTTATAGTTTTTTTTTCTTATTCACCTTTCCATGCACAGCTCAAATGAATCAAAATCATTCTGGAAAAATGGCAAAATCACAGTTACACACACACACACACACACACACACACACACACACACACTCACATGCACACACACACACACACACACACACACACACATACACAGATACTGAATGCTGGGGCATGTCGGTGTGGACTGTTCTGTGTGTGGCTCAGATGGTCAGTCCACTCTGACTGACATGTGAGAGTAAATCCCAAACACACACGCAACACACACATAAAGGCCTCACAGAGCTACCATCTCTGACCTCAGATGTACATGTGCTGAAGGATGAACAGCAACAGCTTTTATATGAATAAATAAGGATTTTTATACACTGTTTAAGCAAAAATAAATAAATAAAACAAGGTTTGCTCATATTTACCTATAAATACCCATACTGTTCCCATAAATATAACTAAACACACATACACACACACATGAATGTTGTTGAGGCAGATGTCCAGTCTAACAGCTGTTTTGTGAATGTTTATCCTGATTGAAAGAGAGAAAATAAAGTTCTACTAAAATTTCATTAACAGAGAGAAATGACATGAAATTAAACAAATGAGAGGGAGATCTGATTATTTTATATCCTCCACTACAGATCAAATACTTTTTAACTGTAGTATACACACATAATTATCCACACACATAGATGACATTTTTTTTTTTTTTTGCAGCAGAGAAACATTGTGTAGTTTATATATATTTATACAACAGTTCTTTCTGGTCCTCGAATCTGATTGGCTGATAAGAGTGCGATATTAGTTTGATAACAGAACTCCAATAACCGTTTCACCCTTTGTGTCACACCGCTTGAGGTATTTCTCACAGCGAGTGTCATGGCGGATACCAAATCTACTATGATTTTAAAAACAATACTGTTTTTTTGTCACGGAATGTAGTTTTAAGAGTTTTTTTAGGCAGGAATGTACTTGTTTACACTTCAAATATGCGGTTTGTTAATAAAGATAACATCTATTTGAAAATTAGCTTCAACGTTTTCGGAGATGTGATAAATAATATTTTAGGCTAGTAGTATTTAATAATAGTATTTAGTATCGAGAAACGGTGTGTGTGTGTGTGCGTTCGTGATGGTGATTTTAGTGACTTTCCAGTGGCAATAAAGACTTTTATATTGTAAAAGACTGAAACGCTGTTGTAAACAAGGAAGTTATTTTTACATTCAACAAGAAGTAAGATGTAAGATGCAGCCAAGCAAATGCAGCGCTGTCATCAGAAATCACCTTTTACATAAAGGATAGTATGACTAGATATCCCTTTCCTCAGCGGACTTTCAAACTAATGTTTTATTGTGAATATGAGATGGGGCTGAAGAATGAATGCTGTATCAGATGCAGGTTATCACACTTGCTCAGTCCATCTCTCTCTCATAATACTCTACATAATACACTGCTTTTAATACAGTACAAATAAGCTTTTAATGAAGCAACTCAACTCAATAGTTGCAAAATTAATACTTATTGAACCATTACATTATCACAATAGTCACTACTCCATCCAGTTATGTTTTATATATATATATATATATATATATATATATATATATATATATATATGTGTGTGTGTGTGTGTGTGTGTGAACATATTTTAAAAGTATAAAATCTCTCTCTTTTTCTCTTTCTCTGTTTTTTGTCATAACTGAAAACAGCTTGAGACAGATCCAGATAAATGAACTTGAGGTCATTTGCATGGAGAGACAAAGATATTATTGTAGAATTAAGGACAGTGTGTAAATCTTCAGTAAAAGTGGTTGCATAACAGAGCGCAGTGCTTATAGCAATAAGGTCGAGAGAGTGAAAGCACAAATGAACACTTTATATTATGGCTTAAAAACCGAGACAAGGGCATAAAAGCATCACTGAACTCTCTCAACAGATTTTCTTTTTATTTGATTTTGATATTTGAAAAAAGAAATAAAGAACCCATTGTGAAATGCTGACTGTTCACATTAAAATGTTTCACTGACAGCATGAAATGACGGTGGTGTCACATTAGGAGATTCTCTGAAACAATTTATTAGCAGATTGGGTCACTTCCTGTCTGAATGTAGTTCAAGAGATGATCAGTGTGTTCTTCTCATGACTCTTATCACACCCAGATGTCCTCAGATTCAGACTCTGGTCTGGGTCAGTGCTGGTCTGGCCTGGTCTGCGCTGGAGCGGGAGGAGAGCGGTGACCCCGTTTTGTGTCTGATATGGCAAAGCCTCATGCCATGTGTGTGTGTGATTAAGTGTGTGTGAAAGGCTAACGTGTCAGCTTAGGATTAGCATTAAACATGAAGCTGGGTGACACATGAAACACAGGAGCTGAATAAATAAAGGCAAAAGGTGCTACAGTTTAGAGTTATTATTCTTTTGATATTTCAATGTAGTTTTTATGTTTGTCATTTCACTTCAGTTCACTCTGTTAGTTTTTTTTCAGTGTTTTTATAGTTTCAGTTTTGTTTTAGATTTACAATATATTTTATAAATTATTTATATATATTAAATATATGATTTATATATACATATATATATATATATATATATATATATATATATATATATATATATTAGATACTTTATATATTATTTATATTACAAATTAAATTAGTTTTCACACTGCTAGTGTCACGGTGCACACACGAGGGATGAACGAGGGATAAACTCAAAATATACAGTCTTTAATGAAATCCAAACGAGACAAGGCAAGGCACGGCACGGCAAGACAAGGCAGGATAGACACACAGGAACACTGGGGGTAACGAGTAGACCAGATGCAAATGAACAGAAAAGGCAAGAACTAAATACACATCATAATTAACTAACACACTTGAAAGAAATCAAATACAATCAAACTAGACGAGGACAGGAACAGGAAGGACCAAATAAGGGCATGGAGGGGGACACACAAGACAAGACGGACAGGACTGTGACAGTTAGTTTCGTTTTTTAGTGTTTTTCTATTTTTTTTTTTCTTGATTTTCAGTATATTTCTGAATTATTTTTGATACATAAAAATATATAAAACTTATTTTTATATATTATTTGTATTATATTATTTAATTTTTAAGTGTTTTTTTTTAAGTGTTTAATTTATTTTTATATTATGTATTTTGTATTCTATTTATGTTTTATTTTTTTGAATTATTTATTTGTAATCATGTTAATTTGTGTCCATTTTTATTTTATTCTAGTTAGTACATTTAAAATGTTTTTTTCCCCCCTTCTTTCTGTAGTTATTTTCATTTTGGAGCAATAGTGTGTGTTCATGTGTAAGAAGACCTTCTGTGTTTTAAAATAAATGTGGGGTTCACGTTGTGCTGTCAGCAGCCTGCGGTGTTGTTTTGTCTGGTCATGTAATTAAAGTGTCTATTCAATAAACCTCTTTTTGCATGATTGCTTTATCCACAGGACGTCCGGCAAACTCTCATTACCAATGGTCAGAGAAATTCTTTGGAAAACCTTCATGTGTGCGTCAGAGATTTCGAATGAATTACACAGAAATTTCCATATCTCTAATTAAAAACATGGCCGCTGCTAAACCTGAAATGTTCAATCCCAGCCGTCCCCTACAAACCCAGATATTAGGACTGTCCTGCTTCTGAAACTCATCTGTCCAAACAGCCGCTTGTCATTTCTCATTCATATGAAACACAAGTGCATATTTTGTGTTTCAAAGGAAAAGTTCAGCCAAAAATGAGACTAATTTTATCACCCTCATGTCAATGCAAATCCACAAGTCTTTCTTTCGTATGGTTTGAATTAAATGGTGGCTCAACCACCATTTATACATCCATTTAGCCTACTTTCATTTTATGACAATGTGCTTCATTAGAAACACCTACAAAAGCACATTTTTATGGTAAGATCAGGCTTCAGCTTCTTGAGATAACAAAAATGGCACATTTTCACATTCTCGCTTTCTAACATTACAATATTGCTTATTAGCTATTAGTTACAAAGTCAAATTTTGACATTTTAGAGCCAATAGTAAAACCAAATGTTCACGTGAAAACTTTGAGAAATCAGGATGAGTGCTTATTTAGCTGTTTTGGAGCCGGACCTCAGACATTAATAAACCAAATGTACTGACAGTGATCCACGGCATATCAGTAATGAGCTTTAGTCCTAATGAGACTATCGCCGTGATGCCGCTTTGGCTTGAGCATAGTTTTATCGCTGATTGACTGTAGCTCAGCTCAAATGCCCTGGCAATCATTTCATGTCTCCAACCAACCAGACTAATGCAGACTTTAAAATCTGCATGTTTCTGTTGACTTTCCTCTGCTTTTTACCCCAAAGTCTACTATATCACATCTGAGATACATACATTTCTAAATTACCAACATGATCATGGTTTTGCTGTAAAACCTGTTGCACACAATCTACTACATGCCTTCTGTCATCTGACTGATAGTTTATAGTTTTTTAGCAAGTAAAAGTATTAGTATTATTGTAAGTGTATTCACCTTCAGCTTGTGGTTCATGTGTCTTTTTGAATCTTTAATGATTTTTATGAAGTTAATTCAAGAATAGCTTTTATATTGTTAGTAATATTTAGATAAACACTTACTAAACTAAAGCAACTTATGTTTACTTGATTATCCATAAGTAATTTGTAAGAAAAATCATGTTAAAAAGCGAGTACCAGATATGATCATTATTTGTGCAACTATCAGTCATCACTGTATTGCATTGCATTATATGTTTTTGAAACTACAGAGCTTTAATCATAAAACTGAGTCATTAAATATCATCTTACTGAGACATTATTGGGAGATAAATCGTGACAACTGATATTTATATGCATTTAATATAAGTAGTCTGTTACTATTATAAAGATCTCATTGATTTACATTACCAGCTATTAGAATTTCTTATTTTTTGGCCAAATAAATAATAGTAACTGCATCAAATTGATTTTTTTTTTTTTGCTCAGTTTGGGCATCTAAATAAAATATAGGTGCTTTTTCCTTTTTATATCATATTATATTAATAATAAAAACCTGATGTTTCAAATCTTATTAAAAACAAACTTTTTAAAAAAAAAAATATTTTATCTAAAGGCTCAATAAACTTTTCAATTAAAAAAAAAAAATTCTAAACTATACATGGTTAAGTTTCTCTAACATAAAGAATAACAGATGTCTGAACTGAAGCATTCCTAGATGTTCATCTAAACACACGTGCCGCTCTGAATGCAAAGGAAACCACAGCGGCACATACTTGTTTGATTGACAACTCCATCCTCTCTATCCCTCTCCGCTGTTTATTAAATATAGGCCAGCTGTGCGCATCACAAATCCCCAAATGATTGCCTTTCGGGTCTTCTTTCTCCTCACGCCATTGGCTGACTGCTGGCCTGATTTTCACTGATCTGCATGTGCGAGCATGTGAGACAGTACTTAACAAATGCAAACTCTGGCTCTCATACACACGTTCAGATAGACACAAGATGCAGCTGTTATCCTGCTGCGCTCTTTAGACAGCTGCTGGTCTGTCTCGCTCATCCTTCATCAGCGGCAGAATGCGACTATTGCTGGACAGCAGCTGGATAAAGTTTGGACCTGCTGGAAGAGATGACTGGGTGTCTGGGTCCCCATCGCCGCCTACCGCAGAACAACGACTACAGGTTAGTGATCAATCCCATTCAAGATTGATCAAGCCATTATGATCCAAGATGAGGTTATGGAAATGGACAGAAGATTAGAGATTAGACCAGTACTGTTCCTTACACTATTAAAAATAAAGGTTCCAAAAAGGTGGTGATGTCATAGAAGAACCATTCTGAGAACCTTTCAGTAAACAGTTCTTTAAAAAAAAAAAACAACAACAACAGGTTTTTCTTTGTGTGAAGAACATTTAAATAATCCAAAGAACTTTTTAACTCTATAAAGAACCTTCTGTGCAATGGAAATTGTGAAATTCACTTTGTGTGAATTAAATTATATCAAAGTTGCAGTCAAACTCTGACATTTGTTTTGACTCAAATTTGGATGCTGTGATAATCTGTAGTTCCAGTTGTGATCTCCACAGGGATTCATTTGAGGTGACACAGTGGTTTGGCGTAAATGAAGGGGTTTAAAGGACCAAAATATCTAATCTAGCTGAAAAGCAGCATTATGTGATTAGTGTTTGTTAAACGGTTGGAGAAGCACTAGATTTTGGGATGCAGTCCAGTTAGGGTGGACGCGCTGGTTCTGGATTAGTAAACAGCTGTATTTATTAAAGAAGGGCTGCTTTACTTCAATGTGTTTTTTAAAGCTAAAAAAACTTTAAATGAAAGATGAGACCATTTGAGAACATACTGGATCCATCCGTGGATATGTTGCATATATATAGGTTCAGCAAAGATTTTTATTTTTTATTTCTAAGACACTTTTCACTGTAGTCTTGATATGGCTCAGTTAAGACCTAGCTTGCAGGATGAGGCCATTCGAGAAGATACAGGATCCATCCGTGGATATGTTGCATATACTGTATATAGGTACAGCAAAGAACTTTTTATTTATTTATTTTTATTTCCAAGACCTCTTTTCACTGCAGTCTTGATATGGCTCTGTTAAGACCTAAAAATGCTGTTTTATAGGTTCTTCACATTTTTGTTTCTTGGTTCTTTAAAGCAACATATATGGTTTTCTCGTGAACTATAGAGGATAAAACTTTGTTTTTGAACTTTAAAGGTTATATGAAATTTGTGAAAAGATCAGTTTTCTCTTTCATCATATTTCATTTTTCTATCTAGTTTCATAGATTCAGATGTTATCTCACTACTAAAATCAGCTGGTTACTGCAGATGATCTCCCAGTCTGGTCTGATCTGGTTTAAAATGGTTTTCAGGCACTTTTCAGTTGGTCAGACTGTGAGACCAACTAGTTGTTCAGTAAAACCAAGTAAATTCGATCTCATGAGAAAACAGAACTATTTTATGAGGTGGCGATTTTGTAGACTATGAATTTTCGAAAAAAGCAAGGTCCACTTCTAAACCTAAGTATTTAGGTTGAAATGATATCTTACCATTTTTTTTCAGTGTTTAACGTTTGAAGATCAGCTTAAACCAGATGATAAAGGCCCGTTCACACCAAACACGAAAACGATAACGATAAAGATATAGTTCTAAAAATCGTTCTTAATATTAATGAATAGCAGAGTCCACACCACAACTATAACGATAACGATACAGAAGAACGATATCGTTGTGATCACTTTCAAAACGATTTTTAAATTTTTTTTCCAGTTGATGAACGATAAAACTCTGACAGCCAATCAGAATCCATTCGAATTTAAGGGCTCGCGCATTTAAAACGGCAGAAGACATTGCGGAGAGGCTAATCATCGAGGTCCAGAAAAACCCACCTCTATTTGACAAGTCAAACCCCCTTTTCATGGATACCTTAAAAAAATGGATTTATGGAAAACAATCGGTCATACCCTCGGAATGAATGGTGAGAAGTATTAACAGAGATTAGATCATTATACCATGCTAGCAAACAGTGTAACAAAATTACCTCAGGTATTCAGGGCTAGTTTCGATAACATTGTCTTGCTCTCTTTGAAGCTGCAGTGAATAAAGCTAACGTTAAATCAGATTAGATTACGCTAGCCACTTCAAAGAACTACTTCTATACTCTTTGGCTACGTTCACTGTTTGGATGCGCTGGAAACGTAGCATGCTGAGGACATCTACTGGTTAAAATCGTGTAAAAGCATCAAGAACAGCAAAACATGTTCAATGACATTTTGTACACAGCGATTGCACGTTTTTTTTTTTTTTTAATTAAAATGTATTATAATTACAGTCAATATTATTAAAGCTAAATGTTCCGTATAATATGTAGGACTACATTTTCCTTTTTTTAAATTTGTTTTAAAGATTTTTTTCTCATTTTATGTACTAACAAGTTTAAACTTTGGTCAAATTGATTTGTGATTCATCTATAAAGAGCATATATTTCTTTGTTTAAAGGGGATAGTGCTAGGAAGAAGTGGATAAACATTCGAGATCCCTTAGCAGAAAAAAACAAACAAACAACAAAAAAAAAAACAGCCACTAAATGTGGAGACCCAGCAAAGTTTCTAAAGCCATACAAATATGCAGGGATCCTGGAATTTATGATCCCACACCTTCAGTACAGGGAGTGAGTTAATTATCAATAATCATAACTTTACTTTTGCATTAACATATGTGCTTTTTATTTACACTCATAGTGAGTCATTTTGGTAACACTTTAGAATAGGGAACATTTATTCAGAATAATATGTGCTTAATTAGTACTAATAAATGGCTAATATTCTAGTAATATGCATGCTAATAATCAACTAGTTAAGAGACCCTAAAATAAAGTGTTACTGTTATTTTATTATAATATAACTATTTTAAAATCTCACACACTAAAAAATGCTGGGTTAAATACAACCCAGTGCTGGGTGAAATATGGACAAACCCATCGATTGAGTTGTTTTGACCCAACAGTTGGGTTAAATGTTAAACCCGGCCTTTATGGATAGTTTTATTTAACTCAACTGTTGCTTAAAAATGACTATAATTCTTGCTTAAAATGGACTCAAAATAGGTTAGAAATTAACATTTATTAAGTTGAATAAATAATAATTAAATAATAAACATTTGTTTAATTGCTTACTAATAAATGTTCACCTTTTGATTATTGCTTGATGCCTCTAGTAATTATGTGTCTGATTTTTGATTTACAACCTATTTTGGGCTCATTTTAAGCCAGCCATATAGTAATTTTAAACAATAGTTGAGTTAAATAAAACTACCCAGAAGGTTGGGTTAAACTTTTAACCTCTGGGTCAAAACAAGTCAAGTCAAAAGTCAAAATTTATTTCTATAGCACGTTTAAAAGCAACAGAGTTGCGCCAAAGTGCTGTACAACAAATACAAATGTAATACAGCAAATACAGTATATAAAAAGGCATAAAATAGTAACATTAAAAAAAAAATTGAATCTAAGCCAAATTGGGAACAGTTAACCAAACTGGCTAACATAACTGGCATTATTCAAAAGCCAGGGATAACAAATAAATACGAACAAAACAACCCAATCGCTGGGTTTGTCCATATTCATCTCAGCACTGGGTTGTATTTAACCCAGCATTTTTTAGAGTGTATGAATTGTAGTGCAGACCACATCTAAATTGTTTTTATAGAACATCCAGTAACTTACGAGATGAGGCAGATGATTCAGAGGAGACAAAGTATGCAGATGAGAGACAGCCAGAACCAAAAGGGCAGAAGAGGGAAGAACCAGGGAATAAATTCACCTCTGCATCCAAAAGGAGTGCTGCTAGTGCTCCATCAGCAGTTAATGCTGCAATAATGGAGTATCTGAATAGCAGGAAACACCATCAGGAGGATGAGCTTGATGTGTATTTTAAGTCAATGGCTACCTCCATGCGAAAGATGCCAGAACACACAAAAGCAATGCTAAAATTTAAGATTCACGAGTTAGTCCATTGAGCAGAAATGTGGATCCAGTGGATCCTCTTTGGCCAGTGAATTTGAGTACACATTTTTATAGGCTTTTCCAGTTACTTAACAAACTTACCAAAATGTGCAGGAAAATGTTTGTAAATGTGATTGTTAAAGGAACAAATAAATAAAGAGTCATGATTAACATTTTAAAATTGTTTTTAATTATGGTAATTTATTGTGGTAAACAGCTTTTTTATTTTAAATAATACTATAGTGTTGTGTACATTATTATTTATTTTTTTTAAATTCATTTATAAATATCATGAGCAAAATAGAATTATATACAGAGATTTAGCAACAGTTTGGATCCCTCTACTGAGCCACTCCAAAGCAAGCATTCTGCTGCCATGGGACTGCTCCATAAAATAGTGGACCTAACATAGACCTTGTATGCCTCCCTTATCAGATATGCTTCTCTTGATGGATGATTTCCACACTGCTGTAGATTCTGCATAGCTCCACTGGTACTGGATTCTGCTATACACTCTGGTGCTTGGTTGTGCTGTGCTGTGTTGGGTTGGGTCAGTGGTTTTGATGATGTAGTTATGCAGGACACAAGTGGCCTTTATAACTTAGTCCACATTTTGAGGCTGCAGTTTTATCCTCCTTTGGTAGACTTCCCACTTGGATGCAAGGATCCCGAATGAGTTCTCCTCCACCCTCCTAGCCCTTGACAGCCTATAGTTGTATATTCGTCTAGCTTGTCTAGGTCCTTTCCAGGGAAGGGGTGCATTATATTCTGTGACAGTGGGAAGGCCTCATCAGCCACAATCACATGGGGGGTTGGTTGTGCGAATCCAGGCAGTTGCTTTGGTTGAGGGATTGCCAAATTGTCATTTTTTATTGCTTTCCCTAAAGCATTTTGAGCAAAGATGCCCCCATCACTGTTGGAGCCATGGCCACCAACATCAATTATGGTAAAGCAATACCTGTGGTCAACCAGGGCCATCAAAACAATGGAGAAACCACCTTTATAATTATAAAAGGTGGATCCAGAGTTTGATAGCGCCCGGATGACCACATGCTTACCATCTAGAGCTCCAATGCAGTTTGGGAACTGCCACCTTTCCTGGAATCCATCTGCAGTTTTCCTCCAATCATCAGTACTTGGAATCGGCATGTACTGAGGCTGCAGTTTTTTCCAAATTGTGTCACACACCTCTGGTATTACTGTGGCTACAGTGGACTTTCCAAGGCGATAGTTCAGGTACACTGTTTTGTAAGAATCTCCAGTAGCTAAGTATCTAAAATAAATAAATAAATAAATAAAGAAAACAATAAATAATATGAGATAACTACAGTTGTGGTCAAATGTTCGCATACACTTTGCAGAATCTGTAAAATATTAGTAATTTTAACAAAATAAGAGGATCATGAAATGTATTTATTTATTTATTTATTCATTCATTCATTCATTCCACCCCAGTGAAACAGTTTCACATAATATATAGTCCACAACACTGTAGCTGTTTAAAAAAAAAAAAATACAGTTTAGTCCCTCAATTGTCCTCAGTGTGAAAAGATCTCAAAATCATAGTCACTGTTGGAAAGGTTTTAAATATGCAGAAGACCTGCGGGATTATCATCCACATAACAACATATGTTTTGTGGACTGTACCTATGTAAACACGTTATGTTAAACAGTATATACATTTTGCAGATTCTACAAGGTGCATGTAAACAGTTATTATTATTATTATTATTATTATTATTATCCTTTACTATGTGCAAATATCATCATCATTACACTTGTTGACCCTTTAAGGTCATATCTCCTTTTTTGTATTTGAAATTCAGGAAACGGAAGACGTGTGTCTTAGATAAACAGACACTGACTCATTAAAAAAGATGAGTCAGTGGCTGTTTACCTAAGACACACTGTCAAACGGTCTCTGGCGCTGATCGGATTCCAGAAGTTTGTTTGGCTCTTGCTGATGTCCTCTTTCACGATGTCCAGGATGTCTTGAAACTGATATTGACTCATAAGGAAGTATGAATAAAATTTGTCTTCAAAAGACGACAACTTCCTAATCAGAGTGACAGATTCTCCCAACTCCTCTCGTCTTTGAAGGATCTCATGTACCCAACAGCGTCTGTTTTTCTTTTTCTTTTGATATTTTTGTGAAACATATAGCAGCAGCAGGTCATCTAACGTTACATCCATTTTCCTAACTTTGAAACCGCAGCGCGTGAGCTTAGAATAAACAGACCTTTATCGTTCGTTGGTGTGGACGCAAATATAGTTATCGTTATAGTTATCTTTATCGTGCTTGGTGTGAATAGGCCTTAAGACCAACAACCACGCTTTTTTAAAATTTTTTGTTATTTTTTATTTATTTATTTATTTTTAGAATAAGCAGGCCTTCAAATACAAACTTTCAAATTCCTGAACTCAAGTAACCGATGATGTCCTTTACGTCCCTATAGGGTTACCACTGGAATGAGGTTTCGAGCCAAAACGACGGGAAATCGGAGCTCATCCTGTACGTCGTTCTCCCATTGGTCACGCTCCTTGTGTTCGGTGTCGCGTTTGTCCTTCTTTACCGACGGTTCAGGCAGAACAAGCTCGGACTGGCCAACATCATTGCGCTGGACCTGCAGGACCCAGAGCACAACGCCGAGATTCTGTCGTCGCTCACCAGAAACGCAGAGCGGCTGAACAGCACCAGCTCGGACTCGTCTGACGGGGTTTTCCTCATGGTTTACCTCCCGCCGCCCTACGAAGACACGCTGACTAAGATCACCCGCGCCGCCAGCATCAGCAGCGGGAAAGACGTCGAGTCCATCAAGATCGAAGACCTCGAAGCCAAACTGTGTCCCGAGCTCAAGTCGAGCGGGCAGTTTGTCTGAAAGAAGTAGCCTACTAAAGAGACACCGGGGCTAGTTGTCACACCCCTACAGAAAAAAATAAAAATAAAATAAAAAAACAGCTAAAACCAGCCTATACCCAGATAGCACACGTACGTCTGCAAGATGTCTGTTAAAGATCTCTTGATCTGGAAAGCATCTGCTGTCTTCAAACGTCTGACAGACATCTTTCAGATGTCAGTTTTACATACATTCTAAATCATAAACATCTTAAAGTCATCTAATAGACGTCTATTTGACATCTAAAAGGAGACATCCTATAGACGTATTGCAGATGAACAAACACTCTAAAAAATACGTCTTGCAGATGTAAATGCAGACGTCAGATAGACATCTCCGAGATGTGCGTGTGCTATCAGGGTAAGCTGGTTGGCTGGTCTTAGCTGGTTTAAGCTGGAAGGAGCTGGTTTTTGCTGGTCGCCCAGACTGGTTAGGCTGGTCAAGCTGGTTTTAGCTAGTTGTTCCAGCTGGTCTCCCAGCCTGACCAGCTAACCAGCTAAGACTAGCCTGACCACCTAAAGAAGTGGCCAAAACCCCTCTAAAACCAACCTGATGACCAGCGAAAACCAGCCAACTAGCTTAGGCTGGTATTGTTTTTTTCCAGGAGGGAGTGAAGATGACACAAGGGCTATCTCAGTTTTTCATTCACACAAATGCTTATTTTCTCCAGAACTTCTTGTCTGTAGCACACATATATCACGGAGACGTCTATTTGACGTCTGCAAGACCTATTTTTAGAGTGTTTGCTCATCTGCAGTACATCTATAGGACATTTCCTATCAGATGTCAAATAGACGTTTATTAGATATCTTTAAGATGTTTATGATTTAGAATGTATGTAAAACTGACATCTTACAGACATCTGTCAGATGTTTGTACACAGCAGATGCTTTCCAGATAAAGCGATCTTTAACAGCTATCTTGCAGATGTACGTGTGATATCTGGGTGAATTCGAATCTACAAACTAAAATAACAGTGGAAAAATTTAAAGTATGTGCCTGATTTTCTAAAATAAACCTCAAGTGAGACATATTCAATTGAGTAAAGAACGTACGTGTAGGTATAAGGGAACAATGTGTTACGTTTGGGTAATAAGAGGGTAACAACCAGATATGCAACCTGCAAAGAACTGAGTAAGTAAATTGAAGTTTCAGCGTTACTTTTTTGTAATTATAGTGTACCTCCGTGTAGGTAGAGGGGAATAATATGGCGACGTTTGGAGAATAAAGGGGTAACAACCTGTAAAATTACAAATCATTTATACTGTAAGTATTTTGAAACTAAGGGGTACCTATTCTAATATTACATGGTATGGCCTAAACAATAATCTTATGTTTGGGAGTGATTTAGAAAGATTCTTTTTATAATTTTATACTGGTATTTTATTAGAGGCCTAGGTATTTTTAACTATTCTATTATTAAAGGAAACATGATGGAGATTACTGAACAACAAAACTGGACATCTAGTGAAATGAGTTAATGAGTTTCAGCTATGATTTATAATTCACAAGTCACCTTACCTTATTAAAGCTTATTCATCGATCTCAGCAACTTCACACCAGCAACTTCCCAACACCACTATCACCAAATAACTTTGCATGATATACCATCAAGGTTCAGTGCAGCTTAAAACAAGTTTACCTCTTTCCAGCTGTTCTCAGAAAAAAATACATGATACAACATATTTCAGTGGATGTATACTGTAATGTTTTTATAGCAAAAAAATAAATAAATAATAAATAAATAAATAATTAAATACAAAAAACAAAAAAACCAAACAAGAGGGTTTAATTTGCCCATCAAACAATTAAAACTAGTGCAATATTTTTCTCTGTAATTACTGTGCAATTACATTTGTTCTGTGTTTAAGCCCAACTTGTTCCTCCCTTATTCCATGTAGTTACAGGGTAAATACAACATTTGCGTGCTGTAAATTAAAGTGGTGCTTGTTCCCTCCTTATTCCATGTAGTTACAGGGTAAGTGGCTACAACAAATTGCTCTGAAACGATTATACGGTACACTGTTTATACAGTACACTGAAAAAAATGACTCATTGGATTTACTCAATTTTTTTAAGGTAAGTGGTTGCAATCAATTTATTTTAGCTACATTTAAATAAACAAATTTAGTTGAAAGTTAGTCAACTAAATTTGTTTATTTAAATGTAGCTAAAATAAATTGATTGCAACCACTTACCTTAAAAAAATTGAGTAAATCCAATGAGTCATTTTTTTCAGTGTAGGTCATACATTATATATCAGGTAATTTATCAATAAACATGGTGACTGTTTTATTTAATTCAAATATTATTTGAAATTTGGTTTTAAATTAAAATCACACACAATATGACAACAGTAACAACACAGGCAACAGATAATAAAATATATAAATTTATTACACCAGTTCATAAAAGAGCAAAGCAACTCCAGTCCATACTTATACAGCTTATACAGTCAAACCAAATTCTTTTGAAAAGCTTGTTTACGAACAAATTTAAAGGGGTACTATTATGCTTTTTCAATTTTTGAATTTTAGTCAGTGTGTAGTGTGTATGTTTGGGCATAAAAAAGATCTACAAAGTTACAAATCTCAAAGTCTCCAAAGGGAGATATTTTGTTTTTAAAAAATCCCTTTTCAAGAACTACAACGAACGGCTCGTTTGGACTACAAAGATGTTTTCCTGTATTTGTGACATCACAAATTGGCTCATTAGAATATCATTAAAATAAATCCCGCCTCCGGAAAATCGAATGCACGTTTCAAAATCTAAACCCAGTGCGGGTGTTTTTATATCACTGTATTTCTGATGGAAACCGACTGTCTTCAGAAAATTTTGGATGTCATTTTCATTTCATCTTGCATGTAATGTCTGATAAAGCAGCGTTTGTGAGCGGAGCTCTGCCTTGTGTACAACGTTACTGGGAAACCTCGCTCTCTCCCGCTCCAACAGCGCCTCCCGCTGGCAGAGAATTAATTTGCATATACAGGTGCATCTCAATAAATTAGAATGTCGTGGAAAAGTTCATTTATTTCAGTAATTCAACTCAAATTGTGAAACTCGTGTATTAAATAAATTCAGTGCACACAGACTGAAGTAGTTTAAGTCTTTGGTTCTTTTAATTGTGATGATTTTGGCTCACATTTAACAAAAACCCACAAATTCACTATCTCAACAAATTAGAATACTTCATAAGACCAATAAAAAAAAACATTTTTAGTGAATTGTTGGCCTTCTGGAAAGTATGTTCATTTACTGTATATGTACTCAATACTTGGTACGGGCTCCTTTTGCTTTAATTACTGCCTCAATTCGGCGTGGCATGGAGGTGATCAGTTTGTGGCACTGCTGAGGTGGTATGGAAGCCCAGGTTTCTTTGACAGTGGCCTTCAGCTCATCTGCATTTTTTGGTCTCGTTTCTCATTTTCCTCTTGACAATACCCCATAGATTCTCTTGACAATCCTCATAAGGCTGCGGTTCTCTCGGTTGGTTGTGCATCTTTTTCATCCACACTTTTTCCTTCCACTCAACTTTCTGTTAACATGCTTGGATACAGCACTCTGTAAACAGCCAGTTTCTTTGGCAATGAAAGTTTGTGGCTTACCCTCCTTATGAAGGGTGTCAATGATTGTCTTCTGGACAACTGTCAGATCAGCAGTCTTCCCCATGATTGTGTAGCCTAGTGAACCAAACTGAGAGACCATTTTGAAGGCTCAGGAAACCTTTGCAGGTGTTTTGAGTTGATTAGCTGATTGGCATGTCACCATATTCTAATTTGTTGAGATAGTGAATTGGTGGGTTTTTGTTAAATGTGAGCCAAAATCATCACAATTAAAAGAACCAAAGACTTAAACTACTTCAGTCTGTGTGCACTGAATTTATTTAATACACGAGTTTCACAATTTGAGTTGAATTACTGAAATAAATGAACTTTTCCACGACATTCTAATTTATTGAGATGCACCTGTATATGCCGCCACAAATAGTGCAACTCTGTGGGACTATGGTATAAATAAATTCAACTGTATAACAGTTTCACTGCAATTCATGTTATAATGTTAGAATTAAAGAACAATAAACATCATATATATTACCGTTGCACTTCTCTGTACATAGTAAATACAGTTATTTTTAAGCTGTTGTTGACATCCTATCTAAAACAAAAACAACAACAATATCGTTACCACTTTAATATGTCTTGCAATATCCGTGCATGCACAGGTTCTGCGCAATCCTCTTGTTCAATATTCTCGGGGTCTGAATTGATATGGCAATATTGACGAACTTGCTGTTTTGGCAAGGGGCGGGGCAGTACTGAAACACCGTCTAAGCTGTTCACCAATCACAGCACATTTCGTTTTTCGGAAGGCGGGCCTTCATCAAACCCGGAATTAATTGAGCCCTTTGTGTCAGGCTGGGGAGAAAGGTATTGTAATGTAAATTATGTGAAAAATAATGTGATTTTCGAACCACCAAGCACGAGAGCATGTTCTAGTACACCCCCAAAACAAAATCAAAACTTTGTAAAAGAGCATAATAGGACCCCTTTAAGATTTTGTTCAATATTTGTTTATGTTTTTTACCCACTGAGGAAGTTAAACTATTATGGCCAAACCATTAAGGCAATAAACACTGAAAGTCAAGATTAAACTGTGTATTATAGCGAACTGACAGGATTTAACGTCTTGATCCACGTCCTCAAGCACAAGCACCATGTTGATTGACATTAACGGTTTCAATCGTCGCTCAATGTTGTGAGAACATACTCGGACAAAACCCTCCAGTTTTAAAAGAACACATTCCAGTCAGTTTCAAAAATCTCTCTCCTCTTCACTTCGATTAGTTTTCTTGTATTTTCGACACATATTCCTGTCATGAGCGCCGCAAACACGGATAGACTCGTCTCAAGCGCCATTCCAGCTGTTTCCAGTTCCCGATCAGCACATTCACTGCTCCAGTCTTAAACGAACACACTCCAGACAGTTTCAAAGTTGTCCCTCATCTGCGTTTCGATTATTTTTTCCCCCCTATTTTTTACACGTTTCCATCTTCAGCACCGCAAACACGGATTTCGTCACACACAGAACAGTTTGCGTTTGAACCTCAATTTTTACTGGGATTCCCCAGTAAAAATTCCCCGGGAAAACCGCGGACTTGGCAACACTGTTCCTAACCTAGGACCGTCGGGTTACTTTTATTACTGATATCAAACCCAAATTGGGTCAAATGAAGTCAGCTTCCTAAAGTCTCAACCGATCGTTTGGATTGAAACAATAACCTAGCGTGTTTAAAAAGTAGGCCTACACAGTGTATGTTTTTGCTAAATCGCTTGCAAATATAAGATTGTTGTATAGCCTACATACCACGTAACGTTACCCCTTAGTTTCAAAATACTTACAGTAGAAATAATTTGTAATTTTACAGGTTATTACCCCTTTATTCCCCAAACTTCACATATTATTCCCTTATACCTACACGGAGGTACTGAATAGGTACATTATAATTACAAAAAAGTTACACTGTAAATTCTGTTTACTTACGCAGTATGTTGCGGGTTGTAATCTAAAGCGTTACCAAAAAGTGTGACAACTAGCCCTGGCCCCACTATAGTGAAGACATCATCTGATTCTGAACTGAATTTTGCAGGGATTTTTAAACTGTAACATAATAAAACTATACAGAATAAAACATCTTGATTTTCATATTAGTTTTGAATTAAAACAATGTGTTATAGCTACATCGACATGAGAGTAATTATTTGTGCTTGTATTTACAGTAGGCTAAGTAATCACCATGTTTTACTTTTAAATACTACCTAGTTAGATGCACTTTGTGTTGTACCACAATTAATAGAGACAACAACAGTAACTGATGTCGCTTTTTATATCTGCAAGACTGCATCAGTCCTCGTTTGCATTTAAACATAAAGCACAATCCTGGCAGGTTTTGCATTGTCATGAAGCCATCTAAAGTATTTCTAATAAAGACCACCATATATTAAAGACTGCTAAGTGTTACTGAACTTTTTGCCCACATGCAGTTTAAATGAAGAATAATAAAAAAAGAAATAACAATAGAATATTATTATTATTTTTATTGTTATTATTAAAATCAGGAATCTTCACATTGAAGGTCCTCTTGTTTAACACCTTTCACTCTCAGAAAAAAAAAAAAAGCTGTCCAGTGACAGGTTTTGTAGCTTTTATCTGAGAGTTTGATGAAAATAATCTTGCTTGAGATTTTTAGGTAATTTTCTTAGTTTTTGGCTCATATTTGTAGCGCCAGAAAAACACAACAGCTGCTGCATGTACATGTAAAAATGGTTATTTATTTGATCTGACTATAGAATACATTTCTCAGTAAGGCTACCTTACAGCCTGTTGTTTATTTCAGTACTCAATAATCAAGTGTGTGCTATAATTACCTCAGCGCTACAATCCGTTTGTTAAAAAGCATACTAACTCGTGGATGTTCTATGTACTTAGTATTTTGCCTACTGAATACTGCCTGATAGTAAAAATATTGTAAAAAAAATAACTTACTTACCTTAACGTCTTTGTTTTGCATCCAATTTGGATTTGGCAATAAAATGGACATAAACATTCCACACAAATCGTTCAACATCAGACCGCACATGTGCCTTAATTAAATTCATGAGCACAACACTGCTTTTCAAATGGTTTTAATGAGTCATACAGTACAAAACACAAGCTACTTGTGCTAGTATTTTGTTATCTTGCAAGAAAGCTACAAATATAAATGCACATAAATGCAAAAGTAAAGCAGGGTCAGGACTCAAAGGGGTCAGGACTCAAATCAAGAGGTCTTCAATTCAGGGTGTTTAACAGTCAGCAAAGTAAGAAATGGCCTTCATGGTCATACACTCTGGCTGGTGGATCAGTGAGATCCTGGTAAAGGAAAATAGCAAACATTAAAATATGTTTTTTTAGAAAAGCTGGTTTAGTCACATAGTGACATTAGCTACTGTAGTGATCTCAGTATCGATTTTTAATATACTTGCATGCAAACACAGTAAATATATTTGTGTTTTTTGTCCATTAATTGCTGTTTGAATTGGTTCTTGTTTCATTCACTTACATTTCATGGATGTGTCTAGTAGTTTGGGGGTCAGGATTCGGCGCAGTTCTGTTATATTCAGATGAACACAATATCAGGACTCTTGCACTCACTTGCTTTATGAGGATTCACTACTAATATAATTTCTACAGTCTGTAGTATCATAATTAATTAATATATCTACAAACACATTTCAGGAATAATGCATAATGTTATAGCACAGTTAATTCAATTATACTACACTGTATAATAGCTTGATATGATAATATAATCTTCTGACATTTGTGTGTTCTATTAAATTAAATTTTACTCACACTGCATTTATAAGGGCCTGGACACAGGCTATGTCATCACGGGTGTCATCGTCAATCAGCTCTGAAAAAGAGAAAAATCACATTTAAATTCATTTTGGAGAATATTTATGCATATAAAAAAACTCTCTTCTGCTCACCAAGGCTGCATTTACCGGTATTTGATGAAATATACAGTAAAAACAGCAATATTGTTTAATATTTGAATAACTGTTTTCTATTTGAATATACATGCATGTAATGCAAAGCTGAATTTTCAGCATCATTACTCCAGTCTTCAGTGTCACATGATCCTTCAGAAATCAATCTAATGCGCTGATTTGCTGCTCAAGAAACATTTCTGATTATTACCAATGTTTAATATATTTGTGGGAAAGCATACTCTTTTTCAGGATTCTTTGATGAACACAAAGTTAAAAAGAACAGCATTTATTTATTTATTAGAAATCTTTTGTAACATTATAAATTTCTTTAGTCACTTTTGATCAGTTTAATGCATCCTTGCCGAATAAGTATTAATTTCTTTCACAAGAACCCCAAACTAGTTCTGATCACCGTCATGGGTTATTTTGCCGTATTGACCAGTGCATCATCACTTTCACATTAAATATACTCACTGTCACAGGACAGCCTGCAGAGGTTCAGTGCACGACTTTGAGTAGAGTTGCACATCACGTGGTCACTAAGCTGGAACAAGCCGTAAAGGGTCCAGACCTCACTTTTGTCCTCATCACTTTCGTTACTTTCATTACTTTCATTACTTGAGGTGCTGCCTTTATTTTTTCCTCCGGGAGACCTACCACGGCGAGGACCGTGACCACCACGAGGCTCTTGTGGCTCAGCGATTGTCTTAATAGCGCTAGTATTGAAGCCAGAGGTCAGCTGGACGTGACACACAACTGTAAAGAGAGTTTTTGTTATTCCATGCAACCTGAAAGGTCATTTCTGAAGAACATCACAGCCATTCCATCTTAAAAATTAAAATCTCAAAAGGAGGTTTTCACAGTGATATCATAGAAGGATTTAGGCTGAACCTTTCCATGATCAGTTCTTAAAAGAACCATTTATTGAAGAAAATGTTAATAACTTAAAGATCCTTCTTCCACTATAAAGAACCTTTTGTGGAATGTAAAGATTCCATGGATGTTAAAGGTTTTTCATGGAACCATCAATGCCAATAAAGAACCTTTTATAAAAGTGAGAAAAAAATCACTATATGCTTACCAGCATACTAAATAAAAAATATGAACTATATTAATCTACACAGAAGCAGCGATCAGTATCTAAAGCTCCGGATGTAAATAGAGACTTACTCTGTGCCAGTATGTCTGCAGAATTAGGAACTGGCAGAGTAAGGCCTCTTTCAAGCTGCTGCTTCAGCTCACATTTACTCAAAATCACACTGTCACTCATGCCGACCGCCAGGAATAAAACAACCACAACTGCCAGCATCTTCACGTCTGGACGAATTCTCAAAATCTCTCTGTTTCTTCTACAAGGAATCATTGCAAGTTGAGGATGAACTGCCTGTGTAGATATAGACCCACCTGTTCCCCTGAGAGGGTCCGTCAGTGCGTCGGTGGATTATATGAAATAAGAGTTTGAAAGGTTGTGTGTCAGTGTGTAGGAGGTTTTAAGGCACTTTATGTTCTGTATGAAATGTTTTGGCTTGGTTTCAGTGTTTCTGGGTTGCACAGATTTGAGTTCTATAAATAGGGAAAACACAATGAAGTTTTGTGCATCAGAGAGTCACATCTGAAGAATCGTCTTTGCTTCAGCCAGGATCGGATGTCATGTACAGGTTATGTGACCCCTCTAGACAACAGCAAGAAAGACCTGGACAGATTGACTGGTACATGAGACAATGCTGGGTGGAGAACTGAATTTGTCACGTAGGAAACGAAGTGATGGCAACCACATGATCGGTTCATCTACTTTACAGTGAAGCTGACCTTTGAATTTAGGTTCAATAAAAATTAAACAAATTCTATGAGGGAAAGCATTTTGTTGTAATACAATGATGCAAGCATGTGAATTTTGCTTTGTTCTGGATCAACATAGTTTATTTGTGACCATGCAGGGTGGAAAGCATGCCAATGCATTTTAGGTCAGGTATGGGATTAAAACTAATGAACATATTATAGAAAAACTTGTTAAAACTTACCATGATAGGCAGGTATAATGTGAAAAAAGTGATGTCCTATACTTGGAATTTGTACTCTGCATTTCACCAACCCAAATGGACACTTCAACCCGTAACCTTCAGGTTACAAGTCCAACTCTCTAACCATTAGGCCACAACTGCCCACATGTACAGATAAATTAAAATATGCCCAGACTGTGACCACTGTTTACCTTATAATACAAATTGTACAAAGTTATTAGTGAATGAGGGATCTGTAAGCTTATTTATATGCTCACACAAAATGTTAGCACATAAATTCGCTCTTATACCCTCATCCCTTATGAATATCAACTACGGTTTTACAACAAATAAAACCAATAAACCATGGTTACTATGGGGTAGCCAAAATTAACTACACTGACCATAGTTTAACCATGGTATGTGTAGTAAAACTGTGGTTATACAAATGGTAATCAATATGCCAACGCCAAAAAAAACAAAAAAAAAACCTACTGGTTACTACACTTTTACTATAATAAAACCATGGTTCATTTTTGTAAGGAATTCTAATGTTAATGAATACAAACTATTATACTATATTAGAATTATAATACTAATTATACAGATTTTAAAACACTGACAAACCATTCAAAATGAACTTTCTGTTCTTCTTCTTGTGCATGTGGGCTTTCCGACTGAGAGCATGTGCAGCAAGATCTTCGAGTAAAGTAAGTGTGCCATTTTCAGTTTTTATATGGCCACACGCGATCGTGTTTGGACCTCTCATTTGTCTGAAGTGTGCGTACACCTATTTAGGCTGCATATTGTGATGCCATTTTTTAAAATATATTGTTACTCACTTGTTCCATTTCTAATGATATGTAATGTATGTCAAAGTGTCTTAACAAAGTACTTTGTCATCAGGAGAATGAAAAATAAGTGTAAAGTTATTTATGAATCATAAATTCTGCATGAAAATTTTCATACAGATTTTACGTACAAATATGTGCAAATGCACTGAATGTAACCCACTGTCCTCGCATATTTTGTGTTCCACTGTATTGTTATCATTTGTGAAGTTACATATTTTAGTTTTATAGAAAAAGGCAAATGTCTTTCATTTTGCTCTGCATTTATTGAAATGGAATGAAACATGAAACAACCCACTATACAATCAGAAGATTTCAACATACCGTATGATTATGTCACAGAAGAACCCAAAACTAAAAACCACAAGCTTACTTACATTATAAGTGGATGTCAGGGGGGAAAAAAAATAAATAAATAAAATACAGTGTATGATATGAGCCCTTTTACCATTCATGAATTACTATTGCTTTATTCTATTCTCCAGCAAGTGACATATGGTTGGAGACTGAGATCTTGAAGTTGAGATTGTTCTGGAGCCTTTGGTAGAGCTTAATCGTGGAAGACAGGGTGAGGCTTGTGGGGAGGTCCATGGGGGGGCTTGTAGGGGGGTTTGTGAGGAGGCTTGTGGGGTCTTCTGGTGGAGGTTGTGCTGGGTCTTCTGGTGGAGGTTGTGCTGGGTCTTGTGGTGGAGGTGGGGCTTGAGGTGGAGGTTGCAGTGGAGGTTGTGGTGGGGCTTGAAGTGACGGTTGTAGTTGGGCTTGAGGTGGAAGTTGAGGTTGTAGTAGAGGTTTCAGTGGAGATTATTGTGGTGTAGGGCGGCCTTGAGGTGGGTATTGTGGTGGGGCTTGATGTTGGATTTGTTGTTGGCCTGACTGGAGGTCTTGGAGGCGGTCTAAACGGTGGAAAGAGGTGCCGATGGGCCTCACACGTACTGAACACCAGCAGAACCAAAGCCAACACTGACATCTTCACTGGAAGAACGCTCTTCATCTCTGATATCTGGAGATTAAACAAAGGAAGTTAAACACACTTTAACCGTTTTACATTTGAGATGTACATTTGACATTATGATGCAAAATTAATATGTACTGTATATGTCTTGAAATAAAACCAAGAACAAATCACCATTTTAATGAATTTAGGCTGACAAATCAATATATGAGAAATTAGGAAATAAAAGGTAACATTATTTTAGGTATCTTGCAAACGAACACATAAAATAGTTATCTAAATTTTATTATATGACATTTTATTATATTTGTTATAAAAACGTCCATTAGAACTGAATGCATAAATCATTTTACAAATAACCACAAAACTCAGTTGAGCCGAATACAGAAACATTTGATTTAGCAATAATATAAATGATAATATATATAATTATCTTACCAGAAGTTCTGTTGTAAGAGATTCAGATGAGTGAGAGTCTTCAAATGTTCCTCAGTCTTCACTGTCTTCTGTATGTGATCCATCAGACTTATATATGTTTGAATCGCCTCCACCTGCAGCTGCACCTTTGCTTTTGATTCATCCCACAATTATGGATATTTTGTCAATGTTTTTTTTTTTTTTTTATATATATATATACATGTGTCAACTAGATGATGGGCTCTCCCTGCTGAGTTTTGGTTCCTCCCAAGGTTTCTTTCTCATCCTCCCTAACCAACCGTTTCAGGAAGTTATATAATTTATTTTTATTTTTTTTCTGTTTTTAGTTGTCTTATATCAAGTTGAAATGAATCTTGGGTAACACTTTACTTAAAGCCTTTATATATAATGCATTATAAAGGGTTATTAAAGGGCATAATGTATTATAATTATTCATAATGTGCTTTGTAATACATTGTATCTTGTCGTAAACAATTATAGCCGAATTTAAAATGCATAGTGCAACAATGAATTGATAAGTTACAATGTATTAACTGTGGTTACAATTATTCCTGAGATTGTACAAAGGTGCATTACAAGGCATAATTAATTTATTCAAACTATTTTTATAAAGCATTATACATAAAGGCTTTAAGTAAAGTGTTACCGAATCTTGTATTAAATTTAATTAAATTTTAGGGCTATCCTAACTGTCTAGAACAACAGGTTTATATACTAGATTTACTGCAGAATCAACAAGGCTGCAATAACTATGCAACAACTGCAGCTGTTGTCATGCTATGTTGCTGCTGGAGTTAACATATATGTGATCCTGGACCACAAAACCAGGCATAAGGGTAAATTTTTTGAAATTGAGAGTTATGCATCATCTGAAAACTGAATAAATAAGCTTTTCATTGATGTATGGTTTGTTAGGATAGGACAATATTTGGAATCTGGAATCTGAGGGTGCAAAAAAATCAATATACTGAGAGAATCGCCTTTAAAGTTGTCCAAATGAAGTTCTTAACAATGCATATTACTAATCAAAAATGAAGTTTTGATATATTTACTGTAGGAAATTTACAAAATATCTTCATGGAACATGATCTTTACTTAATATCCTAATGGTTTTTGGCATAAATTAAAAATATATACAGATAATTTTGACCCATACAATATATTGTTGGCTATTGCTACAAATATACCCGTGCTACTTATGACTGGTTTTGTGGTCCAGGGTCACATATTGTTTCATATTGTATGCAGTCTCTCTAATATTTGCCAGTTAATATCATACAAGAGTTGCTGATGTTCAGGTATTTTTATATTCATGTACATTCATAAACTTTATCTTACTGTTTATTCATGAGGTCAAAGTTTGGCTGGTTAGCATGGGTTAGTTATTCAGATAATCTTTTTCCTGCTGCTCCAGATCATTAAATCCTGACTGTTTTTTCTTTGGGAGGATCGTTTTCAGGGTGGACCTTCTATGTCGAGCCAGTTTAAAACAATGCAAAGCAGTGTTTTTTTTTTTTTTTGATTACATGACTATGAAAGTTTATATAATTCACAATCAAAACCAAAACCACACCGTTTTATATTCAGGACCAGAACGGGTTTTGCAACCTTAAGACGTCATATTGGCTACAAACAATTATTCAGCTAATCCGGATTAAAAAAACAACAACAAAAAAACAAAAAACAAAACAATTAATACAGGGTGTTACCATCAAAACAAAACAAAAAATGCTTAACAAAAGCATGATTTTTCTGTGTGATTGGAAACAAAAGTAAGTGATAAAGCCATATTAATTTGGATTATTTGTAATTTAGTAAAGAGAATTTAAAATGTGAAAAATATGATTAAATATTACATTATCATCATGTTTCTTATCAAAATATTACCTATTAAATATACTAGACTAGAATATAATAGAATATTCTCGTCTACAGTTATAGAGATAATAGCACTCTTAATAAATAAATAAATAAATAAATAAATGAATAAAGATAGCCTACTAAAATATAGTTTTGGCTGTATAATTTTAAAAATGGATGAGCTGTATTTGGCTTAAAACCCACACACATAACAAGAAACTGGAAACTCTTTGACCATATGAAAACCAATTTGATTTTTTTATTGTTTATTATTATATAACATGTATTTTATAGGGACAGGTCATGCATCTATAATCTGGTTCAGACCTTTCTTGTTGTAGTCTAGAGGTGTCATATAACCTGTACATGACATCCGATCCCCACTGAGACAAAGACGCCTCTTTTGATGTGTTCTCATATGACTGTATGAAAAACCATTACTGTTTTTTACTCTGTTTATAGAACCTGTTGTGTCACCCAGAAACCAAACCGCAACATTTTGTACTGAGCATAAAGTGACATAAAACCACCTACATACTGACAAACATCAACCTCAGACTATTTTATTCCACACAAGCCATCAACACAAATATGAACAGTCTTCCCCATTTTCCAGGCACAGTGTCTGTATTTAGTGGCCTGTACCTGTCTAAAAATGTCACCTGAAACGTCCCATTTCTTTTTGAGTATTGCTTCAAAACATGAAAACTGGCCTGGAGTGAACATCCTCAGGAGTGTTATCGTGTCGTCCTTGTCACCTTAAAAGTAAGCCACATAATTACAAATATATACAACACAATAAGCCATTCAATTCTTTGCGCTCCGTCTGCTTTTGAACCGAAACCATATCCTGTAATTAATGTGTGTAACGTGCAATTGCACTTAGGAATATTAAGACTTATTTAGGTAATTTTCCGGTAAACTCAAGCAGCTTGTTTTATATTTATGAATAAATAGACAAGGGCTTTATTATGGTAGGGTTTCATTATTCGCAACATATTCATTTTAGCCAATAGTAAGGCATTCTGGTCAAGCGTGGCGTAACATAATTAATATTAATGAGCAAAGCGTATTGTGAGGTAGTTTATGCACTTCCTAAAAGTTACACGACAATACTTTAGAATAATTATAATACCAATACATTATTACATGTTTAACAGGCCATTCTGAATGTCATGAATGTTTGATTAATATATTTTCTATTCATATTTAATGTTCATCAGCTACTGACTGTAAACTGTAATTTTTAATGACTAATAATAAGAATACATTTGATTTGTAATGTACCTTTGTTACACTCAAAGCACTACAACAACACATTACAAAAAACAAGCAAAACAATATTCATCATAATAAGGTGAAGTATTATGAACGCACTCGACATTGGCACATGAGATTCAAGTAACAGAGACTGCTTTATTACAATTGTAGCCAGAAATTTTAATTGCCACCAAACATCTACAATATTACAGGAATAATATAAAGTTTATTAATGCACAATTGCCCTCTATAAGTCTTTATATGTTTAAACTTGCACAGATCCCACCACCATCATAACAACCTCATTACCATTCATTCAAAGGCAGCAGCTGTGGAAACATCAGACTTGTGTTTTTAAAGTGACTGTATGCATCTGATCTACTAGTATTGTTCGTTAGGTTGTCATAATGATTCTGTAGTTGACTAGTACAAATCTACAGTATTACAGCAGGTCAGGAGATTAAAATCACTGTGTTGTTTCACTCATTGGTGATATTGCACTCATGGGTGTTGTTGCATTCGGACACACAGCAAAATAAAGAGAGGGAACCACAAAGAAACACTCCTTAATCAAAATAGTGTTCAACCTGTAACACACAAAAGAGTCATACTTTAAACATTCAGGCCTGATCTTGCTTCTTAAAACTTTAATGCAGTTATATTTGAGGTAGACTAGTATATTAATACATATGCAAAGTAAAATATTATTTGTCCCTTACCTAAAATGCACAAGTTTCATATTTTATTACATTTTATGAGTATTAATGAGTTTACATGATTTGCAAAATTATAACAGTAGAGCATTGCACAACGATCATGGGTTCGATACCCAGGGAAAGTAAGAAAAGGTAAAATGCATAAATGTAAAACCTGCTCATTGTTATGACAAAAGAGAGATACATCTTGTTTTTTCTGCAATCGTGTTCAGGCGCTTTTAGCATGTATGAAATTATAAACAGCCATAAATTGATCGTTTTCAACTTACGTTACAAGTGGAAGAGTGATGATGTTTTTGGGTCTAGGTTTACTGTGAAGAAAGAAAACATCACTTTATGAATGCAATGAAACCTTTTTCATGTTTTCATTATAGTTGGGTAAACTCATATAATGTTGAATGGACACCAATTTTTTTTACGTTTCCTTCTGCTTCAATAGCAAAAGAAAAATCCATGATAGCGTTACTATGACTTTGCAAAAGGGGAAAAAACATCAAAGGATTGATTATGTTTGTAAAAAGAGAGAAAGACTTCAAATTCGCCATCACTCCCTCAGCCGTTAAAAAATGAAAATATGAAAAGCTTTGCTAGATTTATTTTAATAACTTTGAAAACTGGCTCTAATGCCATCCAGTAACTATGAAATTACATCTAGATGATTCATTATTCAGTGCAGTGTCCGTAGTCTGTGTACTTACATGCTGCTAATAATGGTATTCAGGCAGGCGATGTCATCTGTGACGTCATCGTCAGTAAAAGCTTTTGAGAAAAGAGAAAACAAGCAAAACCTTATTCAGCTGGCTTATGTTGAAAGCAACAGGAATATGGCACAGAAATTGAGAAAACATTGGTTAGGATGCAGTGTTATGATTATTGTGGTGCTTTTTTTCCTCAAACTCACCAGTGCAGCTCGTGTTGCAGACGTTGAGAGATGGGTTCATGCCAGAATCACAGGCCAGATGATCACTGAGCTGAAACACACCGTACAGGTTCCAGACGGGACGCCGCATTGCGTTTGCTGTTACAGTGTGGATATTTAAGGTCTTGCTCTCTTTAGGCCTGGCTGGGATGGTTTTGACAAAGCTGGTGTTGAAGCCTGTAGTGCTGGCCAAGCAGACAACTGCCTCAGAACGAAAGAAATAAAAGGGTGTGAGGGTGATCAACCTGTCATGTGTACATTACGTGACATAAACATATGGCAAGTGAAGGGAATCTGTTACTCACGTCTAGCGCTGAGATCTTTCGTGGTCATTTTGTCTCCCATGGGCCGAATCACCTGAATCTGAGCCGCCTCCAGCTTCTCCTTCAGCTCACATTTACTGATAGTCCGTCCCTCAGTCACACTGGACACCAGAAAAACCAGAGCCAACGCCGCCAACATCTTCACTGGGTTTATGCTTTTCATCTCTGATATATTCAGAAAGTAAAAGCAAAGATAATTGGGAAAAAATTCTTGCAGAGGCATAATGCATAAAAATTTGAATTATGCAAGCAAGCGAATAAATATAGTTATATTTTTCATTTCAAATCAGATTTACTTTGAAAATATGCATTAAGTTGATCAAAATTGACATTTATAATTCTTCAAAAAATTCTCTTTCAAATAAATACTTTTCTTTTGATCTTTATATTCATCAATGAATCCTGAAAAATGCTGGTTTCCACAAAAATATGAAGCAGCACAACTGTTTTCAACATTGATAAATTGAGTTCAAATTCAGCTTTGATTACAGGAATAAATTGCATTTTAAAATCTATTCAGATAGAACACATTTATTTTATGTTCTAATAATATTTCACAATATTACAGCTTTTATTGTATTTTTAATCAAATAAATGCAGCCTTGGTGAACAAAAATTACTTCTTTAAAAAAAATCTTGTTCAGAATGACAAGCAAAGCATATTCTACCATTTTGAACACCAAACTTGCATTCATACAGCTTAAAGAACCATATTATTAAGAACCATAAGTGAGTCTTACCAGATGTTTTTTTTTTGTTGGAGATTCAGATGAATGAGAGTCTTCAAATGTTCCTCAGTCTTCAATGTCTTCTGCACTGTGACCCATAAGACTTATATATGCTAGAGTCGTCTCCATCTGCAGCTCCACCTGTGCTTTTGGTTCATCCTACAATTAATTCTGAGATTAATTTTTTTGCTTAATTCATGTCAGAGGAGGATGGGCTCTCCCTGCTGAATTTTGGTTCCTCCCAAGGTTTCTTCATCCACCCAAATCACACTGGGTAAATCCTTATTTATAAATGTAAAAAAATCAGCCCATGTTTGCTGTAATGTGACATTCAAGTCATTTTAGCTTGTATTTTTGAAATCATTTCCAGCTGTGAGTGATTCTGCAGCTGGTGTGGCATGTCTGCAGCAGACAGATAATAGAGGTCAGAAATCATTCTTTAAAGCTTTAAATCCTCACTGTCTTTTGTTTGGGTGGATCTGTTGGTGGGGTGAACATGACAATTCCTTGTGAAGACTAAATGCTTTTGTGCAAAAGTGCTTTTTGGGTAAGGCACTGACACCTAAATAGCAGTTTCTAGATGGTTTTATTCAAGAAAATTAGTTCAGACAACCTGATTTGAGGATCATATAGTAATTATGACTAATCCAAATACGACAATCCAAATCGGATTTGATCTTTTGCATTGTCACACTAGATGATTTGCAGCTTACATTAGTGTGTCAAATTCTCATGCAACCTGCAAGTTTATGTAGGAATGATGATGTTTTACTGGGAAAGATTAGAATTTAAGATTAATTAATTTTAAAATAATTTTTTACATGCTGATCCAGAGCTGTTTTGCAGAATATAATGTCAAAAACAACTATTGGTTTGGGTGGATGAAGAAGAAACCTTGGCAGGAACTAGAACTCAATATTAGAAATGTATGTTAATCTCAGTATTAATTATGGAATGATCCAAAAGCACAGATGTAGCTGCAGGTGGAGGCGATTCAAACATATATAAGTCTGATGAATTACATCCAGAAGACAGTGAAGACTGAGGAACCTTTTAAGACTCTCATTCATCTGTATCTCCACCAACAAAGCAATGTCTAGTAAGATAAATATTTATACTTATCAAAAAAAAAAAAAAAAAGAAAGAAAAGATTTTTAAAAAAAACAAAAAAAATAAAAAATAATTGAAATATTTTGCCCATTCTGTCTTAATAAAATTAATAATTTATTTACAGTATTTGATTATTAGTTTGGTTGTTTGCATGCATGATCTAAAATAATAACATTTTTTTTAATTTGCTCATTATATTTTCTCTTTCCACACCATATCATTATATCAGCAACCAATTTTATTTATTTTTTTTCCATAATAATGTTTATTAGTATTGCAGGAGAAAGTGTGCATCTAAAATGCACAGAATACAGATTGCAATAGATTTCAGACAACAGCTGGTGTTGGCTGAACTAAAACTTCTATTTCAGTTATTTAAACAATTTTTATATTATTTATTAGTATCTTTTCCTACAAAAAACATGATGCATCATGAATATATGGCATATATATGTGGCATCTTGTGGCTTTTTATTTAAGGAAAAGAAAGAAAACTTTGAGTGGTTTGTTAATTTTATTTTTTTTGTGATAAAGTGACAGTATTTAAAAGCTCTCAGCAGCAGCACAATCATATAGGTTTATACACAGTGATATATGTTTAGACAGAAGTTTAAACATTCACAGTATTATAGTAATAAACTAAAGTGTCTTAATGCACAAACTTCCTCTATTCAGTCTCATTTAGTCTCCTGCCACCATCATAATGACCTCATTACCATTCAGTCAAAGACAGTTGCTATGGAAAGCATCAGACTGATGTGTGTGTGTGTAAGTAATGCAGCAGGAGGAATCTTGAGTGAATCTGCTCCTTCTGTTTTAAACACAGTCAGCAAAGTAGTTCGGAGGAACGACAGAGTGACACTCCTTCACCAACATCATCTCCACACTGTAACACACAGAAGACAGTCACACTTTCAGACCTGATTTTATCCCTCAAGTCTCGGCCATTCTACAGAATTGGTGCAAACTGCTGTCCCACAACCAAAAAACAAATTTAAAAAGCATTTAAGAATTTAAATCTTAGATGTTTACTAAGATCCTTCTATCTGTTGAAACTCACAATTATATTAAATATATAAAATATCAGTAAGCTTAATATATATAAAATCATCATTTATTGGGTACTTCCAATTGGGAGGTGGCTAATCTCTAAATTTCAGCTCATGAAAATGATATTTAAATAATTTTTGTATTTTTTTCAATTGTTGTTTTTAAAAGTATCTTTTTGATTCTTTTAAAAAGTGAAGTTCAAAAAATATTTCTTTTATGTTTTCTTCGTAAATTATGAAACTTTATATAAAAAATGTGTCTCGCATTTTTATGTCACTACCGAAACAGTATATGTTTTAGTCCATTGGCTGAGACTGATTTTAACTACACCCCTACATTTATGATCAGATAATATTTATGTCACTTTGTCTCATATTTACATGGTGAGTAGATAGTCCCCATCATTTTGAGGTAAATGTGTTCAAAAGCTGAAAAATCTGTGTGTAACTTTAAGGAACATCACTACCGAACACCATTTTTCTGCAATTAAGCACACTTTTTTGGGAGTTATTCCGTAACATTTAGTTTTTAAATGTGTACCACTGTTCAGAACTGTGCTAGCTAACTATGTGCTGATTAGCGTCATTGCTAGGTTCAAAAGTATCTAAAATTGTCACTACCGAAATATTTGGTGCCATTTCAGTAGTGACATCTTTGGTTTTTTTGGGTGTTATCCCATAAAATTGTCACTACCGAAACAGTCACGACCGAAACATGTCATCATTGTTTCGGTAGTGACAAATGGGAACACATAAGCCTTTATTTGGGGGGAATAAACAAAATTTTAGTACGGTTGTGCTAATTTTTTGTATTTTAATATGTTTTAGTAGTGTTTTAGTGTGCAAGTTAAAATTCTGTAATGTGATGTGGTCACTACTGAAAATGTGCAGTCACTACTGGAACATGGGATGTTTCATCAAAAGTAAAGCATACTAAATTATCAACTAAGATGGGATGATAGTTTTTGGTTCAATGTATATTCAAACTAATGAATCCTTAACTTTGAAATCAGTATTATCAGCTTTTTGCTTTTTACAAAAAAAAAAAAAAAATTGGATTCAAAATACAACAAATCTCTCCGCTGGGGCAGTCGTGGCCTAATGGATAGAGAGTTGGGCTTGTAACCCGAAGGTCGTGGGTTCGAGTCTCGGGTCCGGCAGGGAATACCACGACTGAGGTGAGACCCTTGAGCAAGGCACCAAACCCCCAACTGCTCCCCGGGCGCTGCAGCATTGGCTGCCCACTGCTCCAGGTGTATGTTCACTACTGTGTGTATGCACCTGGATGGGTTAAATGCAGAGCACAAATTCCAAGTATGGGTCACCATACTTGGCCACACACCACTTCCCTTTCCCTTTCCCCTTTAAATCACACTTGAAATATTGTTAAAATTGTAATTGTTATCGATTTACCGCTTTTTAATGAAATAGAAAATATATATATATTTACAAAGAAGATGTCTTAATAGGTGAATATAGCCCTTTAAATTAAATTATATATTACTGTGTTTCAGTAGTGACAAATTTGGGGAAAAGACAAATATTCCAAAACCTTCTGAAAATACAATATGAGAATTAAATGCACAATTACTAGAAATGTGTACCTTGGATATTATACAATTTGCATACATACAAAAAAATTGTGGAAAAATACTTTTTTTCCAAAATATTTCTAACTCTGACTTTGGACCAATTCTGTAAAATGGCCCACACACAGAGTCACAATTCGCCATGGAAGGAACAATGGAGACACGGAGAAACGTTTAACAGTCTTTAATACTTGAATCACAGGGGATATCCACAACAGGAACACAGGAAACACACGACATCCAACAAGTAGTCGTAAATTCAGGATAACGAGGAACTAAGAAGACACACCTGGAATCTAAATCAAACTAAACGAGGAAAGGAGCATGACCAAATAAGGCAAAACAGGAACTACATGGGGACAAAACACGACACAGACAGGTCCATAATCCTGACACACACACACACAGGCATATATATATATATATATATATATATATATATATATAGATATATAGATAGATAGATAGATAGATAGATAGATATAGATATATCATTCAATATATATTTAAATGTTTAACATTTATGTCTTTGTAAAACCATAAACTATAACTGTTAATGTCATATGTATATTTAAAAATAACTTACATCTTCTTAAAATCAAATTGGATCTCTTTGGGTTTCGTCTTCCTGTTAAGAAATGAGATATTTATTAGGGGTGGAACGGTACACAGATGTCACGGTTCGGTACGTATCTCGGTTCGGGGGTCACGGTTCAATACGATTTTGGTACAACAGGAAAAAATAAACACAAATCTACTATGCTCGGTTTCTTTTCATTTATTTTGAACAGACAGTAGTGCAAATTACAATTTTTTCCACCTAGATGTGAAAATACTAAATATTATTACATTATGTTATATATATAAAATCTGCAGTACATATATACATTCAAGGAATAAATTCCTGAAATATACTTGATTTAGTTTACAGATAAATGAGGGGGGAAAAAAACAGTGCGACAAGTAACTTATAGCCTATATATGCTGAGTTTCAGTTTACACAGTGATGCATTATTAATAAGACAATAAGTGTTTAAAGTTGATACTGCTGGCATAAGGAAACAGTTGAAGTGATCGCGCAGGAGCGCGCACACACACACACACTCACACAAAATAATAAAAATAATAATAATAATTTGTTACATTTATATAGTGCTTTTCTGGGTACTCAAAGCGCTTTACACAGAAGGGGGGAATCTCCTCAACCACCACCAGTGTGCAGCATCCACCTGGATGATGCGACGGCAGCCATATTGTGCCAGAACGCCCACCACACACCAGCTTACTGGTGGAGAGGAGACAGAGTGATGAAGCCAATCAGTGTATGGGGATGATTAGGAGGCCATGATGGTCAGAGGCCAATGGGCAAATTTGGCCAGGACACCGGGGTTACACCCCTACTCTTTTTCGAAGGACATCCTGAGATTTTTAATGACCACAGAGAGTCAGGACCTCGGTTTAATGTCTCATTCGAAGGACGGTGGTTTTGACAGTATAGTGTCCCCGTCACTATACTGGGGTGTTAGGACCCACACAGACCACAGGGTGAACACTCCTTGCTGGCCTCACTAACAACTCTTCCAGCAGCAACCTAGTTTTTCCCAGGAGGTCTCCCATCCAGGTACTGACCAGGCTCAACCCTGCTTAGCTTCAGTGGGCAACCAGTCTTGGGCTGCAGGGTGATATGGCTGCTAAAACACATCAGCTCCAGCATTGCTAACTTGACAGCACAGTTTCTACTTTATCAAAATAAAATACAGTGAACCAAAACTGCCCGCCTCTGGAATGCGACTGAAGTACAAAGCCTATAATTTACATAATAAATAATAGTTTAGCATTCAGATACGTTACATCGCAAATATGGAAATATTTTGGTATATTTGGATTTGTGCCGAATGAGAGAGGTAGGATACACGAGCACAAAGCTCCATTTCGCAAACAGTTGAGTGCGCAAGTCTTTAAAGTATACTCGTTTGTCAGTCTATGTGAGAGATGCGTTCAGAATCAGCACATAGTCACTGTCTGGGGGCTTTGTTTTCGAGTGTGCAACTCATGGTATTTGCTGTTCTTCTGCTGGCGGTTATCAAACAGTGCTGCATTACTGCGGGCGCCCCCTTCTGGATTGGGGGAGAATTGTCTGTATTCGTTGTAAGGCCATCTGCCCCGAACCGAGATGTCCGTACCGTGACAGTTCGGTATGAATCCATGTATCATTCCACCCCTAATATTTATACTACTTTGTTATGTAATAGTTACATTTTTCAAACTTTCTTATTAAAAAAGTGAGAACACTTTTGTATTGTCATGCAATCTAACATAAAAAAAGCATATCCTCCTTTGGATCAATATATTAAAACAGCACTGGTAACTAAAGTAAGCATGAGTTTGTTGTACTTACATGAAGTTCATCAGGGTCTTCAGGCAGGCGATGTCATTGGTGATGTCATCGTCAGTCAAAGCTGGTTTGCAAAAAAAAAAAAAAAAAAAAATTAATTCAAAGTTCTTTTATTTGTTTTTAAATGTTCACGTTATTGCTTGCTCTTTGAATTCTTACAGTGCAGTAATTAAAAACACTCACCAGAGCAGGTCATGTTGCAGACGTTGAGCGATGGGATCATGCCGGAATCACAAGCCAGCTGATCACTGAGCTGAAACACACCATACAGGTGCCCAACAACTTTGGTCAGCTGTGAATGCTGCATCTCGTGGCCAGAACCCTTGAGTTCTTCAGCGGGAGCCTGTGCGTTGGGCTTAGGTGGAGTTTCAGCTGGTGGAGTCTTAGGTGGAGGTCCAACTTGTGCAGCCTTGGGTGGAGCTCCAGATGTTGGAGCCTTAGGTGGAACTCGAGATGATGGATCCTGAGGTGGACCTCTGCGTGGTGAAGCCTGAGGTGGAGCTCCAGATGGTGGAGCTTGAGGTGGGGCCTGTGCTGGCTTCATCTCCTTATTGTGGACCGTGATGTTTTTGACAAAGCTGGTGTTAAAGGCTGAGATGCTGGCCTTGCAGACAACTGCCTCAGAAAGGAAGAAAGACATAGATGAGGGTCACAATCTGACATAAAACTGTGCAATCTGGCATCCTGAAGGGAGAAGCTGAAAGAACAATAACTCACGTCTAGCGATGAGACTGTTCACGGTTATTGTCTCTTCCATGACGGTGATCTGCTGCAACTCAGCGGTGTCCAGCTTGGCCTTCAGCTCACATTTATTCATAATCCGTCCCTCAGTCACACCGAATACCAGCAGAACTACAACAAACGCCGTCAACATCTTCACTGGGTTTTTGCTCTTCATCTCTCTCTGTTTGGATATCTGGAGATTACATGTGTTCAGTTAATCCAGAGAACTCTGATTACATCTTGAAGTAGAGCCAATAACAGATTACAAGTATTCAGTCAGTGATTGTATATTCATGAATTAATGGATTGAGGGTATTTTAGTTGTGATCATGCAGAAAAATCATCTTTGTTTACATAGATTTCATAAATTAAAACTTGAGTATTAAACAGGTTCAGCCATATATATATATATATATATATATATATATATATATATATATATATATATACAGTGGCGGCCAAAATGATTAGAACACTAGTATTTTCAGCAGCTAAAAAGTGGTTTTAAATCAGTTATTTCCATCTTTTGCTGTAGTGTGTCAGTAGGAAATATCATTTTACATTTACAAACATTCATTTTACCATTAATTGTAATAATCCAGTGAGATTTTTGTGCTCCACACAGAGATCTGATCTGATCATCATCAGTCTGTCTGGAATGACATGAAGAAACAGAACAAACTGAGACAGACTAAATCCAGAAGAACTGTGGCAACGTCTCCAAGATGCTTCAAGAAACCTATCTGCAAAGCTACAGTACTGTTAAAAGTTTTAGGCACTTGTGTAAAAATGCTTTCAAAATATAATGTCATAAATAGATTTTCTTTATCAATTATCAATTAAATTCTATTAACTAAATTAAATCAACATTTGGTGCGATTCTTGAAGCATCTTGGAGACGTTGCCACAGTTCTTCTGGATTTAGTCTGTCTCAGTTTGTTCTGTTTCTTCATGTCATTCCAGACAGACTGATGATGATCAGATCAGATCTCTGTGTGGAGCACAAAAATCTCACTGGATTATTACAATTAATGGTAAAATGAATGTTTGGAAATGTAAACTGGTATTTCCCACTGACACACTACAGCAAAAGATAGAAATAACTGACTTGCAACCATATTTTAGCAGGTGAAAATACTACAGTTCTAATCATTTTTTTTTTCATTCAAAAATTTAAATCTTATAAACCCATAATTTTAAATGAACACCAAAGTCAATTACAGTCAGACAAATTGCTTTATTTTTTACAATGACCAGCAGGGAACTGCTAAAAAAAAAAAAAAAAACAAGAAAAAAAAAAACATGAAATATCAAGAAGAACCGAATTGTAATGCGTCTTACCAGAGGTTCTGTTGAGATGCTGCTTGTTGGAGAATCTTCTCCAGCTTCAGTGTTTTTCTGTACTGTGGTCCATCTTATATAAGTCCAGCTGACCTCCACCTGCGCTGTTGGTCCATCCTATCATCACGAGGAGATCATATTCCTATGATGTCATTGCTCTTAAACAGACTGAAAACATCACAAATGCTTGCCAGGAAGCTCAGGTTATCACGTTTGTTATTTATTTATTTACTCTCTTTTTCTCCAGCGGTTTACAGCTGTGAGTGGAATGATGTGAAGCTGATGTTTTGATGCTTGAATCTTTGAGCTCTGTTTATCTTTAGATTATGATGTTCTGCAACACACTGCCCACACCCACAAACAGCAGTATTTCCAATTCAAATAGATGAATACCACACGCTTCTTTATCTAGAGCCCTCTGCTTGTACTGCTGTGACTCCTCAAGTCTTTACTCTGTTTTGTTTGGGTGGATCTGAAGTTCGGACAATGGTTTTGGTCTAATTAAAGGATCATTTAGCAGTTACAAATTATGCAAATGAAAACTATTCAAATCAAATATGATTTTATGCATTGTCACACCAGATGAGTTTAGTGATCCAGAGTTTGTTCTCAGGAAACTTCTTTTTTATGCAGTTTTTCTGTTTAAGACAGATAAGCTTATTGTTATATGCGACTGAGTTTTACTTTAGATGCATTACAAGGTCAATCTGACAAACTTTTGCTGGAAATGTTCTCCATTTCGGTCAGTATCTCGGTCCAAATCTCTGAGCTACACTGTGAGGGCTCATTTGAGTGTATTCAAATAGCACACAAATACTTGGTTTGCTCAAAAATGCTTGCTTTGACCTTTGTGTGTTGCTGTTTCAACATGTAAATGTGAACTTCACATGGTACAGGACAAATAAGAAATTTGATAAAAGGACAAACAATTATTTTTAAGCACAATTTCAAGGATTATTCATCATATTCTTGTGAATATGCCATCACTATCCTATTTAGAATGTTATTATATATACACACAATTTTTTAAAATTTATATTTATTATTTAATATATATTAAATAATACATTTTTATATTCTATATTTTAATATAATATATTAATACATTGCATACTGTGTACAAAGCAGCTAACATGGTCAATATCACTAATTTGCTTATGTAATATAATATGTCCATAGTAAAAGAAGGAACAGGCTTTGCACAATGGATTTGATTAAACAGAGTTTATCTTTTATTGTGATTCACTGGGCCTTAGGGCAGGTGCACAAACAAAGAGACATAAAACAGCAGCATCACAAAAATAAATGGTTTGAGCTCTCTAAAAAAAAAGAATGAAACATCTAACAATGTATTTGTGGTTTAAATGTTGTAAAAATCATTTTATGAGAATGCATGGCTATATGGCCATCAGTGGAGAAAGATGCTCTTTCGAAATCTTTTCTAAAACCAGCTAGATCCTGACTTCTTGGATGGTATAACACTTGCTTTGTGATAGATAGATAGAAATAGATGAACATGCTTCTACCTTTCGCTCATGCAAACACTGATTTGTTGGTGTTTTAATTGTAAAGACAGACTTAGACAAGTGTATTTTTTATGTATATTTTTTATTTGCATTCTGAGGTATGCTATAGTACATGCAGCATAATTGTGGCTATTTTGAGAACATTTTCCAGGTACGCTATGACAGAAAAATGAAGAGTGAAATACAAGGGTCTGAGAACTTATTGATGTGATCAGTAGATCCTGTTGTGTTTACTACAGTAATGCATTGGGAAGAAATTTGACAGAATATTCATGTCTGAAGAAACTAATGTTTCAGCGACACTCAGCAAAGTACTGCGCAGGATTGACGTTGAGGCACTCGTTCAAAGGCAGAAGTGCGTTTGGCCTAAAAGACAATAAACACAATCTTGTAAAAGAAGGGTTACATCTTGCAAAGCTTATTGTTGCAGTTAAAAAATATATTGCTAATATTGATATAACTATGTGTACAGAAATATATTTCCATTAAGTTTTAGTTACTTCTATTTCATCATATACTTTTGGCCATTTTTTATTTATATTGTCCAAAATATGTTTTGTACACTTTGAAAAATATATTTCCTAAGCCTTATAAGCTTTCAAGTATTGAATAAAATATAAACTTATTTCTATTCAGTATTTCTCTTGATTCAAATGAACAGTGACAGAATGTGGTGACAACCAATGGGAGCGTAGATGGTGATCATGTGATTAGCAGGACTAAAGATGACAACTTACGCATTTCTTGCGATGTCCAGCAGGGTCTTCAGGCATGCGATGTCATCCCTGATGTCATCATCAGTCAGAGCTTTAGAAGAGAAAATTTATGTAGGAAAAAATTAGTAGTCACTTTACTGTGAGTATGAAATTGTGATGAAACTATGTGATATGCTATTGTGTATTATGTTTTTATTTATTTTTTTAAATGTTTTTCGTGAATTGGTGGCTAATTTGTACAGTGCCAATCATCTGTCTTTGTATGATCTGCCTACACAACTGACGGTTAGGTTTAAAGTGGAGCTTCATGCTTACTTAAAAAATCATTTTTGTGACAATCACACTGTATGAATTCATATGAAATTTCCACTTTGTAAAATAATTACACTTTCTCACCAGATCGTGTTGAATTTATTCAGTTTTTAGTTACTTTCGTAACCAGTCACATGAGACATCACTCAAATTTGACGTACTGTAATTTTAAAATGATGTTGAATTGCGTTATTGCAATCTATCAACACAAGCTCACAGCAATATGTAACCAGTGCTGGGTAGATTACTTACAAATTGTAGTCCGTTACTGATTCCAAATTACATGACAAAAATTTTAGTTTTTAGGTAAAGTAATCCGACTACTTTTTGGTTACTTTTAGATTACTTTTGACCTAACTTGTTTATCACATTGATTTAAATAGGAATGACAGGGGGTTTGTGAGTTTAATGAAAAGCTAATAATTAATTAAATCATAATAATGTTAAATTAAAATAAATCTTTTTAAAATTACAACAGTCAATAAAACACTTAATAAATATATGAAATATTATACCTGTTTACAGTATTCCATGTGACCATGTGAATGATATGCAATCATGTAATCAATAAAAAAATAACAGTCTGAGTATGAGTATGTTACAATGTAATATAATTTAATTACATGTACTGAATTTTTGGAACCTGATTATGTAAGCCAGATTACATGTAATCAGTTACTACCCAACACTATATGTAACTATTTGTATGTAACTCATTCGTATGTTTTCGTACAATCTGCCCATAGTTAGGTTAAGGGGTGAGGCTTGGTGCTTTTTTTTTTTTTTTTTAAACAAACATTTCAAATAAATCGCATTGTGTGAATTCATTCGAAATCACCACCTTATAAACTAGTTAAAATTAGTTTTCTCATGAGATCAGCTTCAGACTATTCTGTTTACAATCACTTTTGTAACCATTCATGTGACTTACCTCCACAGTTCATGCGGCAGATGTTCAGACTCTGGCCGGATCCGGAATCACAGGCCATGTGGTCGCTCAGCTGGAAGATTCCAAGCAGTCTTGTGCTGGCACCAGGCCTTGCATTGAAATTCTCCTCAGAGCTGGAACTGTCGTCAGATGATCCAGCTGGGCGCCTGAGTTGTGCCGCAACATGGGATCTCTTTCCCCTTGGTCTTCCGCCGGGACGACCAGGTCTTCCATCGGGGCGATCCGGTCTTCCACCAGGACCATCAGGTCTTCCACCAGGACCATCAGGTCTTCCACCAGGACCATCAGGTCTTCCACCAGGACGACCAGGTCTTCCATCTGGTCTTTCATTGGGTCTCACTGGAGGTCTGGAGTTTTCTTGGATGGTGGTGACCAGGTTGGTGTTGAACTTTGACAAACGCTCCACAGAACAAACGACTGAAAGAAAGACAGAAACACTCTTGGCTTGCATTTGTATCATTACTAGTTGTCAACTGACAGAGTTTACCCTTGCAACACTTACTTTGGGCGATGAGCGAATTTGCAGTTGTATTTCCAGGTACAGTAGTATTTCCAGGCACAGTCACATTTCCAGGCACAGTCACATTTCCAGGCACAGTCACGTTTCCAGGCCTAGTCACATATCCAGGCCCAGTCACATTTCCAGGCACAGTCACATTTCCAGGCACAGTCACGTTTCCAGGCCTAGTCACATTTCCAGGCCCAGTCACATTTCCAGGCCCATTAGTGACAGTTGCAGGCCCATTTCCTCCCTGGTTTCCTCCCAGTGCCGCCTCAAGTTGGGACTTCAGCTCACATTTACTGAGAATCCGTCCCTCACTCGCACTGGACACCAGAAGAACCAGAGCCAACACAGCCAACATCTTCACCTTCATTTCTCTCTGGAGATTAAACACAAATCCAAATTAAATAATCCTAATCTGCAGTTTACCTCAGAAAACAGTCTATTCTCTTCATACAGTGCTTGTAATGAAGGAATATGATCACTAATGCAACCAGCAATCTTCTGGAGTTGTTCTCAGGAAAAATGTGCAAAAAACTGTACCTTTAGCTTGTCACTGGGTTAATACTTGGTTTTGACCACCCAAACTTTAGGCTTGAAAAACTGTCAGAAAAATTGCTTGTCTCTGGGCTGTCACTGGGACATCTTTGTACCTTATTCCTCCCTCAAAGGTTCATTGTGGTACCTTAAGGGTACATATTACCCCTTTAAGGTACTAATATGAACTTTTAGGGGCAGATAATATTAGCCCAGTGACAAGCAACATTTCTGACAGTTTTCCAAGCCTAAAGTTTGGGTGGTCAAGACCAAGTAGGTCATGCCATTTAGCAATGCACTTGGTAAACACTTTGCATTAGGACTTCTACAACCAAATGGCTCATTATTCTTGCATATTTTGATGCAAGTATAAAATGATGCAGTAGCATTTTTAGTCTAGCAGATAAATGAACAATATTAGTAAAGCATTTTATTATAAAAAAGAGTTCAAAAGTGACTTTACCAGAGATGCTTCGACTGTCGTAGATGTAGGTATAGTCTTCAGTCTTGCTTTGGGCTGGTGTTTGTTTCCACCATCCGCTGTGTGCTGAACGGACGAGCATGGGGATTTTTATACAGAATTCGATGTGATGACCTCACCGCATCAAACTCACTAAACCTGTTGAAGAACCACCACATGACTCGGATTCCAAAGACAAACTGTATGCATTGCATCATACTTTTAGAAACAGCTCCTTATCCGGTGTGTCTGATGCAATGTAACATTACAGAGACAGGTGGAGGTGAGTCAGGTTTTGCTTAGTCACTTTTTCCTCTCACCATTCCAACTATTTTTAAACTGTGACCATGTAATTATGAGATCTTTGTTGTGTGCCAAGTTCCAGGTGGATGACCCAGACCCAGTGGCTCTGCAAATAAATTAAACACTTCTTGTTTATTATTATGTTTTGCATTTTAAATTCAAAAGGTTACCACTGAACATAAGAACTCAAAATAACTTTTAAGAACTTTTTTTTCACTGAGAGCTGTAAGTGTAATATCAGTGTAGTATTATTATTATTAGTATCAATCAAGTTTGGTGTGCTGTTAATACACAAAAACATGCAGTTTTGTGCAATGATTTTCAAAATGTTCCAGGGTTAAATGTGATGGGTTCAATATCAATGCAAAAAATATAGAAAAATTTTAATATATGTTATAGACATCACTGATTTTTTTTACATTAATTTATTTATTTTCAAATAACAGTTTATTGATATACTACCATTCAAAAGATTGGAGCAAGTTGTTATTTTTTTCATGCATGGTATACATCCATGCATCTGTGTAAAGAGAAATCTGTAATTGTGTGACGTTTGCTTGGTAGTCATCGATTTACTGACCAGATTTGGTTGTGGTGTTCACTGGAAATAGATTTTCATTCCAGAAAGTCTTTCTACCATTCACTCACGCAAAAACTGATTTATTAATGTCTTTGTAGTTTATAGTGAAGACAGGCTTAGATAAGCAACTCTTTTATGAAAATTGTTTTATTTGCAGTCTGAGGTATGCTGTTGTACAGGTGGAAGCAGAGATCAGCACAATTGTGGCTATTTTGAGAACATTTTCAAGGTGTATTACGCAAATACAACTCAAGAGTGAAATGCAAAAAATGTAGAAGTCTGAGATCTGATCATTTCAGCTACTTTATGTGATCAGTAGTGCTCCTGATCCCCTTTTACCAGCAAATTAACCATCAAGTGTATTACAGTAACGCATTAGGATGAAACTGGCGGCATTCATCCATACAAATCATGTGCAGCCTAAAAGACAATAAACACGACCTTGTGAAACAAGTTTTACATCTTGCAAAGCTTATTGCTGTAGTTTATTATTATTTTAACATGCTGTTTAACATGTTGATGCTACTGTAAACACAGGAGCACACAATTGCTTTCATTTTACATAAACAATTGCCTTCTAAACAGAATGTAAATTTTAGTGTGATTAACTCACAATTGACTCCTGTTCATTTTGAAGTTAGCATGTTGCTTAATGAGATACTTTAATATTATATTAGAACCCATATGGCAAAAAATACATATTTTCAGATAACGAGTATATTTGAAACATATTTTAAAATATATAAAAATGGCTGATTTTATTGGTAACACTGATGGTAAATATATTTGCATAATATATTTAATATATATAATTTTATTTTTTTAAATTTATTCAGCAGGAATGCATTAAATTGATCAAAATTGAGAGTAAAGACATTTATAATGTTACAAAATATTTTTATTTCAAGTAAATGCTGCATTTCAGTATTTCAGAGTTACTGTTTTTACAGTAAAATAAATGTAGTCTTGGTGAGCAGAAGAGACTTCTTTCAACAAATAATTCTTAATTATTCCATACTTCTGACTGGTAGTGAAAATACATATAAATATAAAGTATGTAAAAACTGTAAAAGACTGTAACCGTGTGATAAAAAAGACTTTTATGATTATACATCCTTAAATATGCTGTCAGAAAGATAAGTCACGGCATAAATTCATTTTTAAAAATGAATTTTTTAAAATGTGTTGTATTGGTGATGAATAGGGAAAGTCCAGACTGTGTGCTGCATGTATAGTGGGTGGACTGGTAGTGCACACCTGTGGTTGGATTCCTGTTATGTAATTTTAGCCAAACAGTTTCGGCAGTAATTAATAACCAGACAGACGTATGTTGTGTTGTTACAGAACTGTTTTATCTAGAGTATTTGACAGAGTGACGCTATTCAACTAAACGATACTATGATGCATTTCTATGATAAGACTGTCAATCTTTGTTCAGCTCTGCAAAATGCATGTTCCATCAAATATGCAGATGCCCACAAAAGTATTATTGAATTGAAAAGTATTTTAAACTCTGTACACAGTGGCTCCAAAATGTAATTAGACACTTCACTTCATCGCATTAGATGCAAAATATCAAATCAAGTCGCTTTCCACTTTGTGTTATTTTTAACCAGCTTGAGGTCATTTTTTTTTCATTCAAGTTCATCATATTAAAATATGAACACGTTTCACAAAGTTTAATAACAGAAAATGTCCAAGACATCTTGTGTTGATTTTGAACAGTATATAATTGGAGTGTATGTGCTGTTTCTTTTTTTTTAATGAATTAAAATTGCTATTATAGTTTTTGTTAATAATTTGTTATTTTTAATTTTTAATTAGTTTTCATTTTAATTTAAGGTAATGTTTTATTAATTTTGTTGTGTTTTGTCATTTTTAATATGTTTATTTTAAAATATGTCTACACAGTAAAATCTCCAGTGTTGAAATCCCGGTGTTAAGGGCTTTTAGAGTAAAGAGTTAAAGTTGTGGTGTTGAATTTTAAAGGATTAACACTAGCTAGTGTAAACAGCACCCTCTGTCCGGAGTCAATACAGAGAATTACCCTCATTAACACTGCTGAGTGTTATTAGTCACATCCGGGACATTTTCTCGTGTGCGCGCCTAATCCGTCTGAAATATTTTCCACAGACGCCATTTTCTTTGCTCGTGATGCGGAGCATATTAGGACGGAAAACAGCGAAATAAAGTGTTTAATCTTACTCACAAAGTGTGTTTTGTAATATTATATCGTTTTATAATGATATTAATGTGTTGTGTGCGCCTAAACTTTTATCAATGGCATTTCCTTTCACTCGCGATGCGGAACAGACGAGAACTTTTCTAAAAGGGAAAGGTTTTTATCTCATTTAAAATATGTATTTTACAACATCATATTAATTTATAGCGATACTTATGTGCTGTGCTCTCCTAAACTTTTCCTAAGAGAGATAATTTCTTTCTCTCGCAGTGCGAGCAGACGGGGAAGTTGGTTTAAACAAGGAAAACACCGAAAGTAAGCGTTTTATTTCATTTATTATATGTATTTTATAACATAATATTACTTTATGACGATATTTATTTGCTGCGCGCACCTAAACGAGCCTAACTTTAACCGTTTCTCACAGATTTATATTAATGTATTATTGTTATGCAGCGCAGACGCGGAGGTCGCTTTTAACAGAAACACCTGAAGTAAGCGTTTTACCTCATTTAAAATATGTATTTTATAACATCATATTGATTTATAGTGATATTAATCTGCTGTGCTCTCTTAAACTTTTTCTCAGAGATATTTTCGTTCACTCGTGATGCTCCGGAGCAGATGAGGAAGTTGGATTTAACCAAAAGTAAGTGTTTTACTTCATTTACGATAAATAATATTACTTTATGACAGTATCTATAGATGCGCGCTCCTAAACGATCCGAAACGTTTCTCACAGATGACATTTGAATTTGAAGGGAAGTTTTTTACTTCATTTATAATACAGTATATTGCAACGTCAAATCAAACCACTGTAAACTGCCCAAATCTAGATGGCAATATAAGTCATTTGTTCTTGTGTGTCTCATGACCAATTTTTGTGATTTCATTCAGCATGAATTGAGTTTTCATGATGCTGATGTGTCCTTATATTGGATTTGAGTGCTGTTTTCATTGAATTAATTCGAAAATAACACTTTCAGTAAACTCAAACTCTTTATACTGACTGAATCTTTAAGCATTAAATTGTTTAATTTTTATTTTTTTGTGTGTTTAGTTTAATTTGAAGTAAACTAGTTCTTTAATATTGTTACAGATGGTTCATGCTAGCTTAACAGAAAAATCAAAAGGATATGATGTGCTTGATGAGTATGAAGCCACCAATACATGGGTAAGCCACAAGTGCACATTTTAAGATTATTGATTGTCATGTTTATTTAAAAAAAAAAAATAAATAATAATAATAAAGAGTCTGATTTCTTACTAAAAAAATAAATGTCAACTGTAAGTTTTTGATATGCTTGGACTCTCATTTATTTATGTGCTGTCCCATTTATGTGCATTAATTTTGATAGGAGTCGTCCAACCTCAATGCAGAGAGATCAGTATGCACTTGGAATTGTCGTTAGAAGACCCATTTTCTAGTAAGACTGACTTTCTTTTTACAAAATACATTTACAGTGAATTAAATGCTTTTCCTTAAAGGGATAGTTCACCCAAAAATGAAAATTAAACGGTTAGTTCATCCAAAAATTAAAATTATGTTTTACTCACCCTCAAGGCATCCTAGATTACTTTTTTCTTTCAGATGAATCCAATCTGAGTTTTATTAAAAATTATCCTGGCACTTCCGGGCTTTATAATAGCAGTGGGTGGGTGTTGCTGTTCAACAGTCCAAAAGAAGTTCAATAAAGTGCATCCATCCATAATAAACAGTGCCTCATACGGCTACGGGGGGTGAATAAAGGCCTCCTGTAGCGAATCAATGCGTTTTTGTAAGAAAAATATCCATATTTAAAACAAACACTTTCCTCTAGCTTACGCTAACTGTCGTGTGTGCAAACCGTTCCGGGTGGATGACGTAGAAGTTTTGTGAAGTTTTGGCTCCAGTGAAATATGCTGGTCTCGCGAGAACCAACATTTGTTTACAGGAGCGAAGGAAGCAAATTTTCCTTACTTTAGCAAAGAAAACCACTCTCTTCTTGGCTTACATCAAAATCCTCTGACATTTCTCTTTACAAATCCTTGTTTTGTATTTCTAATTCATGATTCGTTTGTTTTGCTCTCTCCTCTGCTCTTCCGCGTTCGTCACTTCTCACCGGTGCATGCACTACACTGACGTCCTGCGTCATCCACCCGGAAGGGCTTACACGTACAACATTTGGCGCAAGCTAGAGAAAAGTATAAAACGTTTATATATATATATATATATATGGATATTTTTCTTACAAAAACACATGGATTCGCTACAGGAAGCCTTTATTCACCCCCCAGAGCCGTGTGAGGCATGTTTTATTATGGATGGATGCACTTTATTGCACTTCTTTTGGACTGTTGAACAGAAACACCCACCCACTGCCATTATAAAGTTTGGATTAGCCAGGAAATTTTTTAATATCACTCCGATTGGATTTGTCTGAAAGAAGAAAGTCATATACACCTAGGATGCCTTGCAGGTGAGTAAATCATGGGGTAATTTTAATTTTCAGGTGAACTAACCCTTTAAGTTATTATTTACTCACCCTTGTGTTGTTCTAATGCGGTATGCCCTTCTTTCATTTTCGGACCTGCTTGTCCTTATAATGTCACTAGATGCCAATCAATATCAAGCTTTTAAAAAAGATGCAAAAGGATCAGAGTGGTCCCATGTATTTCTTCTGTAGATTATTCAAAATATAACCTTTTGTGTTCCTCAGAAGACAGAACGTCATACAGGTTTGGAACCACATGAGGAAAAATAAATAATGACAGAAGTTTCAGTTTTGAGTGAACTTCTTGTATTGCAATTCATACTTGTCTCTGACATTTCACCTGATAATAGTTTTGATAAATGGATGTGAAATGATCCTGTTTTGGTTTTGTATTTATATTTATTTATTTTTCAATTTTACAGGGGCAGTTTTGTGATGCTGCAAATAGGATTGGATATCTTGCTTGGCTGAAAACTGCAGAGAAACACATCTCATCGTGCTGAAAAAAAGAATGAGACTATTCTCTCCAAGGAGGTCCAAACACCAGCACAGACTTTGATTAGTGAGCATTAACATGCATTCAGCTTTTATGGTAATGAATGGATTGCTGTTGTTTAACCTCCTAAATGTCAGCATTATAAACCTTATGACATTAAGAGTACATATGGACCAAATAGAATGTTTTTTGTGTCTTTGCACTGATTTGCTTCTACATTATGATGTTTAATTGTTGTAAGAACATGTTCTTTACATGTATTGAAAACATTGAGTGTGAAGACATTTTGGTGCAGGGAAAAAGATTTACAATGTTTCAATGGAATAAATGTAAACGTGTATTGTTTTGTGAGTTTATTATTTAATATTTTCACCTGAACACTGGTGCAGTGTTGACCAGTTAATCCATAAGTGTTAACTTTCAACACCAACTTTGGTGTTCTCATTATCAATTCTGGTGTTAATATTTTACATTTTAAAAGTTTGTTAGTTAACACTGTCAGAGTGTTAAAAATGTTAACTCTTTCAAAAGTGTTAATTTAACACTTTAGCAGTGATTCCCATACTCTGGGTAAGTGTTAATTTTAACTCTGAGGGAGTTAAACTCACTCTTTTAAATTTGCTGTGTATATAGTTTTATTAATCTTTTTTACTTTTAGTTTTTATTGCATCAGGTTAAACTAAAAATATGATAAATGTTGCTTTTGCAGTTAGCTAAAATAAAAAACAAGTTTAGGCTTTTTAATATTTATTTCAGTTAAGTTTTTTTTTAATGTTTTTAGTTTTAGTTAACTATAATAACCCTGATATACAGGGTTATTGTAGTTAAATTGTATTAATTTTGTTGTGTTTTGTCATTTTTAATATTTTTATTTTAAAATGTCTATATTTTAAAATGTCTATATAGTTTTTATCAAGTTAAACTAAAAATATGAGAAATGTTGCTTTTGCAGTTAGCTAAAAAAAAAAAAACAAGTTTAGGCTTTTAAATATTTATTTCAGTTACGTTTTTTTATGTTTTTATTTTTAGTTAGCTACAATAACCCTGTAATTAAATTAAATTGTAAGGTGCTTGTGTTTCTGGTTTGTTAATGCCATTTTTCAGTGTGACAAAAGTGTTCAAATAAATTTACGGTCACTTGGTTCTGTTATTAAATGGCCTAATTGCTGACTTATTAAATACACTTTTATTTATTCAGGTTCAGTATCACACACACACACACACCCTTATTGCACCATGAAAAATCTGGTGAAAGGACAGAGCAAACAATGATCCGTGTCGTAGAGGAACATGATCATGTGTTGTGACGCAAGTATTGAATTTCAGAGACGGTTCATTTGACAACTGTCCGACAAAGAAAATTTAAATTGTTCTGAGTCTCTAAAGCCAGGTATCGGTTTGCAGTAAGTGAAGACAAGTCAGAAGAGTTTGAGCTATTTTTGAACACAAGATAAATGTAAGCATGACTCAGCATGACAGCATGAATGTCAGCACTGACAAGAACGTCAGCCTCTCACTGCTGTGATTAACTGATATCTAATTGTTAAATATGCTTAAACATGTCTTCCACACTACGTCCTTTGTCAAATAAAGTTTCAAAGGCAGGTGGAGATTGCTGCTCATTTGTTAGTTACTCATTTGTTTGATCATATAATGAATTGCATTGGAATATTTAAATATTTACATAGCTACTGCATTTAATCATTGTATGCTGATATTCTAATGTTGTACTTTGGGGTAAATCTAAACCAACACAACTGCACAGATCAGTCAGCTTAACATAATCACCCAAATCTTTACAAAGTGTTTCACATGAAACTCACTGACATTTGTACTTGAAGTTTCACGTGGAGTACTGCTTTTTCTATTTAAGTCTAATCATTATAGAAGTGCGTGAAATATCTGTGGCTTTCAGTTCTTGATCGTGTGCCAGTGGAAAATAATTTCAAATGCATGTTTTTACGTAACTGCTCTGACAGATCTCTGTCATGGTGTGATTACATTTCACCAAAAGAATGTTTTTTCCTGAATCGAAAGGTTTTGATTGCAATTTTGATAGGAGCTTCATTTCATCTCTTCTGCTGCTCCACTGGCTCTGGATGTGAACTCAGTGTGAACTTCTGGAAATCAGCACCTGTGTAAAAACAAAGTATTACCATAAAGTCACGCGCTGTACCAGATGGTACATTTTTGTCATTTTGTCCCCTCTGAGCTGCTAAAATCCTCATGTTTCAGAGTGTTTCATGCAACATGTGTGATGTCATATTGTCATGTTGATAGAGAATCTCTTTAAGGTACAGTGATTTTGTGGCATGTGCATTTCATGATATGCAAGCACAAAACCACCACCACAGTGTCCGAAAACAAACTATTTGTTTAAGTATTTCACCCGAAAATAAAAATATCACCACTATCAGCTTAAACCAGCTCAAAACAGCAGCCACGATTCAAAACAAACCTAACCAGCATATGCTGGTTATTTTAACAGGGACGGCAAATTCCTTCTTACATTTTCTCATTAAACTGAAAACATTTCCGATGAATAAAGATGAAGATCTAACTATTTTAATAACTACCCTACTGTATAACAAAGTTTTGAAAATCGGTCTAACTCTAAAGAGAATAGGCTCTGCACCGTCACAACAACCGCACAAAGAACGATAAAGATGGAATCATATTCAGAATGCTTTTTCCAACATTTGAATTACATAAACATTGACAGCCAATGATCCATGCGATTTTAAAACATGCGGTTATTCACAGAACGTAACTGACTTGCACAATTTGAATAAACAGAATGTTATCATTCGTTTAGTATAATCAGGGCCATAGCTGGGGTCTGCGGTGCAGGTTGTACCCGTGGGCCCTGTTTGAAATTGTTTAATTGTATGCTTGTTCTATTTAGTTATTTGTGCTATTTACACAATATTTAAGTTTTTTTTTTTCAAGTTTGTAGGTGTCCAGGTACATAAACCGAATAATCAAATGTAAAATAGCACTGCAGAGTCTTCCCTGTAAAAATGAAATATACAGCCAAACCAAAATTTATTCAGACACATTTCTCACATTATCACAGTGTATTCGCTATAGTTTCGAAACTGGTAATAAAATATGACAAGAACTCAGAGTTAAACTGTGTCAGAACAAATTCATCTTGATAATGTCAGATAACTTTGACAGAAAGGTATGTAATTGATTACAATCAACCAAAAATCCAGAAAACTGTTAGTATGACAATATTTACTCAACTATCAATACTTCGTTGACCAATTACCAAACAATGCTTAATTTTGTTCAGTCTGTGGTGTAAAAAGGTATCATTAGCAATTAAAGAAAAAACACTTAAGCAAAACATGCTCAGGTCAAATTGTCTAAATAATTTTTGGTTCCAAATTTTCAATTTTACTTGTAGTCCACTGTATGAAGATTTTTTGGGTATGTCACAGTTTACTTTATTTTGCTATACTCACTTACATGAACTACAGTGTCCTGCACCCACTAGTAAAAAATTTTTTTTAAAAATATTAATTAAAAAAATACATAATATTATATCTGGTGTCTGAATAATTTTTGGTTTGTGGATTAATTCTTGTTAAAACTACAAAGTAATTCAGTCAAGAGCAGTCAATACATATCATTTTCTGTTTGCATGTGTAAACTGTGATTTGCATTTGTTCGTTCAGGTGCAGGAGGAGAGCTGGGTTCGGTGTTGCTGTCTGTGAGACGCGGCTCTCTGCATGCGCACCGAACACAGCGCGCGAGTACTCAGTTGAGTTTTTCAGCGTCTTGTGTTTGAATGCTTTAAACTCTTTTGAATGTTTAAATTGGCAAGGCTTAAAAACACGCACAAACGGTAAGCTTTCGTGACGACGCGCAGCAGTGGCCCATCAACTGTCCTGAGCGTCTTTTTAGGCTGGCCTCAGCCAGTCGGTTGAGATCACCGGGGGCCCCCCTCAGCCGTGGGCCCCTAGAATCGTCACCACCTTTCACCCCACTAGCGACGGCCCTGGTATAATATATTCAATAGTTATTGTTACTGTATAATAATCTTTTTATTTTGGCTACCATTAGCCTACCAATAAAAATCTGTACATCTGAAACCGGTCATGTTTGGTCGTGAAACAACAATATGAATGAGTGATTGTGTTAATGTAGTGATGAAGTCATTTCATGCATTATACTTCCCTGCTGAAGAAAACAATAGACAACATCACAAAATTTGTAATGGTTTAATGGTTATAATGGGACTTGTATTAGTTTTAATGGAAACTGTAATGGACACTTTTGGTCCCTTCTGGTAACTGGTCGCCTTCTATTGGTGCCTTTTTAAAACCACTAACCTAATGGAATATGTCCCAAAACACACTTCAGAAAAACATTTTTTAATGGTTTTAATGGATAAAAGTTGATGGTTTGTAATGTTTGTAATGGTTTTTGTAGTGGAAACCATTAGAATTTCCATCCGTTTCTGTGATGGACTGATGGATTGTTTTTTTCAGCAGGGTTATCATGTAACTGAACCATGAATGTTTCTGTTTAGCCTAGATGAGTGGTACAATGGCAGTTCATTAGGATTACATGAGAGATAAACATACATCCTAGTGACAGTATGTGTTTATGGATACAGAATATTCACTGCTGTTTTCAGTTCAATATAAATTCACAATCCAGTTCTATTAAAAATGCACAAGGAACAGGTTTAGGTTCAATACACACACTCATTCACTATGTTTGTCCACTTACAGTTCAAGATTATCCCAATGTGTGAAGGACAACAAGTCTACAATTGCTCAGGTTGTTTACATCTACATGTAACCTTTATAATTGCAGAACATGCTTTTGTAAGGTGGCAGGGAAATAATTAATGAAGAAATAAGCCTTCCAGCAACACCATTCCTGATTATCCAGGGTGGGAGACCAAGTTTAAGAGCTTAAGACACAGGATCTTTTGTAAGAATAAAAAGTGAGTGTTGCCAAACATGAATGGAAGGGATTTCATCTTAATCTTGTGTTTCTGACTTTGAATGTAAGACTTTAAAGCATTCCTCAAAAGTTTTACATGTACTTAAGTCATTGAAGGCAGGTAAAACAGAGTAAGATATCAGGACAATCTTCTCTAACTGACCTATAGACTGTCCTTTTGGTGTGTTTGATGTGTGTGTTTCTCTGTGATGGGACTGAAGTGAGGCCTGAAGGGTCAACAGGTCAAAGTTTCTTCTCTGATATTTCTTAACTGCTCTAAATTCATAATGCTGCATGTCTGGAGTCTTCGGCGTCAATCTGAGGAGAAATCAAAAATCTGTTGAGACTGGTAAAAATTTAGGGTACTTGTACATTTTTACTTTCCCCTATTGCTTTTGAACTATAATGTCTTCCGGCTGAGTTACATAAATCAGTATGCTCCAAATGTTATCATATGATCATCAGCATGCAGTGATTACATACTTATGTAGGCCAGCATGTAAGTTCTCGACAAAAAACCAGTAGGATTTTTCCATTGGTTTTTGGATTATTGCAGAAAATAAGCTCTCTGGCCAATGAAAGTTTATGATTCTTACAAACTGTGTTCATCATGATAATCAACATTTATGATTTTAGAAGCCTAAATACAAAAGTCAGAAGTAAAAAGATAAATGTAGGCTATAAATGATCTAAACCATAGTCACATGAGTTCAGTATCACAACCATTAAGCTTTGATAACTCCGTCTTTATTTAAAAACATTTTCCTTGAAAGTTTGAGTTAGAATAGTTTGAAGGAGTTTGAATAAACACAAAATGAGGCTGTGAAAGCAACTAATAAGTAGATGAGTTTTTCTGTTCTGTGTTTGGTGTTTAGTGTCTCTGAAAACCTCTGTAGTCTCATTTAGCCACTTAATAGCAATCATCTTTTTAAAATATAGAATAAAACCAAAATATCTTGAGATTGTGTTCACCACAGACCTCATTTCATGCATTACTAAAAAAAAAAAACATTCAAAAAACCCATTGACTAAGTGCTAAAAAGGTTGTTTCTAGGTTTTAGCCTACAAAAATACCTCATGCCTGCAGCACTGCTGAAGCACTGGTGATTTATCTACTAATTTGAAACCCTAATGTGTTGCATGTGGCCTAAAGTATATGGGTAGACCGGATTTGAGCTTTACTGACAACAAAAACTAGCGTGAATATATCAGAATATACACAAACAAATTTTCTCAGCTAGTTTTTGTTTTTTAATCTATTTTTTCATTTCAGTAAAATACTTTTTTACTTTTTTGATTTCTCTTTGTAATACCAGTAGGCTTATGTAAATGTGTCTGTGTCTCTCACCTGTGCAGATGTGAGCTGACGGCATGGACTCTTGCGATCTGACCGGGATACAGTCCCAAAACATCTCGGCCCTGCCGGTGAACACTGGAGAAACACAGTAAACAGATCAAACAAACGTGATGCACACAGTAAAACATATTAACATGCTTCAAAACAGTATGCATATTAAAGCAATAAACCAGATCAAACTGGCTAAATTTTTGTCTGAAACATACGCTAATATTTTAGGTTAAATTAGTGCGGTTTCAAGTGAAATTGATTAATTTACACTATTCATTCAGCATCCACATCTGGAACTGAAAGCTGTCTATTTTGAAATGTTAGGAGCCAAAAACTCAAAAACCTTTAGACTTACACATGTGTTGGATGTTTTTTGGTGTTCTGACTTTCCTTAAATTCGTGTAACCTCAGAGCAACTCCTGATCCAGCCATTCCTGAACTGAACCCTTGCACAAAAACATTAGTCAAATTAATTTGGTTAAGTCTTACATGCTCATTAATAGCAAATGTCCATAAATATAAAGTAGCCTATACAGTGAACACAATAGTTTGCATTTCAAACAAGCCTAAGCTGGTTTGGTTGTCTATCAACCTGATTTAGATGGGTTTTGGGTTATTAGCTGGTCAGGCTTGAAGACCAAGTAGAGCAGCTAAGACCAACAAACCAGTTTAGGCCACCTTGAACATTTTTCAACAGGATAATATTGAAGTAAAATGATGATGAATATTGTTATGCAGCTCCAGAAATAGAATAATGAATAGATCTCCATGAATTGTTTTCGGTTTAATATTCATTCTATGGTTCTTGTCATTTTAGTTTCTGCTGCAGCTCCTTGTGTCTCATTGTTTTTGTCACGGCTGAGGATATTATTTACAGGTCACAACCAAATCCCACATTCAAATGCAAACTCTTCATATGAAGACAAATTGAAACCTGTTTTGAAAGACAAACACAAGGCATCTTACCTGCTTGTTTTCAGTCAGAGTGTAGATGCATTTGCACTTTGCATGGCTGAAAGTCAGCATCCTCATGAGAGCAATGGACAGCAGCACTTCTGTAACAGAAATCTGACACAGAGACACTGATACTGACTGCAGGATCATTCTACACTCATCACATCAATCAGTCTCTGTTGTATTCTGGGTTTAGTCTAACAGTCCTCTCTAAAGTCCCCATTTTAATCTAGAAGCTGTAGGTCTGCAATTTAGAAGCTGTCTCTGGCCTGGATGCAAACAAATGCAACAGCTAAGATTAATTAAGCTGTATACACTTAACCTTTGCAAACTGAATACTATAATAGTACTTTTGCATATAACATTTTTATTGTGCCATTGCTAATATCTGGAAATAAAATGTTGGTTTTTTTAATAACCTCAGAGTCTTTATCAATATAAAATCTATTCATTGTTACAGAACTCATACATCCATGATTGTGAATCTGAGATGAAAATGTCCTGAAATTCAGAGTTGGAGGCTTATGACTAGATCTCGATCTGAATTTCCCTTCTCAGGTCTAAAATCTTTATTCAAGTTGTTTGTGTGTGTGTGTGTGTGTGTGTGTACCAAAGGTGATAATTAGTTCAACCCATCTGTATGGTGTCTTTTCATGACTCCACTTTTGTTTACCTTTCTTACATTGTTTTTTTAATAATAATTAAAAATAATTGTAATTTAAATATTTCAATGATAATAATAATAATAATAATAATAATAATAATAATAATAATAATATATTTAAATATAATAAAATAAAAACATTTAATAAATGTAAATGTATTAAGTTAAATGAAAAATACTTTGTAAAATTGTAATTTATAAATTATATAATATAATTTATATATTAACTTATAACTTATATATATATATATATATATATATATATATATATATATATATATATATATATATATATATATATATATTTAATTTTTATTTATTTATTTGAATGTAAACTTGAAAACTAATAATAATAATAATAATAATGTGGAGTAATTTTAATAATTGTATAATCATTTTTAATTTAAATGTATTTATTAAAACGTGTATTTGTCACGTTTTATTATGAGGCTTCAGTTTTATGTGTTGAACACTAGAGGGAGACATCCTGCAACTTTATATGTGAAGTCCTCATAAACTATGCACTCCACGTGTAGGTAAAAGAATCAAAAGATGCATGGAATAAGTTTATGAATATTACTCCCCAAGTTTGCGACTTTGATAAACTAGAGATTGCTGTTCAAAGAGTAGCTTGAGTTTCAGTAATAGCCTATTATTATTCTTGTGTCCTTTGTTTTGCGTATAGCATTTCTGCATTCATTAAAGAAGACAAAGGGCCCCAAATCCTCACTCTGTCCCGGGACAGAGGCGGGGAAACTCACTGCAGCTGGTGTTTTTATTATCATTTGAGGCATAATGAGTGATTTCTGCTGCTGTATGTGAATATGGGGCCTCTTTTCGGTCGTTGGTACATAAAACATTTATCATTCATATGTAAGGAGACCAACAAAAGCCTGGCGAGCGACAAAGCCAGGAAGAGGAGGAGGAGGAGGACAGGGGGAGCGTCCGGTAAAAACGGGTCCCGGTGTGACGTCGAGAGGTTTCCTCCTCTGTCCCGCTGGCAGCAGCTGAATGGCTGAAATTACCAATCCTACTATTGCGAAGGTTCAGCTCATTTATATTAATGAGAGCAGGCTGACGTTGCTCCAATGACAAGGCTTAGTTTATGAATATTAATTAGCTCCGGCAGACGTTGTTTGGTAACCTTCAATGGCATTTTTTAAATATTAATAAACCAACAGGGAGCTTGTGTTCTTACAATGACATATATTTAAATATATATGGGTAACAAAAAAGAAAAGGATTATACAATTATTAATATTATTAGGCACGTTTCTTGTACATAAAATAAAATGTTCTGTCTCCAAACAATTGTTTATTTTTATTAATTTTTTTCTATTAGATTGTGCAGTATTATTTTTTTATTTATTCTATATTTATATAATATTTCTATTACAATATTATATTATTTATATTATATATGGTAAATTGTTATATAAATCTCTTTGTGTTTCTGAACAGTTGTCTTGGTATTGTTTACATTAATGTGCATACAACATTAATTATAAAAAGGCATGTATTCTGGATGTTATTCAGCTTTTGCTGACGGTTTTTGATAATCTTCCAACGAGGAAGGTTTATCTTATGAATATTAATTAGCCCCAGCAGACGTTGTTTGGTAACCTTCAATGTTTTTTATTTATTTATTTATTTATTTATATTAATAGGCATTACAGTGATAAAGCGTGTGCTCTTACAATGATATATTTAAATAGCAATGGGTAAGAAAAAACATATTTTATACAATTATTATTATTATTATTAGACACATCTCTTGTACATAAAATGAAATTATCTGTCTCCAAATTGTATTTATTTATTTATTTATTTATTTATTTACTTATTAGATTGACTGTGCAGTATTATTTATTTAATATTATCATTATATATATATATATATATATATATATATATATATATATATATATATATATAGTAAATTTTGGATGTTATTCAGCTCTTGCTGACGTTTTTTGGTAATCTTCCAGCGCGGAAGGCTTATCTCATGAATATTAATGAGCTCCCGCTGACCTTCCAATGCGGACGCTCGCCTCATTAAAATTAAGAAGCGGGCCTTCGCCGTAGTAGGATTCGGGCAAATTCGAGTGCTGGAGACGGGCGCGCCGTCACCGCGCTTTCTGTATCGGGTTACGCCATTCATCCAGGGTCATTCGGTTCACCGGGGAAACGATGATGATGGCCACATCACGGGCGCGCGTGCCTCCGTGCTCCTCATGACCGACCGGCGGCGGCGGCAGCATCTGCGTGCGGGTTTGGGTTTGTCTCACACCGGTGGAACCGATAACACCGTCTGGCGGAGCGTCTGCCAGGTACTGCGTGCTTCGCGTTGTTTATTTTTCCTCCATCAGCGAGCAGCATCACGGACAAGGCCGAGCATCCGCGCTGGAGCATCACTGGCCGCCGGGCGGGTGGGGATGCTCCTCGGCCTTTCCCGTGATGCTGCTGGACACAGCAAGCGCTTATTTACACATCGAGAGCTATTTCGATACAACTAGCTGTGATGTTACATTATAAAGACATTTAAACCGCATCCTGCGTGGTATTATTGATGCGCGTCGACCATTTTACGCATTTCGGGTGAATGGAAAACAAGAGCTCGCATTTCGCATCCTCTGGTCTGAATGCATGTGTGTTTGTATTGTTATCACACGGCCTGTTTTTGAACAAACATTCATTTCTGTTCATAGGCACGTTTGTTCTTGTTCGTGGCGAGCTGTCAGTCTGCTGTGTGTATTTATTATGATGGCGATGGATTATATAACAGCAGCTCAATATGACACAAAAGCCGCTGCTTTATTGTGGTTATTGTGATTTGTCATGTTAATTGCTGTCACATCCGTGTGTGTGTGTGTGTGTGTGTGTGTGTGTGTGTGATGCCCAACCGTGTCCGCCATTGTTTTTGTTGACATTGGTTTGGGTGGCTTCTGTTGTTTAGACATCTCGTTTTTCCTAACGACGGGAATTATGCATCGGTTTTATTCAATATGTCAAAATGAGGATCTTCTGTAAGGAATATGTGTTTGTTTTCTGAATTTAAAGTCATTTTGATGTTTTTTCTTGAATTGAAGTTAGGTCTTTGTAGTGAAACTGGGAAAAAGCCTTAGAAAAAAAACTAACATTTTTTATTATTATATTTTATAATAATTTCTTTAAAAAATAAGCAAATTTGTTTTAAAATATTATTAATATTTAATAAAAAAAAACAAATCTGTGTGGTGTAATCAATGTGCAGGAAGCCATTTTGTTGTCATGTGACAAGAAAAACATAAAATAGAGGGCTGCTTCAGACCTTGTGTCATTAAAAAAAAATATATATAACATTTTGTCCTTTTTATGAAATGGCGCACATGCTTTTAACAATAAGAAAATGTGATATTTTGACTCCTTGAGTTTTTGAAAAAAAAAAAACCCCATCAAGCTGTATATCTTCACAAATTGTCTGGGTGTAAGCAAAGCATTTTAGTGCTTTTTACTTAACGATTACATTATTTGAAATTTTTAGTGTCATTTACATCAACATATTTGTAGAAGATAGTTAAAATGTATTAAATGATGAATGCTGCGGTTTATATTTTCTAAATATGTCAGTGCATCGTGTACATTATTCCTTTCCTGGCATCCTGAATGCATGTGTAATGTTACTTGGGTAGATGTCACGTGTGATGATGCTGCACCTGTTTTTTTCATTGTACAGTGTGATTTCATGTATTGTTAATTTAAGAAAGGGAAGTTGTGGGTTATGGAGGACTCATGCATATACAGCAGCAACAAGAGGCAGAGATGTTTAAATATAAAAAAGAGTGTGAGGTGCCTGTGTTTCCTTAAGCACCAGCTTTACTTTATTATAGATAAACCAAGCTATAGATCCGAACAAACAGAACTGTGAGACATTGCTTCTAATGCTCCAAAATTTCTTTTCTGAGGTTGATTCCGAGGTCCACGTTGATTCTGAGGTTGTAAAGGTGATTCTGAAATGCTAAGATTGATTTTAAGATAATTCTTGACTGAAAGTGAGGACTACCTATTGTAAAATTCTGATTATATTAGAATTCTAATCTGAGTGATTTATAGTGTTATAATATTAATTTCAACATTCTAGGGTTGAGCAGTTGATTCTGAGATGATTCATTCTGAGGTTAAGATTAAAATATCATTATAGGGTTCTAAGACTACTTGTAAAATTCTGATTTTGAGGTTCTTAGATGGATTCTCAGATGGTTTTAAGATAGATTCTATGGCTCTTGTTTTTTTTAAGGTTCTAAGCTTGATTTTAGAAATCCAAGGTTGATTCTGAGGTTCAATCTCTTTGAGATCTTAAGGTTGATTTTAAAAGTTTTATGTTCAAGTCTAAAATGATACAAAGTAAAAATGACGAGTTTTATTTTTACGATAAATTTTTACGACAAATGATATGGTTTGTTCTAAAGATGTAAAATTCTAAGATTGAGTCAATAGCTTTTAAAGTTGAATGTTGAGTGTGAGTTCTATTTATTGTAAAATTCAAATTTTGAATAGGATTCTAATTTTTATTTAACAGTTTATACTCAGCTGATTCTAAGATTCATTTTAAAGTTGTGATGTTGATTTATCAAGGGGTTCTGCAGGAAGTTTTCTTGTAACATTCAAAATTTAAGAGGTTCTAAGACTGATTCTGAGGTTCTAGTGTTAATTCTAATGCCATTGGGCTGTTTGATAGGTTGTAATATATCAAGGTTGATTCTGATCTGGTTCTAAGATTCTGCGTTTGATTATGTGTTTCTAAGATGAATTCCAAGGTTCTAAAACTTCATAATCCAGAGAATAAGTCAGACAGAAACAGGGCTGTGTTTAGCTTCAGCATCCAGTGTGAGAGAGGACGAGAAGGCCACGGGAAGGGGTGGGAAATGTTTCCCTGCTCCTAACAATGACTTTATTTCTCATGGAAGTGTGTGTGTGGGAGAGAGGTGGAGAAGCGGAAGAGAATGACCCGTGTGTGTGTGTGTGTGTGTGTGTGTTTTCTCTTCTTTGTTGTTTCCTTCCAGGCTGAGTCACCACTGGAGTGTCTGAAGGGTCGCGAGAGAGAGAGTGAAACTGAAGGAGGAGGCTGAGACGTTACATCACAACGTGGCAGAGAAAGTGAGAGGAAGAGTGTGAGAGAACAGGAGAGCAGAGCGAGGGAACAGGACAGAACCGCCAGCAGGAAGTCGAGCACTGGACTGACCCTTGAACTCTGACCTCGCAGCCAACATGAACGACCAGAACGTAGTGAAAGAGGGATGGGTGCAGAAGAGAGGTGAGAAACAACAGCACTGAAATATTGATGTATCAATGAGTGTTTTCATTTGTTGATTGAGTTATGCTGCTGTGTCTGTGAATATTGCATGTTTTCTCATGCATGTTTCAGTGTTTTTCTGTGTGCTTGATCGTGTGGGGTTTTTATTGGTTTTGCAGGTGAATACATTAAGAACTGGAGACCGCGGTACTTCCTGTTAAAGACGGATGGGTCATTTATTGGATACAAAGAGAAGCCGCAAGATGCAGACCTGGCGTATCCACTCAACAACTTCTCTGTGGCCAGTGAGTCATTAGCAAACAGATTTAAATGAAATCAAAACAGTAAAATTGTATGGCTTTTACACCCATGTATATTCTAGTGCATGGGTTTTCAAACGTTTAGGTGCCACAGACCCCCAAACATAAAATATAAAACATATATATTTTCAGACAGGGTTATTGAAGTTAACTGTAAATAAAACCATAAAAAATAAAGTAAAATACATTTTACTTAAATTAAATAAAACTAAACCGAATTGCCAAAAAATCATGAAAAATAAATAAACTTCAAATAAAATAAATTAACTACAAATAAAACCATAAAAAATAAAGTAAAATAAAATACATTTCACATAAAATAATTAAATAAAATTAAACCAAAAGAAAAAAAATACATGAAAAATAAAATAAACTTAACATAAAATAAATTGTTAACTATAAATAAAACCATAAAAAATAAAATAAAATAAATTTCACATAAAATAATTAAATAAAACTAAACCAAATGAAATAAAAAACATGAAAAATAAAATAAACTTCAAATAAAATAATTTAAAACTAAAACCAAATTGAAACGTATTTAAGCTATTTGCCATGAGAACATTTTCATTTTCATTTAGTTAAATGAAAATTTGAACTGATAAATAAAAATTAATAAAAATATATACAAAACAAAAACAAAAGCTAATAAAAATGTCAAAAACACAAAAATTACTAAAACTTAACTTAAATTTAAAAAATTTAAACTTAAAACCAAAAAAACTTTAATAGTATCTCAGTGATACTAAAATAACACTGCTTTATAATGTCCCATTATAATGACCCAAAAAATATTTACTTATATTGTATGTTTTCTGTCAGAATAAAATAAATAATGTGTGATCAACCGCATGCTTTTCTACCAGTGTTAAGAGATAATGTAAAATTATTTATTTATTTTTATTTATTTTATTTTTTTTTTTTAAGCTTATTTGCCCTGCACTTTTTAAATGTATGATATCAGTGTATCATGCTCTTGGTAAACCCATCAAATCAATTACTGTTCTCCAGATCCATGACTCACTTCATTCAAAGCAAACTGATTTAATTAGAGCGTCACGTGCTGATGTCATCAACATGAGTCTGCCTCTGTAATTTGCAATGATGACATTATTATTCCACATGCAAGATTTCCATTATTCAACATGCATCCTCCTCCTCCTCCTCCTCCTCCTCCTCATTCGTCAGAGTGTCAGCTGATGAAGACGGAGAGACCGAAGCCCAACACCTTCATCATCAGGTGTCTGCAGTGGACCACTGTGATCGAGCGCACATTTCACGTGGACACACCTGACGAGAGGTACCACACGCCCAGATTAAATCACATTTAACTTGCACTAGCTTTTAAATGTGCAATATTTTTTTTGCAAAAAAAAAAACGCAGTTTTATTAATAATCAAAATGGTCATAGTTAATCTCATTACAGTCAGATATCATCTGATTAATCGCCTGGCCAATATATCGCTCTATCACAACTGATTGCACTTTTCTTTTCCTGGTAACCAGGGATGAGTGGGTCGAGGCCATTCAGATGGTGGCAGACAAGCTGGCCAAACAGGAGGAGGAAGGAATCCTGTGTAGCCCCATCTCTCAGATTGAAAACGTCAACGAGGAAGAGATGGACACGTCAACCAGTCATCACAAACGAAAGGTAGAGCCAGAGCCAGAGAGGTGGATCGATGTGGTTTAACGTGCTCACTCTGACGTCTCTCTCTTCATTGACAGACAATGAATGACTTTGACTATCTGAAGCTGCTGGGTAAAGGCACATTCGGGAAGGTGATTCTGGTGCGAGAGAAAGCCAGCGGCACATATTATGCAATGAAGATCCTGAAAAAGGAGGTTATTATTGCCAAGGTACGAGAAGTGATTCTCTGAGAACGGATTGAACTGAGAAACGATGGGCGTCAGCTGAAATTAACATCTCTGTCTCTCTCTTTCAGGATGAAGTTGCTCACACGCTCACAGAGAGCAGAGTTCTGAAGAACACTAGGCATCCGTTTCTAACTGTGAGTGACGGCATAACATGCTGCTTTTATTTGCTCTGCAAACATTTAAAATTAAACGTAATTGTTGTTTTTTTCCTATGATTGAAAAAAAAAAAGATAAAATTTGTTTGTTTTCTTTTCTGCAGTCACTGAAGTACTCATTTCAGACGAAGGATCGTTTATGTTTTGTAATGGAGTATGTGAATGGAGGAGAGGTAAAATTAGTTTCTTTTAAACCTTTGAACTTTCTTTCAAACATTATACAACTTACAAAATTTCTTTCTAGCTTTCACACTTTAAAATTTTAAACTTTTCTTTCCAAATATTGAACTTCTTTCCAAATTAAACTTCAAATTCAGAATTTTCTTTTTCTTTCTTCCGAACATTTTCAAACTCGTGAAGTTTTCCTCTAACATTCTAACCTTCTTTTAAACTTTTTAAAAACTTTCTTTTGAATTTTCTAACATTCCTTTGAAACATTTACAAACTAACGAAACTTCTTTCAAGCTTTCAAAATTTCTTTCAAACAGTCTTTCCAAATTTTGAATTTCTTTCCGGACATTTTCAAACATGCAAATTGTTGCTACTTTTGTTTTTTTTTGTTTTTTTTTTTACAAACATTTTGAAACTTGTGAAATGTCCTTTTGACCTTCTAAACTTTTTGAACTTTCTTTTAAAACTTATTTAGAAATTTTTCTCTAACCTTAACTTTTTCAAATTTCAAATTTTTTTCCAGCTTTCAAACTTTACTTATTTTTTTTCCAAACTGCTAACGTCCTTGCACACCGAGTCCGATGCGTATTAATTAATCCATAGCGAAAAGCAGAGGCAGTGTGTAAACGTGATTGACACAATGCGAGGTCATATTTATTTTTTAACTTGCGAAAATTTCAGATGAAAATTTCGGACTCAGTGTGCAATGACCTTTAATCTTTCTATCTAAATTTCAAACTTCATTTAAAACATTTTCAAACTTTTTCTTTCCAACTTTTAATTTTCCTTCACATATTTCCAAACTGTTGAAATTTCCTTTGAACCTTCTAGTCCTTGCTTTATTTCAGTGTTTCTTACTCAGTGTATGTGGATGTGCTGCACATTTGGATTTGTGAGTTCTAAATATTCCTCTTTTTAATTTTTGCAGCTGTTTTTTCATTTGTCGAGAGAGCGCGTATTTTCGGAGGATAGAACCCGTTTCTACGGCGCTGAGATAGTTTCTGCGTTGGATTACTTGCACTCTGCGAAGATTGTTTACCGTGACCTGAAGGTGAACAGCACATACAGACTACTATTAACATTTTCATCCTATAAACCTCAATTTTAGCATTATCAGCTGACCATAAGATGTGTGTGTGATTTGTGTGTTATTCCAGCTGGAAAACTTGATGTTGGATAAGGACGGTCACATAAAGATCACTGATTTCGGCCTGTGTAAGGAGGGCATCACAGACACGGCCACCATGAAAACATTTTGCGGGACCCCAGAGTATCTGGCCCCTGAGGTACGGGATGTTTTATCTCTTTAAGCACAGCACAGGAAACACACACACTGAGTTAAATTTAATATAGATGACTGTTTAATCTCCGTCTGTCACAGCCGGAACAGGTTATCAGGAACAGGGTCACACTTTAGCTGTGCTTTCTAACGTCCGTACAGAAATAGACACAAACAGCAGGCTGTAGACAAGACTGAGCAGCTCACGGGTAAAAATAGAGTGATCAGACAGGAAACGTAACACTGACCCGCTGGCCGTTTTCATTGCTGTTTGTGCTCCATTTTAATAATCAAATAAAAGTACAGCACGTATAATCAACAGTGGTGTTGCATATTGATGCTGTAACGCTGATGACTCATGCTGATGTCGTGATCATAACCGTATGAGGTAATCTTATGTCAGGCTATTTTTCCATCTTTTGATTCATTTATCTAGGTTGCATCTACTGATGTTGCAATAATGATTGATTATTGATATTAGTATTGGAGGGAAACCTGCAAATGACTGCCACTAGTAATTAATCCAGTACTTGGAGACAATTTGACATTTTTGATCAGGTTTTGAGAGCTAGAGGTAGTTGTTTCTGGATCAGCCCTTGGAGAGTAATATAACTAGATTGTTGATCAGGTATCTGAGGATAATAATCAGCTGTCAGAGGATAATATGACTGATCATGGATCAGATATTAAGATAATGTCCATAATTGATTTTTGAGCAGGTATTGGAGGATATTGTGACTACTGATGAAGAATTTGAAGATGTTGTTGTTAGTGGTTTGTGAACAGTTAATGGAGGATAATATAGTAAGTAAGTAAAGTTTATTTATATTGCACATTTATCTCAGCAAAGCTGACCAAAGTGCTGAACAAAGTCAAAGATAAACATTAAATAAGCAAGACGGTTGATACAGTAAAACAATACAACATAGATAAAATCCAATTAAAATGCCAGGGAATAAAGGTATGTTTTCAACTTCGTTTTAAAAGTGGTAATAGAAGGTGCAAGGTGGATGTCCAGTGGCAGTTGATTCCATAGACGGGGGGCAGCAACTGAAAAAGCCCTATCACCCTTTGTTTTTAAGCGTGAACGAGGGACAGCTAAGAAAGCCCTGTCAGAAGATCTTAGAGATCTGGAGGATGAAAGAGGAGTAAGATGATCTGTGAGATAAGATGGGGCTTGACCATTAAGAGCTTTAGAAACAAACAACAAAATTTTAAATTGAATTCTAAAATGGACAGGAAGCCAGTGAAGAGAGGCTAAAATTGGTGTAACGTGATCAGTTCTCTTTGCCCTAGTCAACAGCCTTGCAGCAGCATTTTGTACCATCTGTAAGTGTGGAAAGGATGACTGAGAAAGACCCAAATATAATGAATTACAGTAATCGAGGCAGGAGGTAATAAAAGCATGAATGACCTTCTCCAGGTCATTAAAAAACAAAAATGATTTCAATCTTGAGATGATCCGTAACTGATAAAAACTGTTCTTGACAACTGTATTAATTTGCTTAGTTAAGCAAAGTTCAGAGTCCAGAATGACACCAAGATTCCTGACCTGGGTAGAGACTGAGGAGAAATGCTTGCCAAGCTAATTTATTAGACCACTTCTCAACTTTGGGGGGGCCAAAGACGATTACTTCTGTTTTATCTTTGGAGAATATTATGATCAACTGTATCAACTTTGGAGAATATTATGATCAACTGTATCGAAGGCAGCTGTAAGATCGAGAAGCAACTGTATTTTTACTACTATCAACTGCAAGTAAAATGTCATTGAACACTTTGAGCAAAGCAGACTCAGTACTATGATGTGCAGAGAAACCAGATTGGAGAGGTTCTGTTAATTTAGCTGCATTCAAAAAGGAAATCAATTGTGAATATACAACTTTTTCTAAAAGTTTTGATAAAAATGAAAGCTTAGAGACAGGCCGATAAATGTCAAGGCAACCTTCCTCCAAACCCTGTTTAATGAAGAACTGGAAGATATTTATGTCATTTTGATCAACTATTAAAGGCTAATATAATTGATGTTGAGTTGGAAGATATTAATGTGATTTTTGATAAGCTATTAGAGACTATAATTATTAATGAAGAATTGGAGGATATGTAATTTTTTTTGATAGGCTTTTGGAGGCTAATATAATTATTAATAAAGAACTGGAAGATATTCATGTGATTTTGATCGATTATTAGAGACTAATATAATTATTATTGAAGAATTGAGAGGTATCCATGTGATTTTTTTATTTTTTTTGATCAATTATTGGAGGCTAATATAATTATTAATGAAGAATTGGAGGGTAATTATGTGATTTTGTGTGATTATTAGAGACTAATATAATTATTAATAAAAAAAACTGGAAGATATTAATGTGATTTATGCAAGGTATTAGATAATAATGTGATGTGATTGTTGATCAACTATTTTATTGAGTGTGGATCATTGTTGGAGGTTAAATTATAATGATTAGTTGTAAAATGACTCGTTGCGTCTCTTGACAAAGGTGTGCAGGCGAGTGATTTATTCATTATTGATCAGGCATTGGAGAATGATATGAGTATGACTGATTATGGATGAGCACAATGTGTTGTGTTTTTGTATGATTGATCAGGTATCTGAGTGCACTGTGGTTTTATTGATCAGGTATTGGAGGACAATGATTACGGGAGAGCAGTGGACTGGTGGGGTCTGGGAGTCGTTATGTATGAGATGATGTGTGGACGCCTTCCTTTTTATAATCAGGTATGACTCACTCTAACACTAAAAACACAATAATAAGCAACATTTCATCTGTAGGATTTTTTTATGTTTCTAAAACCCTCACAAAGGCTGCATTTATCTGATCAAAAATACAGTAAAAACAGTAATATTGTGAAATATTATTACAATTTAAAGTAACTGTTTTCTATGTGAATATATGTTAAAATATAATGTATTTCTGTGATCAAAGCTGAATTCTCAGCATCATTAATCCAGTCTTCAGTGTCACGCGATCCTTCAGAAATCATTCTAATATGCAGATTTGCTGCTCAGGGAACATTTATTATTATTATCAATGTTGAAAACAGTTGTGCTGCTTCATATTTTTATAGAAACCGTAATACATTTTTTCAGATTCACTGATGAATAGAAAGTTCAAAAGAACAGCATGTATTTGAAATAGAAATCTTTTGTAACAAATGTCTTTACTGTCTTCAGGACCATGAGAAGCTGTTTGAACTGATTCTGATGGAGGAGATCAAGTTCCCCAGAACCCTCTCTGCAGACGCCAAGTCTTTACTGTCTGGATTACTCATCAAAGACCCCAATAAGAGGTCAGTGTGTGAATGCGTGATCCAAAGCGTTTCTGGGTGTGTTTGTAATGTTTCAACTAACAACTATTGACATCATCATCATCATCATTTCAGCATGAGAACACCAGATTAAGACTGTTTGTGTATCGTGAGACCTGAATGAATATTAATCTGCGGTTGATTCTCTAAAGGCTCGGAGGAGGCCCAGATGATGCTAAGGAAATTATGAGACATAGTTTTTTCACTACGCTGGACTGGCAGGACGTCTATGACAAAAAGGTACAAGTGTACTCACAATGGGGCGAGACATTTCAGAGAGTTCAGAAGCAGAAACATAACACTATCGTTCAGGAGTCTGGGGTCAGTGAGAATTTTTTGAAGGAAATTAATATTTTTAATTTTATTCATTAAGGATGCATTAAATTGATCAAAAGTGGCAATAAAGACATGTATAATGTACAAAAAATTTCTAGTTCAAATAAATGCTTTTTCTATTCAACGGAATCCTGAAAATAAAAATCTATGATGGTTTCCACAAAATGTGAAGCAGCACAACTGTTTTAAACAGGGATAAAAATCAGAAATGTTTTTTGAGCAGCAAATCAGCATATTAGAATGATTTCTGAAGGATCATGTGACACTGAAGACTGGTGTAATGATGCTGAAAATTCAGCTTTGATCACAGGAATAAATTACATTTTAATATATATTCATATAGAAAGCAGTTCTTTTAAATTGTAATAATAATTTATAATATTACTGTATTTCTAATCAAATAAATGCAGCCTTGGTGAGCAGAAGAGCCCTCTTTCAAAAACATTTAAAAAAGACCAACCCCATAGTGTATTTTTGTTAAAGCACATTTTTATTTGTACATGAGTATGATTATGTATAATAAGCTGCTCTCTCTCTGGTCCTCTCTTGTCCAGCTGGTACCGCCGTTCATGCCGCAGGTCTCGTCAGAAACAGACACCAGGTATTTCGACGAGGAGTTCACAGCGCAGACCATCACCATCACGCCTCCGGAGAAGTGTGAGTGCACCGTTTTCCTCCCTCTCTCTCTCTCTTCCTGTAGACTGGCTCCTTGTGCCACAGGAAGAGGAAGTTACAGTCAGTGCACAATGAGAAAGAGCATTGAGCGTATCGTTGTGAAAACCAGCGTGGCTCTTATCACCATCGCTAGGAAATTCCGTTTTCATTCAGAGCGTGATGGAAAATTCAATCGTCGTAACATTTCCCTCTCTCTTCCTCCCCTGCAGATGACGAGGACGGGATGGACTCGGCCGATAGTGAACGGAGACCACATTTCCCACAATTCTCGTATTCGGCCAGCGGGCGGGAGTGATGTCATCGCATAACACCATTTAAGGAGCCCCGCGTAGCCATGCTAGAAAGAGCCCCCTCTCTCTCTCTCTCCGTTTAATTACTGATAGTCATAGCGAGTCGTTTTTGTTGCTTTCTGTTCGTTTTTTGTGGGACTTCAAAGGGGTTTTGCACAGATGGGTGAGACTTGAGCTGGTCGACCCACATTAAAAAGTCTTGTACACTTTCAGCTTGTTGTTTACAGATCATCGACATGTTTTTGGGGGAAATATGATCAGTATTCTTGAAGACCTGAAAGGTTTTTTTTGTTTTGTTTTGTTTTGCACTCATTTAAAAGAGCCGTTGTGGGGAACAAACCAAAAATGTTGCCTTATGTGTGTGGATCTCATCAGACAGACAGACAGACAGACATGTAGTTGGACGCAGCAGATCTGTTCCTGTGAGGCTCACAAATTTCATTTTGTTCTTGCATTTTTAACACACACACACACACACACACACACACATACATCCTCTGTCTGAGGCGTTGAAGAGTTTCGTTCCTTGTTCATGCTTTTGGTAAATAATGAAAACGAAGAAAGTGGGGAAAATGGACTCTAGTGTTAATATTTGTTTCTCTTTTAGTTTTATCCTCACGCTCTGATATGAAGGTTTCAGTTCAAATACACAACTATACAACAGACTGCCGTTACTGTAAAGGTCTCTCAGGCAATTCAGAGCACAAGTGTGAATCTCACGAAACCTGCCAAGAACATGTCTGCGTCATATTTCACTGCGAATCCGTAAAGAATCGTATTTTGCAAGAGGAAAATTTAGCATATTTTTAGGATCGTTTAGAAGTTTTGCAGTGCAACATTTGTATGAGTTTTCTGATAAATTCTCATAATTTATCAAATTTCTCACAAAAATCTCATTACCGCAAATACAGAAAAATGTAGTAATAATTATTCTTATTCTTATATAAAATATTATTCAAATGTAACATAGATAAAAAAAAATTAAATAATATTTAAATGGTATTTAAAAAGAAATAAAAATGTAAGTATATTGGTAACACTTTACAATATGGTCTTATTTGTTTACATTAATGTACTACGGTAGTTAACATGAACTAACAAAGAAAAACAGTTCTACAGCATTTATTGATCTTAGTTCATCTTAATTTCAGCATTAACCAATACATTTTTAATTAAAAATGTTTTTTTGTTAACATTAGTTAATGCACTGTGAACTAACATGAACTAACAATTAAATTTTATTAACTGACAAAGATTATAAAATGTAAAAATATATTGCACAGTTATTTGGTAAATTAACGAAAGTTAACACGAGACCTTATTGTAAAATGTTACCAGTTTTTTTTTTTTTTTTATGTTGTTGGTATTTGTTGTACTGACTTCAAAATAAATCAAGTAAAAATATAAATTTAGTAATAGTATTTTTATCATCATTTAGTGAAAAGATAATGAAAAAATCAATATTTTCCATAATTAAAATTAGCGGAAAGTAATGTGAATTACAAAAGTTAAACCTTTGGATTAATTAATTACTATTTTTTTTTGTGCATTATGGTAATGAAAATTTATGACAGTTGTCTTAAAAATGTGTGCAAAAATCAAAATGGTCCTATTTTTTTCTGGTCCTAATTTCTTCTTTTTATCTATTGATTTTCGGTGTGAAATAAGACCTGCACATGTTTTCGTGAGATTCACCCACAAATCTACCCACCGACGTGGTGAAACCTGCCCAGATATGACTTTCATCGCTTTGTCCTGAACTCCTCACCTCTGACATGCTGAAACGGCCCATTTTAAAGCTCCTACGCTCCCCAAAACCGGGAAGCGTTCAGGACAGACGCGTGAAGGCTCATGTTGGGCGGCGTTTCACCTTTACTGTACAGAGCTACAGGTGTGTGTCTCTCTCAGCAGCACAGAGAGAGACCGATCAACCACTGACCCTCACTTCTCACCACACAGAGAGAAAACCTAATGTTGGACTATTCCTGAAGATGTAAATACAAACCTCTCGCTCTCTTTTTACTGTTACTGTTACATTACCATTATTTTTTTGCATAAAGAAGTTATGACCGTCTCCATAGCTGTGGAAATCTTATGGACGTGTGATGTCTGCGTTTGGAATCAATACCAAGTCAGATCACAGACTCATTATGTGTGCAACTGAGCCATGCAATAGCAGTGTGAATGACCCCTGACCTTTGACCCTTGTCCCAGCCCTCCTGTGTGTGATGTACATATGCAATGCCTTCTGTTTGTTACGCGTCACAGCCCGAGACAACCGTTATCGTGTGTGACTAAAGTGAAAAAACATGAATTGAAAAATGACACAAAATCATTGGAGGAACGTGTATCATGTGGGTGTTTCCACAGAAGAGACTTGCTATGGTTTCAATCCCATCCTGTTTGTACCTGATCCAGTGAACGTTTTGGAACGTTTTGCGGTTCTTCATAGCGAATGATATGAGTGTGTGTGATTGTTCGTTAAACTTTCAGTTGTTATTTTCACGCTGTGACGCATTCGGTCGGCTAACGGGAAATCCTCTGCAGATTTTCTAATGTTGTTCCGATGACTGAGGTTTTGTTTTTTTTTTTTGTTTTTTTTGGTTTGTTTCAGCGTATTTTTGTACTATAGATGTAATTTAGTTGTATTTATTTTCCTATATTGGGATGAAGGACGCTGTCGGCCGCGTTTAAGTGCTCTCTCTCCCTCATTATTTTTTTTTTATACCTTTCCTTTAGTCGTTTGCCTGTTTTGTTTTCATACCAAAACATTAGGGCAAGTGCCCTGTAGAGGACTTGCATTGCCATTTGGTAGTATTTATTTTAAGTTATATTAAAATGTTCAAATTTCCAGTGGCTCCATGTTGTATTTTCTAGAAGTTGTGAAGTTGTAATTCTCTTTTTAGAATATTTTAATACGGTGTCTGTACTCATATAATACTGAGCATTACTTAGCTGTCAAATGTCATTTTTATCAAAAGATAACATTTTTTTTAAGAAAAGTCTAAAGTAACAATTAAATTATTTAAATGTATCCTGTTTAAAATACATTTAACAATTTTATATGTAAGTCTTCACTAAAAATCACTAGTAAAGTTTAAAATTTTAATTCTTACAAATTTTTTGTGAAGCTGCATGGGTCTATAAATGTTCTTTTATATGTTAAATATAAATGAAACCTCAACATATGCCTAAATATAGTTTTGTTTATATTTTATTATAACTGTGATATCATTATATATGCAGGATTTAACCTAAAACTTACATAAATTTATTCTTGAATAAATCCATAATTTTTTTTTCTATGACAAATATCAAAATAAACTAGCTGGACTGTTACTAGAGGAACTTGACATTAACAAGAAAAACTAAATCAGGCTGTTTTATTAAAGAAAATGCTTTCAGTGCCATTTACTTTAATTCAACCAAATAACAATCAAACTAACAAAGAACTGTATAACATAAATATATAGTCCTGACAAACATACAAATAATATTCTCAAAATCCCAAATGTCAATCTGGAATAGCAGGAGGCCAGTCGATGTCTACGGACTGAAACACACAGAGAGAATGGAGAAATCTTTGAGATGACATTCAGCACTTCTAAACATTTCAATCATGCATCTAAATCAGTTCTTGATATTATGTATTAAATAAAACCCACCTCAACGTCCAGCTCTAGAATATCAGCGTCGGTTTTCATGAGGTCACAGAGGTTGGGTTTGGTGCGGCCGAAGTCTCCGTGCACAAACTCTTTAATGTAACTGCAGCGTTTTGCAAGTGAAGGGAAACCAATGCAACAATTTCCACAAAAACATGAAGCAGCGTTTTCAACATTGATGATAAATGTTTCTTGAGCAGCAAATCAGCATATTAGAGTGATTTCTGAAGGATCGTGATGCTGAAGATTGGAGTAATGATACTGAAAATTCAGCTTTGCATCACAGGAATAAATTACAATTTAACATACATTAAAATAGAAAGTAGTTCTTTTAAATAGTAATAATATTTCACAATTTTACTGTTATTACAGTATTTTGTAAGGATACGTGCCGGCCTGTGTGCACAGCTTTAGGGTGAAGTGGTGTTTGTCCAGGTAAATGGTGCTCATGGAGTGGATGAGTCTCTGTCGGACCGCCAGCGGCCGGCGATGTAGGACTCTCAGTGGAGTCCTCTGAGCGATCTTCAGATCCTAAACACACACACACTTAGTCATCAGCACGTCTCTTCTCATGCTTTCACCTCAAATAGATCAGAAAGACCTCAGCAAGACCTTGATGTTTCCTAGGAATTCCAGATCAGTGCTGTCGATGGCTTTCTGCGTCCAGATGAGGGCACTGTAGGTTTTCGTCTTCTCCTCTTCACCCTCTTTCATGCGGCTTGTTGCTTCTCTGGAGAAATAAACACACACCTTAAAAATGCAGTTTCTTACATAGATCTTTGACAATCAATGGATATTTGTGCTTATATGCAACACATACACACCTGGTTACGATCTGTAGGTCTCGTACTTTGATTTTATCAGACGACTGGTTGATTGTCTGTGGGACAGGAGAGAACAGGAGACAAAATTCACAATAGCAAGGTTGTGGTTATAATATAATTATATTTTTGTGAGCATCTGACTGAAAATTAAAGGAATAGTTCACCCAGAAAAGAACATTTGCTAAAAATTTGCTAGCCCTCAGGCCATCAATGCATTTTAACATTAAACAATCACTTCTGGTCAAGATACGAGTCCATAATCCATGAAAACGCTTCCTCCAGTGGAAAAAGTCTGGTACTTGATCTGTGCATATTTCTCTCCTGATTCAGACAAGATGACTTTTTCACTGGAGGAAGCAATATTCTGAATTATGGAAAAATTTCAACGGATTTGTTTCTTACAAACATGCAGTTTTTCACTTCACAATACATGAACTGATGGACTGGAGTCGTGTGGATTATTGTGATGTTTTTATCAGCTGTTTTGGACTCTCATTCTGACGGCACCCATTCACTGCAGAGGATCCATTCTTGAACAAGTGATGTAATGATAAATCTCTCCAAATCTGTTCCCATGAAGAAACAAACTCATCTACATCTTGGATGGCCTGAGAGTGAGTAAATTCTCAGCAAATTTCTATTTTTTGGGGTAAACGTTTGTACCTCCTGTAGTTGTTTGATTTCAGTTTTGTTGAATTTGGTTCGATGGGGGTTCAGCAGCTCCACAGCGAACGGTCGACCTGAAAACCACAGAAACAACACATACATTATGACAATTACATGATGACACCAACACAAACATCAATTCTGTAACATATAAAGAAACCAGAAGCAGGTAAGTGTGGAAATATACTGTTTCTGTTGTGTTTTACCATTTCCCAGAGTCCTCACATCCACATCCTCCCGTCCTGAAGATGAGAAGTTAAAACCTACATGGAAGAGACACGTAAAAAGACTGTTTATAACCAACAGTAAATCTTGCAGGTCTGAAATCATTCTTTGAGGTGTTTGCAGTGCCATCTGAAAATAACACACATGCTGTCTACAGTTTGGGATCCCAATCTGACTGGGGCGTCCCACACACAGACGCTTACCATCAGCTCTGAACGAGGACAGGAGAGGAGCAGCAATCAGCTCCTCCACAGATCCATCCATCCGTCTCTCTCCATCGATCACCCACGGCGTCTGTGGAAGCTCCCGCGAAAACTTATTATACCGACCTGCAGAGACCAGATCAAAAGTTTGGGTTCAGTAAGAAGTTTTTAAAGACATTAATACTTTTATTCAGCAAGGATGCATTAAATTAATCTAAAGTGACAAAAGAAATGTATGTTTCAAAAGATTTATATTTTTAAATAAATGCTGTTCTTATGAACTTTCTATTCATCAAAGAATCCTGAAAAAAATGTATTATGGTTTCCACAAAAATATTGAATCAGCACAACTGTTTTAAACACTGATAATAATCAGAAATGTTTCTTGAGCAGCAAATCAGCATATTAGAATGATTTCTGAAGGATCATGTGTCTCTGAGGACTGGAGTAATGATACTGAAAATTCTGCTTTGAAATAAATTGCATTTTGCAACATATTCAAATAGAAAACAGTTAATTTAATTTGCAGTAATATTTCACAATACAGTAACTTTTTTGGCTGTACCTGCTATAAAGACAGATGTGTGGAGACATGTGGTGTCCAGCGCTGTACATCGAGTGTTTGCTTTCTTTGGTGGACATGGGTAATGCCTGCACACAATACATCACACATTGAAAGGAAAGGACCAAAAACTTTCTCATGTGAACAGAAGATTGAAAACACTCACCTGCTAAACTTCTCGTCAGAGATCTTCTCCAGAGCTTTAACCACCGCCATCCTGGTGAAGATGGACTGAGAGACAAAGAGGAACATAACTACACTGCTTTTATATTCAAAAAGGGCACTTTTGATTTTACAGGTCAGGAACACGGATTGAGGACTGGAAATAACATGGGAAAGCTTACCGCTTTGTTTTTGGTGGGTTTGAAGCAGTCTGGACAGGTGTTTGCTCTGCACACAGAAAGACACATCTGTGTTAACCAGAAAGTGACGTCATTTGGGCTCATTCTACATCATGATGGCAAGACAAGTCAATTTACATTTATGCATTTAGCAGACATTTGAATGCAAATCAACTTAAACACTCCATTTTCAAAGTTCTACCTAAATTTATTCCATTTTGGTTTTTTTTTTTTTTTTTTTTTTTTTTTTTTACGCAAGTAGTAGTATCGTCTGATCAACAATTCGAACCTGCCACAAAAGTTATAGTGTAACGTAAGAAAAATGATCAAACAAACACTTCTTGTCATTGACCACTTACAAGAAATGACAGTCCTCCTCTGTTTCCGGATGTACAAAGCCGACGCTCACTTCACACGGACTCTGCGGATCACAGAACCAAGAGATTAAACGATAGCGAATTATTCAGAAAATCAGTCAAAGAGGAAGACTCACATTGGCTATGACTGCAGCTCCCAGTTCCTGTCCGATCTTTCCCTGTACGGCCCACTTGAAGGCGTCCTTCACCTGGATGACATCATCTTTACCCAAACACATGCTCTTCTCTCTGCAAACACAGCATTATGAGACTTCATACGGATACTGCCGCCACTGCTAGGGATGATGGGAAATATGTGCTGCTTACATACCTGACTTCTTTTTTGACATGCAACCAGCAGGAATGCTGTGGAAATGCACAGAGAAGCACATTATCATCAAAATAATTACAGAGCCATGCATCTTGAAAAAAAGCCCTAATATTACCTTGTTTGATGATTTTTCATATATATAAATATATATATATATATATATATATATATATATATATATATATATATATATATATATATATATATATATATATATATATATATATATATATACACATGTATATGTATATGTATACGTATATGTATATGTGTGTGTGTGTATACACACACATCCTTGAATGTGTGGTTTACGGGGACTCGCCATAGTCGTAATGGTTTTTATACTGTACAAATTGTATTTTTTTATTGCCCTACACCAACCCTACATCTGTAGGTTTAGATGTAGGGTTGGTGTAGGGCAATAAAAAAATACAATTTGTACAGTATAAAAACCATTACGACTATGACTATTACGACCCCTTACAGGAAACTACTGCCAATTTTTGAATTTCATAAAACACCGTTTAGTATGTTTTTTAAGCCTTTTGTTTTACGGGGACACAGGAAGTGTCCTCATAAACCATGTTTACGTTGTAGTACCCATGTCATTATACACATTTGTGTCCTCGTAAACCATATATACCAGTACACACACACACAAGTGATATTAATTACATATTTATACTAGATACATGATACATTTTGCAACATAGACATCTGGGTTGCAAAATGTATCATTTAACTTATGTTACGAGTGGAAGAAAGTGGAAATCAGGATTATGCATAAAGTAATGTCTTCAGAATCATTCATAAATGTAACAATAATCTGAGAACTGCGCAAATAGTTGTAATCGGACTCAGAGGAAGACGAGAATCATGTCTTTGTGGCAGTTTTTCTGCTGATTAAAGGATAATACGAGACTTCTTCACCTTATGAATGGTTATTGAAATCAAAAATGCTAAGGAATCCATCATATTTTGTGTAAAAGTGTGATGTGCTTGAGCAAAACAAGCACTACTTTTGTAACCAACACCTCAAAATTAGTAAGAAACAAGTATCGGATATCATTCAGCAAATAGGGCGGTGTGGCAACAGGACTCACCTCTCTGACGGACAGCTGAGCGGGAAGAGAAACAGTCAACACCAGACTGTCAAACTCATACTGTTGTTTTTTCACAGCATCTGACACCTGCAGATAATACAATTCATAATCTATGTTCACACAGCAGCAGAATACAGATCAGCCTAATAAAACATGTAAAAACACACCTGTTTGGCGAAGGTGGGATCACAGAAGTCCTGCAGGACTCCTAAGCAGACGGGACAAATGTCTGAGTCCGTCTGTGCTGGTGTAACAGAATCCTCCACGCTGCCCTCATCTATTCTCATGCGTTTATTCGGCGGCTCGTCGGTTTTCTCCTCACCAGAGGCATTGTGAGACTGAGGACTATTTTCCTCACTGATGAAGGAGAGAAGCTCCTTGTGTAAGTCCTACAAACGGGAATGTTCATTACTGACATATACACATACGATGCAGCTATATCAAACAAAACCTGGTGATTTTCGGGAAACGGTTGAACATGAGAGACCTGGTAGGATCGTCTGTAAGCGGAGCAGGTTCCCACACAGCAGAAGCGCAGAACGCATCTCGCACAGCAGCCGGCGCACAACAGCTTTCTGACGATGGGCCGGTCCTTCTCTTTGAGGGACAGCATACTGCTGAGAAAAAAAGAGAGAATGAAGGCAAAATATATCATTAAATCTTATGCAATTTGTCCTAAATAAATGTCACAACATTTAAAGATATGATGAGACAATTTTTGGATTAGTTCATTTAGGATGCGAAACCGAAGACACATTCTCAAGCCTTTTTAATAATACATTATGCCAATTAAGTTTTTTAATAAAGATATGTTAGTTTGTTAGTCAATTCGTTTAAGTATACATATATTTATACTAAAATTATTCTGTTATCATTACAATCAACTATTTTTTATTTTTTAATCATAGTTTCAAAAATTCTGAGCATGCTTCAGAGAGAAAAAAAACAGACAAATACAGGCAAAAGAATATAATTAAATATTATGCAATTTGTTCTGAATAAATGTCACAATGTTTATTGATGTGATGACAAATTGATTTATTAAAGGAATAGTTTATATAGGATACTAAACTGAAGACACAAGCTTAATTATTTTTAAATAATGCATTATGCCAACTAAAATCTAAAAATACTTTTTTTAATCAATAAAATATGTTATTTTGTATGTCCATGCATTTACATATGTATTATTAAAATGATTCTGTTGTTAATTAGAAACAAGTTTTTAATGAGAATCATATTTTAAAAATTGAGTAGTTCTATGACAAACATTAATTGCATAACTTTAACATACTATTAAATGTTATAAAATGCCATAACATTTAATATACATTATGAAAATAAAGTTGAATGTGTTTTATTATTATTATGATTTATTTTGCAAAACACTAATGCAATCCAAAAATGTAGGAAAACAATGCATATTGTTTAATATGCAACAATGCATAGTGTTTAAATTTCAAGAACTAGAAATGGACCTAGTAGTTTTTATTAATAATGAGTGACAGTCTATCTAACACTTTGCTCAACTACATGCCATTTATATTCTTTATTATTATTATTATTTTTAATAAAGACAAAATCTTGGCTATTATTTCCACGAATTCGCATTTATGGTGTTTTGATTAAATTGTTAATACATAAAGAGGAAGCTGGAAGCACAGAGATGGGGGCAGGTCAAAATAGCATCATCGTGATATAAGAAAAGGACTAAATATTGTGGATTTTTATGTAAAAACGTCTATATTAACACATGATAAAAGCTACATCAGTTCATTACACATTATTTCTATGAGAAACACAAATGGCAGCTGTGTTATTGAATGAGCTGTCTCATGGTCCAGCTTACCTTCTCTGGATCGCTTCAATTCTGCAGTCAAACCTCAGAGAAACACACGTGTGTTTATGAACACAGCTCGCTGTCTCACTAAACTTTATATTTAACTAATTTTACACTAAAGCACAGAAACTGCCTGAGTTATATACTATAAATCATTTAACACAACATACTCTGACATATATATGTATAAGGGGGCGTTGTTGACCCACTATAAACGATTTCCTTACACTGAAACTGCGCACACGCTGGGCATGTTTTAAGACACCCCTATACGTCATCCTCACGCGCCGCACTGTCACGCTCGGGGTCCTTTCTCTGTTACCGTCGCGACCGGTGGATCTGGAAGGTTCTGCTTGGGATATCCGAGCCGAACGTTATCTGAACTCATCCGAACCGTACAGACGGCCCAGAAAGACCGGACAGCGTCCATCTGCGTCTGTGATTCCCGCGGAACGAAACAACGTAAATATTAGCCATAATGCCTGAAGCCGTAGCGGCTGCAAACGGGTCTAGAAACAAAGGAGGCGCGTATGTGGACCGGGACAAACCCGCCCAGATCCGCTTCAGCAACATCAACGCCGCGAAAGGTGAGAGATCTGAAATTCATATTAAAACTGTGAGAAACACTGTGACAGAGATTTGTTTTATTGTATTGTTGCAGCGCATTTCATATAGTGGAAGCATGAGTCAATAAAAGCCCTATACCGTTATAAACATGACCGTATCTGAATAAATGTTTCATTTCTGCAAATATGGCCCTGTTTAAAAGCGTTAGATGAGGAATATAAAGCTATGACATGTTATGTTTCTCATAATCACAACGCACACTCGCTTGCCTCCTTATAAGGTGTGGTCTTCTTTGACAACACATGCCATACACCGTGAGAAAGAATATACATACATATTGTAAATATAGTCAAAGTATAAAAATATGATTTTCATAAAATTAAGTAAAAGAGCATCACACACGTTTCATTCATTAAGTAAAGAAAGTCTTTATTGTTTTTAAGAAAATAAAATTCTAAAAATTGCATGTTAAACATCATCAATAGTTAAGTTTTAGTTATAATCTGTCATATATATATATATATATTTTTTTTTATGTGAAATATTCAAAAATATGGGACATATATATGTATGTCCCATATTTTTGAATATTTCACATAAAAAAAATATATATATGAAAAAAGTGTGTGTATATATATATATATATATATATATATATATATATATATATATATATATATATATATATACACACACACACACTTTTATTTTTTTCATATATATATATGCATATATATATATATATATATATATGGGTCATAGACGAAAAAGTTTAACCATAAAAACAATAAGTGTAATACTGCTTTAAATTGCTGTTGTTTTCCCTCCAAGAAAAAAAAAAATTCTGTTAAAATTAATTGCAATTTTGTTTTTGTTTTTCTGAGCCAAAAATAAATATCACACATTTTTCTCTGATTTACTAAATTTACCCATTAAAATGTCATTGTGTAACAATCTTGTCAGGCATATTTACAACAAAAATCTATTTATGACACATTAAAAGACGAATTACTTTCACCCCAAATACTAATTAGTTGTAATTTTACATTTTTTTTAAATTTGCTACTATCCTAGGTTTTGTCCATTTGTCAGTAAGATTTTTTGCTCATTTAAAACACAATACAATTTAATATGCTTCCTTTATTTTTTTTATATATTTTAATATGTACAAGTCAGATTAAGCATGTTGTTTGAATTTTTATAAAAATGAATGATTGATCCTGTCTTTTGTTTGACAGCTGTCGCAGATGCCATCAGAACAAGTTTGGGCCCTAAGGGCATGGATAAAATGGTTTGTTTTTACGATTTCCTGATATAAATCTTATCATATATGAAAGTTTATGCTTAGCCTGACTTGGTTGTATATCGATGACTGTATTTTCAGTGCACTTAGTGAATGTATTTGTTCTCTGTAGATTCAGGATGGAAAGGGAGACGTCACCATCACTAATGATGGAGCCACAATCCTCAAACAGATGCAGGTGCTGCATCCTGCAGCCAAAATGGTAAATCATTGATTCAGTCATTTTTCTTCATTTGAATAACCTGATTGAAAGTTTGTTTTATTTTTTTATTTTGTTTTAATCCGATTAGCTGAATGTGAACATGGTTCCTCTATAGCTTGACTTGCCTGTTTCATTGCTTATGCGTTGTGACTTTCTGCCCATTCAAAGTGATTCACAAATTTCAAAATTAAGCATTCTAAATATTAGTTGTGTTATTAATAGATAAAAGGCAGAAGTCAATTATGAGAGCAGTGCAGCACATTGAGAATCAATTTTGAATCTAATTGCATATGTCAAAGGTCACGTCTGGAGTATTATGGGATGTTTCTGTGTGTGTTTTAGATGGTGGAGCTGTCTAAAGCTCAAGATATTGAGGCTGGTGACGGCACTACATCAGTGGTGGTGATTGCTGGAGCTCTTCTTGATGCCTGCACTAAACTGCTACAGAAAGGTAAGCTTTAGTTACGTTAAATCTTTATACAACATGCAACATATTAGTTATGAACATTAAAGGGACATTAAATTGGACTGGACATTAAAGTGATAGTTGAACCGAAAATGAAAATTGTCGTCATTTACTCACACTCCACTTGTTTCAAATATTTAAGAGTTTCTTTCTTGTGTTGAAAACTGAAGTAGACCATTTGAAGAATGTTTGTAATCAAACAGTTGACGGTAGCCATTGACTTTCATAGTATTTTTTATCCGTACTATAGAAGTTAATGACTACCATCAACTGTTTGGTTACCAACATTCTTGAAATGATTATTTTTTTTTGTGTTCAACAGATGAAAGAAACTCATATAGGTTTGAAACAAGTGGAGCATGAGTAAATGATGACAGCATTATAGGTGAACTATCTCTTTAAATTGTAATAGATTTAGATATGTCAGTGCTGGTTTGCTATGCGTAGATTAAGCATATTCTGTAACTGAATCCTTTGATACAGTGAACAGATGTTTCACAGCCATTTTCAATCATTTAGGGTGTCCTTTGGCACTTTTACATAATTCTTAAAATGTCATAGCGGTGATTGTGTATGACAAAAATTCAGCATGATCTTTATGTTCTGTTTTTTCCTGTCAGGAATCCACCCGACCATCATTTCCGAGTCCTTCCAGAAGGCCATAGATAAAAGTGTGGAGATCCTGACGTCCATCAGTCAGCCGGTGCAGCTCAGTGACAGAGAGACTCTTCTGAACAGCGCCACCACCTCGCTCTGCTCTAAGGTGGTGTCCCAATACTCCAGCTTGCTCGCGCCCATGAGTGTCGACGCTGTAATGAAGGTCATCGACCCCACCACCGCCACCAGCGTCGATCTCCGCGATATCAACATTGTCAAGAAACTCGGGTGAGACGCAGGATAGAATTGCTCAATTAGTTATTAGGCCACAGACAGTAGTAGTTCCTCTTTGCAGAAGCAAATTCATTGATGTGTTTGTGTTTGCAGAGGGACCATTGATGACTGTGAGCTGGTGGATGGTCTGGTGTTGACTCAGAGGGTGGTGAACACTGGAGTGTCCCGTGTGGAGAAGGCCAAAATCGGCCTCATCCAGTTCTGCCTGTCCCCTCCCAAAACTGATGTATGTGATCATGCTTCAAACTGATATATGAAAACCGGCATTTGTCTTCAAGATCATAGTCATTGTGTTAATGGGTTTGTGTGATGCTTCTGTTGGGACAGATGGACAATCAGATTGTGGTGTCGGACTACGCTCAGATGGACCGTGTGCTCCGAGAGGAGAGAGCTTACATCCTCAATCTGATCAAACAGATTAAGAAAGCTGGCTGCACTGTGTTGCTCATCCAGAAATCTATCCTGAGGTACAAAATGCCATCAGACAGTCACTAAGTTAAAAAAGTTATATATAAGCTAGATAAACTATATAACTATTATATGACACATTTTAGTGTATCAGGCAACTGTCAGAGGTTCTCATGGTGTTTGTGAATGCTCATGTCTTTCAGAGATGCTCTGAGTGATCTGGCCCTTCACTTCCTGAATAAGATGAAGATCATGGTGGTCAAAGACATCGAGAGGGAGGACATTGAATTCATCTGCAAAGTATGACCAGCATGACTATTAAGTGCTTTTTTAAAGGCTGCATGTGAGTGTAAGGTTTGTGTCTGATATCTCACACATTCTGAAGTGGCTGTCTCTTTATTCTTTCCCATCAGACTATTGGGACCAAACCTATAGCTCATATTGACCAGTTCACTCCAGAGATGCTGGGAACAGCAGAGCTAGTAGAAGAGGTTAACCTGGATGGATCAGGCAAACTAGTGAAGGTAACCTACATTTTAAAAGGTAGATGCAATGTTTTTCTCATGCATACAGGACGAGAAACATAATTTGCGAATTGATATTTGCTTAAACATTTATTTATAGACAGATACTCCAGATGCAGAGATGCATGTGTTTTTATTCAGTCCGTGCTGGATAATGACAGCAGTGTTTGATTTGTGTAGATCACAGGATGTGTAAATCCAGGAAAGACTGTCAGTATTGTCGTCCGTGGTTCCAACAAACTGGTGATTGAGGAGGCAGAGCGATCCATCCACGACGCCCTCTGCGTCATCCGCTGTCTGGTCAAGAAGAGGTAACAAAGATCGCAAGACACTCCAGTGTTTTTATGGATTTCTCCACAGATAAGAATTACTATCAATCAAAAGCCAAATTAATTGGCTGATATTTGACTATTTCCAGCATTGGCATAATTTAGTACATTGCATTGAAGAAGTAGTTCACCCAAAACTGAAAATTTGCTTAAAGTACTCACCCTCAGGCCATCCAATATGTAGATGTTTTTTTCCTTCATAGGAACAGATTTGGAGAAATTTAGCATTATGTCACTTGCTCACCAATAGATCCTCTGCAGTGAATGGGTGCCGTCAGAATGAGAGTCCAAACAACTGATAAAACGTCACAGCAATCCACACAATTCCAATCCATCAATTAACATCTGGTGAAGTGAAAAGCTGCACGTTTGTAAGAAACAAATTCATTAAGTTGTTTTCCACTTTAAACTGTTGTTTCTGGCTAAAATACAAGTCCATTCACTGCTGAGGATCCATTGGTGAGCAAGTCATGTGATGCCAATTTTCTCCAAATCTGTTCAGATGAAGAAACAAACTCATCTACATCTTGGATGGCCTTCAGCATATTTTGTTTTTGGGTGAAACTTTTCAGGTCTTGTAGTCAGTAGAAGCTGTTTGCTAACTCATCCTCTTCCTGTGCGTCTGCAGGGCCCTGATCGCTGGCGGTGGAGCACCAGAGATTGAGCTGGCGCTGAGGTTGGCAGAATATGCCCGCAGTCTGAGCGGCATGGAGGCGTACTGTGTGCGTGCGTACGCCGATGCCCTCGAGATCATTCCCTCAACTCTGGCTGAGAACGCCGGTCTTAATCCCATCTCTACGGTCACTGAGCTGCGCAACAGACACGCACAGGGAGAGAAGACGGCCGGGATTAACGTCCGCAAGGTGTGATTTTCAACCACATAGTTCTCAATAGTGCAGCCTACTGACAAAACCCTTAAAAATAAGCATTTAATGAGTCTTTTGGTCTCTCAGGGTGGCATCTCTAACATCCTGGAGGAGCTGGTAGTTCAGCCTCTGCTGGTCTCCATCAGCGCACTCACCCTCGCCACAGAAACGGTCCGCAGCGTCCTCAAGATTGATGATCTCGTGAGTGATTTGCTATGTCTGAGTATTTAAAGGACCCTAAAATTGGTACTGATGTTGACTTTAAATGCACAAGCATTAATGTCTCGTCTCTTCTGCAGGTGAACACGCGATAAAGTGAATGTGATTAGTGAAGGAAGATCCAACCCCACACTAGCACCCAGATAAGACCAACTGATCTGTCGCTGTTACCTGGAGTAATTTAATAAAACATGTTTTTTTGACACAGTAACTCTTGTCTTTTGTTGTTGTTTTTTCGTCTTTGATATACGTGGTTTGTGTAGAAGTTTATTTACATAGAGGTCAGTGCATTACTACTGCATGTCAGTAAGTTTAATCTTGTTAATCGTTTTATCTGATCAGAGACAGGGCTCTAAGGCCTGAGAAAGTCTGAAATCAAGACCTGACGATTCACATTTGTAATCAACAACCTTGCGAGTTAAAACCCAGTTTTGCATTTTTAAAATGCACTAAAAATAATAATAAAATACATAAGAATGGAAAACGGTCACAGTTTTTACCTAAATTAAGTTGAACAATAAACTTGTATGATTAAAGCTGCTACAGTTAATAAAATGCTACAATTTGTGTTAAAATTGATAGTTATGTTCTGAAAATGTTTTTTAGCAACAAAATTGCTAAGTTGGCAACACTGGAAACTGTTGGTGGCGGTTTTATACGTGCGCGCTCCCGCGGCAGAGCGTCACTACGCGGTCAGTGTTGCCAGATTGGGCGGTTTTGAATTTGATTGTGCGGGTAAATATTGGCTTGGGCTGGTGGACAAAATTTGGGCTGGTTTTTGGTCAGTTTGGCGGTTTTCAAAACATATCAATTATATAGGCTAACTGGTTAACAAACAAGCCCAAGTGTGCATATATAGCCTACTGCATGCATCTAATCAGTCATCACAACGTTACTAAACGCGCACGCGGCAACGACGACTGGTGCTGATGTTGATGATTCACGAGTGACTGGTTTTTAGCGCGATAATGATCTGATTTTGAATGTAAGTGATCATAATAACAATATATAGATTCGATGGTAAAGAGTGGAGAGTGTTTTAACTCTAAAAACGTGAATTACACCTGTTGAGGGAGATGATATTGTGAAATTCTTACTAGAAAATATTAGTTTATTGAAAGAATGAATGGTAATGAAGAAAATCAATATAATGGTTATTATGTGAAATCATTTCAATGCTTAGTATTCTAAAAACAGATGGTAAGGTAATAGTGGTAAACTTCCATTGCAAATGTTGGGAGATTTCCAGAAGATGACATAGAGTATGATGTATTACTTATGTGATTGCCTCCAGGTGGTGGCCTTGGCCAAATGCCACCATTATAAGATAAGCTGAGAGGACAAGAAGACAATTGTGGAAGACCGGACAGGCATAACAAATAAAAAAAATAGAAAGAACCAACTTTGATACATTGTATAAGAAGAGAGTGTATAAAACATGGAGCTTGGACAAACAAAGACTCAGAGGCAGTGGATGTGGCGGCTGTCTCTCGGCTTTGTTACATTGTGTAATAAAGTCTTGCTTCTGGCACCTGGAACCCTGCTGTTTGAGCTTTTTTGACTGCGCTGAAGAGATCTTCTCCCTCTCTGCTCCACGACATAGACTTGGCGTCACGAACAGGATTGGATTGAGGTCCGGTGTCCGGGAGAGCCCTTGCAGGCGGGGCCGAGTTGACACGCAAACTAATCCGAAATTAAAGACGTCTATAAGAGGTAAGCAATTTTGCTTATATTGGAAATAAGATTGTTTGCGTAGTTAACTAAGGTCACGCCTGTAATGGTAATCTGGGACAGGGCTTCACCAATCAACGAATGTAAGATTAGTATGAAAAGAGTGTAAAGTAAGTGTATATAGATTGACGGGTTCCAGGTTCCAAAAGATACGCCCTTAGTAGAATAGTTTAGTAGTCCAAGCGACATATCCTAGGTGGGAGATCAAGGGATACCAGGGAGCGGCTTGTAGGTTGGTTAAGCCTGGCCCTGGTAGATTCTCACAGAGGTATATGAACGCTTCCCAAGTGGGGGGTCAAAGGGATATCAGGGAGCGGCTTGTAGGTTGGTAAAAGCCTGGCCCTGATCGACTCCCACGAGGGCGTAGTGAAAGAAGCACAAGAGGTGCAGTGCCTAAGGGAGGCACAGAGTGAGAAGCACAAGAGGTGCATGAGGCCTAAGAGAAGCCCAAGAGGGGCTGCCCAAGAGGGGCTTAAAACCCGTGGTTACCGCTTCCTAAGTGAGAGGTCCAGGGATACCAGGGAGCAGCTTGTAGGTTGGTTAAAAGCTTGGCCCTGGTGGACTCTCATGACCGAAGGTCTGATCGGGCGGGTGTCTGCAGACTAGAGAGTTAAAGTGTTAGTCTTTGTATTGTCCATTATATGTTGAGAAGAGATATCTGTATGTGTTAATGCATTAAATGAATGTTTGTGTGATTGGATGAGAATGATATGTGTCTGATGTGAATGCCTTTTGGTTTGACTGAAATGAATGCAAGAAAGGGATGTGTAAATATGTAAATATTTTTTGGTAGAAACAGAGTGAAGAATCAGTGTAAATAATTATAAGTCTGAAATAAAGACACTATATTGAGTGGAGTATGTTAACATAATTGAAAAAGTTGAAAGAACAAAGAATACTCCATAGAATTGGCTTTGTTGATTGTTTGGACATCGTCCAAATTATCAACGTTGTGATCCAAATTGTCAAACTGAATTATTGTTAAAGAAAAAGAGCAACTGATCGCCTTCCAAAAGAGGAGAGAGAGATCAGGTGTTTGATTTTGCTGCAGTTGTAAATAGAGGGAGAGAAAGTGGGGGCCTTGTGTACATAAGTGTATGAGCTCATTGTGTGTATATGGATACATGAACTGATTGTGTGTATGTGTGCTCATGAGCAGAGTGTAAGAGTGTGAGTGCTGCAAGTAGTGTGTGTATTGCCGTGTGAGTTGTGTGAACTGAGAGAATGTGAGAGAAATTAGAACAATTATTTTAAAACTAATAACATTACAACGAATTGGCTCTATTGATTATTTGAAGATTGGTCAAATTGTCACCATATATAAAATAAATAACACTGAAAAGTTTTTGTTTCTCTCCTGTAGTAAGAATGAGCATATGAACCAAGTGTGTCTATGAGAGAAAGGAGGGGCTGAGAGAGGAATCTCGTGAGTGAGAGAAAGGAGGGGCTACAAGGAGAAAGTGAGAGTGGGGGCATTGAATGTGTGTGTAAGCTAAGTGTGTGCGTGTAAGTGCTGCTGATAGTGAAGGTAGGAGTGTGAAGGAGGGAGGAAGAAAGGGAGGAACAAACGGAGGAGATATTTGAGTGGTCATTTTGTGCCCGTCTCATCCAAAATAGAATGAAACAAACAGAGAAATAGAAACACCTTGATGATTTAAATGAATGGGAAAGTGAAAAAGAATATCAGCAATTTCAGGAGACCTTGGTAAAAACACAAGGAATCCACAACCATTTTTGGATGGAATCAAGTTTTGTTGATTTGGATGGACAGGTACAAAGGTTGACAGAATTCAAGAAAAATAGTTTTCTTAGAAAATTGACCAAAATCACAAATTTGAGAGAAAAATCAATTGAATGGCCAGTAATACCTTGGGAGGATGTGGTTTTCAAACATATAACGAGTTGTAAATTGGTAAATAATTTTTTCAGGCTCTGTGCTCCAGCATCTTCCCAATTGGAAACTGCATTAAATGTAATTGATATTCCAGTCGATCCAGTGGTAGCACCCTATCTGAAGCGCAACTGGGTAGGCCAGTGGTCAGTACTTGAAACAGGAGCTACAATCCTTGGTAATGTACATCTCAGAATATCAGATGATACAAGAGAAGTGATCTGGACATCTAAAATTCTGTTTAGGTCAAAAGAAACAGGAAATGCACAGCCAATGGATATGACTGGCAGAACTGTGAGATGTTTATAGGTTATAATTGAGATAAGAACTCAGCCACAATATACAACATTTGTGGGTGGAAATCCAAAAAGATCAAGAAAAAGCTTAATCACAGCAGTTTGACATGCTGAAATCAATGCTCAATTAAACTGAATAAAAGAGAAAGAAACAAAAGTGACAGACAAAGTAGTTGTGAATAAGAAAAGCAGGGGGACAAGGGGTAGAAAAATTTTAACATTACAGGAAAAAGTTTATTGATTGATTATATGGAACCCCTAAACCTAATGTGGTGTACAAGAGATGAATTGAACATTAGTGTGTTCAAGACACAAGAATTTTGCATAGAATTAATGCCATCTTTCACTCACTCAATTTGGGCAGGAGGAGTGACGGCTACAGGTCGCAGATTTCATTTGAGAAGGCTGTGGAGTTTTGAGGCATTTAGCTTGAGAGAAAACATAATTTGGACAAAAAGCAATTTGTAATGGAAAGAACCAGGAGGCCTTGTGTTACCCTTCAAATTATTAACTAGAAAACATATGGTGATTATTTTGAAATATTTGAGACAAACTATCCAGCTTTCATAAATAAGGTGATAAGTCCTCTGCCCAGCAAAAAGTCCAGGTGGAAATCAGGGGTCGGATTCTTTTAGTGGTCCTCGTCTGATGAGCCTGGTGAAGAGTAGTTAATAAATTTAAGGTGCTGAGGTTAGAGAGGTAAATCACCAAAGGGAAATTAAAGCAACAATAATCCACTATATTAGATAAAGAAGTCTGAGTTTAAAAAAAAAAAAAAAAAAAGTCAACTCCAGTAGAATTATTGATTTCCAAAAATCCAGCCTGTAAAGAAGCAATAAGGGATTTCTCGAAAAAGTGGGCAGAAAGAACAAAGAAATTGGTTACCAAATGGCCAGCAGAGGGAACATTTGATGTGATAATGTGTAGAGAAATAGAGGTCTTGTTAAAAAAATAAAAAATAAATAAATTACAAGACCAATGACAAAATCCAAAAAGCGAAATGAAAAAAGGGAACAAGAATTAGGGGTATTGGCCTTGTTTAAACAACAAGGAATCAAATTATTGAAATTAAAAAGGGAAAATAAAAAAGATGAAATTAAAGAAAGGCCACCTCCATATGCTCCTTCCTGCGATCAAGTTGTAAACCAAATGCCTGTGGTACAGGGAAAAATAGATCTAAAAGGGCCAATAGAATTGGAGGGATATGTACATGATTCAAACACAGAAACTGATAGAAATGAACAGAGCTGTAGAGATGAGGTGAGGGAAAGAGCAGACAGACATCAGGGAAGAACAACACACTCACTCAGCCATGAGGGAGGGGCTGAACTCACAGGAGCAGAGGCTGAGAACATTTACGCCACTGTCACAGCCACGACAAAGAGAAAGAGAGAGGACAACCTACCAGGAGGAGTCAAGGATTGAAAGAAGGGGGGCCAGAGACTGCAAAGAGGAAGAGAAAAAAGGTGAGCCACTCTCATATCATTGTCTTTCAGAAATGCTTGAAGAATTGGAAGACTGCCATAATCATTTAACACCAGTAGATGAAGAAGAGGAAAACTATCAAGACAGAGAACTTGAAGAAGCTTCTGAAGGAAGAACGACACCTACGGACTCCATCGAGGTAGCACTGGTTGACATGGAGGAAAGATACAACAGAACAAGAGAGAGTCTTAAGAAAGCTGTCGACTTGACAAGAGAAGAATATAACCAAGTTGTGACATCATTGCAACAAGAAATAAGTGAACTGTTGAACAACAGTCAAACAGAGCAACTACATCCAAGCTCACATGATTATGCCCAGCAAAAGCAGTATAAGTAGCTGGTACATTGATCATGCAAGATATAGAATATCCAGATGACCTGTTGAAATCCTGCCAAACACCAAGAGGACCGAATATCCAATGCAAACTGATCCAAATTTCCTGAAGGGGGAACCAATGGGAGAAACTGAGAACCCCACCACCTACATTCAGAAACAACTGAAACGATGGAAAGAAGAACTGGAAAGAGATCCAGAACAAGACAGAGTACTGACAGCACTCTTCAAAACCTCCAATCATGTGGAAGCCATGCCTGCAGCAGTGAAAGTGAAGCTGGAGGATGTGGTAGGTCTGAATTCAAAGTCACACAAAGAATTCAGAGAGCATGTGGTCCATGCTGTGGAACAATACAGAAGACAAGAGCTAAAGATGAAGACCCAAGAAAAGGAGCTGCAAAGAAAACTGACTGAGATGCAGCTTGAAGAACTACTCAACAAGAAGAAGAAGGTCCAAGCAGTACAGAAGGAAGACCTCTCAGCAGTGATGGCACCTGTCAATGCTTCAGTGCCTGTCAATCCACCAGCACCAATGAATGTGCCTGTACCTGTACATCAGACTGCAGCAGCACAAGTGACAGCTGCTGGAACAGTCAATACACCACAAGAACCAGCACCAGTGTAATATATCTTAAACCAGAGCAATCAAACAACAGGAACTGGAATAGACAGCAACAACAAGGAGGACGTGGCAGAGGAAGATTTAACAACAATCAACAGAGAGCTGGTGGCCCACCAGGAGTGTGATGGGGATGTAATTGGCCTGGAAGAGACTGCCCCATAAATCCTTGGCAACAGAACCAACCAATGGCGGTAGGAGTTAACTATGGACAGCCACAAATGCAAGCCCAAACTATAGGACCAAAAGGTGCAGCTCTGCAGATAGATAGGGAAAAATTCATTGACGAATGGTTTGAGGTACCAAATTCAGTTCCCCATGTTACCTTATATGTAAATAAAGACTGTGTTTCTAAGGACTTAGGACCCATGATGCAAACAGCAGAAAAAGCAAGTGAGAAGCCACAGAAAATCATCTAATTTTCCAATCAGCAGATAAAGCGTATCTTAAAAATTTGTGTGCTACTCCAATAATGGGAGTCCCCAGAATGGTTATAAACACATAAATTGAACCAAAAGTTAAGGGACATCAAAAAAAAAAATAAAAAATAAAAAATAAATAAAAAAGCAAACTGAATTAAGAAAATCAATGGAGAAACAAGTACCATTAGAACTATGGTCTCAACATGATACAGATGTAGGGTTAGTAAAATCAGCCAATCCAATTAGAATAAATCTCAGACCAGGAGCTAAACCACCTAGAAAGTTACAATACCCTTTGAAACCTGAAGCAGAAGAGGGAATAAAAAAGACAATTGAGGGATTAATAAAAGAAGGAGTGCTACTAGCTATAGTAACACCCCAATATTGCCAGTGGCTAAAGCAGATAAAACAAAATGGCGTTTGGTGCATGATTTGAGAGTGGTGAATGAGGTTGTGGAGGATTGGCCTACTGAAGTTGTAAACCAGCATAAATTGCTAACTAATGTTCCACCTGTTGCTAATTATTTCAGTGTGATTGATCTTTGCTCCGCCCTTTTTCAGCATTCCCTTAGTAGAAGAGAGCAGACCATTGTTTGCATTCACCTACCAAGGTAAAAAACTTACATACACGAGAATTATTATAGAAATGCCTCATTTATATTGCTGTGAAACAGCAATTAAATGAAATTAATGTAGGGTAACAAAAGGGGAGCAACATGTAATGAAAATGGGCTTTGACAGTTTCTTGAGAGGCATATGATTGCTACTATTATATTGCTTGCAATCCTAATCTCTGACGCGCATGGTTTTGACCATTGCGCGAGGGGGGAAGTGATTAGAAAAATTAAGCGACAGGATTACTGGTCATCTTATTTACAGGCAATGATGGACGAATTTCTATCTGAATGCGACGTTTGTGCCCAAAACAATGTTAGGAAAGGAACATCTTCACCTATAGCCCATATACCAGTCCCAGAAGGGCCATTCAAACACTAGTAATGGATTATGTAGACAAGATAAAATCAATCAGAAGCAATAGAAGACTGAGTAAGATTACTACAAGGGGTGACAATATAGGAGGGGACCTAAACGAATCTGTACAGTCCCTGCAAAAAGACAAAGAGTGAAAAGAGCAAATAAGGCAGTCCCAAGTGTATACATATATTCGAATGGCCAATCAAGGGAATTCTAGAGCAATTTAAGGCCAAGAATGAGATAAAATATGGATTTGAGTCAATATTCATAATATAGACACCTTTTATCAAGAATATAGAGTGGATAAACTATATTTATTGTAATAAGCAGAGATTTATTAACTATACTGATGATGCACAGACAAAACATTGAACTGGTTGTTGGTCGAAAAAAGGCGTATGTGTAATGCTTGGAACTGACTGTTGTATTTATATTCCAAGTAATACAGCCCCAGATGGGTCATTCACCAAAGCAGTGGAGAAACTGAAAAACCTGAGAGAGGAAGTGACCAAGAACGCTGGAGCAGATAAGCATATTGGGAATTGGTTTAATTCACTTTTTGGGGCTTGGGGACAATGGTTAACTCAAGTGGGCATCATAATAGCTATTGCTATTGTTGTGTTTCTTTTACTGTTTTGTTGTATTGTGCCTTTCATTAGGTCTATGCTGACCAAAGCTGCGGCCAAATAGATGATTAACATATCGGTTAAACCAACTGGAATTGACATTGGGTACACCAACGAACACAGTGTGGGACCTGGACTGGATGAACTCGATGACTTTGACTTGGATAATTTTGTGTGAGACCTTCCTGAGAAACAACGGAGTGGTAGGGAAGGGGTGCCTTTTTCTTTTTATCATTTTTTATTTTTATCTTTTAGAGTAGTATTAGAGAATTTGGGTAGAGTAGGCAGGAAGCTATAGGGTACTATGTATTTTCCTTTGGCATATGCCCCTTCCTGAAGTTATTTACTCCATAAATGATTTATGTTGAAATTACTATATTAAATTAAATGTAAAATGTGATTTTTTTCAATCAAAACAGAAAAAGATGAAGGTTTTAAGCAGGTCCCTGTCCATGTTATGAGACAGTGCTATCAGATAAAGGGAATGATAAAGAAGGACTATTTTCTGAGGGGTGACTGAGGGTCTGACTTGTCAGGGGTGCAATAACAGTGATTATTCATTCAGCCCGGCCTCCAGAGAATAGTTTTTGTTTCGATTACTTTATTATTCATATAATTATGACATGATTAAACTAATCAAAGATTTTATTATTGGTATAATGATTAATTGTTTTAACACTGGGAAACATCACTAGCAAGTTTGAAGGAAAAAGAGGATCGACGAGCACCTCAGTGCTTAGCAGCATGAGTAGATTCAACTGGAGGTTTAAAAACCCACCATCTACTCCAACACCAGACAGTGCTGGATGGCAAAAGACTTGCCTGAGAGCTCCTCTGGCAACGAAGGACAGCAGCACCAGATAGCGCTTCAGGCTACCGGAAATGTCTGAAGTTCCTCTGGCCACGTGGGATGAACCGGTGTACCTATCTTGCATTAAGTTGATTCATTTTGATTTTGATTATTTTGACTAATCACCTGTATATTCTACATAACCATGATAACCATGGGCAAGGCTCAAGAACATTTTCTGCACATGCTTACATACATATTGCTGATTTAACTAATTGATCATTGACCCCCAAAAGAATGTTTAGGTAGGGAAGCAGATTCTTTTACTCCTCTCTGGTCAAGTGGGAGGGGAGATGTTTGGGTCTGACTTCCTCTGGAGTGCACCGTCATGAAGAAACCAATTGTTAAAGACTGAATGACGGACCTTTATTGGTTCATAGATGAATTGAAGAGTGGGTGGACTCATGGTGTTGCACTCTGGGAAAAGGGTTTAGTGGTGAGACTTAGTTAAGTCTCAAAGGGGGGAATATATTGTGAAATTCTTACTAGAAAATATTAGTTTATTGAAAGAATGAATGGTAATGAAGAAAATCAATATAATGGTTATTATGTGAAATCATTTCAATGCTTAGTATTCTAAAAACAGATGGTAAGGTAATAGTGGTAAACTTCCATTGCAAATGTTGGGAGATTTCCAGAAGATGACATAGAGTATGATGTATTACTTATGTGATTGCCTCCAGGTGGTGGCCTTGGCCAAATGCCACCATTATAAGATAAGCTGAGAGGACAAGAAGACAATTGTGGAAGACCGGACAGGCATAACAAATAAAAAAAATAGAAAGAACCAACTTTGATACATTGTATAAGAAGAGAGTGTATAAAACATGGAGCTTGGACAAACAAAGACTCAGAGGCAGTGGATGTGGCGGCTGTCTCTCGGCTTTGTTACATTGTAATAAAGTCTTGCTTCTGTCACCTGGAACCCTGCTGTTTGAGCTTTTTTGACTGCGCCGAAGAGATCTCCCTCTCTCGGGCCACGACAATGACACAAAGGCTATATCACTGCAACACTAAAATCAGAGCACAGTTCAATTATTTAATCAAAATCTGTTTATATCTATACGATCCTGTCTTTTATCTTTTAATCGGTCCATATTAAAGCTGCTGGACTTGTTAGTTTTGACTGTGTAAAGTTCTATATTATGTTCAGTATGAACTTCACGAAAGACTTCTGTGTGAAATTAGTGCGACACGAAGCTGTTGTTAATTTTTATTATTGTCGGATTATCATACAGAATGACACAGTTTTGATTGTCATGTTGTGTGCATGAACGAGTGTGAAATACCTATGATTACGTTGCTTATTATAATCACTTATATTGGGCACTTTCTGTATTTAAATTCTGACTGTTGACATTGAAAATGATGCATGTGTTTTTCGGGGCTATCGGTTAATTTCTTGATTGCCGTTGTCTGCTTGCATATTTTAATCATATTTGGTAGTTCTCTTTAATGTATTTGCCCCGATTTGATCCATGGGAAATTTATCTAGCATTATATTTATATTATTTTGTCGTCATTATTTCGTTATAAGGAGTTAGAAATGGCTCTTATCACCCTTGATTTACATTTTATCACATTATTTTGACAGTTAAAGTTTTGGGCTGGAAATCGTCTGCCAATCTGGCAACACTGAACGCGGTCGTCAAGGAGACGCGCACCTGTTTCGGTCAAAGAAGCGGTCAGTCAGTCAGTCATTCATTTGAATCTGACAGTCTGGAAAGAGAGACCGACATGAAGAAGTCTCACCGCACGAATGTCCTGGTGACCTCCTGCCTGAAGACGCCCGTGGACCCGCACACTAAAGTCCCGTTAGCCCAGTATGAGAGAGAGAGGTCACTGCCTCGCGCCCCTGCGCTCGCGGACAACAGGCACTACGAGAAAGAGGTGATGCAAAACTAATAAACTGCCTTTTCTATTGATTAAACTATCAAACGAAGGTATTAGTAATTTTAAAATTACTAATAGTTTTGCACTTACCATATGGAGATACTTCTATTACAAAGAAAAAAACACGTTAGTTTAGTTAGTATCTTTCTGATAAGTTGTTTGGACTTTAAACATGGTTTTGAAGATAACGTTACTATATGTGACCCTGGACCACAAAACCAGTCATATATATATATATTTTTTTAATTGAGATTTATACATCATATGTTTCCATTGATGTATGGGTTTGTTAGGATAGGATAATATTTGACCGAGATCATACAACTAACTTATTTGAAAATCTGTAATCTGAGGGTGCAAAAAAATCTAAATACTGAGAAAATCGCCTTTAAAGTTGTTCAAATTAAATTCTAGCATTATTAATCAAAAATTAAGTATATTTACGGTAGGAAATTCACCAAATATCTTCATGGAACATGATCTTAATGTTCTAATGATTTTTGGCATAAAAGAAAGATCAATCATTTTGACCCATACATTGTGTTTTTGGCTATTGCTACAAATATACCCATGCTACTTATGACTGGTTTTGTGGTCCATTTGGTTAAACAGCTCATCTAAAGATGAAGAGGAAAGATTAACCTATTAAACTATTATGGTCTGACATAATGAAAATGTGTTTTTGAGGTTCAGTTAGCATGTTATCCTAATTTCAAAGTAAATCAATAGGCTTCTGTGGTTTTGATTGCATTTACTTAGGTATGCGAAATATAGCTGAATATAGCTTAATTCATAAATTTGCAAAACATGCAATACATATCCTTATTTAGCTGCATAAACGTGTTTAATATAGTGTTGGTTTCATGTTGAGTGTGGTGAAGAACCGTGAGACAATCTCCTGTATGAATGAAGAACACAATCTGCCATCTGGCCTTAAAGCTGACAGACCTGCAGATTAACAGCTTACACACAGAGAGACTCATCTTGTGTTACACACACAACTACTGACTGCATACAACTGTTTTCCAGACAGGAATTTCACAAAAAAAGAGTGTGACGTGAAAACACTGGGCTTTCAACCAACACTCCTCGATTTCACCACATAAACACTGTCAATCAAAGCATCACAATCTCAAAGAATTGTACTGATTAAGTATCTGAACCTATGATATGGATTACAGTGAAAAGTCTCATTGTGTGTATCTTCACAGATGGAGTATGACTCTGGATCTGAGCTGGCGACTGATGACCCTCCTGCTAAAGACAGCAGTGCCCTGCTGATCAAAGACTACCGCGTGTCGGGCGATCACATCGATCTCAGGGAGTTCTACTTCTCAAACCAAGAGTACTACCGTAAACTAGAGAAGCTGAAGAAGGCTCATCTCCAAACGATGGCCGAACTCGAACTCATGTATCGCAAGAAACTGGACCTCAAAGGGGTGAGCGCTGTGGACAACACTGATCGGACCAATCTGTGAGTTTATACATGAAAATATTTCTTATTCAAAACACACTGATAGCAAAACTTGTATCTTTAGGGGTACAACAGCTTGTCACTGGGGCAGTACCCTTAAAGTAACACCCTTGTAGCTTCTTTACCCTTAAAGGGTACATATTAGTACTTTAGAGTAGTAATATGTACCCAATATGTACTCTTATGGTACTAATATGCTCCCTTTAGGAGTAAAGAAGCCTCAGAGGTGTCCTTTTAAGGGTACTGCCCCAGTGACAAGCTATTGTACCCCTAAAGGTACAATTTGTGCACATTTTTTCTGAGAGTGCGCACAAACAAACACTTTAATGCATTTGTTGTTGTTTCCCTTTATAAACTGAAATTACCTTGGGTATGCACTACTTGTTCAAAAATTTGAGAGTGGAAATATTTTTTAAAGGTTTTTGAAAGATGTGTCTTATTTTTTACCAAGGCTACATTTTTTAAATAAAAAATACAGTAAAAACGGTAATATTGGGAAAAAATATTACAATTCAAAATATCTGTTTTCTGTTTAAATATATTTTAAAATGCAATTTATTTCTGTGATGCAAAGCTGTATTTTCAGCATCATTACTCCAGTCTTCAGTGTCACATGATCCTTCAGAAGTCATTCTAATATGCTGATTTGCTGCTCAAGATTAATTTATGATTATTATCGTTAATGTTGAAGATGTTTTTGCTACTTCATATTTTTTGCCTAAACTGTGATACATTTTTTCAGGATTCTTTAATAATTAGAAAGTTCAAAAGAACAGCATTTGTTTAAAATAAAAATATTTGCAACATCACAAATATCTTTACTTTCACTTTTGATCAATGTAATGCATCCTTGCTAAATAAAAGTATAAATTTTTCAAATAAAAATCTTACTGACCCCAAACTTATTAACAAGTGCATACATAGAACATTCCTTAACTTTAAATTGAAATGAAAAGATTATTAACTTTATTTATTTTATTTTTTTTGTTAAATAGTTCCCAACAAGGAAGGAGTCCAGTGATAACCAGCAGTCTTAAAAAAGCCCGTTCTGCTCTGGAGCTGCGGCAAACTTCAGATCTTTCTGACCTGTCTGATGAAGAGTGCATTGCTGACAATGGCAACACAGAGAAAGGCCTTCTTATCTCGCCCAAAGAGCACATCAAGAACATGTGGCAGGACTTCAGTGTAAATAAGCTTTCTCCACCTCAATGGCAGCCATTTTCATCCTCACTGCAAAGCTTACCTTCTGACTTCCAGTCCGCTGACAAACCCAAGAGTAGGATCAGGGGTCAACGGCTAAAAAAACGCAAGGAAATCATAGACGAGGATTGGCATCCAAGAGTAACAGTCCCCAAGCCTTTCCAGATGACCATTCGTGAGGCAGAACGCCGCAAAAAGGGCATAAAATCACGTTCAGAAATTGAACAAGAGAATGCAGATCTCAGACGCCAAGTGGAGGAGCTTACCGAGTGCCAGAGGAAGTTTCGCGCCAGTCCAGCGCCTGCACATATACGCCTCCTGCTGTACGAGGAGCTGCAGGAGCGCAACGAGGAGCGCCGACGGCTTCATCGAGAGACAGAGCAGCAGCGTCTCCACACCTCGCAAAGACCCTTCAGCTTCCTGGAGCGTGAATGGCTGAAGAAAGAGCAGAAGGAGGCCAAGCTCCGTGAGCAAATGCTCAAAGACGACAGAGAGGAAGACGAGAGGAGGAAATGCCCGTTCAAGGCCAAACCCGTCCCACGGGCAGTGAAGGACGCTGCGTCGGGTGAGCAGCAGAAGGAGGAGGAGCTCTACAGGGCCATCAAGATGCAGATGCGGGCGAGAGAGTTGCTTCACAGTGCGTCTATGCCTCCTAGCATGCTTGCACGGCAGCTTAGTGAGAAACAGGTGCAGAAAGCCACCCAGGACGAAGAGCAAACGCACAGACCCAAAATCAGCGCCGAAGTTCCAGACTTTGACGGCAGCTACAGGAGGTTTCGGAAGCAGCTGGCGAATCGCAAAGAAGTGCGGCCTGTGACAGCATGCGAACCTTTCCAACTGTGCACGGCTAATATCGCCTCGCATAAAGAACGCATCATGGCGGATATCGAGGCAGAGATAAAGAGCCCAAGACTGTCACGCTGGCCGTTCATGACCCCACCTGCTCTCTCGCCCAGAACGCCCTCATCATCCCTTTGCTCCTCTCTGTCTGGAAGCCAGGAATGCTTGTCTGCTAAAATCACAGATGCAGCCAAGAAACGGCAAGAAGCTGTGAGGTAACTGCGATGCCCAATCCAACTTTAAACCCTCACCCTGCTAGAACTTTCCAAGTGAGGTCCTGTGTCTCCGGCTTTTTGGAATTCCAAAGCAGGAATGCGATGTTCCCTGCCAGTGTGTCTCCCATTATTAACTCCATCAACAGTAAAAGACTTTACTGGGAATGTTGGCGATGCTCCTGAATCCTCTCGCTGCCTTCAAGTCCCCGTGGGAGGTTCATACTTATGAGTTCAGAAATTATATCAGTCAAAATGAAATGGAAGTGTTAAGTAAATTTATATTTATTTCTCCTTTTCACTTCCTGACAAAGAATGTTTTTAGCTCTAGTACAAATGCTGAATTAAAAATAGTATACTACACTCTTACAAAGTTTCCAAAAGGGTTTTTTTGCAGTGATGCAATAGAAGAACCATTTTTGGTTCCCCAAAGAAATTTTCAGTGAACAGTTTTTTTTTTCTTAGTGTGAAAAACATTTTAATATCTAAAAATGAAAACAAATCTTTTTCCCCCACTTTAAAGAACCTTTTGTGTAATTGAAAGATTCCATGGATTCTTATTGGAACCATCGATCCCAATAAAGAATCTTAATTTTTAAGAGTGTAGCTTACTACGTTTACTAAAGTGTGCAACAGTTGGTTTTCGAAAGTAAATATACCATTCATTTAACTTGGCCCAACAAAATAACAAATTGGTAAGACTAGTATGCTATTCTGAGTTCAGCCAAAATGAAGAGCAAATGATATGATGGAAAATACAGAGGGCATAAAGGAACTTGTAGTTTTGTCATGCATAGTATTATTTTTTTGAAAGCTTTAGTGCAAATCAACAGTCCACAAAATGTGTAGTACAAACTAAACTATAAAGTGAACATTTGCAATAAAAAACATAATTATGACCAACATCAATTTGCTCTTACACTTTAACTGACACCCCCAGATTGAAAATTTGACACTCAAAAAAGGAATGAATTTCCCACTAGAAAAATGGTATTTTGCTTGTCCTGATGTGTGTGTATATCAGAGAATGTGATCATTGTGACATGACTTGAAGGCAGTACTTGTCCATTGTACTCGAACCCTGTCCCTGCTGGCTTACCGTAGCATCCTCCCATTAGTGGCGTCCCTCCTTCATTTCAGTTCTGACAGCTCTTTACCCCTATGAGTAGAAAAGTTCTTGAGCAGAGAAAGCGTGCAGAAGAAGAGGAGGAGAAATGGAAGGAGAAGCAGAAACGGAGAGAGAAGAGACTACAAAAAGTGATCACAAAACGAGCCCAGGTGAACGACCCGCATGTGGCCCTGGCCCAGACATGCCAGTCCAAACTTAAAGAGTTCAGGTAAAGCAGTTAAGCTGTTCATAAGCTGCTCTTCATTTTCCTCGAACAACGCTTTTGAAAGTAAAGGTTCTTTAATGGAATTGATGAACCTTTAACATCCACGGAAACTTACCATTCCACAAAAAGGTTCTTAAATTACTAAAATATTCTTCACGCTAACAAAAAATTCACAAAGGTTCTGTGAGGAAACCAAATTGGTTCTTCTATTGCATTCCTATGAAAACAAGCTTTTGGAACCTTTATTTTTAAAACAGGAAACAAGATCTTCAGAGACGAAGAGAGTACCGGGAGGAGATGAAAGAAATCCAGGAAAGAGTGAAGGGAAGACCTCTGTTACTGGAACAGGTAGCACAGGTGAGTTTTATTTTATTTCATAATTTTTAATTTATGGTGGTCTTTTTTTATTTTTACTAGAAATATTCATGGAAATTATAATGAAAAGCTATGTCTTTCTCAGATGAATGCTAAGAGAGCAGCAGAAAAGCTCTACTCTGCCACTTTGCATGGATGTGGTCTGAGTGAATCCTTTATCAGCAGTAAGGCTGCTAAAGGCTTGAAACAAAGACAGACTCCAAGCCCCGCCCACTCCAGCAGCCAAACTCCACCCACATACAGGTATAAGACTCAATAGGCCTCTATTCTGTCATACATCTTAAAGACATTTTAGAAGTACATTTAAAGAAGCAGTTCCTCCAAAATGAAAATACTGCTAATTTTGCACATTTAAAACCATATTTATTTTTCCCAGCATCTCTGAATTGTTTTCATTCATTTTTTGATAGTAAAAACAGAAATGAAGATAATGAGGAACTTCCAGACCTGCAGGATTCTCTTCTCGATGACTATGCAGATGATTATGAGGAGTATGACCATGACATGGAGGCAGAACACATGGATAGAGATGAGGACGACAGACACAGTGAATGTCATGACACTGATGAGGAAAAGGGCAATGATGAAGGACACTCATATGATTTTGATGATGAACATGATGAGCGTTATAAAGACGATGACATCAGCAGTAAGCACAGCCAGAGCAGCAGGGGTAGTGAAAGTAAAAACAGTCACCACAGCGACAGGAGCAGGACAGGTAGTATTAATTAGTTAAGTGACAAAGAAAAACGGGAAGATCAGAAAAGTGATCATTAGCTTTATTCTGCATATTTAATTTGTGTTTTTAAACCAAGCAAACCAAAGTAGCAAATTATTGTTGGATATGTGTAAGAGAGAAAATCTCAAACCTTGTTAAAGGGATAGTTCACCCAAAAATGAAAATTCTGTCATAATTTACTGCAGAAAACAAAAGAAGATATTTTGAAGAATGTAGATAACCAAACAGTTTCTGGTCCCCATTGACTTCAAAAATATATATTTTTTTCCATATAATGGAAGTCAATAGGGACTAACAACTGTTCGGTTACCCACATTCTTTGAAATACCTTCTATGTTCCACAGAAGAAAGAAACTCATTCAGGTTTGGAACAACTTGAGTGTAAATAAATGAATTTTCATATTTGGGTGAACTGTCCCTTTAAGAACATGTCCAGATCACATTTCACCATAAAAATAAAATGAAATAAATAATAGAGAGCACTGAGAATCACTATTACAAATAAAGGGGGGAAATAAATAAATAAATAATAAACAATAAATAAATACTTGAGATAAAGTATATTATATTCTTACAGTAATGGGAATTTTGAGGGGAAATGGGCTGAATTATCAAGAAAATAATGCTGCAATGCAACTACACTCTTAATAAGCTTAATTTTCTGTATGCAAAGTATAATTTACTGTGTTTTTATTTATTTATTTTCTTTAATTTGAGGCAGAATGTGACCTGGACATGCTTACATGACATTCACTCAATACACAGTAATGAATGTAGTATATATGTGGAAATAAATGCCTCTCCACTGTCACATATATATGTAACACAGGGCCAAAAACACAGTATTATTTAATGTTACAAATTAAATGACTGTGTTTGTATGTGCAATGAGAGAAAATTTACCTTAATATGTGAAAATAAACTTTACTATTGCAATTTTATTGTTTATTAGTTCTTTTCATACTTCGCGAATATAAATACGAGCATATAAAACATTTTAACCATGAGCCAGAGCCTAAAAATACACAACATGGTCAGTTACTGTTTGTATATCGCAGGCAACATCTCAGTAATTTTCCATGCTCCACGCGGTCCAGCCCACAACACGCTCACCGCTGATGCAGAACCCGCCTCATATATGAGACCAAGGGCAAAAGACTCGCTGGGAGGGGTCAATCCTGATTGACAGCACCTCTATCCAATCACATGCGTGCAAGGCTTCCGCGCCGCTCTCCCCAACCAATCAGCTGCAGCGGAGGGCGTGACCGCAGTCCGAATTTTACGCGGCGCTACGGCCTGAAAACTAAACCGAGATGGAATACGCCAGTCTGAACCGGTTTCAACCGGTCTTGCGTGTGATGCATGAGACTACAGAGGAGCAGGGTCACAGTCTCTCGCAGATATCTGCTTTCAAATCAACGGTTTTTCTGCAATAGACAAAAAAATAAACTAACGATTGGTTTGATGCTGTTGTTATAAAACGGAATGAGTAGTTAAAGCGAGCTGTAAACCGTCATACAGAGAGACAGATGAACTAACACGAGCTGCTGACTGAAAGAGGACTTGGACTCAGTTACTGAAGACAATAATTAAAAATAACACCGAAATTGTGTGTTTCGGGGAGTTTCATATATCGTTTGCTTTGCACTATAGTGTTTTTGAGTATACAGTGAGCTAACCAGCTAGTTAGCATTTGAAGTGAACTTGCTAGATGCTCAGATTGCATTTTTTTATATAGGTTTAGACACTCTATCGTGTAAAATGAGATAAATCAAATACGTTAACGTTAGCCGTTTTTTTTTTACCTCACGTCTTGATCTTGTTTTGACGCGACGCACGTTTCCAGGACACCTAACGTTAGTTGCTGATTTCAAAACCACGTTAGCATTGTTGTTTTTTTTCCAGCGAGAAGGAGTTTTGCATAAAACAGGTAAGTTAAAGATTGTTCTTGAGGTGTTTGGTGAAATGGTTATCTATTACTACGATAAGTGAGTTGAATGAAGCGCTAGTGTGCTGACACACTGCTAGTGTTGACCAGAAACGAAAACGCGTTTTGTTCCTCATCGCTGTCCGTAACTGCAGGCGCTCAACTAGAATTCATGTGGGCTGCTTTCTGAAAAGTTTTATCAGTGTATATTAAAGTCTGTTGACTCAAATGTTTACGTTTTGCGTTGTTCTAGCTGTGGAAGGAACACACATTTAATTTGTTAAACTGCCATGTTTGCACTTTGTTTATCTAATAATACTAGCTGTTGTAACGGTGAACTCAGCAAAACTGCTCTCAGAGTCATTATAGGTTGTATTCCAGTACAACTGCATGCTTAAGTAATGTGTTTTGTGGACTAAAGTGCACTCACGTGGAGATCATTCTGGTTGATCAGAGATCATTCTGGTTAAACAAATAGTGAACTGTTAGGATGAATGGTCACAGAAGTGTCACTATTGATTTTTGATAACCAAAAGATGTTGTCCGTCTTGTCTTGCAGCTCTATGCCGGCAGACATGACCATGTTGGCGGATCACACAGCACGGCAGTTGCTGGATTTCAGTCAAAAGCTAGACATCAACCTGTTGGACAATGTCGTCAACTCCATGTACTATGATGTGGGATCCCAGGTATGAGTCAGTTTGCAAAATCCAAGACCGTTCTGAAGTTTTGATTGCATTCAAATTATAGTTTGGTGTTCATCAGACACGTACAGTGCATCAAAAGTGGTTTGTGTTGTGATTATTTTAGCAAAGACTGGCACAAGAAGTTCTCACCAACCTGAAGGACCACCCAGATGCCTGGACCAGAGTGGACACCATATTGGAGTTCTCGCAGAACATGAAGACAAAAGTAAGTAAACGTTAATGTGTTTCTAGATTTAGCCCATTTATAGAGTCCTGCTACTAAATGCCAACCATGAGCATTTATTCCGCCAGGTTAAACTGATGTTTACTCTTTTTGCTGTTTGTATTGCAGTACTATGCGCTTCAGATACTGGAGTCAGTGATCAAAACACGCTGGAAGATTCTTCCACGGAACCAGTGTGAAGGTGAGGGACTGTATGACTTCAGTCTGAACATAAACACTGACCGCAGTCTCTATGGAGAATTTACTGTACACCTCCAAATTATATAACACTACAGTCATATGAAAACCTGATGACTCTTTTTAAGAAATGCATAAATAACTGACATCTCTGTCTGTCCACAGGAATTAAAAAGTATGTCGTTGGGCTGATTATCAAGACTTCCTCTGATCCCAACAGTGTAGAGGTAATAAAATGCTTCAGATATTTAGTATTATTTCTACAATTTGTACCATTTGGATGACTTAAAATTTGATTTTATTTGCTTATTTTTCATTTTAATTTTAGTTAGCATTTTGTTGTTTTTAACTAAATATAATCATTTTAGTTTTAGTTATGGAAGTAGTATTTCAGCTTTAAACAAAAATGAGAGATGTTGCCATGGCAATTGACTGAAATAAAATAAGTTTAGATTTTTTAAAAATGTTGTCTTATTTTATTTTGCTTAATGTTTATTTTCTTTAAATTCATTACTAAATTTCAATAAGTTAGTTACAAGCTAAAACTATTAAACTTTTTCGTTAATTGAAGTAAAATATAAACCTGAAAAAAGAAAATTGTTTTAGTTAAAGTTTTAGTCCTTTTTTGGGCATTTTTTTTTAATGTCTACATTAGTTTTTATTAATTTTTAGTTAATTTAAGTTTAATTAGTGAAGTAGTACTTCAACTTAAATCAAATGAAAATGATAATATTTGCATCTATCTGATATAAAAAAAGGTTTAGTTCTTTTAATATAGTATCTTATTTTATTTTGCTTAATTTATTATATTTCAGTTGGTTACAACTAAAACTATTTTAAAAAATCATTAATTTAATTAAAATAAACAACTGAAATAAAATTAATTTAGCATTCAGTTAGTTTTTTAGTTAACTATGAACTTTATTAGTAATAGTCATATTGCTGAATGCATCCATGTTGACTTGTATTTGTAATCTTACAGAAGGAAGGGGTTTACATAGCAAAGCTCAACATGATCCTGGTGCAGGTGAGTGTCATTTCAGGAATATCTCTAGTAATGATATTGTGAGAGCAAATGGCTCATGGCTTTATTGCTGTTTTTGTCTTCCTGTTTGTGTGTAGATTCTAAAGCAGGAGTGGCCGAAGCACTGGCCCACGTTTATCAGTGACATTGTGGGAGCGAGTCGCACCAGTGAGAGCCTGTGTCAGAACAACATGATCATCCTGAAACTCCTCAGTGAGGAGGTGTTTGACTTCTCCAGCGGGCAGATGACGCAGGTCAAAGCCAAACACCTGAAGGACAGGTACACATGACCTGTAACACATGTGACAGTTGCAGATTGTGAAGGGTGTGGTTGGCAAAGTAATTGCAGTGATATTTGCTCAACCTCTTTCCCTTTTTTTGTTTCTGCAGTATGTGCAACGAATTTTCCCAAATATTCCAGCTGTGCCAGTTTGTCATGGTATGTTGCATGCATATTTTTACAGCATTAGTGGTTTTATAGTCTTTTTAGTTTTTATAATTAAAAACTTAAATACTTAATTATGTTCACCCAGAAATGTAAATTTGCTGAAAATGCACTCAATGTCAGGCCATCCAAGATGTAGATGAGTTTGTTTGTTCATGAGAACAGATTTGGAAAAATGTTGATGTTGCTCACCACTGGATCCTCTGCAGTGAATGGGTGCCGTCAGAATGAGAGTCCAAACAGCTGATAAAAAAATCACAATAATCCACAATTTTCCCTTTTGGGTGAACTATTCCTTTGTGCAGTTCACAACTCTCATTTTTAAACCTGACTTGATGCTGTGTACATCAGGAAAATTCCCAGAATGCCCCTCTGGTCCACGCCACATTGGAGACCCTCCTTCGTTTCCTGAACTGGATTCCACTTGGCTACATATTTGAAACCAAACTCATCAGCACGCTGGTGTACAAGGTAACATGACTCAAGGTCTCTAATTGTAACTCATTTTAATGAAATGCTGTTGTAGCAAACTGCTGTCACTCCTCTCACAAAGGCGCACTGTCATTGGTTCAGCTTGCCATTGCGTAAGAAAGAGAGGGAAATCATTGGAGCGCTGGCTGTTCTTATTGGCTCTCTGCTCAAAGCTTTGTGTCCGAGCTGGTGCTCCAACATTTATAGCCTTTCACTTAGTGAAAATCACTGAGTGGTCCAGAAAGTTAATCATTTGTGTTCTGATTTATTCCAGTTTCTGAATGTTCCGATGTTCCGGAACGTCACTCTGAAGTGTCTGACGGAGATCGCAGGTGTCAGTGTCAGTCAGTATGAAGAGCAGTTTGTCAATCTGTTCACTCTCAACATGATGCAGCTCAAACAGGTACATGCGCACACACACTACTGTTTATTTTTTTATTTATTTTTTAATGATGAATATTTTTATTCAGCAAGGATACATTAAATTGGTCAAATGTGACTGTAAAGACATTTGTTACAAAAGTTTTCTATTTCAAATAAGTGCTGTTTTTAGAAAATGCTGTTTCTCTTCTTCAAAGAATCCTGAAATGAACTATGTCATAGTTTTACACAAAAATTGTTTTAGACATTGATAGTAATAGGAAATTTTTCTTGAGCAGCAAATTGCTATATTAGAATGATTTCTGAAGGATCATGTGACACTGAAGACTGGAGTAATGATGCTGAAAATTCAGCTTTGCATCACAGGAATAAATTATATTTTAAAATATATTACTATACAAAAAGCAGGGCTCCAGACTAACTATTTTTACTAGGAGCACTGTAGCCCATGACTGAAAATTTTTAGGAGCACAAGCTGAAAATTTAGGGGCGGGCACACCTTTAAATCAGCCTGCAATGCAATCGATCACACATTTTCCACATTTTAACTGTACTTACTTCATACACAGAAAAGTGCAAAATTATTACAAAATCTGATTTCTTGATGATTTGATATTTTACAATAGTTTATAATTGTGATTTTATAATTTCAAAATATAAATGAAAAAGTAGAAATGTATTACTAATAAGCACTCATCTGCTGCCATCTACAGGTTATAATGGTGATTTGATGTATTTTTTATTTATTTTACATAAGTGTTTGTTCACAGTATATTTTGGTCATCCCATTAAAAATAACATTCAAATCGGATCATTTTGGAGCTTTAAAGTGCTGGAAACAGTTGTATGAAATGATTAAGTCATTGAAAATTGCATGAGGTTGTACAAACCCTGAAATGAATAATGTAATAACATTCGACTATTTCTGTGACAATGCCATAGCGTTTGATCTGTTTATAACAGAGATTTCTGTGCAGAATTTGAATGATTCTCACTAGATCTCGCAGCAATCTTTTTGGTTCCGAGGTAAAGCTGTTCTGAGTTCGGACCAGTTTGTTTGCGCCGCGGTCCGAGCTGATAAACGGTCCGCGCTGAGCAGCTCAAACGAGTTGTGGGATTTTGTTACGCTTTTGTTTCATTTGCCGTTTGATGTTTCTCATATGCAACAGAAATGGCAGCGCATGCGGTGGTCACGCCAGTGCGACTGCTCACAAAATTTAGTTGCGCCGGCAGAAAAAATGGTCACAAAATGCAAGCAGTTGGTCACAGTCTGGGGCCCTGAAAAGGGTATTTTAAATTGTAATCATATTTCACAGTATTACTGATTTTATTGTATTTTTGGTGAAGAAAATGCACCCTTGGTGAACATAAGACTTTTTCAAAAACATTTTAAAAAATCTTACCTACCACAAACTTCTGAACGCTAGTGTGTGACCATATTACAATATCTGTTTGGATGACCTCATGATGATGTCAGAGGGGTCTATACAAAAGTTAGCAGTATGCAGGGTTTTGAATTTCACTACTGAAACTTAAAACTTTCATATTATCATTTTGTGAATAGCTTGAGTGTCTCAAAAAAATGCAAACTATTCCAAACCTATGTATAAGTACTAATTTTTAAACAACACATCAAATACACCACTAAAAACTACTGAAGTTTTCAAAACTATAATAACCCTCATTTACTCAACAGATGCTGCCTCTGAACACAAATATCCGTCTGGCGTATTCAAATGGGAGAGACGATGAGCAGAACTTCATCCAGAACCTCAGTCTCTTTCTCTGCACCTTCCTCAAAGAGCACGGACAACTGATAGAGAAGAGACTGAACCTCAGAGAGACGCTCATGGAGGTACACACATAGTTAAATGTAGAGAAGTAGACGTTAAAGTGACACACAAACTCCTAACTGTTTGACTCCCATGTGCTCAGGCTCTGCATTACATGCTGCTGGTGTCTGAGGTGGAGGAGACGGAGATCTTTAAGATCTGTCTGGAGTACTGGAACCATCTGGCCGCTGAGCTCTACAGAGAAAGTCCCTTCTCTACCTCCACCTCTCCGCTGCTCTCAACCAGCCAGCACTTTGATGTGCCACCCCGCAGACACCTCTACCTGCCTGTGCTCTCCAAGGTCAGTTAGCCGAGCTGTACAGCAGCTCTACCTCAAAATGTTGGTAGCTGGAGAAAAACTGACTGTGTTCTTGACCCGCCTCAGGTGCGTCTCCTGATGGTGAGTCGCATGGCCAAACCGGAGGAGGTTCTGGTGGTGGAGAACGATCAAGGCGAGGTGGTGAGAGAATTCATGAAGGACACAGACTCCATCAACCTCTACAAGAACATGAGAGAGACTCTGGGTAATTATTATGGGCTGTTCTCTAACTGAGGGGAAAAAAGTAGATGGCGTAAGCTTGATGATAATGTCTTTCTCCTGTCCAGTCTACTTGACTCATCTGGACTATGCCGATACGGAGCGGATCATGACCGAGAAGCTTCATAATCAGGTGAACGGTACTGAGTGGTCCTGGAGGAACCTGAACACACTGTGCTGGGCCATCGGATCCATCAGTGGGGCCATGCATGAAGAGGATGAGAAGAGATTCCTCGTCACTGTCATTAAGGTGTTTATTCATGCATTTTTTGTTGCCAATCAGGAAATGTTTATGTCAGAAACAGTAAAGACATTTAGAATGTTTTACAAGATTTCTATTTCAAGTAAATGCTGTTCTTTTGAACTTTGTTCATCAGAGAATTTCCACAAAATATTAAGGAAGGTTTTTGTTGTTAATGTTTTTTTTTTTTGCAGCAAATCCACATATTAGAATGATTTTTGACACTAAAGACTGACGTATTGAATGCGGAAAACTCTGATTTGCATCACAGGAAAAAAATGACATGTTAAAATATATTCAAATAGAAAACAGTTTTTAAATTGTAATCTTGCAATACATTGTTATTTTAAAATGTGATCTTCCCACCCCTTTCCGGAATGCTGGATCCCTGTCAATCTTCAAGCAACAACTGAAAGCTCATCTCTTTCAACACTACTTGACTTCATCCTAAACTTTATAAAAAAAACTTTCTTTCTCTTTATTTATTCCTTCCCTTGCTAGCTTGTACTTATTTGAACAATGCCCGAGACTTGTTGTTTCGAGCACTTCCTCTGTCTGATTGCCTCTTCGAGATGAATCGCTATATGTATTCCCCAATTGTAAGTCGCTTTGGATAAAAGCGTCTGCAAAATGACTAAATGTAAATGTAATACTATTTCACAATATTACTGTTTTTACTGTATTTTAATAAAATAAATACAGCCTTTTTGAGCAGAAGAGACTTTAAAAAACACATTTCTCTTTCTTTCTCAGGACTTGCTGGGTCTGTGTGAACAGAAAAGAGGGAAAGATAATAAGGCCATCATTGCCTCCAACATCATGTACATCGTTGGCCAGTACCCACGATTCCTCAGGGCCCACTGGAAGTTCCTCAAGACTGTTGTCAACAAGCTCTTTGAGTTCATGCATGGTGAGGAACGGATTGTGTTTGAGTTTGTGTTCATGCATGTTGTTTTTTTTTTTTTTTTTTTTTTTTTTTTTTTTTTTTTTTTTTTTTGCTAAAGTGCAAACCTTATCATAAGGTACATTTAATGTATATTAATGGGAAAGTCTCTCTCTTTCTCTCTCAGAGACCCATGATGGTGTGCAGGACATGGCCTGTGACACCTTCATCAAGATCGCTCAGAAGTGCAGGAGGCATTTCGTGCAGGTTCAGGTGGGGGAGGTGATGCCCTTCATCGATGAGATCCTCAACAACATCAACACCATCATCTGTGACCTGCAGCCGCAGCAGGTGCACACATTCTATGAGGCCGTGGGCTACATGATTGGTGCACAGACGGACCAGGCCGTCCAAGAGCGCTTGATCGAGAAATACATGCTCCTCCCCAACCAGGTGTGGGACAGCATCATCCAGCAGGCCACCAAGGTGAGAACCAGTGTTATTTTAGTAGTATTGAGATATTTTTAGTAATAGTTTGAATTAGTTGTTTTTATATTTTCACTTACAATTTATTTATTAATTTTTTTAAACATTTTAATTTTATTTCAGTTATTATACACGTTTATTTTATTTCATGTAGTATTTTTTATGGTTTTGGTTTTAGCTGACCATAATAATGTATGTCTGTATAGTTTTTGTTACTTTATAATTTATTTTATAGTTTATTTATTTTTTAAATTGGTTTTAGTAAATAAAACTAGTTTTAGTACATCACACAAAAAAATTAGAAATTGAGAATTTCCAGAGGAATTTTTTTTTTTTTTTTAATTTCAATTAAAAAAATTTTTTAATGGATTTAGTTATCTTTTTAATTAACAATAATAACCTGGTGAGAGCTAGGGATGTGCGCTACGACTAATTTGACAGTCGTTTAAACTGAAGTTTTGTATCCGACTAGTCTAAAAGCTTGAAACCCCCCAAAAATGGCAAAAGAAAAAAAACTGTGCGTGTCTATATAACAGCCCACACTTGAAATACTTAATCTTTGAATCACACTGTCAAATCCCTCAATGAATTCTGCTAAAAATAGGTCACGATTATGCCGTATGCTTACCTCGCGTTATCTTAATTTAATTTTAGGCGGTCGTTAAAAAGAAGAAAAAGAGAAGAGCATACGCTCAACATAAACCAGTGTATAGCTTATTTATTCAAATCGGCTGGAGCAATGCAGAAATGGAAAATCAATGAATAGACTGACAGAATTCTTCATTTTCATATAATGTTAGCCAACATATTAAAACACAAGTCAAAAACAATAGGAAATTTTATCAAGGAATAGCATTAAAACGGCTTTTAAAAATGTACTTCATGTAGGCTATATCCTCTAAAATCAAAGCAATGGTCGTTTTACTTACTCAGACCATGCGCATTTGTTCAGTGAATTTAACATGATAACGTGGTCTGGCGAAAGACGGGACTAGAGGCGATTCTGCACTTGAAAAAGTGCGCTTGGCAGGAACTGAAGTCACAGACACGCAGAGAGATGACTACAAGCAAATAGACAGTTTCGAAAAGAGCCTGGAAATCCTGCACCACCACCGAAGTGTGTCTTCGTTTAGAGGAATAGACGCGCGGATGTGACTGCGGACAGCAGCGGCGGCGGTTTGTAGTGTATATGACATGATTGACATTTGCTGGCTTTGGCTAGCCTCTAAGCTAACGCTACATGCCTATATTGAATATGAGTACGCATCACTCCAGTAGAGTTATTGTAAGCCAGTTTTTCCATCTCATTCAAAATAATCCCACACCTTGCTGGTCTTTCGTGTGGTCATTTTGAGCTTGCCGCAACTGACAAGAAGAAAACGCATGCGAGGTCTGAGGTAAAAATGTAGTTTCTGCCGAGATACACTTTTAAAAATATTTAAATATTATTTAAATATTTTCATATGTATTCTTTGTCAAATGTATTATTTTAATTTATTTAAAGTGTTTTAAAATGTAACATTAAAATTATGGTAATTTGAATGATAAAATCATGTTTTTTTTTTTTCTCTCTCGTGTAATCGACTATTGTTTTCAGTGTCGACTAGTAGGAGCTGTACCGTTTAGTCGACTAGTTGACTAGACCCGCACATCCCTAGTGAGAGCTCATGTAATTAATCAAGCTTCTCTTTGTGTAATAAACTGAATTTTGACTTGTTGTATAACAAAAAAACTGGATTTTTCTTGGCCTTTTAAGGGATTATACACTAATGTTAAGTTCTGACTACCAAGATTTAAACAATATTACCTGAACTCAAAGCATATGATGTCTCTCTTCAATCAGAACGTGGACATCCTGAAGGACCCAGAGACGGTGCGTCAGCTAGGCAGCATCCTGAAGACCAACGTGAGGGCATGTAAAGCCGTTGGTCACCCATTTGTCTTGCAGCTGGGCCGCATTTACCTGGACATGCTCAACGTCTACAAGTGCCTGAGCGAGAACATCTCTTCTGCCATCCAGAGCAACGGTGAGACATGGAGCACATGACCCAACAACTGGCGCATAATAATGGCTCACGATTAACTCTTTGGTCCTTCACTGCAGGTGAGATGGTGACCAAGCAGCCTCTGATACGTAGCATGCGAACGGTGAAAAGAGAGACGCTAAAGCTGATCTCTGGATGGGTCAGCCGCTCCAACGACCCACAGATGGTTAGTTCTGACATTCCCTGATCAGTCTGCGCTCGTGCCAAAACAGTAAGTTGAGTCTGACAGCAGTACAAAGCAGCGTTGTTTCTTTTTCAGGTTGGAGAGAACTTTGTTCCACCTTTGCTGGAGGCGGTTCTCATTGACTACCAAAGGAATGTTCCAGCAGCTCGAGAACCAGAAGTGCTCAGCACTATGGCAACCATCGTCAACAAGCTCGGCGCTCACATAACAGGAGAGATCCCCAAAATATTTGATGCTGTGTTCGAGTGCACCCTCGACATGATCAACAAGGTTAGTCCATCCTGTCTGTCAGTGCAACTCTCTCGTTTTATATCTTGATTAATTTCTTCTGAATCAAACCAGCGTAAGTCTGGTAGCGAGTATACACTACTTTTCACAATGTAGAGCTGAACGAGTAATCAAGATAGAATCAAAAATGTGATAGGGCTTAGTGTGCTTATCATGTGATTTAATATAACCATATGTGCTGTGTGTTGTGCAGCACGTTTTTCTTACATGTGAGCAGCTCATGAACAGGTGTTTTCAGTGTCTCAGAATGGCTCTATTCACAGTAAATGCTTGGCATGAACTCATAAGTTGCTTATGAGCTGTTTTTAATGTGCATTTGGGAGCGCAAAGTGCACAAATGCTCCTCTCAAAATTGTCATGAAAAGCATTGTCTCAACAAATGCCTTTTCTTTTTTTTCTTTTTTTTTTTTTTTTTCTTTTTTTGCCAGAATAAAAAATAAATTGTTTAATGTTTGAAAATGAAGAGATCTATAATATTAGTATTGTAATTTAACAGTTGTACTAGGAAATGTGTGTGTGTGTGTGTATAATTTATATTATTTTAAATACTTTTATTTTACAGTGAAATGGTATTACAATAGTAACATTAGTTATTTTAATATTCTTACTTAGTAATAAACTTAGTAATGACTAAGTATTAGTAGTAGTAGTAGTAGTATTTTTTTAAATACTCTTTTACAGTGAAATTCAGTAGTATTACAGTAGTAACTTATATTATCTTAGTTTTTTTAGTAATAAGTTTAGTGTTTACTGTTATAACATAAATTAATATTTTATCTAGTAATAAACTTTCAGTAATAACTTTATTCTTATTAGCATTATATTTTTCCTAAGTACTCTTATTTTACAATGAAATGGTATTGTTCCAATAGTAAAAATGTAGTAGTTTAAAAGTTTGTTTACTAAAAAATATGAATAACTATTTCATATATATATGTATTTTGCATTTTTAAATCTCAATCACATTTTTCCCCCCAAATTGTGCATCCCTACTTTAATGCTCTTTGTTTTGTTTCTGTCAGAACTTTGAGGAGTTCCCCGAGCACAGGACGCATTTCTTCTACTTGCTGCAAGCGGTCAACTCCCAATGTTTCCCAGCATTCCTGTCTATCCCGCCAGCACAGTTCAAACTGGTTCTGGACTCCATCATCTGGGCCTTCAAACACACCATGAGGAATGTGGCCGACACAGGTAAGCAGAGAGAACTGTGCTTGAACAAATAAATACTCTACACTACTCTCTGTAAAACCAAAAGGCTTCTGGTAACATTCAGTTTTACAAATTGTGGTGTTCAAAAATACAATTCTTAATGGCTAAGCATTTGTGACCTATCTTTGTGTTTTTGCACAGTGTTTTTGACATTAATTGCCCTGAGTCACATACACAAATGAAAATGCTGACTGTGTGTTTGTTCTTCTCCAGGGCTTCAGGTCCTGTACACGATGCTGCAGAACATCGCACAGGAAGAGGGAGCAGCTCAGAGCTTCTATCAGACCTACTTCTGCGACATCCTGCAGCACATTTTCTCTGTTGTCACGGATACGTCTCATACTGCTGGTCAGTTGCTAGGCAGAGAGAGAGAGTGACCATGTTTACAGTGTAACTAATGGAGCTGTTATTTTGAACAAAACAGCTTCACATCAGTCACGCAATGGATCTCACAAACACTGCTGATCAGGTCACTTTCCACCTGAAATGTAAAGGAAAATTTTTTTAGGCAAAATATAAAGAAAATAGGATTGGTTTTGAGCTTTGACAATTCATTTAATAGATATCATTATTGTTGCACACATTTTGCCCTCAAATTAGTATTTGATGGATGCTCTTTTGTTTGTGACGGGCAGGTCTGACAATGCACGCCTCCATCCTCGCCTACATGTTTAACCTGGTGGAAGAGGGTAAAATCAGCATCACTCTGAACGCAGGCACCTCGAGCAACAATCAAAGCTACGTGCAGGAGTATGTGGCCAATCTGCTGAAGACGGCCTTCCCACATCTGCAAGAGTAAGAGCAGACTACAACATGAGGATTGTGTTTTCAGTGTGTTGTCTGTCATGTGTTCATGTTAATGTTTTTTTTTTATTATATTTTTTTTCTTCAGTGCTCAGGTGAAGGTGTTTGTCACGGGTCTGTTCAGCTTGAATCAGGACATTCCTGCCTTTAAAGAGCACCTCAGGGACTTCCTGGTCCAGATCAAGGTATGTCACTTCCTTCCTGCTAGATTTTGACTTCCTTTTTCTCTAGTCATAAACCAATGCCAGACAGCCAAAATTTCACAATATAAATGGGTACACACATGAACAGATTTTAAAATGAACTTTTATCCCAACAGCCACAGTGTTTGTTAAATACCCACCTCAATTTTTAATAATAATTATTTATAATTGATTTTTAATAATTATTAGTTACATAGTAAAAAAAAAAGCATATTAGAATTTTTGTTACTACCATTTTTTATTAATAATAATAATAATAATAATAATAATAATAATAATAATGAATTAAAAACTAATAATTATTTTAGTTATTATTATTATTATTATTATTTATGAAACTATATCAATATCAATAATTAAATATTAGTAGTTAATATTAATAATTCAAATGCTTTTATTTATAAAATATTGTTAATAGTAATTAAATCAATTATTAATAGTATCAAAATGCTGTTGTATAATAAATTAAGTTTGCTATTGTGCATAATGTCGTTTCAATAAATATTAATGTTAATTATATATTAGTTAATATAACCAAAATGCTGTTATTACAACTAATTAAATGTTAATAATTAAATATTAGTCATTAATAGTAATAAAATGCTCTGTTGTATAATAAATGAATAACTTTGTTATTGTGCATAATGTTGTTTTAATTAATATTAATGTTAATTACATTTTAGTTAATATAATCAAAATGAATTATTATTACTACTACTAATTAAATGCTAATAATTAAATATTAATCATTAATAGTAATAAAATGCTCTTCTATGAATAATACATTATTAATACTAAAAATAAATTATTGTTATTGTGCATGTTTTAATTTATAATGACATTATATTGAATATTAATGTTCATTTAATATTAATCGTTAATATAATTAAAATTATGTTATGCTAGTTGTTTTATTATTATTATTATTATTATTATTATTATTATTATTATTGTTATTAATATAAACAATCTTGTGGCATTCACACAGTGTCTGACCTTTAAAATGAATATGGACCTGTTTTTGATTCTGAATATCAATCCCAACTCAAGCTAATACTGATTATAAATGGATACATTGTTACAGTCTAAAATTAAAAGTGCTTTTATGTAAAGCTGCTTTCAAAAAAATATAATGTGAAACACACTGTACAAATAAGCATGACTTGACTCGACACACCGTTGGAGTTGTTCCAGTGAGACCGTTCATAATCACTCAACATTATGTTTGCAGGAGTTTGCAGGTGAGGACTCCACAGATCTGTTCCTGGAGGAGAGGGAAGCGGCTCTGCGTCAGGCTCAGGAGGAGAAACACAAGCTCCAGATGTCTGTCCCAGGAATCCTCAACCCTCACGAGCTCCCGGAGGAAATGTGTGAATGAGCACCTGTACAGTTTCACACTCATGAAGGAAGCGTTTGGGCTGCTTTAAGCTCAAACGCATGTGTGTGTGTGTGTGTGTGTGTGTGTGTGTGCGCACTTGTATAGAGAAGTAGCAGTCAAATGAGGACAAATAGGAGAATCGATCCAGATGTTGGTTGTTTGTCGACCAAATCCATGCCAATATGTAAATTAAAGACATGTCTGTTATTAGTAAACTGACTCCTCGCAAACCCTTTGGTTTTACATAACAGAGCATTTTATATAAAGGAAACTGTCTATCTCTCGTATATAAATTTACTGTATGTGCTTCAGTGTTTTGGTTCGGTATGTTTGCTTTTCTATTTTGAAGCACATTACTAATCATTTTAATGTTTTCTTAGCCTCATCTGTTTGTGAATATGTAATATACAGTATGGCAGGCCAGTGAAGACGGACAGTTACTGCGCAGGAAGAGAGATTTGTGTTGAGCTGTGCGGCCGTGTGGCTAGTGAACCACAGCAAGTGAATGTGACTGTTTGGGATCAGTCCTGATGCTGTTCCTACCTTCCTTTTTTGGGGGGGTTTTGTGTGTGTGTTTTTTTTTGTTTTTTTTTATTATTTGATTGCAGTATATGAGAGAGACTGAAGTCTTTTTTTTTCATGCTACTGACCCGCTGGGTGTTGCTTTGTTTTTGGCATAGGGATGTGATTAAAATGAAAGGGTTTGTTCATATCCTATTTGTAAAGCTGTGTATTAGTACTATGGAAGCATAAAGTTGGTTATTTTTACAAAGCATTGTGTGTGTTTTTCATTTAGCTTGTAGAACTTGATTATTTTGAATTAGAAACAAAAAAACTATAATTCTGTAAATATACTATCAAACTTTTACATTATTTGGTCTGAATGTGCTACTATACTTTACTACATTATCTCATTAATATTGATAGAGCAATAAATGTATTAAATAAGCATATTAGAATAGAAATATTAAGTTTCTTATCAGTGTTGCTTAATATTAGTTTAATGAAACTGAAACGTTTTTCAGAATACTTTGATGAATAGAAAGAAAAGCATTTATTTGAAATAAAATTCTTTGTAATATGTCTTTACTGTAACTTGATCAATTTAATTCGTATTCTTTTAATGACCCCAAACTCCTGAACGCGTTTTACATTGCTTTGCAAAGGAGTACATATATATATATATAATCCAATCTACGACCCATAACTGTCATATAGTTAATTAATTACAGAACGAAAGGGATTTATGCAATACAGTACAGAAATCAAAATTGAAACATCACGCGTACACGTGCTCGACTGCGAGAAATCGCGAGATTTCCGAAGAATGGCCGAAAAGGCCGGAAGCAAGTGTAACGAAAACAGCCGATGTGTAACAAACGGTCGCCCCTCCCTCTCTCTTTGCTAGTTTTCCGGAAAAAGCCGAACGACCTACAAGACGACTCGGCGGAAACAGCCGAATTCTCGCACAACGTTACCCGCTTGCCTCCGAGCGACCGCGAACATTCCCGGGAAATTACGAACATTTCCGAAGTCGCCCGACGGAAACAACCGAAGTGTAACTCCCGTCCCTGTTCATCATGGCTGCCGTATGTGCTAGTCTGCACAGTAACGCTCTGCTTGGAGACTGACTCTCCGCTCCTTTAGTGCCTCACATTTACTGTCTCCACCCTCGACATTTCGGCAAATAATCCTGCTTGCATGAGCCCAAACCTCCCTGGTTGTGTTGTCTCATAATAACGAGCCTTCATCAAGCATTTCGGCGGGCCTTAAACACCCCCTTAAAAAGACAGAGAGAAAAACAGGCAACATTTTATTTCTCCAATGGTCTGAATACACTTTCCGCCTTTATGAACCATGTGTGAGAACTGCGCCGAGCTGCTGGAGGTGCTCAATGAGAGTAAGTCAACAGCATTTGATTGTTTTTGCGTGTTTGTTGTGTTTTGGTAGTTGTTTGCAGCAAGTTGTTAGCATGACTGACCGAGCATGCGGCTCGCTGCCTCGATTCAGCCTAGATTTTCGTGTTTAATATTGAATCTTTCACACTTTTTGTCAACGTGTGCATTTAAAAGAGCGCTCAAGCACCTTTTGGCTGTCATTATTTCTCTTTTGATTGATTTTGATATCTCTTTTCATTAATGCAATGCTAGTTGAACGTGTTAGCCCCTCATCATTTCAGAATTAAATCGTCAAACAAGAGCAGCTAGAAAATCTGCTGTTGATTTCCAACAGAAGCATCAGAAAACATCTTTAAGTGTGCGCTGAACATCAGCTCGTTTGAAGATGTTTGGAGGCTGATGGGAAGTTGAGCTGACATTAGCATTAGCATTAGCCTCAGCAGAAGTGTTTTTGACATTGTCATCCTTCAAAATGCACACAGATCAGCATCTGATCAGCAGACACGATGCATACTGCAGTGTAATTCTGCTCGAGCGAGTGATTTATGGGGGTCAGTGTGATCTGACAGTCGGGATGTGAGGTTTTTAGCAGGCTTTGGCCCTCTGATGGCTGCTGGACAGGAATCAGACAGTTATTTGTGTTTGTGTGCTTTGTTGGATGGAGAGAGTGTGATGTGAATTAATGCGCTTTCTTTGCTTCAGTACTGATGTCTTGGCTTTTGTATGATACTTTAAAGAACTACTATGATATATATGTTAAAACATCACATTACTATGGTAAAGTCTAAAAATATTGGTACTCTGATGGTACAGTTATGATGTTACATGCTGCAATGATATATATACCATTGTGCTGAAGGTTACCATGATATTTTAAAGAATTACTATGATAAATGTAAGAAAACATGACATTACCATGGTAAAGTTCTAAAAACATGGTACTGTAGCAGTACAGTTGTAATGGTAGATGGTACTTTAATATATACTGTTATAACACAGTATTACCGAGTAATATCATGTACAGTATTTCATGTTACCATATTATAAAAACACTATACTATCATGGTGCATAACAAAACGTGGCATTATCATGGTAAAGTCCAAACATTTAGTCCAAAAAACATACTTTGGTGTTAAAGTTATGATGTCAGATGGTATTTTGAGATATATTGTGGTAATGAATGATTGCAATGTTGATATACTATGGAATTAGATATTACTCCAAGGAATACAGTTGAATTACCATGATAATGTAAAATAAAATAAAAAACCCTGATATTACTATGTTGCTATGTTAAAATCACTATACTTTCCTCTTGCATGAACCATACCTTAACCAAAATGAAAATGCATGGCATTAGTGTAGTATCTTGTTGAAAAACATAATCATATCATGAGGTTTTTTGCTACTAGTAACTTATAAGCGGCTTTTATTCTATTAAATGAAATCTCACCTGTAATGCTGTTATCACTTGTTACTGAAGTGTTAGATTATCTTCTTGCACGCAGCTTGAATGTAATGCTGTTTTATTTCCATGTTTGGAAATTTTCATTTGAAATGTATTGTAGAATTGACAATATGACAGCAGGTTCTGTTGCTTAACTGGAAGACGATAGCGTCGCATAAACAAGATTCATGGGTGCCAACTATTTGGTGGCAACTAATAGGGCTGGATGATAAAAGAACCAAATATATATGGTAAAAGTATCTATATAATTATCATATCACATTTATTTTTAATATATAATTTAATATTATATATAATTTAAGAATGCTATTTAACAATTGTATTTTATATGCACATATTTAATATTAAACATCAATTTTTGTTACTTCTGCTGTTAGTGAGTGATTTCATAGTGTGTTTTTGCATAAGCATGTGTGGCCTTCAGGCATGTCTGGTGTCCGTATCTCCCTCATAGTGAGTGGCAGCCACATATGTGCATGTGCAGCTTAACATCTGACCCTTCAAGCGCTGTGCTGTGTTGTAGATAGACAGCAGACCCACCCTTTAATTGTGTGGGCCAGTTTGACAGTGTTAATCTGACACGGCGCGCTGTGCGTTTGCGTTCAGGAGAGAGCTTAAATGCAGTCTTAAGTGTTTGTGTGTGTGTGTGTGTGTGTGTGTGTGTCAGCAGAAGTCTGTTTATGCACACTCTGTAATTTCACATTTTCTGAAAGGTCAAAAACAGCCAGACAGTCACTAAACCAGTTGTGCCAGACATAAAAAGATATGAGTCACAGGGCATTTTAACTAGATTTTAAAAGTTCTTCTGTAAAAGTGATCTTTGTTATCATTTACTCATCCTCATGATGCTCCAAACCCATATGCCTTCCTTTCTTCTGTGAAATACAAAAGGAGACGTTTTAAAGAATGTTCATGCAGCTCTTTTCAATAAAGTCTTGGAACAACACGAGGGTGAGTAAATGATGATAGAATGTCCATTTTGGGTGAATTAATCCTATAAATCAGTAAGGTCAGACTGTTTTTCTTTTGAAAAGAACCAAAAACTGTAATTCGGTCAGTCTGTGTGTGCGGTTTTACTTTGTTTCTGTGCTGTGAGACTTTGAGGGATTTTTGTTTTTTCTGTGGTTTCGAGTTTTCAGCTTTGATAACAGATCCTCATATCACAGCACAGTCAAACTGTTTCTCAGTCCTTGAACACAATACCCTGGATTGTTACTGTAGAGCTGTGTGGAAACGGCAGAGAAAAAGACAGGAAAGCCGTTTTACAGAAAGAAAGAAAGAAAATCTCATGTAGGTCAAGGCTAACCAGCTGCTCGAGTGAACTTTACAACCCCAAGGTAGCATTCCCGAGCCAGCAACTCCCTCGTCACTGTGGAAACCATTAATTGTGCTGTGTGTGTGTGTGTGTGTGTGTGTGTGTGTAGTTGGTTGGGATAGAGCACCTAAACGGATGTTAATGCCCTCCAGATCAGAATGTCATGTGATCATCTGTAATGATCATGCTTGATATAAGATCTGTTATTCCCACATCTAGTGTTTATGTGAAAAAAAAAAATCAAAGAAATGTACGGTAAAAAAAAGTTACCATAACTTTGAAGTGAAAAAAGTGCAACATTTTAAGTTGTACAGATTTAACTTAAATTTACAGAAAAAATGTATATTTCATTAACTGAAATAATGCTAATATGACTAAAATCTGTTTTTATACTGATTTGTCACAGGGAATTCTCAGTCAGCTGAACATTAAACAGTATTGTACTGTAAAATTACATGAAATGTCTCATTAGTAATTACAGTTTTTTAAGTGTATGCCGTTAACCAGTTAACAGGTTTTCACTGTAGCATTTTTGCAGTCTTTTACCATTAAGATTACACTCAGTTTTTACAGCGTGTGTGTGTTGTCTTGGACAGGACGTTCTGTCTTGACTGTTCTCTGCCAGTTTCACTGGTTTTCATTTGATGTACTGTGAGTCTGGGTTGTTTTACAGATTTTTTTTCTTTCATGCCCTATCACTATTTCTCTTACTTAATGATTTGGAAAAACTTCTGACATAAAGTATTAAACCTTGGTGTGTAAGTTATCTTTTTGCATTTGTGCTTGTTTTGCTGTGTCTCTAACACTCATCTGATCCCAGACAGCTCTAGAACCCTGTAGCCAGTTCATTAACAGCTTTCTCTCTCTCTGTGTGTGTGTGTGTGTGTGTGTGTGTGTGTGTGTGTGTGTGTGTGTGTGTGTGTGTGTGTGTTTCAGTCTCGGATGCAGACAGCTCAGACGGCCTGCAGCTGAAGAAGGAGCATGCCTTAAGAGTCTTCACTTACATCAGCACATGGACACAGAGGTCAGCACTCATATTCACTTCACTAACACTCTCAAACATTCAGTTACTCATTCATTACTTAATTTGGTTTGTTTGTTAGTTTGTTCTTTCCCTCAGAACCCATTCAACTCATTGACTTCACCCTCACTCAGATGTTTATTCCTAACCTATAACTCAAACAATCAGTCATTTGTCATTCATTCACTCACTGCAATCTATCGTACATTCATTCATTCACTCACTCACTCACTCAATCATTTAATCGCTTGCAGATTCATTCACTGACGCATTCATTGATTCCCTTGTCCACTCAGTCACTGTCTTTATTTATTCATTTATTCTCATTCGCTCACTCATTTGCTTACTGATTTGCCCACTGATTTGTTTACTGATTCACTCATTCATTCATTCTCTATGACTCACTGACTTGCTCATTCATTCATTCTCATTCACTCACTGATTCACTCAACGACTTGCTCATTCATATATTTTTCATTCTGTCACTGATTCACTCCCTGACTCATTAATTAATTGATTTGCTCACACATTTGTTCTCATTCACTCACTGTCTTGCTCATTCATTCATTCTCTTTCGCTTACTGATTCTCCCACTGATTTGTTCACTGATTTGCTCATTCATTCACTCACTCTCTCATTCACTCACTGATTGGCTTATTCATTCATTCTTAGTTGCTCGCTGACTTGCTCACTGACGCACTTATTCATACATTCTCATTCTTTCACTGATTCATTCACTGACTTATTCATTCATTCTCATTCACTTACTTATTTGGTCACTGATTCGTTCATTCATTTTTTCTCATTTGCTCACTGATTCACTAACTCACTAATTCATTCATTCTCATTTGCGCACTGACTCGCTCATTAATTCATTCTCACTTGCTTACTTAAATATTTCATAAAAAAGCACGTAAGATGCTAGAACGTTGTGAATGATGAGCTAATGGCCGATTCTCTCTGTTTTCATCTGCAGGCAGTGTCTGTGCTGTTTCAAAGAATACAAACACCTCGAGGTGTTCAGCCAACTGGTTTATGCCCTCATTAACTTGGTCATTGCCCAAGTAACCAACCTTAGGGACCGTCTACGCAGTGGCCATGGCAACACTAGGACTGAGGGGGTGGAGTCTGAATGGGGCTCCGCCCAGCCACAGCCATCGCCCAGTGAAGACGAGCCGCTGAATGTGGAACGGGACTCGGCTGAAGAGGATGGCGGAGTGGAGGATGGAGATCAGCACAAGAACCAAAACCAGGGGGTCAAACCGGATCCTCAGGCCAAGTTCAGTGAACCTACAGCGGGCGAGAGCGGGAACGAGAGTGGCCTGGACCCGTTTGCATCCTGGAGCACAGAAGACCAGGAGAAACTGCTGCTGTGCGCTGCCAAGATCTTTCAGATCCAGTTCCCCCTGTACACGGCCTACAAACACAACACACACCCCACTATAGAGGTAATACTCGCTCGTAAAGGCAACAGTTTTCAACAGTCTGGATTCATTTTCTTGAGGCTTATAAAGTTCTAATTGTGGATTGGATTTTGAGATGTGAGCGTTACACTGAATTGTGGAGGGTTTAAGCAGACTAAATGATTGGAGAAGTCACCATACTTCACCAAAATGTGTCCTTTTACTCATAGATTCAGTTATAACATCTTCTTACAAGGTCCAAAAAAATTTTAAAAATGAAACATATTCATGGATTAATAGTTCATAGTAAGATCTAGCACATGCATTTATGAAATAGAGTGAATTTTCATTTCACGCATATATAAATATTAAGCCATTATCCAAATTAACCAGCTTTGATATGAATCATATTGATTCATTTGATTTTCTTCAAGGTTGCTCTAGGGCCCTATGATTTATTTTTTCCCAAATTCCAATTTTTTCCATTATAAATTTTTCCAGACTCTCTTTTTTTTTAATGGTTAAATTAAATTTTATTCATCAAAAAGCATGCCTACAAGATTAAACAGCAATTTATTAAAAGTTTAACAAAAAGTACATTTTAAGGCCCTGTGAAATAATTGTTTTTCTCAAATTCAGTTTTATTTTTCTCAGATTCTGTTTTCCATTAATTTTCCTTTTCCATTAATTCCATTTGAATGGTTTCATTAACTATTAATAATATTAATAATCAAAACATCTCTAATTAATTGTTGATATAAGAAAAAATAATAATTATTTTTTATCCAGAAACTGTAAAATGCTGATGAAGTGACTCTCAGAGCAGTTATAGCAATTATATTCATGTGTTCATGTACACATATATGTACCAAATGAAGCTGAGCTATAATCGTATTTACAAAACATTTTAAAAAGACAAATTACTTAATTCAGATTTTTCATGTGCATGTTTTTCTGACTGATAATTGTTGTCAGTACTGCGTACTTGTGTCTGTTCCTACTTTATTGGTAAAAAATTTTGCTCTGGAGGTTTTGTAAGCATTTTTACTTCGGCAACCTGCCATTTTGGCTCAACAAAAGTAATATACACATAACGTTATGTGTGCATATTATGCTCTTCCAGTTAGTGCTTTATTATTGCTGAATGATTTGAATGAACTGAATAACCTCAACAAATCCTCAAGACAAAAATAAAAGCTGTTTTCTGTTGAAAAGTTGAGTATGGTTTTATTTGGGTCGCTGTCTTTTCTAATATCCGTTTGCTGTTTTTGTCCTCAGGATATCTCCGCACAAGAGAGCAATATCCTCGGCTCTTTCTGTGATATGAATGTAAGTCTCTCTTTCTCTCAAACACACACTCATTATGATGGGCTTGATTACACCGTTTAGAGAGAATTCCTGCCCACAATAGATGCTGAGTGGCTGGAGCAGGACTAGATTTGATCCTGTGTGTGAAAGTACGAGATGTTCCTTGTTTAGACGTTGCCTAATGTGATTCATCCGCACCCATGAATCATCACAGGTTTTAGTAATTAAATACAAACTATTCATACTCAAACTCTATATAAGGATGTTTTCCGAAGCTCATTTGAAGTCATATAAATGAGACTCACATCTTGGCATCTTTCTGAAGCCTGTAAATAGTCTCGCCTGCAACTATTTTGATTCATCTGTTGATTATTTCACATTATTTAACACAGACTTTGCTCGCATTGTGTGGAAAGTATTAAATAACCTTTAATAAATTATTTTTGCACACAACATATATACACAGCATACATGACACAGACTTTATTTTAATAATAATAATTATTAAACATGACATCTAATATTGAATGCATAATATTATAATAATAATAACTTTATTATAATAATATTATTATTATTATATGAAATGCACATATTTTTGTACTAATTTAATATTACTTAATAATAAGTACATTTTGTGATAATTATATGATTATATAATTTTATTATTAATATTTTTTAATTTTAATAGGTACTAGGTCATGTGTGGTTTTCATACCTTACATTTGCTATATTTTATGTGTTATGTAATATTATATATGTTTGATTAATGTATTACAAGAATTTAAGTATATGTCTTGTAAGTGTATTATTGTGATAGTTATTTGATTATATTATTTAATATTTATATTATTATAATTTTAATAGGTACTAGGTCACGTGTGGTTTTCATACCTAATGTTTGCTATATTTTATGTGTTAGTTATGTAATGTATTTTATTGTTGTGATTAATATATTACAAGAATTCAAGTGTATGACTTTTAAGTATGTTATTGTGATAATTATTTGATTATATTATTTTATATTGGTATTTTAATTAGATCACATGGTTTTTATACCTCATATACTATATTTAATGTCTTATAGTCATATAATATGTTAGTCATATAATATAATGTAATAATATATCCATACAATATAAAGTAATATATATTTTAAGTCATAAGAACAGCTGACTCAATGTCTTTAGTGCTTTATTCATAAATCACAGGCTAAATGAATTTCTTTGTAAATCATTCATTAAACCATTAAATTCAGCACATTAATTTGCATAAAAGTTGTTTTCTGGAGAAGTCGTTGTTAGTCTCACTCATGATTGGCCGATCAGTGAGATCTTCTGAAGATTACATTGATTAAACTCATTTTAAAGTTGTTTTCTGTCCTGTAAAAGCATTCAGTGCTTTATTTTAATGCATTATTTAGGAAAATGATTTGGGTGTGTTTTAAGTGATTATATTGTGTTTGTGTGTTTGAGGACGTGGAGGTCCCTCTGCACCTGCTGCGGTATGTGTGTATGTTCTGCGGGAAGCACGGCCTCTCTCTGATGAAGGACTGCTTTGAGTTCGGCGCTCCTGACACACTCCCCTTCCCCATTGCACATGCCTTCATCACCATCGTCTCTAACGTGAGTCCACACTGAGTCAAACAAACCGCAGTCAAACCAGAGTCCTGTAACCAATCAGAGGTTGTTTTCTGTGTGTACAGATCAGAATATGGTTGCACATTCCCGCTGTGATGCAGCATATCATCCCTTTTCGCACGTATGTTATCAGGTAAGAACACCTTTCGAAACTGGACCTATAATATGTTTCGTCTAATCCATCCTGACTGATTGACTGAGAGATATAAACGAGACGCAGGCTACTCTTAGAAAGAGCACTGCCGCCAAGAATCTGCTCTCTGCTGAGTTGCTAGGAAGAGCATGCCTCACCATAGCAACAGTCGCCACGGCTCTCCTCACATGACCTTTGGGGGAGCCAGACGGCTGGCAGGGGAGCTGAGAGAGTGCTGGTCATGTGACTCGAGGATTAGAGCAGCACAGAGACTCAAAGAGAGAGAGTGTATTAGTGTATTCACACGGAAACCTCAAGTTTTTCAGGAATTTCTTTTGATTTTCATCTTATATATTATTATATTGTGTATGTGCATCCTACCTCAAAATGATTTTTTTTATTAAAACACTATATTATATACAAATATGCAGACCATATTCATCCATGTAGAAAAATAATACCACCTCAAAATTATTGATGATAATGTATTATGTTAATGTAATATTATATTATATACAAATCTACATTTTATATAAATATTAATCAATTTAGAATCTTATTACATTTTGTTGTAATGTAAATATTCATCCACCTCGAAAAGTAGTCCCACCTTAAAAAAACTTGGCAGATTATATTATATTATATTATATTATGTATACATTTTCAGACATCTAGAAAAGTAGTCCTACCTCAAAATGACTTTTATATTACAATACCTGTGTTATGTACAATTTTGCAGACAATATAAATATTCATTCATCTAGAAAATTAGTCAAAACAACTATATTATTGCATACAAATCTATATATCATATAAATATTAATCCACCTAGACAGTAGTCCCACCTCAAAGTAATTATTATTATTATATTGTTATGTTATATAAATATTACTTCACCTAGAAAAGTAGCCCCGCTTCAAGAAGACTGGACAGATCTTTATTATATTATATTATATTATATTATATTATATTATATTATATTATATTATATCAAATATACATATTTAGATATAATTTATTATGTATTACATAATAAACGTATATCAATTTTTAAAAATGTTTTCTTATCTTTAAAAAAACAAAATCCAAAAATAAAACTGAAAAAAAAAAAAAAAATGGAAATCATACTGCTGTTATATAACATTACATTATATAGCTATAGTTTTAAAAATTAGTTTTGTAAATGATTAAGCCACTGAAATGCTCTGTCATTTGGACTCTTTTACTAGCTTTTGTTTGTTAACTGCTTTTCATGAGCCTGATATATTTTTTACAAATACAAAGGAATTTTTGATACAGATCCTGAAAAGATTGCTTCAGGTTTAGTACAAGTTAAACTTGCTACTGATTAGAAAATACTTTCAACTAGCCCCTCAGTTTGAAAAAACATCTATAAATTGCAGTTATAGCAATGCTTTTGAGTTGTCATCCTGTCGTTTTGAAGTGGGCCACTCTAGGTGGATGAACATTAGTGATCAGTTGTTGACTCTGGTTTAATATGAATCTCTGTCTGTAGGTATCTGTGTAAGTTGTCGGATCAGGAGCTACGTCAGAGCGCGGCGCGTAACATGGCAGATCTGATGTGGAGCACAGTGAAGGAGCCGTTGGACAGCGCGCTGTGTTTTGACAGAGAGAGTTTGGATCTGGCCTTCAAATACTTCATGAGTCCAACGCTCACCATGAGACTGGCCGGCCTGAGCCAGATCACGGTACAAGAGACACAAAAACATAAACTCTTCTTCAATCGCCTCCAGCCTGTGTTCAATAATCTGTGCTTGTGTTTCTGTAGAATCAGCTGCACACCTTCAATGACGTTTGTAATAACGAGTCCCTGGTGTCTGACACTGAGACGTGAGTGCGACGAGTCCACTGGTATTAGTAGTTCAGTCAAGCTAGACGTGTTTTGACATCTTTCTTTCCTCTCTCAGGTCGATAGCAAAGGAACTTGCCGACTGGCTCATCAACAACAATGTTGTGGAGCACATATTTGGACCAAATTTGCACATTGAGGTGAGTCCAGTAGACTTCCGTAGTTTCTTTGGACGCTGACTAAAGGTTTATTATTTCTGATTGTGCTTGTCTTGTTTCTGCCGTAGATCATTAAACAGTGCCAAGTGATCCTGAACTTCCTGGCAGCCGAGGGCAGGCTGAGCACTCAACATGTGGACTGTATATGGGCCGCCGCTCAGGTACAAACACACACACACACAAGAGGATATTGTGCATATTTTCTGCATAGCATACATTTGTAAAAATGTGCAGTAAACTATCAGAGCACACTGTAACTAACACTTTATCCCACAATGTAGTGGATAGTTTTAGTTTTATTTAACAATAACAACAGTTACATTGTGTGCAACTAGAAACATTCAGTTATCATATCAGAAATAAAAATGTTTACTTTACATTTTTAATCCAATTTTGTGAAGAGAAAAGTGTTTTGGAAGTCAATTATTATTATTATTATTATTATTAAATTTCTATTTCCAATATATATCATACTTTCAATGCGATGAATGCAACAGAAGTATGAACTATTTTATTGCTATATATATATATATATAAAACTATGTTAGTTGGAAGTAAAGCTTTAATGTATATATAAATTAAATTTAAACTTATACTTTTATACAAAATTAAAAAATTCAAGTTATATAAAATTTAAAAAAAGAAATACTTATTACTAAATATAAAACTGAAATAAAAATGAAAGCTAAATAGAAATAAAAAACAATCTAATCAAAATGACTAGAGCACATAATAAAATTACTAAAACATAAACTAAAATATGAAAACCAAAAATATAGAAATAAAAGCTCATTCAGTATATGACAAAATACTATAATAGTAATATAAATAATACTAAAACAACATTACAAGCAATTTTTTTTTTCTTTCAGGTTTGCTGTAGAGCCATTTTATCTATTAGGTTTGTCCTCGCAAGTCATTTGTAGGGATTTTACTACATTTTAGAGTAGGTTTTTTGATATTCGGCCCTTTTGATCATAGTGGGAAACAAGAACACATACACATTTTCTCTCTTCAACCTTTGATTCTCATTTATTTCCTCATACAGTAGTGTTGAACAGGCCTCTCTGTCTCTGTTTTTAGCTGAAACACTGCAGTCGCTACATCCATGACCTGTTCCCCTCGCTCATAAAGAACCTGGACCCTGTTCCTCTGCGGCACGTGCTCAGTCTGGTGTCAGGGTTACACCCCAGCGCTCACACCGAGCAGGTACCACACACTCTCACACTGTATCTGCACAGCTTAGAATTACACACAGTCACTTTAGTCATGTAGATGACTGCTCTCACTAACATACTTTGAAACAGACTAAAATAGCTGTTTTTTTTTTTTTTTACCTGGCTATCCAGTATGTGTTTGAGTTGTTTCTCTGCTTGTGTAGACGCTGTATTTGGCGTCCATGCTGATCAAGGCCTTGTGGAATAACGCTCTGGCAGCCAAAACTCAGCTGTCCAAACAGAGCTCCTTCGCCTCCTTGCTCAATACCAACATTCCCATGGGCAACAAGAAAGGTGTGTTGTGTTTGACATCTGCTTTTTGATGTGCATGCCAAAGATTTAAGATTGAGATTTCTCAGTTTGAAGTTGGTTTTTGTGTATTCTGAGTTTTTAAAATTATTGTAATAAATTTAGATCAGAATCCAGGAATAGTATGTATGTATGTATGTATGTATGTATGTATGTGTTTATTTATATATTATTTATTTATTTTATATTATTTAGCCAAAGTAGCTCAGATTATCATGTCAGTGTAAAGTTTAAAATGTTTTATTTAATAATTTATTTAGCCACAATTTCCTCAGATAATTATGTCAGTGTAAAGAGTTTCTGTGAAAATTGTATTTATTTAATATTTATTTATTTATTTATTAATTTCACCACAGTTGGCTCACATAATCATCTCAGTGTAAAGAGTTTCTGTTAAAATATGTTTATTTATTTAGCCACAATGTGCTCAGATAATCATCTGTGTAAAGAGTTTCTGTTAAAATTGTACTTATTTCGCTCCAATGTTCTCAGATAATCATCTCAGTGTAAAGAGTTTCTGTTAAAATTAGATTTATTTATTTAGCCACAATTGGCTCAGATAATCATCTCAGTGTAAAGAGTTTCTGTTAAAATTAGATATTTTGATGTTTTTATTTAGCCACAGTTGGCTCAGATAATCGTCTCAGTGTAAAGAATTTGTTAAAAAAATATATTTTTATTTTATTATTTATTTGTTTATTTATTTACTCATTTATTTAGCCACTGTGGTTCATATCTCAGGATATCAGTGTAGCAAGTTTTTGCATAAAATGTTGTATAATAATTTCCCCCCAGGTTCTCCTGCAGGAAGCCCGGAGAGCAGTGACAACAGCGACACACATCACAGTGGAGGAAGTGACATGGAGATGGACGAGCCAATCATGAGCAGTGGAAAACGAGGGCAACAGAGGCTGTCAGACACAGAGGTAATGCATTTTCCAAAATATGATTTGAAAACGGATGTCATTCAGCTTCATTTGAGTGGTTTTTGCTGTTCCACAGGAGTCTCTGCAGGGTAGCTCAGATGAGACGGCCAACAGCGGTGAGGAGGGCAGCAGCAGCGGCCGCAGTGAGGCATCCAGCAACGAGGCTGGATCCAGCCGAGCCAGCCAATCAGCAGGAAGCCCGGGCAGCGAGTTGCACTCCGATGACATGGCTGACAGCGAGGCCCTGAAGGAAGAAGAAGAGGAGGAGGAGGAAGAAGAAGAGGATGACGACGAGGATGATGAAGACGATGATGAAGATGATGAAGACGACAGGCCCGCTGTCGCCACCGAGGGCAGTCCGCAGAAAGAAACCCGAGAGCCGTCTACATCAGAGCTGCGCAAACGCAAAGCTGGCGAAGCACTCGGAGAGGTCCAGGGTCCTCCGGAGCGACCTGGCATTCCCGGCTCCATCCCTTCCGCTCCCGGACTTTCCAAAACCAAATCCATTTCCTTCACTCCAGAGGCAGCCGCTGCCATGGTAGCCTCGTCTTCCCTTAGGATCCTCGAGCCTTGCTCTTCTTCATCCGTGGGCCTGGAGGGAACGTCAGGAGAGCAGGCTGATCCCTCCTCACATTCCCAATCCCAGAACCCCCAGCAACCACAGCAGGGCGGCACAGAGATGGGCTCCTCACACGGAGCGTCTGTTTCCCAGGAGCCACCCTGCATGCCTCGACCGGCGGACTTCCTGACGGAGGCCATGGGCAACGAGCTCTTCAACTGCAGGCGTTTCATCAGCCCTCAGCATCACCATCATCATCATCACCACCATCATCACCACCACCACCATGATGGGTGAGGCTACCTCTTTAATGTCCCTTTGTCCCAAAACCTAGTGATCTCCCTAGCTGTTTACATAGGCAGCATCCTAACTGCAATGGAACCTTTTTGGGATTGCCTTCTCCAAGAAGGTGTTCTAAAAGGTTGCTTTGATGCCTTAAAGTGTTGTCTAGGTAAACAGCTCACTCAATTTTAATGCCATTGTGTCTTCACTCTCCACAGTCACATGGTAGAGGACATGCTGAGTGCCGATGACGTGAGCTGCAGCAGTTCCCAAGTCAGCGCCAAATCAGAGAAGAACATGGCGGATTTTGACGGAGAGGAGTCCGGCTGCGAGGAGGAGCTGGTCCAGATCAACTCACACGCTGAGCTGAGCTCGCACCTGCAGCAGCACCTGCCCAACCTGGCCTCCATATACCACGAACATCTGGTGCAAGGTACATACTAGGGCTGCACTATATATCGTTTCAGCATCGATATCGCGATGTGCGCATCCGCAATAGTCACATCGCAGGATGTGCGATGTTTAGTAGGCCTATACTGATCGTTATATTTATACTGATCGTTTTCTTTGCTCACACACAGACACCGTGTCTACACCGTACGTGACAGCTTTACAGAGATATCCATTTTTAAATTAATTTAGTAGCAGAGCTACTGCAAGCGATTTTCAATGCTGGAAATCCATTTATCCTTTGTTGAAACTTCCGCGTAGTCGAGGAGAGTGCAAGTCATGGTTGCTTAGCAACGGCAGACGCCACGAAAGCACAAGCTCCCTAGCGCTTTGGAAAGAAGGAGAAAGCGGTGCGGCACAGCATCACTGATTATTATGTTTTCTATTGTATTTTGTCGCATCGCCTCGCACCGCTCGCGTCTAGTGTAGACATTGAGAGCCACACAGATTGCACGTGAACACTGAATTCCGTTCACTTACGCTAATATTTGTGCCTGAAATGACACATACGTGCGAAACTGTCAAAATGCATGTCTCTGCAAGTATCCTTGTAAAAAACAGTTGCTTATGTCTTAGGTGAAGGTAAGCAATTGAGAAAGAAAGAGGATAACAATAACAGCAGTTTAATGTCCCTGTTGCTTTCTGTGTCATGTAAATCAAACAACAAAACACAGAGAAAAATCACTTTTGCTTTAACACAGATTTATTAGATTTAGTTTATACAGTGAAGACTATGCAGTGCTATTTTACATTTGTTTATTCAATTTCTGTACCTGAGTACTGTTAGACTTGCCTTGAAAATACAAAGCACTGTTTATTTCATTTGTATCTTTGTTCTATAATATTTATCTATGCTTGTAATTTGTTTATTTCCTATGCTGATTTACTCACCTAAAATCACCCCAATCATTGATTATTTATTTTTTTTCCCCAAACAGAGCTATTCAAGTCATCTGGTGATGTTTCTTTTTTTTTCATATCGCAATATATATCGCAGAAAAACAAAATATTGCAATGTACGTTTTTTCCAATATCGTGCAGCCCTAGTACATGCATACCTCCAAAGACTGCCACCACAGTGCTAGGATGTTCTGGGTGGATTTTAGAGCGTTGCTAGGTTTTTAAGGTGTTTATATGATTGCTAGAGTGTTGTTCTTTGGTAATTCGGATGTTCTTTGTGGTTTCTAGAGCGTTGCTAACTTTTTAAGGTGTTTTATAGGTTTGTCAGGGTGTTGCTCTGTGGGAATTCGGTTATTCTTTGTGGTTTCTAGGGTGTTGCTGGGGTTATAAGGTGTTTATATGATTGCTAGAGTGTTGTTCTGTGGTAATTCGTATGTTCTTTGTGGTTTGTAGGGCATTGCTAAGTTTTTAAGGTGTTTTATATGTTTGTCAGGGTGTTGCTCTGTGGTAATTCGGGTGTTCTGTGTGGTTTCTAGGGTGTTGCTGGGGTTATAAGGTGTTTATATGGTTGCTAGAGCGTTGTTCTGTGGTAATTCGGGTGTTCTGTGTAGTTTCTAGGGCATTGCTAAGTTTTTAAGGTGCTCTAAGTGCTTGCTAGAGCGTTGTTCTGTGGTAATTTGGGTGTTCTGTGTGGTTTCTAGGGTGTTGCTGGGGTTATAAGGTGTTTATATGATTGCTAGAGTGTTGTTCTGTGGTAATTCGGGTGTTCTGTGTGGTTTCTAGGGTGTTGCTGGGGTTATAAGGTGTTTATATGATTGCTAGAGCGTTGTTCTGTGGTAATTCGGGTGTTCTGTGTAGTTTCTAGGGCATTGCTAAGTTTTTAAGGTGCTCTAAGTGTTTGCTAGAGCGTTGTTCTGTGGTAATTCGGGTGTTCTGTGTAGTTTCTAGGGCATTGCTAAGTTTTTAAGGTGCTCTAAGTGTTTGCTAGAGCGTTGTTCTGTGGTAATTCGGGTGTTCTGTGTAGTTTCTAGGGCGTTGCTAGGTTTTTAAGGTGTTTATATGATTGCTTGAGCGTTGTTCTGTAATAACTTGGATGTTCTGAGAGGTTTCTAGGGTGTTGCTTGGTTTTTAAGATGTTTATATGATTGCTAGAGCGTTGCCCTGTAATAATTCGGCTGTTCTGTGTGGTTTCTAGAGTGTTGCTAGGTTTTTAAGGTGTTTATATGATTGCTAGATTATTGTTCTGAGGTAATTTGGGTGTTCTGTGTGGTTTCTAGGGTGTTGTTAGGTTTTTAAGGTGTTTATATGATTGTTAGAGCATTGTTCTGTGGTAATTTGGGTGTTCTGGGTTGTTTCTAGGGTGTTGCTAGGATTTTAAGGTGTTTATATGGTTACTAGAGCATTGTTCTATTGTGATTCAGGTGTTCTACTTGGTTTCTAAGGAGTTGCTACGTTTTTAAGGTGTTTATATGATTGTTAGATCATTGTTCTGTGGTAATTTGGGTGTTCTGGGTTGTTTCTAGGGTGTTGCTAGGATTTTAAGGTGTTTATATGGTTACTAGAGCATTGTTCTATTGTAATTCAGGTGTTCTGTTTGGTTTCTAAGGAGTTGCTAGGTTTTTAAGGTGTTTATATGATTGTTAGAGCATTGTTCTGTGGTAATTCAGGTGTTCTAGGTGGTTTCTAGGGTGTTTGTAGGTTTTTAAGGTGTTTCTAAATGGTTGTTAGAGCTCTGTGGTAATTGGGGTGTTCTGGGTGGTTGCAAGAGCATTACAAGGTTTCTGTTGTGTTTTAAAGTGGTTGTTGGGATGTTGTTCTGATGGTTTCTAGAGTGTTCTAAGTGGTTGCTACTAGGACATTGCTCTATTTTGTTGTTGATTCCGCTGTTCATTTTACCAAAGCTTACTCAAATGTGATTTAAAAAAAAAAAGTCGCCTGATAGTTTCTGATGTATGAAGTATTTCTTAATATCTGCTCCAGGTCAGGCAGTACACAAACATCAGTACTCTGCACACGCGGTGACCGACATCAACCTGGACAACGTCTGCAAGAAAGGGAACACCCTTCTGTGGGACTTGGTCCAGGATGACAATGCGGTATGCTCACCTCACAGCAGACTATTTGAAGTATTTAACATTTGGAGTCAGTGATGTGATTCTCGTGTTGTCTTGGTGACTAGATCCACCTATCGGAAGGCTTGATCAATGAGGCAGAGAAGCTGTTGTGTTCTCTGGTCTGCTGGTTCACTGACCGTCAGATCCGCATGCGTTTCATCGAGGGCTGTCTGGAGAACCTTGCCAACCATCGGTGAGACCTTCACAGATATATGAAGTGCTGTATGAAATTGCTGAAGAGGTTTGTAGTTCTTTCAGGTCCAGATATTTGATAGTTTCTGCTTGTGTTCATCAGGTCAGTGGTGGTGTCCTTGCGTTTGCTGCCAAAGCTCTTCGGGACCTTCCAGCAGTTCGGCTCCAGCTACGACACTCATTGGATAACAATGTAAGAAACTCCGCCCACCACTGCTCTCCATGTTGTCAGTAAGTGGAACTTAAACCTCTTTACAGATGATTTTGAGATATTTTCTTGTGCTACAGGTGGGCGGAAAAGGAACTGCACATGATGAAGCTTTTTTTTGATGATCTGTTACACTATATCCAGGAAGTTAGAGAGCAGCGCCACAAATTCGCTTTGTAAGTTTGGTGTCTGTTCTTCTATATTACGGTTCAAAAGTTTGGGGTTGGTAAGATTTATTTTCAATGTTTTTGAAACATTATGCTCACCAAGGGTGCATTTATCTGATCAAAAATGCAGTAAAAACTGTAATATTGTGAAATATTATTACAATTTAAAAGAACCGTTTTCTATGTGAATATATTGTAAAATGTAATTTATTGCTGTGATCAAAGCTGAATTTTCAGCATCATTACTCCAGTGTTCAGTGTCACATGATCCTTCAGAAATCATTCTGATATGCTGATTTGCTGCTCAAGAAACATTTGTAATTATTATCAATGTTGAAAACAGTTGTTTAAAAAAAAAAAATTCAGGATTCTTTGATGAATATGAAAGAAAAGAAAACTTTTGCAACATTATAAATGTATTTACTGTCGCTTTTATTGCATTTTTATTGCAATTTAATGCATTCTTGCTGAATAAAAGTATTAATTTCTTAAAAAAACAAAAACAAGAACAATCTTTTGTCTGAATTTTGTGTATGAAGTGCTGTTAACACCCCGTGTCTCAGGTACAGTCACAGTGCAGAGGTGCAGGTTCGTCTGCAGTTCCTCACCTGTGTGTTCTCAACACTCGGATCACCTGACCACTTCAGTGAGCGTCTCTCTTTATCTCTCACACATCGCTGCATGTGAGAATCGCTCCATATGTATATAAATATCCCTTGTGTGTGTGTGTCAGGGTTGAGTCTGGAGCAGGTGGACATCCTGTGGCACTGTCTAGTGGAGGACTCTGAGTGTTACGACGACGCCCTGCACTGGTTCCTAAACCAGGTCCGCATTAAAGACCAGCACGCCATGGGCATGGAGACATACAAACATCTCTTCCTGGAGAAGGTCTGGCCACTATATCATTGAAAAACATCTTTTATACAGAACGTGCTGTGAGAATGAATCTTTCATCCTCAGCTGATTTTCTCTCTCTCTCTCTCAGATGCCTCAGCTGAAGCCGGAGACGATCAGCATGACGGGACTCAATTTGTTTCAGCATCTGTGTAATCTGGCTCGTCTGGCCACCAGCGCCTACGACAGCAGCTCCAACTGCGAGGTTCACAGCAGCAGATCTCAAAGTCTCTCCGATTTCTCTCAATATGTTCTCCGTGACCGTTCTTTCTGTCTTTCTGTAGTTGTGTGGTATGGATCAGCTGTGGGGAATCGCATTGAGGGCTCAGTCTGCAGACATCAGCCGCGCTGCCATCCAGTACATCAACTCCTATTACATCAGCGGTCAGTAAAAACCAAACATAATTCATAACCATTAAAAACATTTACAATTTTATAACCTCTCAATTTTAGTCATCAAATCACCTTTATTTGTAAAGCCCTTTATGCAATAGAGATTCAAAGCAGTTTCACAGTATTAAACAAAGTAACAGAATAAATGATTCAAACTTCAGAAATCAGTCAAATTCAAATTCTGCTATAAAGCAACTTTGGCAGGACAATAGTATCATTATTCAGTTCAAGTCAGTTCGGTATTGGTTCGGTTCAGTTCAGTAACTGTATAGAGTTCATTTATTATGAAACAAGTTCAATTCAATGATAAGCAGCTCAACTGAACACACTAGTGTCATTGTTCAGCTGATGTCAGATCAGTGTTGATTTAGATTAGATTAAATGCAGGGAGTAACATTTTTGTTTTTAGCTTTTAATACTGCTAGACATTTTTTAAAGTACTTTAAATGTTTTTTAAAACATTTTACCAGGAAAGTAATTAATAAAAACTGTAATAGTATATAAATAATACTGAAATAACACACTGGTTGTAAGAAACTTTTTTGCCTCTTTTATTTTAAACTGTTAAGAAAGAAAGAAAGAATGTGTGAATGAATGAATTAAATCAGTTTTGATTTTGATGAACTGACAAATCCTTCAAATGGCAGATGTTTTAACATCATTTGATGACTCAGTTTAAAGGGATAGTTCACCCAAAAATGAAAATTCTGTCATTAATTAACCTCATGTCGTTCCAAACACGTAAGACATTCGTTTTTCTTTGGAACACAAATTAAGATATTTTTGATGACATCCGAGAGCTTTCTGACCCTCCATAGACAGCAAGGGTACTACCACGTTCAAGGCCCAGAAGGGTACCAAGAACATCGGCAAAATAGTCCATGTGACATCAGTGGTTCATCTGTAATTTTATGAAGCTACGAGAATACTTTTTGTGCGCAAAAAAAAAAAACAAAACAAAAATAACGACTTCATCAGTTCTTCTCCCGCAAGTTACCGTCTTCCACCATTATGGAGAGTACCATGACGCATAACGTCATTATTTTTGTTTTTTTTGCGCACAAAAAGCATTTTCGTAGCGTTATAAAATTATGGTTGATCCACTGATGTCACATGGACTGTTTTACCGATTTCCTTGCTACCTTTCTGGGCCTTGAACGTGTCAGTTGCATTGCTTTCTATGCAGGGTCAGAAAGCTCTCAAATTTCATCAAAAATATCTTAATGTGTGTTCTGAAGATGAACGAAGGTCTTAACAGGTTTGGTAAGACATGAGGGTGAGTAATGACAGAAATTTCATTTTTGGGTGAACTAACCCTTTAAATCTGCAGTTTGTCCCACTGGAGTTTTTTATGGTTGTGCTTTTTGTTTTGTGTTATGAATATATGTGAGTGTGTAATGCGATATATTTATTAGTGTGTGTGACCGCAGGTAAAACAGGTCTGGAGAAGGAGCAGGAGTTCATCAGTAAGTGTATGGAGAGCCTGATGATGGCATCTGCTAACCTGGAGAAAGACGCCCACTCCAGCCTGACCATCATAGAGAGAGGACTGCTGCTGCTCAAAACACACCTGGAGGCCTTCAGACGCAGGTACACACACACTCTGTCACTGACATTGCAAGCCAACCTTGTTTACGTGAGAAATCTTATGACATTTCTCCTCTTTCTGATATCAAAACTTAAATGGACATTGAATATGCTGACAGAATGCCAGTAACGTTTATGATCTTCACCCAGTAAAAGAACAGTTAAGGCATTTACATGTGTGTAAACACAGTCTGCTCCGATCTGGTGTGTGTGTGTTCAGGTTTGCGTATCACCTGCGGCAGTGGCAGATCGAGGGCACGGGCATCAGCAGTCATCTGAAAGCTCTCAGTGATAAACAGTCTCTCCCGCTCAGGATCGTGTGTCAGCCAGCAGGACTGCCTGACAAGGTACGCTTTTATCATCATCTTCCTCATCACTAGTGTCTGCTCAGACGTCACGATGGGTTTAGTAAAGTGTTCTGTGTGTCTGTACAGATGACCATCGAGATGTACCCCAGCGATCAGGTGGCTGATCTGAGGGCAGAGGTCACGCACTGGTATGAGAACCTTCAGAAGGATCAGCTCAGCCAGCAGGCACAGCTGCAGGAGTTCGGTCAGACCAGCCGCCAGCAGGACTTCCCAGGTAAATGCACACAGAAAACACACACGCTCTATACGACTGTGACTCTATCGCATCCGAACCTCAAACAGAATGTCCACTGACTCTGACTTTCTGATGGATATAGCACACAAATGCCCATAAGGAAAAAACAATGTGTGTATATATGTATAATCTTTAATTTATGTTTAGAAATTTATATGTGCAATATTTATGTATATTTGTTCTTTTTTCTTTTTTGATATTTTATATATTGTATGTAATGTAAATCTTTAGAACTGCCTATCTCTCTGTCTGTGTACATTTTTCTATATCCACATATTATAATTTAAATATATTTTTAAATATATTAAATATATTTTGTTTATATATAAATATTTATTCATATATAATTTTTTTCCCTGTGATTTTATATTTTGAGTATATATAATTTAAATATAGAATTTATGTATACTGTATTTATTAATATATATATTGTTATTTTTTAAAGGACTTAAAAAAAACCCGCACATATATATATATATATATATATATATATATATATATATATATATACACACACACTAAATAATCATAAATAAAATCATTAATTATTAAAATAAATTAAAATAGAAATATAAAGTAAAATAAACTAATTAATAATTATAATAAATAAATTTTAATTATATATAAAATATAAATAAATTATATATATATGTATATGTGTATATATGTATGTGTATATATAATGTAATGTATAATGTTTTTTTTTTTTTTGTAGTGATAGTGATGTCTTATGGGCATTTGTGAATTTGTAAAATTAGTTAAAACTTATAAGTCAAAAGTTAAAATGACAACATTTGACTTATGACAACATTTTGTATTTGGATTTGCATTAAACAAATACTTTTTAGTTTTTGGGGCAATAATAATATTGTTTTCTATATTACATTTTAAATGTATTTTTATACTTCAAATTTTCAAATTTCAAAATCTTTCTATTTCAAAATTTCACATTTAATTAAATTTTTTTACCAGTACTAGCAATTTTGAAGTGAAAAGTCTTTCTGCGTATGTATCTGCATGTTTTTTGGGGGGCCAAAAAAAAAAAACCTGAATTCATAATAATAAGCAATTTTATTTATTTGCTATATTAAATATAACATTTTTTATAGTTCAAAATTTCAAAACCTTTCTATTTCAAAATTTTGTTCAGTGTGTTGAAATTTAATAGCAATTTTTGAGTGAAAATTCCTTCTGCCTATTTATCTACATATTTACAAATAGTTTTAGTTGTTTGGGGCAAAAAGAAGAATAAGAAGAAATTTTATTTATGTACTATACATATATATATATATATATATCAGTCAAAAGTTCAAATGAATGTTAATATGACAACATTTTGGGTTTTGACTGGTAAAGTCTGTGTTTGTGTGTTTATGTGCAGGTGGTCTGATGGGTCCGGTGCGCATGATCTCATCAGGACACGAGCTGACCACCGACTATGATGAGAAGACCCTTCACGAGCTCGGCTTCAAGGACATGCAGGTAACCAAACAAATCCACATACGCCTGTGAACCTGCGACACTAGCCACAAATGCTGAGAGCTGTTTGTGTGTGCGGTCAGATGGTGTTCGTGTCTCTGGGCGCTCCGCGGAGGGAGAGGAAGGGCGAGGGTGTCCAGCTGCCGGCATCGTGTCTTCCGCCCCCTCAGAAGGAGCACATCCCCATGCTGCTGCTCCTGCAGGAGCCCCACCTCACCACGCTCTTCGACCTGCTGGAGATGCTGGCCTGCTTCAAACCGCCTGGCCCCGACAGACCCCAGCACAGCACTGAGGTAACCTCCGGCTCCACGCCTCAGACCCGGTCCAGACTGAGTTAAACCAGTATCCAATCCAGTGTGTTTCCTCCCGCAGAGTGTTCGCTGTGAGGAGCTGCACCTCCACGCGGAGAATCTGTCTCGCCGAGTGTGGGAGCTGCTCATGCTGCTGCCCACGTGTCCCAGCATGCTCCAGGCCTTCCAGAACATCTCCGATGACACGGTCAGTCACATGACCCATGCTGGCAATTCATTTAAGAGATTTCTAGCATTTGTTTGCCTGAACATTTACACTGGAAAAACAGATTTTTCGATGTTTTAAAATAAAACTAAGATTATTGGAGCATGTTTTACAATATATTAGTCTTCCTACAAAATTGCATGTTTAATTCAGCATATTGAAATTCACTAACAATTTTTGAGTGAAAATTAACATTAAATTAAATTTGCATTAAACATTTAGTTTTTTGGGGGGAAAAACTGAATACATAATGAGAAATTTTATTAATTTTCTATATATAATATTTCTTATAGATTTTTTTATACTTCAAAATTTAAAATATCAAAATGTAGGGGTGTCGAAATTAATCGTTATTACGGTGCATCGCGATGCAGACGAGGATGATTTGGTATCGGTTCAATAATAGACCATAACCAATTTTAACGTACTGACGCTTTTCTGACGTCATTTGTCGCATACGTGCTTTGTCGCGGGAGCATACAATGGCGGAGGGAGGCGAGACACGAGTGTGCGTATAATTAAAAATTAGGGATGTGCCCGAATAGCGAATCCGTATTCGGAAAGGCACGGAAAACGAATAATGCGTTCTACGGAGCCACAAAAGGAACATGGTTAGCCGCTTGATAGCAGTAGCCTGTTACATTACAGTACATAAAATTTCACTTACCACATAAACAGAGAGAGGTAAGGAGAGATGACCGATAGGACGATGTCAAATGATTTACAGATCCTCAGCACCACTGACAAACATCTAATCTTGTGAAATGTGTGGTAAGTAGTGCCGCTCCGTAGGCTACGTGTGATCGCAAATCACAAAAGTGAAAGTAAAAAGCAAACGCGCGTTCATAAGTGATTTCAATGTGCCACATATTAATAACGGCTTCCTGATGCCCGCAATTTATATACAGGATAATTACCCAACGATATAATTGTGAGAAAAAAAACTGAAATATATATTTTCTCATATATATCGTATTTATTCCCTTCCCTTGCCGTAGTACACACCTTTAACTTTCCGAAGACCGTATTCGGATTCGGGCGCATCCCTATTAAATATGCTCCAACTACTTCAAAAGCCGACATCTGGGCACATTTCGGCTTTTATGAACAACCTGATAAGCACGACCTGGAGAAGACACGCTGTGTAAATCATGTCACGCACAAATAAAATATGCAGGGGGTAATGCCACTAACTTGAGAAACCACGTCAGCCGTGTTCACCATGAGCTGTTAACCCTGTCAGTGCCAAGTATTTACTTTTGTGTATTTGTTCTAAATGCTTCTGTTGTCTTCTGTGCCCAGACTTAGTTTTGTTTGATACATTCAAGAAGTGTGTTTTCACTGAGCAGGTAAAATGAAAGGTTCAGTTCATATATCTGACTGCTTGTATTTATTGACAAAATTGTATACATGTGAAGTAAAATTGAAAATTGAGGATGCAGTGCATCGTCAACGCACTGTGATGCATCGTGATATCGAATTGAACCGAATCGATGACATGATAATCGTAATCGAACCGAACCGAACCGAGACCAGTATAGGTTCACACCCCTATCAAAATGTTTCTACTTCAGAATTTTGTACTCAATTCAATCTGTTAAAATTTATTAGCAATTTCTTAGTGATTTTTTTTTAATTTGCATTAAACAAATAGTTTATAGTTTTGTGGGGGGGAAATTAATACATTATAAGACATTTTATTAATTTATTATATTAAATTTTATGTTTTTTTATATACTTCAAAATTTCAAATTTCGAAATGTTTCTGCTTCAAAATTTCACGTTTAATTCAGTGTTAATTCAAGTGAAATTCTTTTTAAATATTTATTGTATTAAACTGTTTTTAGTTTTTGGGGGTCAGTACTGTATACATTATAATAAATATTATGTATTTGTCATTAAATTGTATATATATTTCTATACTTCAGAAATTAAAATTTCTAGATCTGTCTAGTTCAAAATTTCACATTTAATTCAGTGTGTTGAAATTTACTAGCAATTTCTGAGTGAACATTTTGTGTACCTGTTCATGTGCATTAAACAGTGTTTTTAATTTGTAGGGCAAATTTTTGTTTATTTACCATTTATTTACTATATGAAATTATATAATATGTATGAATGTTTTATATATATATATATATATATATATATATATATATATATATATATATATATATATATATATATCTCTCCTTCTACTTCAAAATTTCTACTATCCTCTTTCTACAAAATTTCACATTTGTGTCAATGTGTTGCAATTTACTATTAAATCAGCTACTAATTTCTGAGTGAAAATTGTTTCTAAACAAATTTTTGTTGTGTACACACTGCATGAAGTTTGATTTGTGCTCATTGTGACTTCAGGGATCTGACGGTTTGTGCTGGAAGGATCTGTTGAGGATCAAGAGCCCTCATAAGCTGCTGTACGCTTTAGAAATCATAGAGGGCCTCGGCAAACCCAACCGCAGGATTCACCGCGAGTCTACGGTACGCATCCAGAATCACGCTCAGACGTTCTTCTTCACACATGCAGATGTCCTGTCTGTTGAAATGGGTTTGTGTTTGTATTTCAGGGCAGTTACAGTGATCTGTATCCAGACTCTGACGACTCCAGTGAAGAACAGATCGAGAACAGCAAGAACACTTGGAGCTGCAAGGTACGAACGCCTCCTCTCACACTTCCACTTTAAGTGAACTGTTGTTATTGTTCATTGACTTATGAACTATGTAACTGTACTCATTTGAACACCAAATCTACTGATTTTGGTAAAATTATTATGCGATTTGTAGTTGTTAACCTGTATGTTGGAGTCCATGTGCTCTCTATAGTGTGTATTTGAGCTGTACAGATGTCTTTGAATGACAGTTTCCACCTGTGTCTCTCCTGTAGTTTGTGTCGTCTGGAGGTCTTCAGCTTCTGCTGGACATTTTTAACTCTGCAATTTTAGAGCCGAAAGAACAAGAGTCCTGGACTGTGGTGAGTGTCAAGAACACGTCATATAACATTTGCTTTTTTCTACTTTTCATTTGACTTTGAAGTGAAATACGTTTCTTTTACCCAGCTCTCTTCTGGACAGCCGTGGATATCATGTTTCTTCTCTTCTCTCTCTGCAGTGGTTGTTGGACTGTCTCGCGTGTCTGCTGAAGCTCATTTGCCAGTTCGCGGTGGATCCGGCCGATCTAGACTTGGCCTATCATGATGTTTTTGCTTGGTCTGGTCTCACTGACACACAGAGGAAGAGGTCATGGCCAGGGAAGTCCCGCAAAACCGCCGGGGATCATGGGAAGGGCCTGCATATACCTCGTCTTACAGAGGTGTGAAACTGCTTCTAAATTGATTTTTCTCTGCGTATACTTGCTTTTTCTAAATTTTGAGATTGTCTTCTCTGTCAGGTTTTCCTAAGTCTTGTTCAAGGCACCAACCTCATCCAGCGGCTCATCAACTTGGCCTACACATACGACAATCTGGCACACAGGTGAATAGTATACGCATACACAAGATCCTTTTTATTTATTTTTTTATAATATTTTTTTTTTATATTTATTTTTTTTACACTCTGTCTTGTTTATCCTGCAGGGTTTTGAAGGCCCAATCAGATCACCGATCCAGACACGAGGGTAAGCACATCCTTGGTTATATGTCTGTGAGGATTTTACTTTACTCTCTGACATTTTATTAATATTCTGTGTTTATGCAGTGACTCATTACTCCATGTGGCTGCTGGTGAGCTGGGCTCACTGCTGTTCTCTGGTGAAATCCAGCCTGGCTGATAGTGAACATCTGCACGACTGGCTCAAGAAGCTCACACTGCTCATACCTGAGGTAAACAAATTTCATGATTTTATTCATCTTTGAAATTAATTCTACTGATCTAATTAAGGTCACATGGGTGGGGAACGATTATATCAACTAATCAAACCATAGCTATTCAAACCAGTCAAAAAAACAACCTATAAAACACACAAAATACACAATACACAAAATATTAGTGTAATCCATTATTGCATTGTGAATGCCATTTATTTATTGATGTATTTATTTATTTATTTACTCACTTATTTTATATATGATATATTTTTAAGTTAAATTTATGCATTTGGCAGACAGTTTTATCCAAAGTGACTTGCATTGCATTCAGGGTATACATCTTTTATGAGTTCATGGATTCTCTGGCAATCAAACCCATGATCTGGGCATTGCTGTCATTGTGCTCTGCTGTTTAAGCTGTAGGAATGCTGTTTCCTATTGTATTTTTTTAATTATATTGTCGTACTGTATCTGCAGACGGCGGTGCGTCAGGAGGCTTGCAGTGGTCTCTATAAGCTGTCTCTGTCAGGTCTGGAGGGAGGAGAATCCATCAACAGATCCTTCCTGCTGCTCGCTGCGTCCACACTGCTCAAGTTCCTGCCAGACGCACAAGCGCTTAAACCCCTGAGAGTAAGTACAAACACTGACAAGGTCAATGTGCCTGTGATATATTAGTATTTATGTATTTAGTATCTATTTATATTTGTTTGTATGTGTGTAAAAAAATTGATTTAGCTTTAATTTTTATATTTTTGTTTTTCATTTTAATGTTCGTTACGTTTTTGGGGTATTTGTATAATGCTTTTGTCTTTATTTATATATATATATATATATATATATAATTAATTTATTATTATTATTGTTATTATTAATTTTTTTTAAATATTTCTAAATAGTAATTTAAATTTAGAATTAAGTTTTTTATTTTAATTATTTTATTTCAGTTTTAGAAATGGCTTCATGAAGCCATTCAGTTCTTTTTGTTTAAAATCGTTTTAAATTATTTTTATTTCAGTTTTAGTTTTATTTCAGTTAGTAATTTTAGTGCTTAAACTTATATAAGTTTTATTAACTTTCATTTTTGTTGCAAATGTATCAATTAAATGTAAATTAAATTAAAATAATATAAATTAAATTACATTATATTTCTTATTTTAATTCTATTTCAGCTTTATATCAGTGAACACAAATGTTTTTAATAGTTTTAGTTAATGATAACAACTCTTCTTAGGTGCTGGCTCAGTGTTATTTACCCATTTCATATTTTGATGCACAGTTCCTTTAAATGAGTGTATGTGTGTGCGTTTTGCTGGTGAAGGTGGAGGATTTTGAGGAGGAGGCCATGTTTCTCACCGGCTGTAAGGAGTATTTCTGGCTGCTCTGTAAACTCATCGACAACATCCATGTGAAAGACGCCAGTCAGACCACCCTGCTGGACCTGGACGCCCTGGCGCGACACCTCGCCGACTGCATCCGCAGGTCAAACACACTCCTTTTGCTTGGGTTACTGCATCAGTTTCCTTCTGAACCTGTAACTTACTTCTTCAGAGCACAGCCACAAGCAAACAAACTTTATTAGTTAGACTACAGTGACATTTTAATGGAAAATCACTGGTAACATTATGCAACTAGAAAGTAATTGAGCAAAAATGCATCATTTATGTGTCTGAACACTGTGAGGCCACTGAGCTGTGAGCACGTTGTTGTTGTTTTTCCTCTTGCAGTCGTGAGATTTTGGACCAGCAGGACGGGGCGATCGAGGACGACGGTCTGACGGGGCTCCTGCGTCTGGCCACCAGCGTCCTGAAGCACAAGCCTCCCTTTAAGTTTTCTCGGGAGGGTCAGGAGTTCCTCAGGGACACATATGACCTGCTGTTCCTGCTGCCCAGCCTGAAGGACCGACAGCAGCCCAAATGCAAGAGTCCCGCAGCCCGCGCCGCAGCCTACGACCTGCTGGTGGAGGTGGTCAAGGGTTCGGTGGAGAACTACAGACTGCTGCACAACTGGGTCATGTCACAGCACATGCAGGGTGAGCGCCACAAACATGAGTGTGTTGCACTGGTTTTCTGTGGGCGTCTCTGACTTGTGACATCTTTAAATTAGGCTGGTTAGAGTTTTGGTAACACTTTATTATAAACTTCCTTAGTTAACATGAACTAACAATGAAAGAGTAACACTTTACACTGTACACTGTACACTGTAACATAGCTTACATTGTAACATGAACTAACAATGAAAGAGTAACACTTTATTAGAAGGTGCCATGTAACACGTTACATGTACTTACTATTATAATAACAGTTAATTATGCATAATTACATGCAAGTCACCCTAATCCTAACCATATAGTAAGCACATGTAATTAATTAATATTAGTCAGTACTTAAATGTATAATTACACTGTAACAAGGACACCTTAAAACAAAGTGTAATCAAATTCTTCTAAAGCATTAATTAATCATAGTTAATGTTAATTACATGTACTAATACATTTTTTTTAAATCAGAACTTTTATCTGTTAATGTTATTTAATAAACCTGAGCTAACGTGAAGTAACAAGGAACAGGTATATTTTTATAACATTAACTAACATTAACAAAGATTCATAAATACTGTAACAAATGTATTTCTCATTTTTAGTTAATGCATTAACTAAAGACAGTTATTGTTACGGATTGATTTTTTTTTTAATCCTTACCCTTATTTAGATGAAGACAACATTACAAACTAAATTATCTTTAATTAGCAAGGTTGTCCTCAGAAATTGATTATAGGAGATTTCACTATACTTTTTAGATTGCATAAAACATACACAAAACTGACATGTCATTTTTCTTAGTTTTTAAAATTTAAATTATAGCTTTCTTTTTTTTTCTCGTAATTTTAGTACTTCAATTTATTTTATATCAACTTATTTTATTTTGCCAAGGCAAAATTTCTAATTTTCATTTTATATTTTTTAGGTATTTTATTTTATTTCAGCTTAATTTCAATTAATGAAAACAATTTTAATAGTTTTTGCTAACAATAGCAACTCTGATAAATACATACTTGTGTATACTTGCACCTTGATTTGATCTTGGTGTTTTTGTTTTTTTAGCGTCTCATGCTCCATATAAATGGGATTACTGGCCCCATGATGATGTCAGAGCCGAGTGTCGTTTTGTGGGATTGACTAACCTGGGCGCCACGTGTTACCTGGCCTCCACCATCCAGCAGCTCTACATGATCCCAGAGGCCAGACAGGCCGTCTTTACTGCTAAAGTGAGTTTATAGAACTGACAATCAGATCTGTTCAGACCTGTTTTCTATTTGAATATATATTTAAAATGTAATTTATTCCTGTGATGCAAAGCTGAATTTTCAGCATCATTACTCCCATCTTCAGTGTCACAATGATCCTTCAGAAATCATTCTAATATGCTGATTTGCTGCTCAGGAAACATTTCTGATTCTTATCAGTTGAAATAACAATATTTTTCTGTATAAAACTGTGATACATTTAGTTTCAGGATTTTGTGATGAATACAGAGTTCAAAAGAACAGCATTTATTTGAAATGGAAATCTTTTATAACATTATAAATGTCTTTACTGTCACTTTTGAACAGTTTAATACATCCTTACCAAATAAAAGCATAAGATTGCTGTCATGACAGGCATAGTTAAAGTAATTGAAATGTACTGTACATTCCTGCGTGGCTTTTTGTTTAATAACACACAGGCGCCATTGTTTAGTTTAAAATGCTTTAAGATGTTGTTGGATTTGTGCTTTATAGTAATATTTGTTTCTATGTCTGTGTTTATATACAGTATTCAGAGGACATTAAGCATAAGACCACATTACTGGAGCTGCAGAAGATGTTTACTTATCTAATGGTACGTGACTTTATCAAATCATGTGATGCCCTCTCATGACTGCAGATGTGATGTGATTTTAATGTTTCTCCTGTGTTCATGTGCAGGAGAGCGAGAGGAAGGCGTATAACCCTCGTCCCTTCTGTAAGACCTACACCATGGACAAACAGCCTCTGAACACAGGAGAGCAGAAAGACATGACCGAGTTCTTCACAGACCTCATCACCAAGATAGAGGAGATGTCTCAGGACCTGGTATAACATCTGTCTCTGTGTTTAAAAACAGCTTTGAGAGAGTTTAGTGAAATAGTCACAGACGTGCAATGCTTTTGTGTTTGTCATTTCAGAAAAACACAGTCAAAACGCTGTTTGGAGGTGTCATCACCAACAATGTGGTTTCACTGGTAAGACTGAGCTGTTTGAACCTGCAGCTCTTGAATGTAATGTGTCTTTTCTGAAAGAGAGAGGTGGTGGATGAGCATTTGATTGGATATCTGTGTGTTTGTAGGACTGTGATCACGTGAGTCAGACGGCTGAGGAGTTTTACACAGTCAGATGTCAGGTGGCCGATATGAAGAACATCTATGTGAGTGTTTCTCATTTACACACACACACAAACATACTCATCAGAAGGAAACTTAATGTGCTGTGTGTACAGGTCATTGACAGGAACAGGATTTAGAGGCTTTACTACTAAATATGGGTTTTTCAATGGCTGATTTTTTTTTTTTATGTTACTAATGCTAAAGCACTATATCATTTCAAGCCTGCCACAGTACGTTTGGTATTAATAAACAATATTTGAATTGCTTAGGCCTATTGAGTAACTTATAGTGGCATTGCTCTATTTTTATGTCTTTTAATAAATCACACATTGTAATTGGAAAAAAATATATTAGTAATCCATAATCTTTTGAAAAACATTTTTACAATCAACATGTTTTGGGTAGGTCAGTGGAAAAATGGCTAATAATAGCCTTGACTGTAAATAATGCCACAGTCAGTTTTTTGTACTTTGTGCCAAGAGAAATATTTTGTCAGTATTTTTATTTATTTATTTTTTTTTTTTTTTCGCATGACAGAGCTTGATGAGGCCAAAATAAGTATAAAACATAATGAAATACTGCTCAAGACCATTTATGTCTGTATCTGGTTGGCAAAAGAATAATGTTGTCACTTTCGTAATGTAATTAAATGAATTAAAACAATTTAATGAGATTAAACCATTATATCAGAAGCATTTTAAATAAAATAAAACTTTTTTAAATTTAAAATATTATATATTTTATTTATTATTATTATTATTATTGTTATTATTATTATTATTTATTTTTAAATTATTATTTTTTTCAAAAGTTGGTTAAAAAAATTTTTTTTTTGGAAAGAAGTTTATGTTGACTAAGGCTCCATTTATTTAATCAAAAGTGCAGTAATATTGTGAAATATTATTACAATTTAAAATGATTGTTTCCTATTGTAATATATTGTAAAATGTAATTTATTCCTGTGATGCAAAGCTGAATATTCAGCATCATTACGCCAGTCTTCAGTGTCACATGATCCTTCAGAAATCATTCTAATATGCTGATTTGCTGCTCAAAAAACGCATATATTTGACCCTGGACCACAAAACCAGTCTTAAGTTTCTGGGGTATATTTGTAACAATAGCCAAAAATACATTGTATGGGTCAAAATTATTGATTTTTCTTTTATGCCAAAAATCATTAGGACATTAAGTAAAGATCATGTTCCATGAAGATATTCTGTAATTTTCCTACTGTAAATATATCAAAACTTAATTTTTGATTAGTAATATGCATTGCTAAGAACTTCATTTGGACAAATTTAAAGGCGATTTTCTCAATATTTTGAGATTTGTTTTGCACCCTCAGCTTCCAGATTTTCTAATAGTTGTATCTCGGCCAAATATTGTCCTATCCTAACAAACCATACATCAATGGAAAGCTTATTTATTCTGCTTTCAGATGATGTAGAAATCTCAATTTTGAAAAATTGACACTTATGACTGGTTTTGTGGTCCAGGGTCACATATAATCTGTTAAGTAATAATGTGACAAAGTTTTAATCAGTAAAAAGTCAATAAGATACAGAGCACACAAATGAAGCCATTTTTAGTCCTTTTATTCCCCTGATTAATAGTTACTGTAACAACCAGCACTATCACATCATGTGTGTCTCTGTCTCTGTGTTTCAGGAGTCTCTGGATGAGGTGACCATTAAGGACACTCTGGAGGGTGATAACATGTACACCTGCTCTCAGTGTGGGAAGAAAGTCCGCGCTGAAAAACGGTAGTTTGCTCTTTTCCTCTGAGAGCTGAAAGCTTTCTGTTAAGAAGCTTTCTGTTTTATGACATCTCTTTCTGTCTCAGGGCTTGTTTTAAGAAGCTCCCGCGGATCTTGAGCTTTAACACAATGCGCTACACGTTCAACATGGTCACCATGATGAAGGAAAAAGTAAACACGCACTTTTCTTTCCCGCTGCGGCTCGACATGACGCCGTACACCGAGGACTTCCTCATGGCCAAAGGAGACAGGAAGGAAGGTAGAGTGATTGTTCTGCTGAGAAACAGCATTTTTAAATAACATTTATCTTCTCCAGTCAGCTAATCGTGATCTCGTTTGCAGGTTTTCGTGACGACAGTGATACAAAAGTGGCGGAGAGTTACGAGTATGACCTCATCGGCGTGACGGTGCACACGGGCACAGCGGACGGCGGCCATTATTACAGCTTCATCAGGGACATCGTCAACCCACACGCTTACTGCAATAACAAATGGTGATTATTTACAGCTGCTGAATCATTTTAGACCAGAATTTGTTATTGATAATTGACCATCGTATGTGTTTGTGATGTCATTTCCTGTTGCAGGTACCTGTTTAATGATGCAGAGGTGAAGCCGTTCGATTCGGCCCAGCTGGCCTCAGAGTGTTTTGGTGGAGAGATGACAGTATGTTTTTTTTTATATTTTTCCCACCAGATCCTATATCATCATCCTATATGCATTTAGGAAAGACTAATACAAATAATCAAATCCAGTTAATGTTGATTCAATTTAGAAATACTCTTGTCCTATTTCAGACAAAAACATATGACTCTGTCACAGACAAGTTCATGGATTTCTCCTTTGAGAAGGTTGGTTTTGCAATAATAATTATAGTAATAGTCATAATTGTTTTTGTACATTATTATTTTACATATTATTCTATATTTATATATTTTATATTAATTATATTATAGTAGTAATAATAATAAATTATTGTTTTTATTACTATAATTATTATTTATATATTATTTTTATATTCTAATTAGTAAAATAATAATAAATTGTTATTATGATTAATTTTATTTTACATAGTAATTTTATGTATTGTAGTAATAGTATCACATTTTTATATTATTTTATATATTAATTATACATTATTATTATACTAATAAATAATAGATTGCTGTTTTTGAAATCCTCAGAAATTCTCTGTAAACAAAGTAACGTGTGATTTGTCTGTCTTTCAGACCCACAGTGCCTACATGCTCTTCTATAAGAGAGTGGAGGTGGAGGAGGAGAATGGGAAGGACTTTAACTTTGACATTTCTCCTGATCTTCTGGAGGTACAGACCTCACTGTACATCAGCCTCGCGCTTCACTGCACACATCTGAGCATTTCTCTGACAGCTCCTCTCTCTCTGTCTCTCCTCTTAGTGGATCTGGCACGACAACATGCAGTTTCTCCAGGACAAGAACATCTTTGAACACACATACTTCGGGTAAGAGAACAGTCTAGAACAATTTCACGGAACTTTGGATATTTTTTTATATCTTTGATAACTTTTTTTCTTTTCTATTTATATTTATGTATGGTGATATATAATAAGTCTAAACATCTATATGCAATGTTTTCTTTCTTATTTTGATGTAAAAATTTTAAAATATTTTTCTAAAATATATTTATATGATCTGTCCTCTCATTCTCTTCTATTTTCTTTTTCATTTGTTTCTCTGTAGTTTTATGTGGCAGCTGTGCAGCAGTATTCCCAGCACTTTACCAGATCCTAAATCCGTGTCGCTCATGACGGCTAAGGTGAGTCTGTCCACATGAATAGCACTACACTAACTGATGAGCAGGATCTTTCAGTTGAATAATTTTGAGTTATTGTCCACAGAGAAATAGTGAGGCTCATAATTGAAGTCATTCTCCTCTCTTTCTCTCACAGCTCAGCACATCGTTTGTTCTGGAGACATTCATCCACTCCAAAGAAAAGGTGAGATGGAATTTTCTTTTCTTCTGTTGTTTTTCTATTGTTCTTCTGTTGTAATTTACAGGACAGGCCTGATGATATTTTCTGTAGTTTTAATCATTGTTTTTTTTTTTTTTTGTTTGTTTGTTTGTTTTTTTTGTTCTTGTAAGTTAATTTTTCATTCTTTTTTTCTCTCAGCCCACAATGCTGCAGTGGATCGAGCTCTTGACCAAACAATTTAACAATAGCCAAGCTGCCTGCGAGGTAACACACACACACACACAAATTGTATTTTCTGTCCCCTAACCCTACCCCTCACACAAATCTTTCTGCATTTTTAGATTTTCAAAAAAACTTTCCTGTTTCTCACATGAGGCCTAAAAAATGTCCCCACAAGGGACACACACTCACACTTTACATCCAGCTTCTTGTTTCCCAGGATCCTCTGTTCTGCAAAATCACTTTTGAGCCAAATGAATGGAGAGAGTTGATGATATCAGTAGTGTTATTGGTTAACGCTGGATTTGTGATCGATGTGTGTGTCTTTGTGTGCGCAGTGGTTTTTGGATCAGATGGCAGATGATAACTGGTGGCCAATGCAGATTCTCATCAAGTGTCCCAATCAGATTGTACGTCAGGTGAGTGTCTCATAAACACCTTTATTTAAAAAAAAATTCTTAAATGAAGATTATTATTATTGTTAATAACAGACAAACCCACACCCTCTATAAGAAAACATTTGCATTTAAAAAAAAATAGTTGATGTGCTTCTGAATGTGCTGCTGTGATGTTCCAGATGTTTCAGAGGTTGTGTATTCACGTGATCCAGCGTCTCAGACCGGTCCACGCTCACCTGTACCTGCAGCCGGGCATGGAGGACGGGTGTGTGATGCGTCCCTTTTTGTCTTCATCAGGAGACAGATAACCATCCTCCTGTCTCCAAACCCATATGCTGTTCTACTGTAAATGAAACAGGGAAATTCTTCTATAAAATTTCTCACTTCTGTTGGTCTGTCTGCAGATCTGATGATATGGATGGGCCGGTGGAGGACATCGGCAGCCGCTCGTGTGTGACGCGGTTCGTCAAAACGCTGCTGTCAATCATGGAACACGGAGTGAAGCCGCACAGCAAACATCTGACCGAATACTTTGCCTTTCTATACGAGTTTGCCAAAATGGGAGAAGAGGAGGTAACAACTATTTATCTATTTATTTATGTATGTATTTATTTATTTATTTACTTATTTGGTTTACTTTATTTATCTTATTTTACTTATTTCTGTTTATTTTACTTTTTTTGTTTAATTGTATTTATTTTATTTACTTATTTATTTTACATTTCTTTACCTACTTGTTTATTTTATTTGTTTAATTTTATTTATTTATTAAAAATTTAACTATTTTTAAAGTATAGTATTTATTTTCTTCTTTTAATAATTTTTGTCTTTTTGTCTTCACAGAGTCAGTTCCTCTTGTCTTTGCAAGCCATTTCTATAATGGTGCATTTCTACATAGGCACTAAAGGACCTGAAAATGTGGGTGCCGTCTCATCAGGCTTGATCTTCTCTGATTCAGACTTTCCCTGATCTCCGGTAATAACGTCCATCTCTCTGTCTCAGCCTCAGGTGGAGGTGTTATCTGAGGAGGAGGAGGGTGAGGAAGATGAAGAGGAGGACATCCTCTCACTGGCGGAGGAGAAGTACCGGCCGGCCGCTCTGGAGAAGATGATCGCTCTCATAGCTCTGCTGGTGGAGCAGTCCCGATCTGAGAGGTACACACTGAAGTGTTGGGATTTAATCTTAAAAAGCATATCATATTTCACCACAAATGGATCATATTTCACCCTCAAATTCTTTTAAAGAAAATGAAACCTATTTTAGGGCTATTAAAATTAATTTCTGCAGCACTGTAGTAGAGTAGTAATATCTGGCCGTCTGATCATTTTTCTCTGTCTATAGACACTTGACTCTGTCTCAGAGTGACATGGCCGCGCTGACCGGAGGAAAAGGTTTCCCCTTCCTGTTCCAGCACATCAGAGACAGCATCAACATCAGACAGACCTGCAACCTCATATTCAGCCTCTGCAGATACAACAACCGCCTGGCAGAACACGTAAGACACGCACACTAGCTGTGCTAACATACCACAAACTTCTAGTGTTTTTTTTTTGTTGTTGTTGTTGTTTTTTTTTTTTAATAAAATGCTAATTATATCAGCTTAAACCTTACTTCTTAGCATTCAAACATTTATTTTTGAAAAGTCTCTTCTGCCCACCAGGCCTGCATTTATTTGATCACAAATACAGTAAATAGAGTAAAATTGTGAAATATTATTACAGTTTAAAAATGGCTGTTTTCTTTTTGAGTATATTGTAAAATGTAATTTATTTCTGTGATGCAAATGTGAATTTTTAGCATCGTTACTCCAGCCTTCAGTGTCACATGATCCTTCAGAATTCATTATAATATGATTTCTGATTTGCTGCTCAAGAAACATTTCCTATTTTTATCAGTGTTTAAAACAGTTTTGCTGCTTTGATTAATAGAAAGCATTTATTTCAAATAGAAATCTTTTGTAACATTATAAATGTCTTCACTGTCACTTTTGATCAATTTAATACATCCTTGCTGAATTTAAAAAAAAAAAAATCTGATTGACCCCAGATGTTTGAACAGTAGTGTAGCTTAGTTCTTCAGACAGTCTTTTGCCTTAAAGTATATCTATACATGTGAGCAATTGTATTAATCTGTAACATAAAGTCTCATGGATGTTCTTCTGTTATTATAGATCGTATCAATGCTCTTCACCTCCATTGCTAAACTGACTCCAGAGGTAAGAACAACTCTCACTACTATTGTTATTTTGTTATTTAATTCCTACACACACTAACTAGCATTTTGTGTGTGTCTGACAGGCGGCGAATCCATTCTTCAAGCTGCTGACGATGCTGATGGAGTTTGCTGCTGGTCCTCCAGGAATGCCCTCATTTGCGTCCTACATCCTGCAGAGGATCTGGGAGGTAAATCTGTCCAAAGACAGTCCCATCACTCTTACGCTTTCTCACTTCTCCACTGAAGCAGTGCTTTACATGAGAGTTTTGTGTCTATGTTGAGGACCTGCCTCTGCTTCACTGATCTGAGCTTCTGATCTCTGTCTGTCAGGTGATCGAGTATAACCCGTCTCAGTGTTTGGATTGGTTGGCCGTCCAGACTCCTCGTAATAAACTGGCTCACAGCTGGGTCCTGCAGAACATGGAGAACTGGGTGGAGAGGTTTCTGCTGGCGCACAACTACCCACGTGTCCGAACATGTAAGAACACACCAGTATACTCACACACACTTTATATATATAATGAAAAGTTTGGGGTCAGTAAGTAAAAATTTTAATTGTAAATAATAAATAATGTATTTTTAATAGTAAAAATACATTTAAATAAATGTATACTTTTATTTGGCAAGGATGCAAACTGATCAAAAGTGACAGTAAAGACATTTATAGTGTTACAAAATATTTCTATTTCAAATAAATGCTGTTTTTTTTTTTTTTTTTTGTACTTTCTATTTATCAAAGAATCCTGAGGAAAAAAAAAATCCGCACAAATGTTTTCAATATGATGAATAATCAGAAATGTTTCTTGAACAGCAAATCAGCATGTAAGAATGATATCTGAAGGATCATATGACTGAAGACTGGAGTAATGATGCTGAAAATTCAGCTTTACATCACAGGAATAAATTACATTTGAAAATATATTACAGTAGAAAACAATTATTTTAAATTGCAATAATATTTCACAATATTACTGTTTTTACTGTATTTTTTTTAATCAAATAAATGCAGCCTTTGTGAGCAAAAGAGACTTATTTTAAAAACACTAGAAAATCTTACCAACCCCAAACCAGAGTTATTTTAGAATTATTATAGTTATTGTTTTAATACTAAAACTAAATGAAAATGAGAACAGCTGCCTTCACAACTAGCTGAAATAAAATAGTAATTTTATTTATTATAGTATGATTTTTTTTTGCATTTATTATATTTATTATAATAATTTAAGTTTTTTTTATGTCTTATTTTAAGTAACTAACATTTAGTTTTAGTGTTAGTTAATGATAATAATGGTGCCCCAGACTTTTGAACAGTAGTGTGTATATTAATACACATTATAAGAATATCAAGAACTACACACATGCTTAAAAATATCTGAATGCTCCTTAAATAACATTTTATGCATCCTAACTAACATCTACAATATAGATAGCTAGTCTTTTTTTTAAATAATAATTTATTTTCCCCAGTAAAATGTCAGATTGGACATTATTTTGTGACATATGTAATGCATTTCTCTCTCAGCGGCGGCGTATCTGCTGGTGTCTCTCATCCCGAGCAACTCCTTCCGTCAGATGTTCCGCTCCACGCGCTCTCTTCACATCCCCACACGGGACCTCCCACTGAGTCCTGACACCACTGTGGTTCTGCACCAGGTCTACAACCTGCTGCTGGGCCTGCTGGGCCGGGCCAAGCTGTATGTGGACGTGCCTGTGCATGGGACCACCAAACTGGTGCAGTACTTCAGCTTCATGACCTACTGCCTCATCTCCAAAACTGAGAAGCTCATGTTCTCCAGCTACTTCATGGACCTCTGGAACCTCTTCCAGGTACGTCACATGCAGATTAAATCATTTCTAGGTGCTCATATGATGCATATTTGAGCTCTCATGTATCTCTCTGGATCTCACAGCCTAAGTTATCAGAGCCGGCCATCGCCACCAATCACAACAAGCAAGCGCTTCTGTCCTTCTGGTATAACGTCTGCATGGACTGCAGTGAGAACGTGCGTCTCATCGTCCAAAACCCCATCGTCACCAAAAACATCGCATTCAACTACATCCTGGCCGATCACGACGATCAGGAGGTGGTGCTGTTCAACCGTGGGATGCTGCCTGCTTATTACGCCATCCTGCGCATGTGCTGCGAGCAGTCGCCCGCCTTCACCCGCCAGCTGGCCTCACACCAGAACATACAGTGGGCCTTCAAAAACCTCACGCCACACGCCAGCCAGTACCCAGGGGTGAGTACAGCACCTACTGTCCTCACTTTAGCAGTTTCTCAACCGGTTACCAAAGTTATTACAAGAAATATGATCAAATGTGTTTTTCTTTCATTTATGGCATAGTTTGTCAGTGACTATTGCACTGTTTAAGGTTGGGTACTTTTTTTTTTTTTTTTTTTTTTTTTTTTTTTTTTGGGTAGTCTCTTCTGTTCACCATGGCTGCATTTATTTGATCAAAAATACAGTAAAAATGTTAATATTGTGAAATTAATTAAATAACTGGTTTCTATTTTAATATAATTTAAAATGTAATTTATTCCTTTGATGCTGAATTTTCTGCATCATTATTCCAGTCTTCAGTGTCACATGATCCTTCAAAAATCATTTTAATATGCTGATTTGCAACTCAAGAAACTTGAACTACTAAATTTAGTTTGACCTCGTAAAGTGAATAAACAACGTTTTCCAAACATTTTTTGTTTATCATTAGGGTTTTTTTTTTAATCTTCAAGTGCCTCCTGTTTCTCACATAAGTTTCTCACTGCGTTTCTGTCAGAAGGAATATGAATGTTTTAAGCCTCATCTATTCAGGTTAATTCAGTTCAAGCAAATAACAGTGTGGTTTTTCTTTCTCTGCAGGCGGTGGAGGAGTTGTTTAACCTGATGCAGCTGTTTGTGGCTCAGAGGCCTGATATGAGAGAGGAAGAGCTGGAGGATGTGAAGCAGTTCAAGAAGACCACCATCAGCTGCTACCTGCGCTGTCTGGACGGGCGCTCCTGCTGGACCACTCTCATCAGGTACACACACACTCTATTAAGTCTGGCTGAGTATTTTACAAGGCTGAGCCATTTTCATTCATACTGATCTCTTTGTGTACTCTCAGTGCCTTCCGTATACTGCTGGAGAACGATGAGGACAGACTGCTGGTGGTGTTCAACAGAGGACTCATCCTCATGACTGAGGTACTGTCACTCACTCTTTCATTCATCTTCATATTTTAATGGACTGTCATGTCAAATTAAATATTCCTTTGTTTGCAGTCCTTCAACACCCTGCACATGATGTACCATGAGGCCACTGCGTGTCATGTGACTGGTGATTTAGTGGAGCTGTTGTCCATCTTCCTATCTGTTTTAAAGGCAACGCGACCCTACTTACAGCGCAAAGGTAGTGCATTACCCACAATACACCACACTTCCACTGGTGTTTATGATTACCCATAATGCACCTTAAAGAAATAACTCCAGAGTTCTCCATTACTCACAATGCAATACAGAAACACTCTGTTTCCAATAATGCACCATATGCAATACAAAATTACTCATTTACCCATAATACACCTACACTTGCAGTATAAGTAATCATTATGCATAATGCACCCTACCATGCAATGCAAAACTACTTTATTACCCATAATGCACTGGAATAATCAATACTAAAATACCCTATTACCCATAATCCACCTTAACCTGCAATACAAAACTACTCATTACCCATAATACACCTTCTTTAGCCCTAATACATCCTAATCTGCAGTACAAAAGTACTCATTGCCCATAATGCACCTGAAAAATCGATGCTGAAGTTTCCAATTACCCATAATGCACCTTATGCATTACAAAAGTACTTATTTATACTTAATACACCTAAATGTGGAACACAAAAGTACTCATTATCATTAAGTCATGCAGTGCAAAAGTACTCATTACCCATAATGCACCTTAAGAAGCAATGCAAAAGTACTCATTACCCATAATGCACCTTAAGAAGCAACGCAAAAGTACTCATTACCCATAATGCACCTGAAAAATCAATGACGTTTCCAATTACCCATAATGCACATTATGCATTACAAAAGTACTTATTTACCCATAATACTCCTAAATGTGGAACACAAGTACGCCATTATCATTATTTAATATTTCATGCAATGCAAAAGTACACCATTACCCATAAAGCACCTTAACAAGCATTGCAAAAGTACTCATTACCCATAATGCACCTTAATGTTCAGTACAAAAATACTCATTATCCATAACGCTCCTAAAGAATTAATACTTATGAAATACATCTTATGAAATACAAAAAGTACTGGATTACCCATAATGCACTTGTATGTGTATTGTAATCTCAGTCACTGCTGATTTCTGTCCATCTGTAGATGTGAAGCAGGCGTTGATCCAGTGGCAGGAGAGGATTGATTTTGCTCATAAGCTGCTGACGCTGCTGAACTCTTACAGCCCACCAGAGCTGCGTAACGCCTGTCTGGGTGAGTCGCCACATCCACGAAACAAATACACTGCGCTTCAAATGAACTGAAGCAGCAGATGAATGTGATCTGAATGTACATGTTCATCATTCTCAGATGTACTGAAGGAGCTGGTGCTCTTGAGTCCTCATGACTTCCTGCACACGCTCGTGCCCTTCCTGCAGCACAACCACTGCACCTACCACCACAGCAACATCCCCAGTGAGTCTCGCCGAAACAGCATACATACAGCACTGATCATCATCACCACCATCATGATGTATAACACTGTCTGTGTGTGTTTGCAGTGTCGTTTGGCCCGTATCTGCCCTGTAGAGAGAATATCAAGCTGATGGGTGGAAAGAACAACATTCGTCCTCCCAGACCAGAGCTCAACATGTGTCTGCTGCCCTCCATGGTGGAGACCAGTAAGGTGTGTACGAGACCAACCCATGATTCCTGTCACACGCTGAGCTTTAGTTATTCACCCAGTGTATTTTGTGTTTCCTGTAGGGTAAAGATGAGGTGTATGACAGGATGTTGTTGGACTACTTCCTGTCGTATCATCAGTTCATTCACCTGCTCTGTCGAGTCGCCATTAACTGTGAGAAGTTCACAGAGACTCTGGTGAAACTCAGTAAGGATGTTTCACTCTTTAAAGCTCAGTTTCACTCTGTGTGTGTGTTTATGCTGATGGTGTTTATTCACCTTTGTGCAGGTGTGTTGATAGCATATGAAGGACTTCCTCTACACCTGGCTCTCTTTCCAAAACTATGGACAGAACTCACTCAGTCTCAGGTAAAGTCTTCTGTCATCTCTCTCACACACACACACACACACACACACACACACGTGTGCTGAAGTAATAAGCCACTAGAGGTCGTGCGTTACAATGATTTTACCACAGGTTAAGCATGATGAGATGTGGAGTGCCTGAAACTCTGGTAAAATCACTGTCATGCACAGCTTTAAAGTATTTTTTTTTTTTAAATATAAGATTATTATTATATTTTCAAAGTACTCAAAGACACAACAATCACACATTAAAAGTAATTATTTTATAAACACATTACATTACAGTACATTAAAAGTGTCATTTTTAATTATACATTTCTGTATCTCAGTTAGATGCCTAATATGGCAGACACTAGAGGTGGCCTTTAAACAGCAGATATTTGAGAAACCTAACTATAAAAAAAGTTTGTTTTGTCCGATCAGAAGTGAGAGTCAGATGTGTGTGTTTTCTGGTCTCTGTCAGTGTGCGATGGCTCAGTCGTGTGTGAAGCTGTTGTGTGAGGATCCGGCGTTTGGAGAATACATGAAATGCATCCTGATGGACGAGAGAAACTTCCTCAACAACAACATCGCCTACTCCTTCCTCACCTGCTTCTTACATAAAGTAAATACATGCACATCTACTTCTCATCCAGATTTACTGCAATCATATTTTAACCTTATCTAGTTCTGAAGTAACTACACAACTCTCTTGCAGTTTGAAACTTGATTTTGTGTGTGTGTGTTTAGGTGCAGGTGCAGGTGTTATCAGGCCAGAGCTGCTCGAATCTCATCAATGTGTTGGTGACCAACCTCCTGAATGAGTACCACAGCCTGCAGCCTGAGCTGACCAATCAGAGAGCAGAGATGAGCAAGACCAGCAGCCTCCTGAACGCAGTCAGTACAGTTCCTCCTCACGTCTCACTCAGCGCTCTAGCGCTCTTTATTCATCCCTCTCTCTCTCTCTCTCTCTCTCTCTCCTCTCTCTCTCTCTCTCTCTCTCTCTCTGTCTCTGTTGAAGGATCTGCGTGCGCTGCTGCAGGTGCTGTCGGTTTACGCCCCTCAGCAGCTGGATCCTGCTTTAGGTCCGGCTCTACAGGAGCTGCTGTCCAAATGCAGACTGTGTCTGCAGCACAGCAACACATTAGAGATGGAGGCCAAGGAACGCAAAGTCAAAGGTGTCAATACACGCACAGACACGCTTATATCACTGCCATGCATGGCTTTGAATTATTGAAAAAATATATAATAATAATAAAAATAATAATGATGATAATAATAATAATTTATTATTATTATTATTATTATTATTATCATTATTATTATTGTTGTTGTTGTTTAATAATTTAATAGTATTATTATTATTATTATTATTATTATTATTGTTGTTGTTAATTTTTTTACATTAATTTAATTAATTAAAATGGTAGCAACGGCTACGGGTACAAAAAGGGAGAATGTATTTCTTGTACACCATGGCTTTGTTTATTTTATTTAAAATAATAATAATAATAATAATTATTATTATTATTATTATTATTTACTTATTGTATTATTATTATTATTATTATTATTATTATTATTATTATTATTTAATTTATTTATAAAATGGTAGTAACAGCTAGGGGTACAAAAAGGATTTCTTAAACATCTTTCAAATTACCAAAAGTACATTTTAAACAATAAATACATAAAATATTTTTATAATAATAATAATAATAATTATATTTATAGAGCACATTTCAGAGTACTCAAAAACACAAAAAGTATTATTTAAAAATAAAATAATAAATATTAGAGGTACAAAAAGGGAGTATGCCTTTTTTGTACACCATGGCTTTGAATGATTTAAAATGTAATATCATATATATCTTTATTTATTTATTTATGTATTTAATTATTTAAACTAGATTAAAAACAGTAGTAACAGCTGGGGGTACAAAAAGAACTTTTTTTTTTTGTTTGTTTGTTTGTTTTTTTACATCGAATTACCAAAAGTACATTTTAAACTTTAATTGCATATTGTAATTATACATCCTTTTAAAACATTATTTTTATACATAATAGTAGTAATAATTACAGAGCACTTTGCAAGGTAAGGTCAAAATACTTATACACTAGAATTGAGAGACAACATTACGCATTACAAGCAGGCCTAATTTTTAAATTATGAAAATGATCGTATTTAAGTGGGTGTTAAGCATAATATGCACTTATGTTTGACATCACTGGGTGTGTGTTTCATTTTATTCCTCTTTCTGTCTGGCAGTGGAAGAGGAAGGTGTCACTCCAGTGAAGCGCCGGCGGGTGAGCAGCAGTGCTGAAGATCGGCCAGCAGACAGCGGCAGCAGCGTCTGCCCTCCGTCTGCTTCCTCCTCATTGGCTCCCTGCTCAGAGCAGAAGGCGGAGCCAGGGGAGGCGTTAACGCCCACCAGCACTTCAGACACTGAAACCCGAGACTCCTCCCTCATCGACCCGGGAGTAGAAAACGACCCACCCTCTCCCGACAGCGCGTCCCTCGAGGAGAAGAAAATGGATGTTTCTTCATCATCGTCATCATCTTCGTCATCATCCTCCTCCCTTCCCGAAGCATTCGGCCGAACGGACGAACCTCCGCCGCAGATAGCTGGAAGAGAGGAGGAGGAAGAGGAGGAGGAGGATGGGCGGAAGGAAGCTCAAGAGCAGGAGGCAGAGCCAGAGCGAGAAGAAGTGCCCTCCACTTCCTCTTCCTCTGCTGACTCGGTGCTTTTACTCTCCAGCTTGCCAGATTCTGCTGAGGGGCGGAGCTGCTCACTCCAGGAGGTGGAGTCAGGCGGCTGTGGTCACGCCCTCACGCAGGATGCTCTGGAGATGTTGTTGCGCACAGTCGAGGCCACTATCACTGTGGTTGCCAAACTTTCGAACGGGAAAGGAGGGACACGCCCCTCGGCTTTGTGACGTTACTTTCGCGTCACTCCTTTTACGCATTTCACGTTTTTTCATTCGCCATGCTGTTCAGTTTTGTCTTTTTAAGAGTAATTGAAGTCCAACTTTTTTTTTCTTTTCCCGCCCTTTGGCCTCGCTCTTCATCTGTTTCGTGTTGCAACACAAAAAGTTCTGTTTCCGGTTCCAAAAAACTGAGCTCCGCATTAATTGAACAGAACGAAAAACCAAGTGGAGCGTCTTTTTGTCAAAGGGCAGTTTTTTCTTTTTTTAAACCGTGATTTTGTTGGTTTCTTTGTTTTGAAGTGGTTTGTTTTCGAGGCTGCAGTGAAACAGGGAAAAGGTTTACAACATTTTAGTCCCGTCAGTGCATAATTTAATTTGCGCTTTTATTCACGTGTATTATTATTATTACGATTGTCTTCTGTGCCAGTTTTGTACTTACAGATGTGAGGCTGAGAAGGCCTTGCTGTGTTTTTTTTTCTCTGTGGTGGATATCAAAAACTATGTTTACTTTGTATATTGAAAAGAAAGAACGAACCACAAGAACCTTGATTCTGTAAAGAATCTTCTAGATGTTGCCTGGCTTTGTAAATGAGATGGTTAAAAAATAAATATATATATATATATATATATATATATTTATATATATATATATATATATATATATATATATATATATATATATATTTCTGTAAGATATATGTATACAGTATATATCCATTCAAGCGCAGTATACTGTATATATAAATCTACTGTGTATATATACCTACGTTGTGTATATAGAAACTTACGGTGCTCTTTTCAGGCTCAGAACATTTGTGGCTGGAATATTGCACATTTGATGGAACAGTTGGAGCTCTATTTTATTTACCGAAATACATTCCATAATCTATTGGATGTCATTCTTGCGTTCTCTGTATTTGATTTCTCTCTGTCTTTCTGTTTTGATTTATTTTAATATAGGATATAACTTAATAAAATTTTAATATGATTTATGAATCGAGTCTGACAAGCAGGTTGTGGGGTGATTTTATTTAATTTTTTTATTTTTCCCCTTTCTGTTGTGAGTGTAACTAGTTGCTAAGATGGCTCTGTTCAGAATAGAATACATTTCAAATGTTAATATGTTGCATTGTTTACCAGAAGCAAATTTAATTTAATTTAGAGTAGAGTTAACATTTCAGAAATTATTACTGGTTTTTATATTTTTTTTAATGCAATTTTTTTGTACAAATGCCTCAACGTTTGACTTTCAGGTCAGATGCAGGTGCATATGCAACTGTTGTCTACAGAAATGCAGAAATAGTATGAGTAGTAGTCTGCTAGTGTGCTTTTCTGAGCACAGCTCAAAGCACAAACTGGTTTGAAGTGTGCTGAAACTCATCAAAACTCTTAAAGCCTCAGCTTTGGATTCTCCTGTGATTAAATGTACAAATACACATCAGTTAAGAAACATTTTCAAAAAGTTTAATCATTCTGAAAAGGTATTTACATCATCAAAGATACTAATTAACAGCGTTTTGAAACACAATCATAGCTGAGCTGGTTAAAGTGCAAAAGCCTACTGTTATTTGTAAGCAGGTTTTGGGATGTCCAAGTCCCTTTGTAAAAAAACTGCGTTGAAAATCAAAATGAAAGGCAGTTTAATGTACATATTACTTAAAAGAATGAAAAAAACATACAAAGGAGATTTTTTTGCTCTTTTCTAAAAACGGGTGAGTTTAAGACAGCAGCTTAACTGAAATGAAACCTAGAAGTGACTGCACATGCTACATAGGCAGCAAGCATAAAATGTTGAGTAAAAATGACATTTACATTATTAACTGAAAGTATATTTATAGTCAACATTTCTCTTTGTCTTGTCACAATGCATTATGGGATTAGCTTGTTTCTTTTGGAATTGCCTTAAAGTGCGACTCACTAAATTTTTGAACAGAGCTTTAACAGTGGGTCAGAATTTATTTTAAAACTCATGAAGTCTTATAAGGAGAAGTATCGAGGAGCTTTGATCCGTTGGGATGTTTTCAGAAGGCAGAGATGCTGCTTCCGTTTCTCAAATCTGTGTCATTTTCGGAATATCTCTCAAACTCACGTGTGTTACTGAACTCAACCTGAAAAACAAAATTTGAAATATGTATTTGTAAATGTAAGCTTTTCAATTCCACTAACAGAATATTGGCTGAATTCTACAATGAATTGAGTGCTTTACCTCTTTGGTTTCTTCTTTTTTGCTATCAACAGAAGAAACATGTTTAGTCAGACATCTCAGAATACAACTGATGCACATTTTGTATTTGAGATCAAATTATTAAAAAGTGTGAGTGCATCTGCTTTTTGACAATATAATGGCGTTTACCTGGAAAAGTTAAAACTATTATCAATGCTTGATCTGTTCTGGATTCCGCCAATATTGAAGCTCTCTTTGTCAGAATCTGTGTCCTTCATTCTCTTATTCCTGAGGCAGCAAAAATAATGTATTACATAAATACTTTGCATTTTGCTTATATACTTTAAGCAATTTTTCCACTTGAAAAAAACGTTTACCCCTAAAAAATTAGTAGTCCTTTTGAAAAATGTTCAAAGTCAACACAGTTTAATCAGTATGATGCTTGATATGCAAGGAAAAACAGCCATTAATAATTTACCTAACGAGATAGACAGTCATCAGAGCGATAAGTGCCACAATGCTTATAGCCAGCAGAACACTGAGAGCGATGACTGCTGCTTCACTGGAATCTTCAGAATTGTTTCCAGAACCATCCTCCACTTTGAATTCCAAATTGGCACCAAACACCTTCTCCAGTTCGACTTGTAAAGCGTTGTGATTACTCTGCAGTTTCCTGTGGGAGTCGACACAATTCACATCCTTCAAACTCGCATCTTTGAAATTGCGTAGGAAACCCAGTAGGCCTAATAGGCTTTAAGCTGAAACGTGCAATAATTTGAATACATTGCATTTCTTTCTTACTGTTTGACCTCCGTGGCTTCAATGACAGCACCACTGGTATCTGTCGCAATGAAGCTGATGTAAGTCTTGGCTGTAGATTCTCGGAGAATGGTGCGCATCTCAATCCCATCCTCGGCTCTCACACTGAGGATTTTCACAGTCAAATCTAAAGCTTTCTTCATGGAACTGAGAAAAAACACCAATAAAACATTCAGTATGATTTGTGAACTGCAACAAGTGTACTGAAAAGAACCAACTCGAAAAGAACGATTCATTCAAGTAAGAGGGGTTCTTGAGGTCAACTCACTGACCCAGTTGTAGAGATTGAGTGAACAATGACATCAGCTTCAGTCTTTCTCACACAAAGTTATGTGACTTTAGAAGATTTTGGAAAATATGCATGTGGATTATCAGGCCCGGCTCCAGATAGGAGATGAAGGGTGGGCCAAGTGATATCCCTGGTGGGCCAGGGATATATATATATATATAATTGTACTCTAAATAAGAAACTAAAACTTCCAGTAGGTGGCAGTAAATGTCTCAATAAGTAAGTTACTGAGTTATTCATTGGATTCTTTCAAATGGCTGATTCATTCAGGAATTAAGTAAATGGCTCAGTAGGGTCTCTTATGAACGCGCTATTAAATCATCATTGGTTCTCCCGACTTGTTCCAAACGGATTCACTCAGAAACTAATCATTGCTGTGTTGCTCAGAGACGCACAGCTGTTCTTATGTGGCTTTATAGGTAATATTGTCCTTGGCAAGACAGACAATAGTGTCTAAAATGTAACATAATATTAAGTTGTTAACAGTTAGGCTATTTATTGAACTGTTGTAAATTTAGTATCACATTTTCGCTTGTGCTATTTGGGGCACAAACAGCATTGTGTGATATTGCACTCTTTGAAATTGTGTGAAATTGCTACATATGATGTAAATATGAAGCAAAAACTCATGCAGGGATATTTTTATGCCCTTTTTTCATTTTTAGTCGCACATAACGTCATTCTATAGGTTACATCACGCAGTGAGTTGTTGTCCTGCTTTATGTTCGTCAGCAATCAACTGAATGAAATGTACAATGACCTATAGGCCTGGATACGTATGTTTGTGGCAGGTGCGTTAATTGCTTTAAAATATTTCAATCGCGTTATTTTTCTATAACTAATTCAATAGATCAATACATATTTGATTAGATTATGCCTTAATTTTTGATAGGACAGTGGAGACATGACAGGAAAACATAGGCAGAGAGAGAGAGGGGAGCGAAATTGAATTCGGGTCGCCGAAGACACAGTAGCTACATGTCGACGCACTGATGACAAGGCCATCAGCACCGACTACATTTTTAATTTCTACTTTCTTTCTTCTTACTTTTGCTTATGTATGTATGTATGTTTTTTATTATTATTATTTTATTTTTTTAACCCTATAACAGATCTTACAAGATCAATTTAGTAACATTAGATTTGATTTTAAAAAGGGCCAGGTCTTGTAAAAGAACTATTTACATCACTATAGGCTAATATTTACAACATTTACTTTTATTTTATTTATTTTGTGTGTGTGTGTGTGTGTGTGTGTGTGTGTGTGTGTGTGTGTGTGTGTGTGTGTGTGTGCGCGCGCGTGTGAAAACTGTCACAAACTCAGAATGTTATTTTTTTCCTGAAATTCTAATTTTCTTATAAAAACGGATTTTTTTTTACCTTGCTTTTATGTATGTTTTATGTTAACTATGTTATGTATTTACAGTCTTTTTAAACCCCATGACAGATCCTGTATCTATTTAGTAACTGTAGATTTGATGAAAACAGGGCAAGTCTTGAAAAATTACAGCATTAGCTTTCTGCTCGTTTTAGAGAATTCTGTCACAAACTCATCCATGTCCAGTTACAATATTTGACGTCAATTTGACGTTGACTTAACGTTGGATTTTGGTTGCACAACCTAAAAACAACAAAATCTCAACGTCAGCTGACGTCGGTATTGGACATCAATTTAACATTGACATTAGACGCTGAATTTACGTTGAATTTTGGTCACCCGACGTCACAACCAAAATTTAACCAAACATCAACGTCTTATGTCGTTGTGTGCCTGTTTTGTGCCTGCTGGGATGGATGCCAAAATTTCAATCACTTCATTCTGGATGGTTTTGGAAGTGTACTTGGCATTTTGTGGGATATGTGATGTAATGTCAGCAAGGTATTTATCTTTTTCCATCGTGTATTTAAACAACTTGGCAAAAAGCCCAGCAGCTATGCAGTCCTGCTCACTGTCAAATGTTTCCCGATCCCCACGTAGTGGAAGCTCATTGACCGCTAAAAACTTAACAACACCTGCCATGCTTTTTATGTAATAGCGATTCTTCTCTATCTGTTGGGGGCCGAGCAAACTTGCTACGGTCTCCCCGGACAGTTGTCGGCGGCAAAACTCGGTCCATGCGGCCGAGGCTTGTAAATGAGCCTGGCTAGACACATGTTTTTGAAGACCGCGGTCACGTTCTAATGCTGCTTTCCAGTTTCGAAAACCTGTCGAAACGAAAGTGTCATTTTCGGAGAAAGCAACACCGACCACTCGACACGGAAAACAAAAGCATGCATCGCGCTCTACGGAATATTAAAGCCACGGTCGAGACTGATACCAAGCGGCCGAAAAGCATCTCTCCCTCCCTCCAAAAACAGTTCGGGGGTATGATTTTAGAACCGGCTGGTGAGGATTTGCCCTGTTTAAATCATTTGGGACAGAATTGCTGCATTTTTGAGTGTGTGTAATTGTGTTTTTGAGACCATCGGAAGCTGCTGATGAACTTGACTCATCTATTTCTCCGTACGCATTGCCGCACATGGATGAAGTGGCAGCTGTGTCCTGGTGAGCTGAAGTGGTTTTCTTTTGTCCTAGTGCAGTAATAAAGTTCACATATAGTTATAACAAAGTTCCTTGGCTGTTATTGTCGTTATTGCTGCGCAATTCAGCACGTTCGTTAACCTCAAAGGTAGCGAAGTGAATGAGCTGGTTAGGCTGTCTGTCTCCAAAGATATATATTAAAAAAAAAAAAATAAAGGCGGTTGGGAAGAAAATTAAAAAAAAATATATATGGAGCGCAATTGAATATCGCACCAATTATGTGATTGGCTGTTATGTGGTGTGGGGCCAGGGTGGGCCAAGCCTCTGATTGGGTGGGCCAGGCCCACCCTGCCCCCCCCCCCCCCCCCCCCCCCCCCCCCCCCGTGGAGCCGGGCCCGTGGATTATATTATGGTGCTTGATAGTCCCATGGTCAATGTGAACTAAAAAAAAAAACACTTTCCTTTTGTCTTACAGTGAAAATTCAGCAGCATCAGGTATGGAATGACATAAGGGTGAGTTAGAATAGTGTCCAAATTGTTAACCCATTTTGTCAAACATACTTCCCCTTACTCTCTTTTCTCAAAACACAAGTTACAATGATTAAATTTCCCTTCTGTCCTCATGAAAAGTAGACTGAGAAATGACAAATCTCCTACTCACTCTTCAATCTCTGGTATCTTTTTCTCCACTGTGAACACAGGCTGGTTTAGAGAGAGGACCACGACCTTGTCGCTTTCGCTTTCTTTCACTGTGATCTGTTGGTGGAAAACATGAGAGCTTGTTTTGATCTCATGAGTTTTCACAATTTTCAATCACAATGCCTTTGGTCAATTGGAAAAAGTCTTGCAAGAGCTTTCTCTTTTTTCTCTCTTTTTCTTTCTTCTTACCTCTACTTTTGCAGCTGCGCTCAGTCCATGTTTATCGGTGGCTTTAACCTGAAAGGTGGACAGACCCCCTCCAACACTAGCAGCATCCAGTACATAGATCTGACCAGTGTTTGCCTCCACTTCCAGCAGAGATGTGGAGTCCAGCAGGGAATACTGCAATTCTGAGCTCTCGCCCACATCAGGGTCTGATGCCTGAGGGACACATGACATTTCAACCACTTACATGACCCCAAAAAATACTTGATTAATTACAATTAACACTTTCTTTAGTCTATTACTTATATACAGTTCTGTTTTGTTTTCCATTTTGCAAGGGTCTTCAAGGAAGTTACTAGAGCATTAGCCATAGAGTTGCTAAGATGTTCTGGGTGGTTGCTAGGTGTTTACTTACTGGCCCGAGTCAAAAGATCCCACCCCTAAGTCTCTGATATTCTAGTCTCTAGATATTCTTCCAGTGTACCTTAGCAAACGCCAAAATAATGCCCTGTCTATGCCCTCTTTTGAAAAGCACCAGCCACCTCTGAGATTCACTTACCTGGACCTTCACTATAGGGAATTTGTATGGAGTGATAGTGAAAATTTCTGCCTCATATATTTCAGTCTCAAACACAGGAGCCTCATTCACATTCTCAACCTGAACGCTGACCTGAAGATTAAGAGAGAGAAAGAAAGTCAAATGCTATTATACATTAACCCAGTTCCAGATTTTTTTTAAGGAAGGAAACCTTGGATTTAACGTGTTGGAACAGTAAGGCTTAGGCCTGAAACACATTCTGCGCAAGTATGTGAACACAAACTTTTCTACTTACACAGACTTGTCATTGCATTCTTAAATTTATTGGAAAAAAAATGCTACAAAAATTATTTGTGCATTCTCACCCAGCAGACAGAAAACAGGCACACAACGTCATAAGACGTTGATATTTGGTTAAATTTTGGTTGCGACGTCGGGTGACCAAAATTCAACGTAAATTCAACGTCTAATGTCAATGTTAAATTGATGTCCAATACCGATGTCAGCTGACGTTGAGATTTTGTTGTTTTTAGGTTGTGCAACCAAAATCCAACGTTAAGTCAACGTCAAATTGACGTCAAATATTGACGTCAACCCGATTTTCATTTTCAACCAAAATGCAACGTCTGTCCGACGTCATGTCCAACGTCAACCTGACGTTACATAGACGTCTGGTGCCTGCTGGGAAGTGTTGCATCAAGAGGTCCTATTTTCCTGAGTTGTCTTCTAGAGGACAGCTACTCAACACTTATTTTAGCTATCCACCATTGGTGTTTGCGTACATGTGTAGAGTTTGTTTCTGGCCTTAGTTTGTATTGAGAATAGTACCGTTGTCTCTGCAGTGTTTGGAGGAGTTCTGGAGTCTATGGCCTCTACTGTGAGAAAGTACCACTCCTCTTCCTCCTTGTCAAGTGATTTGAGAACTTTTATGGTTCCTTCCTCATCCACAGAGAAGACATCCTTATGTGACTTAATGTTATAGCTGACTGTAGCCAATGGACTCCCTGTTAATGCCTTGACTTTGCCTACTATTGTGGCCTCAAGTTCATTCTCCTTGATTGCAAAGTTGTAGGAGGAACTCTCAAAAGCCACACCCTCATTGAGAGAGGAAATTTTGAAGTGGATCAAGACTTCGGCTACATAGAGAAGAAAGATATTAGTTTTGGCATGTTCATTGAATCAGATTTGAATACTGAAGTGGGAATTTACTAACAATGAACTCCTCCCAAAGAACTGTTCATGTGCAAACATTATCTGCATTGTTTTATCACCAGATTCACAGGAATAATTTGAAGGAAATATGCAAACCAGACCCAAACCTTCATCAGACTGTGCCGGTGTTCCCTGATCTGTCGCTATAGCAGTAAGGGTTAGCAGTGTATCTTCTGTGACTTCGCTAAGGTCAGAGGTCAAAGTGATGTCTCCTGTTTCAGCATGCAGTGCGACCATAGTAGATTCTTCAGAGAAACTACAGAAAGACATTCATGCATCTGTCTTAAAGAGTCATGTAGGTAAGTGTGTTTTTATATTATTAATCCTTAAGAGTTTAACTTTTCTAAATGGAAGCTTAGTTATAAGTGTGAAAGACTTGAGCTGTACCTGTAGCTAATGATTGCATTGGATCCGGCATCTTTATCTGTGGCAGAGACTGTCAGCAGCACCTCTCCAACTTTGGCGTCTTTAACCAGAATGCTTCTGCTGTAGGTGTCAGAACTGAAGACTGGAGCATTGTCATTGATGTCTGTGATACTGACCCTCACTGTGGTGATGTTCTGCAGAAAATAAACACAAGCAACCCTTTTGTAGTACAGACCAAAAGCTCATATTTGCAATATCTGGTATCTAACTTAAAGATTGTAATTAGTATCAGGTATCCAGAAGTTTGAATATTGACACAAAGTTGGATGCACATTGCAACATTTTAGTTAATAGCAGCCTCGACTGGTTGATCATCTGTATAACATAAAAAAACTACTACCTGGCGTTTGCTTTACATGTCATTTAGCGATGGATAAATGTAAAAATTGGATATAAATTTAGAGCAGAAGTAGTCAACCCTGCTCCTGGAGGGCTACCATCCTACAGAGTGTAGTTCCAACCTTAATCAAACACACCTAAACCAGCTATTCAAGGTATTCAGAACGTCCAGAACTAGAACGTCCAGTCGAGTGTGTTGGGGACAGGTTGAAGCTAAATTCTGCAGGACATTGGGCCTCCAGGAGCAGGATTGGAAACATCTGTTTAAGAGCAAGGGTGGGCAACCCTGATCCTGGAGAGCAATCATTCAGCAGACTCCAGTTCCAACACAGCTGCCTGTAATTTTTAAGTAATGCTGAACACCTTTGATTGCCTGATTTAAGAGAGCTTAAGAAGGGTTGGAGCTCAATGCTAGTGGAAGGTTGCTCTCCAGGAGCAGGAACCAGCTAATCAAGGTGCTCATGATTACTTGAAAACAACAGCCAAGTGTGTTAGAACAAGGATGGAACTAAAGTCTGTAGGAAGGAAGAGGCAGGGATTCATTACCTCTGGTCTATGTTGTCTAGGTTGTATGCTATTAAGTACCTGAAACAAAACTCAATGAATTCGTCCACAGATTTAATTTCCATGAACTCTGGAACATCAAGCAACTAGTTTATCCTTTGAACATGTCTTGTATCATGGCGGACAGGTAAAAAGATTTACACTCTGACTCCTGTGTTGCAGAACACCTGATGATCAGATTGGAGTTTGAAGTTATTGTGCTTTTTTTTTTTTTTTTTATATATTGGCAATCTGCACCAATAGTCTGTAAACAGACTGCGGGAATGCTGTCTGAGGTTGTGACTAAGAATGTACCAGCAAGTACAATAACAAAACTGTATTGTACACAGTTAGATCATGCAACTTGTACAAAGAAAAGCAAATTACATTTCCTTGTGGGATCCCATGATCCACAGCAACAATGACCACATCATACACATCTTGTGTCTCCCGATCAAGCTCCTCGATAGCTAGTAGAGTTCCATCCTAAAGGGGAAAAGGTAATAAATATTAAATATAATAAATAAGAATTGAACATCTGACAATGCACTGCACAATGACAATGCACAATCATATGTTTAGGTCCTCACATCTTTGAAGCTGAAGATATTGCTGTAAGAAGTAGTGATAGCGACACGTCCGTTTTCTCCAATGTCAGAGTCTGTGGCTGATATCACGCACACCTCTCCAGGTGATGAGGGAGTGTAAACACCTTCCTGAATCTCAATGGGCTCTGGGAGAGGAAGGAATTGTGGGTTGTTGTCGTTGACATCCAGAACAGTGATGATGACCTGAGTTGTGGAGCTCAAACCATCATCAGGCTGGTCTACAGCTATTACCTAAAAAGACAATGCATTCCCATTAAGAATGAATAGTCATTCCGAACATTTTATGAATAGTTGGGTTCAAGAGATGAATGTGATAGTTTTGTACCTGTATAATGTAATTGTCTATAGTTTCTCTATCCAAAGTGGCATCGCTCCCGAGTGATATTACTCCTTGGCTGTTGATAATGAAGGTATCGCTGTCCATGATAAAGTGACCTTTGGAGAACCCACCCTGATCGGAAAGAAAAGAAGAAGAGGTAAGTACATCGAAACAAACTGGGAATGTTGGCTTGATGAAGCCTTACCTGGAAATTTACAAGGTGAATTTGAAAGTTGTTTAGGTCTTTTGTAGTTTAAATACTTGGGCAGTTAGAAGAAAGTTTGGAATGTTACATATGCTTGAATTATTATGCTGTTGCAAAATTGTTCTGAGTAATTGGCAGGAAATTCTGCCAGTTTGTTGCTACTTGTTACTGAGTTTTAAGATTATGCTGGAATGTTCTTGGAGGTTCTTAGTAGTTTCTATGTGGTTAGAACAGCAACTAATGACTGCTTTTTTTTTCTTCTCTCACCTCATCCTCATCTGTAACCTCCAAAGATACCACAGCAGTTTCACTTGCAATGTTTTCATAGATGGACGCCTCATACTGGTCCTTACTGAACACAGGAGCTTTATCGTTTACGTCCTCAACCCACACCATTACAGAAGCACTGCCAGTGAGAACGGGGTTTCCTCCATCTCGTCCCTCCACCTCTAGGGTGTACCTCTTAGCTTTGCCATAATCCAGCTTTTCAGCTAGGCTTATGGAACCAGACTCTTCATCAATGGTAAAGACGGGTGTTGTTGAAGGCGGCTCCTGTTTGACAATGTGATAAGTCACGATAGCATTTTCGCCATCATCTTTGTCTGTCGCCATGATGTCTATGACGTTTGTTCCTACTTCAGCATGCTCAGACACTGTGGTCTCATACTGTTGTTTGGAAAATATGGGAGCATTGTCGTTGATGTCAGTCACAGAGATTTCCAGACTCATGGTAGCGGAAAGTGATGGGCGACCCTGATCTTGGGCAGTGATCACTAAGTGGTACTCATCTTGGGTCTCCCTGTCAAGGGGAGCTGCTAGAGTTATCATTCCTGTTTCTTGGTCAACACTGAATCTCCCAGCACCTCCCAGGAGAGTGTATTGCACTTCACCATTAAACTCTGAATCCGCATCCGTGGCTATTACGGATGTTACTTCATCTCCCACCTTGTGATCCTCTGATACTGGGACAGTGGTAGGGTGATTTTCAAACACTGGACTGTTATCATTGATGTCCAGCACCTCAACCAAGACTGATGCCTCATCCCGGTTAGTACCATCCGATATCGACACCTGCACAGTATAGCTGCTCTTCTCTTCAAAGTCTAGTTTGACTTTGGTCGAGAGAACACCTGTATCCTGGTTTATAGAGAACTTGTCAGCTTCACTCTCAACCATTAACGTGACAGGAACCAAAGGATCAAGGGACAGGAAGTCAATCTGTAATTGAGAGAGTACACATTGGTCCATGATTAGACTATTTACCAGATTTCCACTGTCTTTGTTACTGTATGTTAGAACTCAAAGTTGATTTAAAGGAATGCATGCTACATTCCAAGTCTTCTGATTTTCAGTACATAATGATTCCTTCAGTTCATTCCTCACACAAAGTTGTCAAATAACTTTAGAAGACTTGGAATATAGACTACTATATGGACTACTTGGATGGTTCTTTTATGAAAGGGATCTCCAACCCAGCTCCTGGAGAGCAACTGTCCTGCAGACTTCAGTTCCAGCAAACCTGCCTGTAATTATCAAGCTATCGTGAACACCTTGATTAGCTGTTTCAGGTGTGTTTGACTGAGGTCAGAGTTGAAATCTACAGGACTGTAGCTCTCCAGGAGCAGGGTTGAAGAGCCCTGTTTCATGGTGTCCTTTTTGGGGATTCACAGTCATATGCTTGCACACTTCTTTTTGTATTTCACAGAAAAAAATGTTTGAAACAACATGAGGGTGAGAATATAATGACAGAATTTCAACTTTTTTTTTCCATGTTTTGTGAGATACATGCCTGTCTTCATAAACCTTGGATGGAGCTTCGACGTGCTAACTTTCAAGTAGATTGGACCAATGAATCCATTTTAAAGCCTCATTTCCACCAAGCGGTATGGTTCAGTACAATATGGTACACAATTATTTCTGTTTACATTGTCAGATGTTGTGAATGGTACCAAAATAGCCAACAGTACCGTACCACTGTTTTTGGACCCTTCTGTTTGGGTACCTTGCACAGTAGTTTGTTATCTAAAGGGTGGAGCTAGACTCACTGCAGAACGTTGGTTGGTTGACAGAGAATCATCACTTGCGCGTGCTATAAAAGGAATGATAACACAATGGGAATGAAGTGTCTCCTTCACTCGTTCTGCCATGCTGCTCATGCGTGTTGGGCTTGTTTACATCAGAGTGTGCAAACACACAAAATATAACAGTGTATTTTAGAATTTTATATTTTCACACACAGACAATGTCACGCCTTCTTCTTCGCTTGAGAATGACGTTGATGATCGCTACTTTCTAGCATACACCATGCCTGTTGGCGGTCAAAATGCAAGCCAGATCAGGATATACCGTCCCGAATCGGACTGTACTGTACCATACCACTTGGTGGAAACAAGGCTTTATAGACTATTTAATATTTCTCCTGTTATAGCACCACCAACCATTTTTTGCATGTGTCCTCAGACTGAGCCCATACATAAGTGTACCAAGTGAAAATATCTTTTCATGTTTTTTTTTTGTCAGTTTAGATGGCTGTAATTCAGCAGACCATCTTATTATCATCAAAGGCTTTTATATCAGTTACAGGGACAGTGCCTTGGAAAAGAAGATCTTATAAGGAAACTGTTCGTGCTGTAAGGACCTTCACTATGTCTGTGTCTGCCTGATCCTCCTCTACTTGTCCCTGGTAGGTTTCCCGAAGGAACTGAGGATGAGACTCTCCAGGTGCCTTGACATTCACCATCGCAGCAGTTGATCTGCTTATAGCACCCCCTAATGATGTGAAAAAGTGCAGTGTTTTTTTAAGCCAAAAGTAACGTATCCACAGCCAAATATGCCTCCATCAAATATCTTCCAAAACACCTAGATATGAAAACTTACCATCTTTTGCAGTCACATAGAGTGAAAACTCAAGGATTTCATTGTCCACCAGGTCAATTTCGTTAACTAGTGTAATCACTCCATCATTCTTGTTAATTTCAAAATGACCTTTCTCATTTCCAAATTCAATGGAGTAGCTGATTTCCCCATTTGGACCTTCATCCAGGTCTGTTGCTTCAACCTTACATGAAAATTTAAGTATGTTTAGTTAGTATAAAACTTCTTTCCAGTGTTTATGGTAAAGTAGTCATCTTTTAATGACATTATGGTTCCACAATCTCTGAAAATGTACTAAAACATTGATTGTGCTGGAAAAGATTTAAATGACTCAACAATGATTCATCACCTTGACAACCTGCATTCCAACAGTCTGATTGCTGAACACTTTGCCCTCATACTTGGAAGTTGTAAACTGTGGACTGTTGTCATTCTCATCCAGCAAGACAATGGTCACATCTGCTGTTGCTTTGTTGGTGGAAGGAGGGTTTTCTTGTGCTTCAACCTATCAAAATTGGTGTCACATAATTTTTCATTGCACAAAATTCATAATCATATTTGATGAAAAAAATTAGCCTTATTGTTACTTGAAAAGGGAAGCTAGGTGTGGTCTCCCTGTCCAGGTCCATAGGGTTTTTCACCAGAATTATTCCATCAGGGCTGATGGAAAAAGGGACAGAATCTGGAATAATTCGGATTGTTCCCTCAAATCCTCCCTGGAGTGAAAGGGGTCACTTTATTTTTAGGTTTTTATTTTATTTGTACAAACAGACAGCAAGTATTTCAGGAACAGTACCAGGTCTAGATCAGTGACTCTAGGCTGAAGCACAAATTGGTCCTGTGGTGAATTTTCTGGAATAGACACGATGTACTCATCCTGGTCAAATTTCGGTGGGTTGTCATCCACGTCCTTAATGGTGACAGATACCACAGCGTTTGCGGTCTTACTGACATCATCCTGCTGAACTGCCTGTTTTTAAAATGAAATAATGATTAGAACACATGAAGAATCAAAATACTGAAATCTCTTCAGATTCCTAACATTATTTTTTAAATGAATGTTTTTAGAGACGTCTTATACCTGTATGTAAACAGTAATCTGGTCAATTTTCTCTCTGTCTAGTGCTGTTGGCACAGAGATGACCCCACTGTTTTGGTCAATATTAAAGTTGCTCTGATATTCATTTGGAAATACTGGAAAAAAAAAATGTGGATATATGTGCTTTATCAGAAACTTAATTCAGAATATTCAAACATAAGTATATTATTAAGGGCTGAGAAGTACTTTTTTGTAAATTTCCATTTTTATTATGCTTGATTACTTTTGGTGGCATTTTACATCCCTTAATAATTATCAGACTTAAAATGACTCTTTCACCTCTAGCTCTACCACATTTATTGAGAAACTATATTTGGAAACAGGTGGAGGAGGCTGTTTAGATAAGGACATACATCATGCAAGTGTGTTGTAAATCTTGTGTTAAAACTACCTGCTGTTATGCTGTATAATACATGCTCATTGATGCCTGTGTCGCCATCTTGAGCTTTTATGGCCTCAGGAGTGATGTCTGACAATTGTCCTACCTGTGCATGGACAGAAAAGAGGGTTTTATTTGTGTGCTCAGACGTGTTTTAAGCATTGATCTTGTCCTCTGACGTAATTTACCTGATTTTCCTCAATGGATGCCTTGTAGAGACTGTGATCAAAATAAGGGTTTAGGTTGTCATAATCTTCAACTGTTATTGTAACAGTTGCTGTGTCACTGAATTCTCCTATATCCTGGAAAGAAACATAGTGTTGTGTTACTACCTTAAAATTAGAAAAATAGTTCATCTAAAGATGAAAATTTATTCATATATTCTTGGCCCCCATCCAGTTTCATTGTATGCAAAAAACAGCTTGGACATTCTGCTAAGCATCTCCTTTTGGGTTCCATGAATGAGGTTTCATTTTTTGTGTGGACTATTTCTTTAAAATATAGACTACTAAAGCAGTGCTTTAAAGTTTAGTAATCAAAGTAAAATGTATGTGTAACTGATAGGATGTGAAATGTTTTGTCTTTACTCTAGCTTCCACAGTGAAGGTGTACTGTTGAACATTGTTGTAGTTCAGACGTTTAGTCAACCTGATGTTACCATCCTGTCTCACTTCAAAGTCATCTGGTACTGGAGACTGGAAGAGATCAATTAAAATGAGCATAATATTTAGTTTATTTTCCTTAAAAAAGTATCTGCATTCTTCAAAACTTTAACTATACATAAAAAACCCCATGAATTAGTCGTGCTTAAATATTTAAACTGATTGACAGCCCTACTGGAAATTTAACTTGGGAGAAATTACATTTAGTTACTAATATAAATAATGGAGTTTTGTGGTAATATATCACATACATTAGACTCAGACTCACCAGTATAGAATATATAATATTATTGTTTTCTGGAGACACATCTGCATCATCAGCCTTCACCCTGAGCACAACTGTACCCACAGCCGTCGTCTGGAGCAAAAGACATGGTTTACTAAGAGATGTGACCAAACACACTACTGTTTTATAAAGACGTGGCATTACACACCTCTGACACTGTGGCGCTGTATGATTTGTTCTGGAAGATCGGAGGGTTGTCATTAACGTCCTGAACGTCTACTGTCCGGATGTTTGGCAGCTGAAGTGAACAATGAAGACTTTATAGTTAAAGTTTATGTGCTGAGTCTTTATTTCTATAATGCTTTATCTTATTTTGTGATGTCATTGATTAAATGAACATACCCCTGTGTTTGAGCAGCTGACTGAATAATATAATTTCTCTCCATGCTAGAAGTAAAACATACAAAGAGTGAAAAAATCAAATGCAGTACAATCAACTACGTGAGAATTGGTAAAATGCTTGTTAAAGCTTAGTTACATGTAAGCTAAGCTACCAGTCAGAAGGGATTAGCTGACACTCTACTAACTCAGTAGAACAAACCTCCTTTAGTTCATCAGCGTCCAGCGGTTTTTTGGTCCGTACAGTAGCAGTTGATTCTCCATCAGAGTAAACCAGCTCCACATAATCCAAGCCAATAGGAAAGAGATATGCCTCCAGTGCCAGACGATCATTAGGACCGATATTAGTGAGAATCTCTACATCACCTGTAGGTCAGGTTAAATACACATTTAAATATGTATTCTAACACACAATCAAATAATAATTCATTACATAAAGACTAGATAATTCCAGTGCCCTATTGTTCTTGTATTACTCTTGTAATACCCACAATCAACAGCACTTTAAATGACCACAGATGCACTTTATCAAATACATTTTGAAATATTTTAATATAAACATTTATAATTTGTATAAAAACATACTACTACTTATAATAACAAAACAAAAATTTGCTTGCAAAAGTGAAAAGACACATGTAATATTATAACTATTAGTTAAGTCATGTTAGCATATCTCACCTTCATATCCCTCCTCGATACTCCCTACATTGATATTAGTTCCAGCTGCACAGTTTATCTGTGAGGAAGCTTAAACAGCAACAAGTAATTGGTTTAAAGACCTAGTAGACAGCTGAAAGCCTACATTCAGTATTACAAACAGCATAAAATCACACAATATACAGAAAATCAAGACATGGAACAATTCAAACAGGCAGTTTTGAAATTGGCCATCATTTTTATTTTCAGTATTTTTGCTGATATGCTGGTGGCATACTTTAGTTATCATTATCATAGGATCTGGTTGTATAATGAATATTACTTGTCTAAAACTCATGGAATTAAATATGGAATCACTTCGAAATATAACAATTATACCAATATTAAGGTATATTACTTCCTATTAAATCTTCAGAAGTATCTTATTTCATTAGACAGACATAAATTTGACTTACCAGTATCACTCCATACACCATGGACATGCAGAAAAGCTAAAATAAATAGAGAATATAAAGAAATTGAAAATAAGGCCATCTTTTCCATAATTCGCTGTCAGTGCAGCTTGTATTATGAAGCCTGGCAGCGAAGAGAATGACTATTCCTTGTGTAACATCTCCCTCTGAGCTGTTCTTTATTGTATGTCATAAACAGTTATGGCCTCTGCTGTAAGCAGGTATCAAAGGTGCTTCATAGAGGCCAATAATGCAGGATTGATGTGGGAGGGGTTTTCTGGAAAGAAGTTGACGTTATAAGTTTATTTGAGGAGATCTAAGATTTTGAACCTTTGATATCGACCTTTACTTGATCCTGTTCTTCCATTTCTTCTCATGCAATGGTTTCAGTCACTTAGGTCTATTTTTGTTTATCATTGTACAGCTTTCCAGAATAATTCATTCTGATTGGTCGGTCACAACATTCTGATGTCAAATGACCACTTAAGTCTATATTTGGCTGTTGTTCGGCAACTGATTTTCTATGCTGTGCTTTATGTCTTTCATATTACACTGTGCTCTCTTTCTTGTCACATAATGGAAAAAACTCAACTCCAATTAATATTTAACTTGCAATTTATCCATGTAGCTTAATGGTAAATTGGTGGGGTAATAAGAAGAATACTGAACAGTCAACCACTCATTATAGTAAAACAAACCCCTGAAGGATGATACAAGTTCATATCTGGGATGTGACCATCCTGTCAGGGTTTATTTTGCAATAATGAACAGTACATTATTCCTTCTTCAATAATAACCACTCATCCATAGCCATAAATCTAAAGACCTTTATGCTGGACTTTGGCCTGCAATTGAACAGGCTGTAAAGATATACATGACAACAATGCACCCTGCACTGCTGTGTAACTCAATGAGATTTTCCAAATCTATTTGCATTATTCTATGTTGCTACTGCCAACACTATCAAAGATTATCTTATCACTGCTTTCTAGTTATGGTCTTTATTTATCAGAACCAGTGTTATATATATACACAATAAACACCTTATATAAATGTTTGAAAGATTATTATATCTTGTGATGATGATTGTATGAAATTGAGGATATTTGAATGTTTACTGAAACATTAATCCTATAGCAATGTGTTTCAGTGTAGTTTAGTATGTTTTTTTTTTGTTGTTTTTTTTTTTTTGCAGACAGATAAAAAGGGTTTTAAAAACCTGTCATTTGGGTGTCTCTTAACTCTTTCCCGCCATTCATGGAATTTTCTGTCAATCCATGTTTTCCACTGTTATACAGTAGGGGTGCCATTATGCATCTTCAGAAATAGAACAGAATCTCCAGATTCAAACAAGCAAAGAAGAAAAAGCAGAAAAAAAGTGACAGAAGCATTGCAGTCAACAGTCGACAGCATATAAATCATAATTGACTAACGTTACCGAATGAAATGTCGACCCAGAAAGTGGTGTAGGACTGTACAAATTTTGCACAGTCCTAAAATCTGTTGTTTTGATCGTCATTCTTAATCTGGATGTTGAAAAAATGTGTTTTCCTCAGCTTGTATGTATGTATGTATATATGTATTATTTTCTCCCCACCTTCAAGTGTTGATAAAAAAGAATGCATGAATTGGACACCCCTACAATCAGTTTATGTGTGAGTGTAGCAGACTTCCTGGAATTAACAACAAAACCTGGTCCAGTCCTGTTTTACCTCATTTCTGTGATTATTTTTCTACCATCACGCCATCTTTATTGCTATTGTTGGCTTTTAATTACACTGTTTTGTTACACAGTTTATATTAAGATTAAAATTATATAGTATAACCAATATAAGTTTATCTTTTCACACACACACACACACACACAATTAATTTAAAATCTTACAATCTTAGAATTTCATAATCTGTCCTTTGTTTTCTGATGGAAGGGATGCAAGTCTTGTATGGAGTTAGCAATCACATACACTCAGATTTAGTCTGCGTTCCACTTTGCTTTTAGACATATACTTACAAACTTCCCTAAATACTTCGTCGCCGCCATTCTGAAGTGCAGTCCACTTTGTGATTGAGTGAAGATTATATTGACAGACCTTCGACCACTCAATTTTAATTGAGTGAGTGAGTCTACTTCATATGTTCACTTCAGGCAGCTGCATTTAACACAATGCAAAATGATTATGACAACACTGTTTATTGCATTTAATTGACCCCCACCATATACTGTATACATACATATATATATATATATATATATATATATATATACATATATATATATATATATATATATATATATATATATATATATATATATATATATATATATATACACACATATAAAATAATTTAAAACAGCCCAAACATACCCATATATATTTACGGAATGCTGCATTAAACCAATTCATAAAGGAAAAGAAAAAATTTAAGTAATACATAACTCCACAACCGAGCAAATGATTGAGTATGCTTATTCTATTTGAAACATCAGTAACTGTCGATTTTGAATTCTTGACAGAAATTAAGAATTATTACTGTCATAACAAAATATTACCATAAACAGTGGTAAAATATCGAAGCTATCTAATCCAATAATTCAAAGCTCAAGATCAAATAAGATACCATATTTATTCTAAAAATGCTGCTGTAACATCTGCCAAAAATAGCCTAATCATTTATCTCCACTGTGATTTATGATTTTAGGAAGTAATTTTTGAGTTAAATTTAAACAATTTAAATATCCTTAACATACATTTTTTGAATGTTTTTTAGTTTTTACCAAATGTGAATTAAAAACACAGAGGCTATATTTTAAAAATATATATACATTTATTTACATTCATACAACGTGCAAGCACCATGCTCTCCTTTTTGTACTATGGGAATGCTACAATGCTACATCTATCTTAACAGCTGTATTTTTCAATGTGAATTCTGTTGTTAATAAAATAAAATTCCAATTCCAATAAATAGAATGGCAGTGACGTGTTATAAGGCTTTACATGTGTCATAAACACAATATGAGCTCATGAAGTCTTGTATACTACTGAGAAGAACTGAGGAGCTTTGATCTGTCATTGTGATTTCAGGCTGATTTTGCCATCATTCTCAGTTTCCCTGTCACATTCTGTCAGTGGGCTCTGGGAATCATGGATCCTGGGACACTCTAATAACACATAGGACAAATTATAATTAAGAATGTATGACAAATTTATGATTAATATATACTTTATGAATTATACTTATTATGAATTTCTTGTTACATCAAGGTGTTTTACCTTTCCAGTTTCTGGATTTCTGTTAACAAGAAACAAGTTTCATCAAACATCACAAAACAACTTGATAAATGATGCACATTTTGTATTTGAGAACAGTTTGCATCAATTTCAATACTGGATCTCTTTTGAGGTGAACTTGTGTCATTTTTCATTTTGAGCCTGTAAAAACATGTATTATAAATACTTCACCAAACTTTATTCATTGTAAAAAAAAAATAAATTACACCTAAAACACAAGTAATGTTGATAGTCAACAATTCTTAAAATTTGATAAATTTGGATTTCATGTTAACTTTGCTTATTTTTCAATTAGGAATTGAATTGACCTTTTCAGGTCAGTAACAGGTAAGTAACAAAAGAGCCAGACTGCATGTTTGATAGAAAAATTAGAAAGAAAGATAGAGCTAGAAAATAGAAAGATAGAAAAAAAAAACCTCCTGTTAAGTGCCTATTAATAACTTACCAGTAGCTAACAAAGACAACTGACAGAGCGATAAGACCTGCAATGCTTAAAGCAAACAGAACACTTAGAGCAATGACGGCTGCTTGACTGGAATCTCCAGAGCTTCCAGAACCTTCCTCCACTTTGATTTCCAAACCAGGACCAAAAACCTTCTCCAGTTCAGATGTTAAAGCATTGTGGTCAGTGTGCAGTTTGCTGTGGGAGTGAACATAGTTCAGATGCTGCCCTCAAACACAGTCATCCTAATTATACAGAATAGATGCAACGCAGGCAACCAGGCCAGAGGCTTTAAAAGCAGAAATGTGAAGCTTATATTTTTGTTAATGAACTAATAAATTATTAATATAATATACACTGCCTGTCCAAAATAAAAAGTTGCACACTCTAATATTTCATTGGACCACCTTTAGCTTTGATAACATTGTGTTTTGTTGTGCCATTGTTTTTCGACAATGTTACGCAATGTCACAAAATGTATTTCCATGAAGAGTTTTTCCTGACAATCTTTCCAATCTCACCCTGGAATATGGACAGGGGTATGTTTTCCATCATGGTTGTTTAAGAACTGAAAAGCTACGCACTGCATCAGTTAGGGTTAAAAAAAAAAAAATGTTACAAAACATATTACATGCCAGAAATGATTAAATCCTAAAAAACTAAGTATTTGCTTATTTGCTGTCAAAACGTGCATTTTAGTCTGCGACTAGGCTTAAGCCTTGTCTGTGAAATCAGGGAAGTAGTCTTTTAACTAGTTTAACTTTGGCAGTAGCTGACCTTTACAAAACGACAAAAATATAATGCCTGTTGTATTCTCCATTAAAGGAACATTAGGAAAGTAACATGTACTTGCATTGCATTTTCATTCTGAAACATTGCACATTCTGCTTAATGCACATTTCCACATACTTTGACGCTGAAGATTAGTTGAAATAAATTGATAGTAGTTCAACTTACTCTTTGAGCTCCGTGGCTGGGATGACAGCGCCACTGGAGTCCATGGCGATGAAGCTGACGTAAGTCTTGGCTGTAGATTCTCCGAAAATGGTGCCCGTCTCATCTCTCACACTGAGGATTTTCACAGTCAAACCTAAAGCTTTTTCCATGGAACTGAGAAAAAAACACACTATCAGACAGTGTACAGAACACATAACAATAAGAGGCATTAGGAAGAAGTAACAATGCAACATTCAGTCCAATAAATAAACCAGAATTTTTTTTTTTTTTTTGGAAAATATCTGGCTCAAAACAATGCTCACAATCAATCAGTTCTTTAATTTGATACCTTTAACAGCTCACTACAGGAAAAGCTTTTTAGTAAATAATGTCATAAATTTCTGTCTGTCCTATAGACAAATCAAATTATGTGACTTGAGAAGACTTGAACATACATCCCGCATGTCATATGGATTACTTTTTATTATGCTTTTTTATGCATCATTGTGTGGAAAAGAAGTGCATGAATATTTCCTTTTGTCTTCTAGGGAAATCATAGAAGCACACAGGTTTGGAATGCCATGATGGTGAGTAAAATAATTCATTTTTACATTCATTTTTGGACTAATTATTCTTTAAACATCTTTCTGATTGTTAATGCTTCACTTCACAAATGGAAATGCTCTTGCTCTTGTCTCAATAACACAATGTTTCAATGAGATTACTCACTCCTCCATCTCTGGGATCTTCTTTTCCACTATGTACACAGGCTGGTTTAGGGAGATGACTGCGACAATGTCACGATGTACACTTTGTTTTACTTCTATCTGCAGGTGACAAACACAAGAACTCAATCTTTGCAATGACTGGTCTGAGTTCCTTCTCCATTCTAAATTAAAATGCCATTCATGCTACTTTCATACTGTTTTGAGTAGTATTCTGATACAGCCTTGTAAAAGCTTTTTCCTTTTCTCTTTCCTTTTTTCTGTTCCTGCTCACCTGTACTGTTGTAGTTGTGGACAGTCCATGTTTATCAGTGGCTTTAGCATGAAAGGTGAACAGACCGTCTCCAACACTAGCAGCATCCAGTACGTAGATCTGACCAGTGTTTGCCTCCACATCCAGCAGAGATGTGGACTCCAGCAGGGAATACTGCAATTCTGAGCTCTCGCTCACATCAGGGTCTGATGCCTGTAGGGAACGCAACATTTCAACCACATTTACTACAAATAAATCGTGAAATCAGCTGTGATTAGTAATTCTAGTCTATTGACAGCCTTAAAATATACAGTTGTGATCTTGGTCATGTATTTTCATTTGGTAAGTAATAGTTTCATGGATAGCTGATTTGGAGGGAAACATTGCAGACACCAACGTTTTTATATGCCAGGAGAAAATAGCAAGTCTGATCAGAGAGGCACACTTCTCTTTATTCATTCATGTCTGTAGCACAGGATGAGTTACATGCTGAAATGTATTACTTTAAGGGTTTGAACAAATTACTTGCCCTAAGCATGAGCAAAAGTAACAGTCATTCCTTTCCAATTGTCACTAATTATAAAATAGATCTGAGTATATCAATTGGATTTACTGTATAACTGACACTTTCTTTTGAAACGCACCAGCAACCACAGAGATTGACTTACCTGTACTTTCACTATAGGGAATTTGTATGGAGCAATACTGAAAATTTCTGCTTCATATATTTCAGCGTCAAACATAGGAGCCTCATTCACGTTCTCAACCTGAACTCTGACCTGAGGATTAAGAGAGAGGAAGTCAAAATGCTTTGTGTCTGCTGTCTTTGTCTTTGACATGCTTGAAGAGTAGGCCCAAAACTTACTCTAAGTAACTGAATGCAAACACTTCTACACAAACTTGTGTCATTGCAATTTTTTTTAAATGTTTCAGAATGCAAATGCAAAGCAAGTACATGTTGCTTTCCCATGGTTGCTTTAATGGAGGATACGACGGGCATTATATTATTGTCGTTTTGTAAAGGTCAACTACTGCCAAATTTAAACTTGTTAAAAGAATACTGTCTACACTGGATGCGACAAGCGATCGTCGCAAATCATTTGGAGTGTACACATCATTTGTGTCAGTGCGTTATAAACAGAACAAGGTATCAGTTTACTAGCGGGAATTTGTCGCGTCGCACCGCAACCAGTGTAGACTCTGAATCAGTTTGATTCACTGATTATAATGGGTTCTATGTTATTTTGTCACGTCGCACCACGCAGCTTGCCTTCAGTGTAGACACAGTGTAAGTCTAGTCCCAGACTAAAATGCATGTTTGAGCTGTCTTAAATGAAAGTAACTTGCACTGACATATTTTAAAATATGTCATTGCCATGGTTTTGCCATGGTTTATTATTATTATTATTATTATTTTAAATAAGGCACATTTATAAAAGCTACTCAAATGTCTTAGTTTTCAATAAAGCCAACTCCTGGCTTAATCTAAGCCCTGTCTGTGAACTTGGCCCTTTAGTATTAAAGCTAGTTACCCAAAAAGTGACACATCCAATTTAATGCTTTGTTACCACTACAGTAACTATGCACAAAAGAACAATGTGTTTGCCAAGGAGTGGTGTTTCTGTACTTGTGTAGAGTTTGTTTCTGGCCTTAGTTTGTAGTAAGCATAGTACCGTTGTCTCTGCAGTGTTTGGAGGAGTTCTGGAGTCTATGGCCTCTACTGCGAGGATGTACCACTCCTCTTCCTCCTTGTCCAGTGGTCTGAGAGCTTTTATGGTTCCCTCAGCATCCACAGAGAAGATATCCCTGTGTGATTTCATGTTATAGTTGACTGTAACCAGTGGACTCCCTGTTAATGCCTTAACTTTGCCTACTATCGTGGCCTCAGGTTCGTTCTCCTTAATTATGAAGTTGTAGGAGGAGTTCTCAAAAGCCACACTCTCATTGAAAGTGTAAATTTCGAAGTAGATCAAGACTTCAGCTACAGAGAGAAGAATGATGTTAGTTTTGACATGTTTATTTTTACAAGCGAACCAAGGACATACATTTTGGTCACATGCTGTATGTAACACAACATGCACAAAAAATTAAAGGGATACTCCATCCCAAAATGAAAATTTTGTCATTAATCACTTACCCCCATGTCGTTCCAAACCCGTAAAAGCGTAGCGCCATTTTGGAGAGCATCTGATGGACGCAAAGTGCGTACGCTATTCTCTGTCATCAGTAACGCAATGATACGTATTGTAAGTTTATTTACGCTTTGATTTGAACAGAAACCGCGTATCCATGCGTTACTGATGATAGAGAATAGCGTACGCACTTTGCGTCCATCAGACGCTCTCCAAAATGGCGCTACGCTGACACAGAGAGACAGAGAGGAGACGAATTGTTGAATAAATGTCGTTATTTTTATTTTCTTTGCATACAAAAAGCATTCTCGTCGCTTCATAAAATTCAGATTGAACCACTGATGGCAGATGGACTATTTTGAAAATGTTTTTTATACTTTTCTGTGCCTTGACAGTGTAATTTACTTGGCAGTCAATGGGACAGTCACAAACCTCCCGGTTTTCATCCAAAATATCTTAAATTGTGTTCCGAAGACGAACGAAGTTTTTACGGGTTTGGAATGACATGGGGGTAAGTGATTAATGACAAAATTTTCATTTTGGGGTGGAGTATCCCTTTAAGAAAAAGTCTTAAAAAATTATTTGCAAAATATGATTCACAAATACGTTAGCTAGTTCACAATCACAAAGAAGTTAATGTGTTTTAAAGTCCCAGAATAAATACATACAAACTAAAATAAAACAAATTTGATCCACACACACGCACATAATGATTTGAAATGAGAGATTCAGCAATCGATTTGAACACATTGAAACATTCAGAAATTTGCAAAAAAAAAAATACCTGCAAATTCATAATTGTGATTTTATTATTTTGTGAATGTAAATTTGGTTGTGCATTTGCAAATCATATTTTGTGAATGTAAATTAGGTTATGAGACTATGAATTGCTTTGATGCTTTTTGCATTACATTAATGTAGCGCCATATGTTTTTTTCAATCCTGTAAAATGGCCTCCCAGTTTTAACTTTATAAAGGTTTTGTGCTGGCATTAACTACATTAACACTAGCACTACATTAGCACTAGTTTTTTTGCTTCTTTGTTTACATATTTATAGTATTTCTGTGGGAACAGATTACTAAGGAAGATCAACAACTTGTGTTTGTATGTCGCCCAAACCTTCATCAGACTGTGCTGGTGTTCCTTGATCTGTCGCTATAGCAGTAAGGGTGAGCAGTGTGTCTTCTGTGACCTCAGTAAGGTCAGAGGTCAAAGTGATGTCTCCTGTTTCAGCATCCAGTGCGACCATGGAAGAGTTTTTAGAGAAACTACAGAAAAACAACATGCATCTGTCTTAAAAAAGGTGTCATGTAAGTGTCTTTATGGTTTTGCCTTCATATTATTTATTCTAAAGCAACAGAAGATTAGTCTTGAGCTGTACCTGTAGCTAATGATTGCATTGGATCCGGCATCTTTGTCTGTGGCAGAGACTGTCAGCAGCACCTCTCCAACCTTGGCGTCTTTAACCAGAATGCTCCTGATGTAAATGTCAATACTGAAGACTGGAGCATTGTCATTCACATCCTCAATGGTGATGGACACCTCTGCATCAGCCGTTTTATTGGCATCATCCCACTGGGCTGCCTGTTTAAAAATGAATTCATGAATAAAAAATATAAAACAGAATACTGAAATCTGATAATAACATCGGGCTTATGGTTTTCATGAATGTCTTCATAAACATTTTATACCTGTATGTAAGCCGTTATCTGGTCAATTTCCTCTCTGTCTAGTGCCATTTTCACAGAGATGACCCCACTGTTTCGGTCGATTTCAAAGCTCCTCTCATATTCATTTGGAAGGACTTGAACAGAAATATGGATATATGCTTTGTTATTATCAGAATCACACACACAGCCATGTTGAGGAGCACAGAAACTTTTTGTCAACGCCACCCTGGGTAGTAACTGATTATGTAATCTGGATTACGTAATCAGATTCCAAAAATTAAGTACTTGTAATTAGATTAAATTACACATAATCAGACTACAGTTACTTTTTTATGGATTACATGATTACATATTATTTACACAATAGCAATAATTTATTCATAATTTATTGAGTCTCCCTAATTCCTCTTTTCCATCTTTTAAATTTTCTGTTCTAAAATTAATGTGATAAATGAGTTGTCAAAAGTAATCTAAAAGTATTCTGATTATATTACCTAAAATGAGTAATGTAATGGATTAAGTTACTAACTATATTTTTTGTAATGTAATTTGGAATCAGTAACGGATTACAATTTGTTAGTAATCAAAACAAGTGGTGACAAAAGACGACTGTGTCGTCGCCCTGCGACGGCTGCGTCTTGGCTAAAAGTTGCACTTTGTCACATTGATCAATGTTTGATCCCATTGATTGGAATGTTGTTCTAGGATGAACAAGAAGACTTTTCACACTTGAAATAAGGTGAATATGATTTCCCCAAGTAGAACATGTTCCTGGAACAACATTCCAATCAACCAATCAGAATTTAGGGATAGGTTTACAGTAAATGTCAAGTTTAGGCTTATAACAACACCATTCTTATTCGCCTATCATTTCCCTCTGATTTTAAGGCTATGTTTTGGGTTGGGTTAGGTCAAGTCATGTCGAACAGATCGTATTTACAAGCTAAATGCACATGAAGGACACCACAAAGTCGTAATCACCAGTGGGGAGTTCGGGATTTTCTTTAAGCAACAATCTGTATGAGTTGGGGCCTTGTCAATGAGAAACATGGCGGAATCGATGGATGCAACAATATTCCACAATACTTACAGGTATTAAGCAGTGACATTGTCAGGATTTTTTATTTACAAAAAATAAGCTGTTCGAATAAAATATGACAGGATTGTAATATAACAATTAATAACAAGTTTTTATATGATACAGTTTAAAGTGACTTCATAAACTAATAAAAAAATAATAAACGAAAAACACACCTGATGCGCATTCTTTGCTTTTTTCTATAAGCAGAGTTAACAAGCCTTGGTGTATTTTCATGTAATTTATTAAAAGAAGGTACACCGCCATCTTGTGCCGACGAGAACACACCTCACACATCGTAAACATGACGTACTAGCTTGTAAATTACAAATGCTCCAGGAACACTTGAATGCAGCATTATGCTGCATTCACGCCATGTTGTAATTACTGTGATTTCGAGATGACCACTCGTGACGTTCTGCTTGGAGCTGTTTAAACCCTTGGACTCGGACTCTGAATTATCAATGCCTAAACATAGCACCTAACGAATCTGAGGTGGTCAGGTGGTTACAAGTTGTAACTCTCAGAAAAGTCCCAGTGCACAAGTTGTATTTACGAGTTCTACGAGCACTTGAACGCTTTTTACAAGTTGGAATCTTGTAATCACAGGAATTACGATATGGCGTGAACACACCTTTAATCTATGAGTTTCTCAGTAGTAAATATAACTTGAGAGGCCGTTCACATCCAATTTCCTATTAGGAAACTCATATTTACTCTAATTCCGATAGCATTTGAAGGCAGCATTAAAACAAGTAGGCGGTTCTTCGAGCTCTCACATGCCATCTGAACCAAAGACTATAGATATACAAAGAAGATTCACTCATATTACTTGGGAGAATTGGAAAAATTGCAACATGCAACATGGAGGAATGGCCCGCCTTCTGAATAAAACAGCCAATTGCTGATTGGTTAAATTATTGAGATTTCAGGATTCCCCCATTCATTTCAACGAATACATGCACCATTACACCCCTAGTGTGTTGTAAATCTTGTGTTAACAGTATCTTCGGTAACACTTTAGAATAGGGAACACTTATTCACTATTAACTACAACTTTTCCCTCAATAAATTCCAAATTTGCTGCTTATTATTAGTTAATAAGGTAGTTGTTAAGTTTAGGTATTGGGTAGGATTAGGGATGTAGAATAAGGTCTTGTAGAATAAGGCATTAATACGTGCTTAATTAGTACTAATAAATGACTAATATTCTAGTAATATGCATGCTAATAAGCAACTAGTTAAGAGACCTTAAAATAAAGTGTTACCGTACCTTCTATTATGCTGTAAACTACAGGCTCTCCTGTGTCGCCATTTTGAGCTTTTATGGCCTCAGGAGTGACGTTTGAGAATTGTCCTACCTGTGCATGGACAGAAAAGACATAAAAGGCTTTATTTGTGTGGTCAGAGATGCATTTTAAGCATTGATCTTGTCCTCTGATGTCATTTACCTGTTTTTCCTTAATGGATGCCTTGTAGAGACTGTGATCAAAATAAAGGTTTAGGTTGTCAGAATCTTCAACCGTTATTCTAACTGTTGCTGTATCTCTGAGTCCTCCTTTATCCTGTAAAGACACATAGTACTGCATTACTTCCATAAAATGATAGTTCATCCAAAAATTAACATTTCAGTGCATGGAAAAAAAAAACAGTTTGGACATTCTGCTAAGCATCTTTTCTGTGTTCCACAGAAGAAAAAAAGTCATACAGGTTTGACAAAGTGAGTTGGCAGGATGTGAAAGAGGTTTTTTTCTTTTTTTCTTTACTTTAGCTTCCACGGTGAAGATGTACTGTTGAACATCGTTGTAGTTCAGACGTTTAGTCAACCTGATGTTGCCGTCATCTGTCACATCGAAGTCATCTGGTACTGGAGGCTGTCAGAGCACGTGATTTGAAAAAAATAAATAAATAAATAAAAAAAATTCTGTAAAGAATTTTTTTTTCCAGCCCTGAAGTTGATTAATTGAAAATAATTGGTTTGATCATCTCAAACAAGTCCTCCAGGTTTGAGAGCAATGACTGAACACCAGTATATTGCAGACTGATTGGGGATTAATCATGATAAATATACTGCTACAATAAAAGCAATATATTTCAAAAACACATGAGTTACAAAAACAGTCATTTATGTCTGTGAAGGTAAACAGCTAGGAAAGAAATCACAGGTTTATATTAGATTTGTGGCAGCAGTAGTGTAATATACAGTAAATAAATCAATAAATACACTACTCTCTTGTCTCCTCTGAGGCTGGGACACTAAACAATAGATAATAATAAATAATCTATCTAAAATAAATAAATAAATAATCTAAATAGTGTTCTGTGCTCATCAGTGCAGCCAATGACAGAACAGCATACTTTGCTTGATCTTTCTCCATGGCGTTAGAACTGACAGGGATGTAGAATTAGGGGGGGGGGTGCCAGGGACATGTTAATATAAAAGTTAATATAAAAGTTCACTTCAGGAATTAGTTGCATCATACGGTGTTTGACCAAAACAGAGCAAACGGAAAGAGAAAGCGCGATCTATGGCTATTAGCTCTCTATAAAGCATACGTACAGAAAGACCGAGGTTGTGCTGAATCTTCCAGCCTAGGATAAAGTCATTATGAACATTAACAATAATTTGGGACAAATATGGCTAGTGCGATGTTATAGAAAACCATGTGAGTGGTGCTCTTTGGTGCGACAGGATTTGAAACAGCTCCTGAGTCACCGCAGACAGTCTTCAAATTGTTGTTCAACTGAATGTACAAAGCAAACTGTTAGCTGAAATATACACAAAATAAAAAACAACACTGAAATAAGAGTGTGTGGTTTATCTGTCAATCAGAGGCACATGAAAGTTGTGTTCGTTACTACAGCAACAGCAGAGTATTCTTTCAGAACCACCCTGGGTCCAATTAGAATAATATAAAAATAAAGTGATGCGTGATTAAGACACCTAGCGCTCTGATGCTGCTGTAATGTGGTTGGTTCAAAAAATCTAAATTGTGTAATTGTCTGTTAAACATGACATAAGAAAACCTCTGTTTATGAATTATGAATATGGGGGGGGGGGTAATATTATAATAAGATCCTCTTTCAGCATCACTGGGGGAGCGAAATCTGAAGCACTTGTTTTTTCACAAGCTTGCAGAGAGGCTTACCAAAAAAAAAAAAAAATTCAAGGTTGTTCTTTTTCATATTTTTTGGGTTGGTAAATGCACTGGAGACCCGATTATAACACTTAAACATGGAAAAAGTCAGATTTTTATGATATGTCACCTTTAAATGATAATGAGCTACTGCTCACTCCACCCCTTCTGTATTTATGTGCATTTGGTGGCGCATTATCATCAAAAACAAAACTAATCCACTGCGTCCTCAGAGGCTCTCAAGTCGGGAGAAAATCAAGACTCTTAAGTTCACTTTTACACCTGCATTGCTTAGAGACATTGAGACATTGTTGTTGGTACAACTGCTTGAGCGTGGAGAAAACAGACTACAACTGGCTGAGGGTGGAAATATGCTAATACGATACAGTCTGTCAGCGGTTGTGGGCGGGGCCTGAGAATTATGACATCATACTGCTCTGAAAATCAAAACGCTTGATAATTGCTGCTTAGGATTTTTCGGCATTAAAAAAAGGAGTGAATGGAATTTTGTAATTGTAGGGTGGTTGTGTCCACACTGCTAAGACACTTATATGCAAACACCATGTAAAAGTGAATTTTGCATCTATTGTCCCCTTTAATATGACTGAATTTTTATTTAATGTGATCACAGTTTAATGAAAACACTGTAAGTTACTAATTATTTCAGTATTTTATCTAATTTCTATGGTTATTCAAACAGCGAATAAATTATTGAAAGCAAGCAAAGACCATTTACATTATGACATTATCACTTACTTTAGTCTAGCGTGAGTTTAAGCACTCTCAAAAACTCCTGTTATAATCATTAAAGCTGTCTAAATTGTCAAATGAATCTCTTACTTACATCATACGTACATCTGCACTTTGTTTATGATGAGAGATTTTGCTATAGTGCAGGGTTCAGTCAGCGAGCACACTCTTCAGTGATGACTCATCTGAACGCCTCTGATTGGCCATTGCATTCATAAACTCAACAGAATCGTGTATGATTGGTTACAATACGCAACACTGTAAAAACACGTAAAGAGAAATGTGACGCGATATGAGCAGATCTAAATAGCAATCAACATTTCATTTCATTTTCACTTTATTCGCGACAGCTGTAATAGATTTAGTTTAATTGTGCAGGGGCATTTTTGTCCAATTTGGTGGCATTTTTGCCTCAAGCCCCATGTTAATTTCAGATCCAAGGCAAGGGGTCTGGGGTTGCTTTTTTTTAAATGAGAGAGAGGTCCAGACGTGTTCAGCCAGTTCCCCGAAAAGAGAGAAATGACTGAAAGGAATGATTAAATCAAGAATGACTGGCATCGCTGGTTCATTTTAAAGAAACACAGGACTCAAATTTCATTACACTTAGTCATTTAGCAGACGCTTTCATCCAAAGCGACTTCCAAATGAGGACAATAAGCAAGCAAAACCAACAAAAGAGCAATAATATGTAGTGAATAATATAATATTCGCAGGGAAAATGTTTCTTAGGTCAGACAGAGTGCTCATGGTATGCACAGCGCATACAGCCGTATCAATAAATATCAAATACATGACTCAGTTCCAGACTCACCAGTATAGAATATGTAACATTATTGTTTTCTGGAGACACATCTGCATCATCGGCCCTCACCCTGAGCACAACTGTACCCACAGGCGTCACCTGGAACAAAAGATATGGTTTACTAAGAGATGTGAGGTTCTTCACTACAGCTCAAACTCACTACAGCTGTATAAAGACGTGACATTACACACACCTCTGACACTGTGGCGCTGTATGTTTTGTTCTGGAAGATCGGAGAGTTGTCATTGATGTCCAGAACGTATACTGTTCGGTTGTTTTTCAGCTGCAATGCACAATGAAGACTTTATAATGAAGATTTATGTTCTGATACATTTTTCCCTAATGCTTCACATCTTTCTGAATGATTTGATAATGTTATTGTGTGAATAAACATACCCCTGTGTTCGAGCAGGTGACCGAATAAAACAAAATCCCTCTAGTCTAGAAGAAATAAAACACACAAAGAGACATACAGCATGTGACATCTGTATTTATGAAAGTAATATATGTAGGCCTATGTATGAATATGTAAGTTGTTAATTTTATATTTATATATTTTATCAAACAAATAGAGAAACAAACCTCCTTTAGTTCTTCAGCGTCCAGTGGTTTTTTGGTCCGTACAGTAGCATTTGAATCTCCATCAGAGTGAACCAGCTCCAGAAATTCCACATCAGGAAAGAGATACCACTCCAGCACCAGATGATCATTAGGGCTGATATTAGTGAGATTCTCTAAATCACCTGTAGGCCAGATTAAATACATATTCTAACACACAATCAAATAACACATAATCATATAAATACTAGAATATGCCATATTGTTCTTACATTACTACTCTTGTAATATTCACAAGACCACAGAGGGCCTAATATCAATTATTTTATATGAGCTGCCTGTTATAATACAAAACACATCAATTGTAATATAATTATAATAATATATATATATTTTTTTGTTCCTGAAACAATGTTCAAATGTGAAAAAAAAAAAAAAAAAAAAAAAAAAAACACGTAGTATTGTGAACTAATATTATTCAGTTTATAAAGTCACGTGGGCATATCTCACCTTCATATCCCTCCAGGACGCCACCTACTGTGAAATTACTTCCAGTTGTACAGTTTAACTCTGTAGAAGCGTAAACAGTAACAGTAAGTAAGTAACTGGTTAAAAAAATTAACAAACAGCTAAAAGCCTGAAAAAATACCCTGCAGTCGCAATATATTGAAAACACGATACAATTTAACAATTGTAACATGGGCATACATAATTTTAAAATTGGCCATCATTTAAATTTTTACTGATTTTTACTGTATGTTAACTGATATGCTAGTGACATGGTTCAGCAGTCATTCTAATTTCTGACTGGATAACAAAAATTATTCCTGAAATCACTTCAAAACATTACTATTAAATTAATATTATTAAGTGAATTTACTTCATATTAAATCCTGACAAGCATTTTACTTCCAGACTTCTAGAAGGCTTTTGTCCTGTAATCCATATCAATTTACATAACTAGACAGATTTTATTAAAGAGCAAGTTTGCCTTCACATCCAAATGTTTGAGGATAGTAGGCAGTACTTTTTAGTACTTTCAGTTAGAAGTTAGTACTTCATTTGGTTATACAGTCATGGCCAAAAATATCGGCACCCTTAGTAAATATGATCAAAGAAGGCTGTGAAAATTAATCTGCATTGTTAATCCTTTTGATCTTTTATTTGAAAAAATTCACAAAAATCCAACCTTTCACTGGATAAGAAATTAAAATGGGGGGAAATATCATTATGAAATAAACATTTTTTTTCTAATACACATTGGCCACAATTAACAGCACCCTTTTATTCAATACTTATTTAAACCTCCATTTGCCAGTTTAACAGCTCTAAATGTTCTCCTATAATGCCTGATGAGGTTAGAGAACACCTGACAAGAGATCAGAGGACTGGAATGGCCATAGCAGAAGCTTGGTTTTGTGCTCAGTGACCCATTTTTGTGTTGTTTTTGAGGTTTGTGTTTGGATTATTGTACAATTGGAAGATCCAAACATGGCCCATTATAAGATTTCTAACAGAGTCAGTCACTTATTGATTTTTTATCTGTTGGTATTTGATAGAATCCATGATGCCATGTGTCTAAACAAGATGTCCAGGACCTCCAGCAGAAATATAAGCCCACAACATCAAAAATACGGCAGTATATTTCATTGTACACATGGGGTACTTTTTATCCCTGTGTGCACCAAACCCATCTTGAGTGTTTGCTGCTAAAAAGCTCATTTTTTAGTTTCATCTGACCATAGAAGCCAGTCCCATTTGAAATTCCAGTCACGTCTGATCACTGAATATGCTGGAGTTTGTTTTTGGATGAGCTAGGAGAATTTTTCTTGAAACCCTCCCAAACAACATGTGGTGATATAGGTGCAGAGGTTGGTAGTAACGAGTTACATTTACTTCGTTACATTTACTGGAGTAAATTTTTTGGGTAACTAATACTTTTAGAGTATATTTAAAAATGGGTACTTTTACTCTTACTCAAGTACATTTTTAGTGAAAAAACGGTACTTTTACTTCGTTACTTTATCTTAATGCAATACAAGTTAAAAATCCTTCAATTTATTCCAAACGCGCCGCCTACTTTTCTCTGGGTAATGAGCGATGCCCGTTCGCAAACAATTCATTCTTTTGAGTCAATTCTGTTCGAAGACTTGATCAAACCAGTTGGCAATCCAGTGAATCGGTTCGCGAATCAGTTTGAATGATTCGTTCAGTTCCCTGCCGCACGCGCTGATCGTCTGAAGCGGTTCTCACTCAGAGTTGTAACAGAAAGAGCGTTGAAGACGTGGCTTTGAATCTACAGTCAGCTGAAAGCAAATCTGCAAAGGCTATGGTTTACTAGCTAAGAAGATCTTTATTAGATGAACACCGCGTGTGCTGTCGGTTCCACAGGTAGAGATTCGATTACAGTACACGATACCACTGTGACATTACCAGTTTGTTGTACATGTACCTTACACATTAAATACAATGTATAATTTATTCATTAAATAAGCTGTCACAGAGTATGAAATGAACACCCGCCAAACCCGCGTTAGTTCCAGGAGGAATGCCTTTGCCTAGATACAATTAATATTGATATTTTCACAATATTTACGCTTGCAGAAATAAAGGCTACATTTGTTTACATTTTGCAGAACAGACGGAAGAAGATCCGTCAATGTGCATTTGTTTCGTTATGTTCAGATGTTCAGTAGAGGTCATGTGAGGAGTTTTCACTCTTCTCCGTGTCAGAGGTTATAAACATATACATTTATAATATATAATTAATATACTTTAAAATTTAATTTAATTCAGTGATGCAAATCAGAATTTTTAACAGCTGTTACTCCAGTTTTCAGAGTCATATGATCCCTCAGAAATCATTCAGATATATTGATTTATTACCAGTGTTGTTGAAAAAACCAGCATATGCTGGTTAGGTATGTTTTGAAGCTGGGATGCTGGTTTAATGAAAGGAAAGGGAAGTGGTGTGTGGCCAAGTATGGTGACCCATACTTGGAATTTGTGCTCTGCATTTAACCCATCCAAGTGCACACACACAGTAGTGAACATGCACCTGGAACAGTGGGCAGCCAATGCTGCGGTGTCTGGGGAGCAGTTGGGGGTTTGGTGCCTTGCTCAAGGGTCTCACCTCAGTCGTGGTATTCCCTGCCGGACCCAAGACTCGAACCCACGACCTTCGGGTTACAAGCCCAACTCTCTATCCATTAGGCCACGACTGCCCCTATGCTGGTCCTTTGCTGGTTTAAGTTGGTCGGACCAGCTTAAGACCAGCACATGACCAGTTTAAACCAGCATAAACCAGCAAAGGACCAGATTAAATCAGCTCAAACCAGCATCCCATGCTTCAAAACATACTTTACCAGCATATGCTGTTTTTTTTTTTTCAACAGGGAACAGTTTTGCTGCTTAATATTTTTTGGAACCTGTGACATTTTGTTCAGGATTCTTTTATGAATAGAAAGCTAAAAAAGAACAGCAATGATAATAAATCAGGCTGATAAAAATTCTGATTTGCATCACTGAAATAAATTGCATAAAAAAAAAAAAAAAACATTAAAAGTATTCTGAACGGCAGTGTGTGTGTGTGTGTGTGTGTGTGTGTGTGTGTGTGTGTATATACATATAAATTTTATCTAAATATCTATTCTATATATCTAAATAAAAATAGACTATATTCAGTATATGATCCAAAGTAACTAGTAACTAACTACTTGAGTAGTTTTTTTATTCGATACTTTTTTACTCTTACTCAAGTAATTATTCAGACTTTTACTTTTACTTTTACTTGAGTAAATATTTCTTCAAGTACTTTTACTTTTACTTGAGTACAGTTTTTGGGTACTCTACCCACCTCTGTATAGGTGCTGTTTGACAATTTTTTTTAAGGTTTTCTGACCCAGAGATTCTCTTCTGACCCACTCAAACTCTCCTTCTCACCGTGCATTAGGACGATATAGACACACGTCCTCTTCCAGGCATTTTCCTAACATTTTTTGTTGATTGGAAATTCTTAATTATTGCCCTGATGGTGGAAATGGGAATTTTCACTGCTCTAGCTCTTTTCTTAAAGCCACTTCACTAATTTGTGAAGCTCAATTATCTTTTGCTGCACATCAGAAATATATTCTTTGGTTCTTCTCATTGTGATGGATGATTAAGGGAATTTGGGCTTTGTTTTCCCTCCTATTTATATTTCTGTGAAACAGGAAGCCATGGCTGGATAATTTCATGTTCATAATCACCCTGGAGTGCTCAAAATTGTGAATATGAATGGGAATATACTTCAGAGATATTTTACTCATAAGAATTTCTAGAGGTACCAATAATTGTGTCCAACGTGTATTAGAGAAAATTCTCTAATACACGTTAAATTCTTATTATCCAATGAAAGGTTAGATTTTTGTGAATTTTTTAAATAAAGGATTAACAATGCAGATTAATTTTCACAGCCTTCTTTGATCATATTTAACAAGGGTGCCAATATTTTTGGCCATGACTGTATAAGAATTTGACTTACCATTGGCACTCTGTACACTGTGGACATGCAGACAGGCTAAAATAAATAAAATAGAAAATAAATCCATCTTTTCCATAATTTACTGTCAGTGCAGCTTGTATTATGAAGCCTGGCAGTAACTATTCCTTGTGTAACACCTCTCTCTGAGCTGTTCTTGATTGTATGTCATAAACAGTTATGTTTTCCGCTGTAAGCAGGTATCAAAGGTGCTTCATAGAGGCCAATAATGCAGGATTGATGTGGGAGGGATTTTCTGATGCTACAAGTTTATTTGAGGATATCTCAGATTTTGAACCTTTGATATCGACCTTTACTTGATCTCGTTCTACCATTTCTTCTCATGCAATGGTTTCAGTCACTTAGGTCTGTTCTTGTTTATTATCATACAGCCTTCCGGAATACTTCATTCTGATTGGACAGTTGCAACATTCTAATGTCAAATGACCAATGAACTGTATATTTGGCTGTTGTCCGGCAACTGATTTCATACGCTGTGCTTTATGCCTTTCATTTTATTCTTTTTACTCACATTTTACTCTTTCTTGTCACATAATGGAAAAATTTAACCTCCAATCAAAATTTAACTCACAATTTATTCATGTAGCTTAATGGTAAATTGGTGGGGTAATAAGAAGAATACTGAACAGTCAACCACTCATTATAGTAAAACAAACCTTTGTAGGATGATACAAGTTCATATCTGGGATGTGACCATCCTGTCAGCGTTTATTTTGCAATTATAAATAGCACATTATTTCTTCTTCAATAATAACCACTCATCCATAGCCATAAATCTAAAGACCCTTATGCTGGACTTTGGCCTGCAATTGAGCAGGCTGTAAAGATATACATGACAATAATGCACCCTGCACTGCTGTGTAACTCAATGAGATTTTCCAAATCTATTTGCATTATTCTATGTTGCTACTACCAACACAATCAAAGATTATCTTATCCCTGGTTTCTAGTTATGATCTTTATATATTACACCAACATTTTAGTTATACATTACACAACAAATCAAAGGTCACACACAATAAACACTGAATATAAATGTTTCAAAGATTATTATATTTTACGCTAATGAGTTTATGTAATTAAGGATAGAATGTTTACTGAAACATTATTTATTTAGAATCTTATCATCTTAGAAATCCTTAATCTTTGTCCTTCATTTTCTGATGGAAAATGGGAGCAAGTCTTTTAGTATGGAGTTAGCAATTCAGATTTAACTGCACTTGATGCAAGTGTTTGGCTGTATTTGCTCTATTTCAAAATCTAGCAAGCTGCTTTCCTAGGGTTTTTTTTTTATTTTTTATTTTTATTTTTTGGTTAGGTTGGTGATGCATACAGCCTAGATTAGCTTGACTCTGCTCCACCTGACCTGCAGAAGGTGCTACTGACCTGCACATCGAGTTTTGGTCCTTTAAAAATATATATAAAAAAAAAAAAATTGTTCTGAAGCTAAATTTAAAGATACAGCAGATTCAAAGTAGGTTTCAAAGTGGACCAATCACAGTGGTTGTCATCATATTATCATTGTGTCTTTTATAGACAGATTTAACTCACAGTTTATTAAATGAGACAAATACGAATTCTTTCACCATTTTACAGAGTACACATAGATTGAATACATCATCAAAAGTAACAGACAATTTGTTGAATGTATGTTATGTGATAGGTGTAAAATTCCAAACCAAAGCAACCTGAATTCTTTCATTAAGTGTCTTTTCATGAAACCATTATTGAAATGTAAATGCAATGGTCACTTCAAAAAGTTATTTTAGAATTTATTTGACAAGATACCTGGAAATTGAACTGATCTAAATATCCTTAACATAACAAATTTTGAACATTTGTTAGTTTTTACCAAATGCCAAATATGAATTAAAGACACAGAGGCTATATTTGAAAAAGAAAAAAGACATTTTATTTACAAAAAAATTACATTTTATTTACATTTAATTAAAATTACATTTTTATTTACATTTATGCATTTGGCATTTTTTTGTATTCCCTGGGAATCAATCTCATGACCTTGGCGTTGCAAGTACCTTGCTCTCCTGTTTGCGCTATAGGAATGCAATTGTAACAGCTGTGTTATTTTAGTATGAATTCTCCTTTGTAAAAGTTACATTCCAATTCAAAATAAATGTGGCAGTGATGTGTGACTTCATGTCAGGTGTTCCATACACAAAAGACAGTAGAACCCATTATAATCAGCGATGCTGTCTACACTGGATGTTGAGCAACATCACACGACACAACAAACCCCGGCAGTAAACTGATACCTTGTTCTATTTATGATGTTCTGACACAAAGTACAAATGATTTGCAGCGGTTGCTTTTTCACGTTCTGTGTAGACAGACTTTAGATGAGGAGCATTTTCTGTCAGACATTAAATTAGAAAATGTCTTTAAGATGTTTGTGATTTAGCATGTATGTAAAACTGACGTTTTACAGATATTTATCAGATGTTTGTACACAGGAGATGCTTTCCAGATGAAGTGATCTTTAACAGATATCTTGGAGATGTACGTGTGCTATCTGCGATGACAGCTAATCCTGGAACTGAGTACATATGAGCAAAGATCCTATAAGGCTGTAGCAATACTTATGTTGTTTCTTTCATGTTGGGAACTCAACTCTTAAAATGCAAAGGCATCTCAAGTTTACATTTAAGATCAGGGATATAAATGTGCATTATAATAAGGCATGAAGTCTTGTACACTATACTGTGAAGAAGTGAGGAGCTTTGATCCATCATGGTGGTTTCAGGCTGTTTCCTCTCACACTGTTGTCATTTTCATATCATCTATCACAACCTGGGAAACACACAGGAAAAAATTATAAATAAGAATTTATGACAAATTTATGATTAATGACAAATGTTGGCAAAAATATACATGTTCAATTATACTCTATAAGTTTGTTGTTACAGAAAGGTGCTTTACCTTTCCGGGTTCTGGGGTTCTGTTAACAATAGAATACATATGTTTAGTCAAACATCTCAGATAATAACATAGTATGCACATTTTGTATTTGAGAACAGGTTTTTTTTTGTTTTTTTACAAATGAGTTTAACTGTTTGTATTGGATCTTAAACAATGTTTTGTCACTTACTCCATAAAGTCAGTAGGGCAGTGAATACTGTTTCTCCTTTTGAGTGAAATACTCCCGCCATTATGGCTTCTGTCAAAGGAAAGTATGTATTATTACAACTTCACCAAACATAGTAATATCGCAACTAGTGGCACTGCAAGTGGAACAAAATGAATATTGTAAATCAATCAATCAATCAAAAAAAAAAAAAAAAAAAAATAATGTTGGTTTTCAGTTCATTTTTCATTTAGCGGTTCTTTTCAGATCAGGAGACCAGAACTATGTTTATTCTGTATCAAAAGTAAACACAAAAACAGCCAGATAGCATGATTTATAGTCAAAAGAAAATGGATATAAAAACACCTGCAGTGACATGCCTAGTAATAACTTACCTAACAAGAATAACAGAGAGCACCACAATAACCACAATGAGTATAACCACCACAGCACTGAAAGTGGTAGTGACTACTTGATTGGAATCTCCAGAGCTTCCAGAACCTTCCTCCACATTGATTTTCAAACCAGGACCAAAAACCTTCTCCAGTTCAGATGTTAAAGCATTGTGCTCAGTGTGCAGTTTCCTGTGGGAGTGAACATATACTATCAGTGGAGGCTTTCTAGGTAGGGCTGTGCCACATCGAAACTATTTCATGATTTAATGCTAAACATTGAAAGTTAAGGAAAAGTTAACAGAAGGAAAAATATTAATACTTGAATCTGAGAGGCTTGAAAGGTTTGAAAAAAATATAAATATAAATAAATGTTTAAACAAATTTTGGATTAATTTGAGGATGACTGGTACAATGTAAAAACATGTATGTACAAAATAAGTGCACTGTATCGAATGATTAATTTAAATGTAAGTGCATGGTAGTTAAAGACACCAAATATGAAGTGGTAATATTAAGACTGTATTTTCTGCAAGCTTTTTTCATGATAAATTAAAAATACCTTTTAATTTTCATTAATTCACAATGTATGTATACAGTGCAACAGCAAAAATTGTGAGGAAAAATAAATGTTACGTTTGGTTAGAGTTACATTTGGTGTAAATAAATGTTACATTTGGTTGGCTTTTTTATATAAATAACTACAAGTCAAACTGCGATAGTGAACAGGACCACATGGAGATATCAAGAGATCATTGATCCAACCGCCTTGACCTGACGGCATATAAATAAGCCTGCTATAAGTATCCCTTCAGAATTAGGCCTACTAAAGACAGCAAAATACAAATGTGTCAACATCACCATTGAACAGTTGCTCTGTCAGAGTGAATGTTCGTGCCTGTGCTCGAGTGTCTGATGCCCATATATACATAAACATCACTGACCCATGCCAACTCCTATAAAACATGCTTCTTCTGGGAGCATCTATTATAAAACACTCGCCAGACATGTGACCATACTGAAATGTGCTTGTGAAAAAATATCATGTAGCGATCAGTGTGCAATGCTGTTCTTTTGTTACACTGTAAAAAAAAAAAATGGCCATATTCTGACAGTAACATACTTCTTTTCCATTAAAAAAGTAAAATCCCATAGAAAACAATGCATTCTGGGAAATATTTGTTGTTTTCGAGAAAGTAGCATTCTGCAGTACTGTGAATTAACAGCGTTCAGTGTGGACAATCAAATCACACCCTTCACCCTCATTCACTATTCCCTACATGAGTTTACTAATATAGTCCACCTGACAGAGAGAATGAACACTAATGAGTGAATTCAGACACTGATGAACAGCTGCTGTTAACAAGCAGAATCACTGCAGATTACTTTTTTTTTCTGTCATATATCTACAAAAATTCTTTGAGAATTAACAAAAGTTTAAATGTTTTATTGAAAACGTTTTGTTTGACCTCACCATTATGGCAATCAGGGTTTGCTTTAGTTGGGCTCTTGACCCTTGACTTTTTAATCTTAATTTTTTTTTCTGGCTGCTGTAACTTGGTTTGTAAAGCACGTTTGTTATAGCAAGAAAAGCCAAGAAAAATGTGATTAAGTGGTTTTGGTTAATTGTTGGTGATGGTGGAATCATCATCTAGTGGCTTGATTCACTGATCCTATTTAGTGGCTAATCTTTAATGAAAATAGTGTGTGTGGAAGGTTTTTTTTTTAGTTTCAGGTTAGTTACTAGCTATATGACACTGCAAGATGAGATGACAAACTATTATGAAAGGTTTAAAAAAAAAACATTGTGTGCACAAAACCTTTAGATTCACAGCATCATTTAGACACACAGACATCAAGAATCAGCAAATCTCAACAATGGTCAAAGCTTCATGCTGCAAATGAATCAAAGCTTCATGCTGCAATGCATGCTGGGTACCAGCACAGTACAAAACTCACCCATGACTCTAAGCATGCATTGTGGCATGAATAAATTATGCCGCTGAATTGTCCACTTATTTCTTTAATTCTTACTATGTGTTTTTATTTTTGATTTGTTTTGTGTTGAGTTTTAGTAGCGTGTTTTGTGACGTTCAGAGTCGATCTGTTTATTTTGTTGATTGTCACCGTTGTTGAGATTCATATGCTGATTCTTGATGTGTGTGTTTTATTGCATGTATGAGCTTTTTTTGTTGAGAGTGCTGTTAAACAATATTTCTTAAGAAAACCAGTTAAAGATCTTGCATCTAATTTTCTTCAAATTGAAGTTGATATGGATCCATTGGTCTCTGATGAAGAACCTATTTCATCTGAGAATGCAGATGACAATGTTAATTTCTTTGAAATTCAGGAAATTGATTAATTAGTAACTTTGAAAATTATATATGATTTCAATACTACATTTAATTTTTCCATTAAAACTGGCAGTAAAAATGCCATTCATGCTCCTTTGACACTATTTTGAGCATTGTTGTGATCAGTGTTGGGTAAGTTACTTTCAAAAAGTAATTAATTACAGTTACTAATTACTTCATCAATATTGTATTTAAATTACTTTACTAATTACTCTGTCTGAAAAGTAACTTAGTTACTCAATAAGTAACTTAATTATTCAAATTGCTAATTAGGCTACATCTTAAAATCCATATAAACCTTAATAGAAATTAAACTCTTTATTCTTTCAATTTGAGTCAAACATAGAATAGTTTAGCCTTTTAGCTTTAAAACAACTGTAATACTTAAACGTTTTTATAAAAAATGTAACATTCTTTGGTTAACAAATAGAAATACTCTGCAAAACATCTGAATAACAAAAAAGCTTAAAAGTTAAACAATGCATTTCAGTTTGGCAAGATGTTCAGGAAAAGCCCAACTAGTAAAATCTGTACAGGTTTATGTAAAAATAACACGTTAACTAATGTAGGTAAGAATAAATGACAGAAATGATCTTCTCTACTGAATAAAGCCATGTCAGATCGTGCTGTTCTTATGAGGTAAGTTCCTCATAGTAGGTCTTCTTTCAAATATGATGAAAATTAGATGAATCTTGATTTATTTTATTTTATTATTATTATTATTATTATTTTGCATCTAGGTGAGGGCGTTTGTGCACAGGTGACTGCATATAATGAGCTCAGATACGGGAAAGACTGTACTTCAGTTTCATATGGATTACATAATCAGATAACATTCATTTTCGATTTGAATTTGTTCATTTAAAAGTAGACACTTCAGGCTTTCAGATAAGGAAAGACTGTACCTCGCTTTAGTTTCATACGGATTACATAATCAGGAATATTCGTTTTCGATTTTAATTCGTTCATTTAAAAGTAGAAACTTCAAGCTTTCAGATACAGGAAAGAGTGGTCCGGCTTTACTTTCATAGGGATTACATAATCAGAAATATTAGTTTTTGATTTGAATTCGTTCATTTAAAAGTAGACACCTAAAGCTTTCAGATACAGGAAAGACTGTCCCTTACTTTAGTTTCATACAGATTACATAATCAGATAATATTCGTTTTCGATTTGAATTCGTTCATTTAAAAGTAGAAACTTCAAGCTTTTAGATATGGGAAAGACTGTACCTCGCTTTCATACGGATTACATAATCAGGAATATTCGTTTTCGATTTGAATTCGTTCATTTAAAAGTAGAAACTTCAAGCTTTCAGATAGGCCTACGGGAAAGACTGGTCTCGCTTTACTTTCATAGGGATTACATAATCAGAAATATTAGTTTTTGATTTGAATTTGTTCATTTAAAAGTAGACAAGTAGATTCTGATTCTATTGATTCTATTGATTTTAGTCTTATATGTATCTGAGTATTTAAGGTTTCTCTGTGAATCAGGAAAATCTGACAGTGAATGAGCCGGCGTGCGGAGGGTTAAAGCCGATGCATTCAGTTTTATCTTTATATGGTAAATTTAGATTTAAAATTATTTACTGTATGTAACGCAAGTACTTTATAAGTAACTGTAATTAAATTACCTAAAAATGAACAGTAATCCCTTACGTTACTTAGTAACGTGTTACACCTAACACTGGTTGTAATATAGTCATGCAAAAACATTCTCTTTCCTTTATCTGTTCCTGCTCACCTGTACTGTTGTAGTTGTGGACAGTCCATGTTTATCAGTGGCTTTAGCATGAAAGGTGAACAGACCGTCTCCAACACTAGCAGCATCCAGTACATAGATCTGACCAGTGTTTGCCTCCACATCCAGCAGAGATGTGGACTCCAGCAGGGAATACTGCAATTCTGAGCTCTCGCTCACATCAGGGTCTGATGCCTGTAGGAAACGCAACATTTCAATCACATTTACTACAAATAAATCATGAAATCAGTTGTGATTAGTAATTGTAGTCTGTTGACAGCCCTGAAAATACATGTGAGCTTGGTCATGTATTTTCATTTGGTAAGTAATAGTTTCATGGATAGCTGATTTGGAGGGAAACATTGCAGACACCAACATTTTTATATGCCAGGAGAAAATAACAAGTCTGATCAGAGAGGCACACTTCTCTTTATTCATTCATGTCTGTAGCACAGGATGAGTTACATGCTGAAATGTATTACTTTAAGGGTTTGAACAAATTACTTGCCCTAAGCATGAGCAAAAGTAACAGTCATTCCTTTCTAATTGCCAATAATTATAAAATAAATATATTCAATTGGATTTACTGTATAACTGATGCCTTCTTTTGAAACGCACCGGCAACCACAGAGATTGACTTACCTGCACTTTCACTATAGGGAATTTGTATGGAACAATACTGAAAATTTCTGCTTCATATATTTCAGCGTCAAACACAGGAACTTCATTCACGTTCTCAACCTGAACTCTGACCTGAGGATTAAGAGAGAAGAAGTCAAATGCTTTGTGTCAGATATCTTTTAAGAAGAGACACTTTAGCTTTGACATGCTCGAAGAATAGGTCTAAAACTTACTCTATGTAAGTATCTGAATGCAAACACTTCCATACAAACTTGGGTCATTGCAATTTTTTTTTATGTTTCAGAATGCAATTGCAATGCAAGTATGTGTTGCTTTAATGGAGGATACAACAGGCATTATATTATTGTCATTTTGTTAAGGTCAGCTACTGCCAAATTTAAACTAGTTAAAAGACTACTGCCCTGGTTTCACAGACAATGCTTAAGCCTAGTCCCAGACTAAAACTCATGTTTGAGCTGTCTTAAATGAAAGTAGCTTGCACTGACATATCTTATGTCATTGCAATTTTTTTTTTTTTTTTTTTTTTAAATAAGGCACATTTATAAAAGTTTAGTCTACTTAGTTTAACTAAGACCAACTCCTGGCTTAATCTAAGCCCTGTCTGTGAAACCAGGCCCTTTAGAATTAAAGCTAGTTACCCAAAAAGTGACATATCCAATTAATGATTTGTTACCACTAGTAACTATGTAACTATGCACAAAAGAACAATGTGTTTGCCAAGCAGTGGTGTTTCTGTACTTGTGTAGAGTTTGTTTCTGGCCTTTGTTTGTAGTAAGCATAGTACCGTTGTCTCTGCAGTGTTTGGAGGAGTTCTGGAGTCTGTGGCCTCTACTGCGAGGATGTACCACTCCTCTTTCTCACTGTCCAATGGTCTGAGAGCTTTTATGGTTCCCTCAGCATCCACAGAGAAGATATCCCTGTGTGACTTCATGTTATAGTTGACTGTAACCAGTGGACTCCCTGTTAATGCCTTGACTTTGCCTACTATCGTGGCCTCAGGTTCATTCTCTTTAATTGCGAAGTTGTAGGAGAAGCTCTCAAATGCCACACTCTCATTGCGAGAGGTAATTTGGAAGTTGATCAAGACTTTGGCTACAGGGAGAAGAAAGATATTAGTTTTGTAATGTTAGTTCTGTTGAGTCCAGTTTATTTTTACAAGCGCAGCAAGGACATGCATTTGGGTCACATACACTATATTGCCAAACGTATTGGGACACCCCCTTCTTTAGAAAAGAAAAAGGCACTTCCAAAACTGTGGCAACAAAGATGGAAACATAATGCATGTATTTAAAAATTGTATTTCCATCTCTGTTGCAACAATTTTGGAAGTGTCTAAAATGACTGTACCCATATGTACAAGTCATTGGTGTTTGGTAAAGAGTTTTTGGCTCAAGGTCTGCATTTAAAGTCACACCAGAGATTTTCAGCTTGGATTAGGACTTGGCTTTCTGCAGACCAGTCAAGTTCTTCCACACTGACTAAATCAATCATTTCTTTTTGAACCTTGCCTTATACACAGAGGCATTGTCATGTTAGAATAGAAAAGGGTCCTGTCCAAATTGTTGCTTTAAAATTAGAAGCACACAATTCCCTAGAATATCATTATATGCTTAAACATTAAGATTTGTACTCATGGAAATTACTAAAGTAGTCAAACCTGTTCATTAGAAGGGGGTGACCCAATACTTTTGGCAATATAGTGTATGTAACACAATTTGCACAAAAAATTAAGACATAATGATTGATTATTAACAAAAAGCCATAATGTGAAATTCAAGTGTTTATTATGTAGCTAAAACAGTCTCAGAATAAATTTATTTGCAAATTATACCATAGTCTGTCTGAATACTCTATTCTGATTGTATGGAAGGTATGCATGAAAAACGTTTAATGCACACATAGTTTCAAGTCAGTTTTGTCCCCGTTCTTTGAGTGAGTGCACACAGAAAACAGTGTGCAAGCACTGAATTGAGTTTTCTTTCACCTCTTCTTGCACACGATTGATTTAAAATGCTTGAATGTTTAAATTGGCCAGACTTACAAACATGTGCAAATGGTCACCTACAATCCGTTTCACCCCTACAAGCGAGTGAACAACGCGAATCAAGGAAGGGATTTTATAGCCCCGGGACGTCGGGCTAGCGATTTTGTAAGCCCTGAATAATGGAAAGTGGAATAATTCTGACTAAAACATATATTCTACTAAAATTAAATTTGTAGTTGGACAATAAAAATGTACCATGTGTAGAATTTCAAACAAGTACAGTGGGGCAAAAAAGTATTTAGTCAGCCACCAATTGTGCAAGTTCTCCCACTTAAAAAGATGAGAGAGGCCTGTAATTTTCATCATAGGTATACCTCAACTATGAGAGACAAAATGAGAAAAAAAAAATCCAGAAAATCACATTGTAGGATTTTTAAAGAATTTATTGGTAAATTCCTTGGTAAAATAAGTATTTGGTCACCTACAAACAAGCAAGATTTCTGGCTCTCACAGACCTGTAACAACTTCTTTAAGAGGCTCCTCTGTCCTCCACTCGTTACCTGTATTAATGGCATCTGTTTGAACTTGTTATCAGTATAAAAGACACCTGTCCACAACCTCAAACAGTCCAACTCCAAACTCCACCATGGCCAAGACCAAAGAGCTGTCAAAGGACACCAGAAACAAAATTGTAGACCTGCACCAGGCTGGGAACACTGAATCTCCAATAGGTAAGCAGCTTGGTGTGAAGAAATCAACTGTGGGAGCAATTATTAGAAAATGGAAGACATACAAGACCACTGATAATCTCCCTCAATCTGGGGCTCCAGGCAAGATCTCACCCCGTGGGGTCAAAATGATCACAAGAACTGTGAGCAAAAATCCCAGAACCACACGGGGGCACCTAGTGAATGACCTGCAGAGAGCTGGGACCAAAGTAACAAAGGCTACCATCAGTAACACACTGCGCCGCCAGGGACTCAAATCCTGCAGTGCCAGACGTGTCCCCTTGCTTAAGCCAGTACATGTCCGGGCCCGACTGAAGTTTGCTAGAGAGCATTTGGATGATCCAGAAGAGGATTGGGAGAATGATGAAACCAAAATAGAACTTTTTGGTAAAAACTCAACTTGTCGTGTTTGGAGGAGAAAGAATGCTGAGTTGCATCCAAAGAACACCATACCTACTGTGAAGCATGGGGGTGGAAACATCATGCTTTGGGGCTGTTTTTCTGCAAAGGGACCAGGACGACTGATCCGTGTAAACGAAAGAATGAATGTGGCCATGTATCGTGAGATTTTGAGTGAAAACCTCCTTCCATCAGCAAAGGCACTGAAGATGAAACGTGGCTGGGTCTTTCAGCATGACAATGATCCCAAACACACCGCCCGGGCAACGAAGGAGTGGCTTCGTAAGAAGCATTTCAAGGTCCTGGAGTGGCCTAGCCAGTCTCCAGATCTCAACCCCATCGAAAATCTTTGGAGGGAGTTGAAAGTCCGTGTTGCCCAGCGACAGCCCCAAAACATTACTGCTCTAGAGGCCAAAATACCAGCAACAGTGTGTGAAAACCTTGTGAAGACTTACAGAAAACGTTTGACCTCTGTCATTGCCAACAAAGGGTATATAACAAAGTATTGAGATGAAATTTTATTATTGACCAAATACTTATTTTCCACCATAATTTGCAAATAAATTCTTTAAAAATCCTACAATGTGATTTTCTGGATTTTTTTTTCTCTCATTTTATCTCTCATAGTTGAGGTATACCTATGATGAAAATTACAGGCCTCTCTCATCTTTTTAAGTGGGAGAACTTGCACAATTGGTGGCTGACTAAATACTTTTTTGCCCCACTGTATATTTCATCACAGCAGTAACTGTAAAGTGACTATTGAAACGAGGTAATGAAAAATATAATGCAAAAATATAATGCAATTAATCTGTGCTTATCCAAATAGATCACAAAACATCAGTAACAGCTTTAACTTATCAATGCTGGGAAATGACAATGGTGTAAGCAAGATAATCCATTAAAGATTTTAATGCACTTCGCTTTGTGTTGGGTGGTTCTTTGCTTCCATGTTGCACATTAAAATTGTTTAATGCACACCCTTGTGAAAAAGAAGTGTGCTTAATTGCAGTAAAAGTGTACTTTTTGTGTACTTCAATTATTAAAAGTATACTTTTTAAAAAGTGCACTTGCAGATAATATAATTTAAATTAAAGGCCACTTAAATGTACTTAAAGAGAGTACACTTTAATGTCAATAGGTTTTAACATACTTAAGTGCACTTTTTAAAAATGCACTTTATAATGATGTCTATTTAAGTATTACTTAAACATACATTTTACATAATTATGATTTTACTGTGTTTAAATAAGTACACTTATTTTGATATATTTATCAGTATACTAAAGCACATGTAAAATAATTGATTTTAATTTCAACTTAAGTGTGTTCTCCAAAATTACATTGGTTAATGTATTTTGAATGTATTTAGTCTATAATATATACTATGTGCATTAATGCACTTGAAATGTATTTTTCTTCTAAACTTAAATACACTTTCTTATACAGTATACTCCAATAAAACTTGTTGAAATTTATCACCAGCTCTTGCGCTATGAACTCTATGAAGTTTAATTTTCAACATAATATTTGACATACAGTGTCATTTATGAGAGTACTGTATTTGTATGTAAAAACCCCTTTCACACTGCACGTTGGTCCCGGAATATTGCCAGAAAATTGCCGGAGTGCCTTCTGTGTGAACGCAAACACGTCCCAGGATTGGGGACCTAGTAACATTGCAGGGTTCAGTCCCGGAACGAGCTCTGTGTGAACAAAAGCCAGAACAAATGGTGTGTCGTAGTGATGATGCATGTCATCGTGCGACTGTTTTACCGGGTGTTTTGAAAGCAGATCAACGTTCACACGATGAAAAATGTGTAAACTGGAATGAAGCAGTAATTAGGGAGCTCCTCACTATCCGCGATGAAGCTTAAATCGTTCGCCAGTTTAGTGAAACGGTGCGCGGCGCACTACACTTCACATGAAATGTCACGTGTCTTTACGGGATCTTTACGGGTTGTGTGTGAACGCACGCACAGATTCCGGAAAATCACTGGCAGTGTGAATAAACCAAAATCAGAGCATCCCGGGACAAATCACGGGACACATTTTCAGTGTATTTTCCGGAACGGCTGTGTGAAAGAGGCTTAATAGTACTGTACTTTACATCTGTCTACAGAATACTTTCAATATCATTATGTTGTTCTAATTCACTTAAACACAATTAATTGCATTAATTGCTAGCAAAAGTTTAACAGATCTAAACAAAATTAATTTGCATTCAAATACATTTGATTTTAATTAGACTAGGCTACACTGCACAGTAAAAAAATGACTGACTTTTAGTTAGGTGAGTGAGTCATGAATGAGTCTAACCATAGTCTTTGGTCTAACTACACAATGAATTAGGACAACTTGAACTTGAACAGAAATGAAAAGCCTGAAATAACGTAACCACGCACAAAGTATCCCAGATAGCAAGAACGTTTGGGCCAAATGTGGCTGATAGTTGTCACATTTGGCCTAAGTATGGCATGGCTGAGCACATATGGGCCAGACTTTCCCCATATATGCTTTGCCATAGCTTTAGAATTGGAGGGAATTTTCTTTTGGATGACAATATGTTTTGAAGCATATGGTCCAGATGACAGCACACAAATGAGAGCCATATATGGCTTGGATATATGGCACACCATGGAATGTGTTAACTTATGGTTAACATTTGGCTTTTATTTGGAAAAACACATATAAACTGCTATAGTCATGTGTGGCAGGTTAGTGGCAGTCCACATCTCAGCCCATTCAATGGTGCTATTGGTTGCTTTGTGTCTTCTCTTATTCCTATTGGTGGATTACTGATATTTTGAAAATGTATCCGTTATTTCCCGCTCTGCTTCCTCTTTCAACCGCCGTTAAAAAGAAGATGATGATGGAAAAGCTCCCTATTTACAACAACAGACTTTGCCCAGACACATATTATTCAGGTAAATGCAGTTTTGGTGTTTTAAATGTTTTCTAGGGGTGTAATGGTACACTTATTCATACAGAAAATTGTACCGAACAAATACAGTGTCATTTTAACCACTGCACGTGCGGAACTTAATCCGTTTCAGTTCATATCCGTGAATAAATCCTCACTATACATTATTACTAGCTATACATTACATCCTGTAATCGCAATGTTTGTGTTTTGTTCTTTTCGATAAGAAACAAAGTCTCATCTTTAAAATTATGTCTATTTTATCAGGAAATTCAATCCATAAATGCCGTTTTGACGCTCTTTGATGTGACGTTACAGACCGCTGCACGCGGAAGCGCGGAGAGCGCGTGAACGCGCCAACGGCCAGGTCTGGATATTCCTTAAGTAAAATGTTAAATTTGGACACTTCAGCTGCGTCCCAAATGATACACTATATACTATGCACTTATACACTATGTACTTATGCACTATGCACTCAACCATGTAGTGTATGAATTATATAAAGTTATTTTGTCATGAATAATCGGAGTCTGATAGCCCCTCCCCCTTCGCGACGTAATTAAAGCTGCGACAGATGAGTGCATGAAGTGTTCAACATTCCACACTTCATTTTTTTAAGTTAAGTGCATCATCCGGGTATTTAAAGTGCACTTTTTATTTTTGGAATTTTCAGTGTGAACACACTACTCGCACTATTTATACTACAAAACGTCATAGAATAGAGCATAAGTACGCGATTTGGGACTCGCCTTTGTAATATACACCACGTGTCGCATGGGACCACTCTGTGATACTTTTGCATATTTTTAAAAGCTCATACGATGCCATAAGGACAAGCATGCGTGGCACAAAAAAAAAGAATATAAATAAATAACAATAAAAAAAATGAATAAAATAAAATAAAACACTTTTCGTGGTCCGAAAAATAAAGCATTAAGCATACAACATTACAACAACACAAGGGTGAGTAAATAATTACTTTGTTTTCATTTTTGGGTGAACTATTCATTTAACAATTTACTTGTTAGGATTGAAAATACAAGTAAATTCAAAGTGGATATAATCTTCAGGACAGAATGACAACAATACAACAATATACAGGGGTGCTCGAGTTTGTCAATGCCTGTCAAGCAAAATCTGGAAAATCTTTCAAAGTTTATATTTTATGAAGCTATGGCCAATCAGGCAACTATTCTTTCTTGGAATGACTTGAACATACTTTGTATGCTGGCAAACGGATAAAAACCTATACAACCAGACTTTCAGTTATGTGTAAAGCCAGCCAATAAGATTTTGCAAAATCTTGCATTTTTAAGAAATCTTTTGTCGAACCCCGGACATGACATGCAGGGGGGAAAAAATAAAGGTAAAAATAAAGATAGCGGCAATGAATTAAGAATTTGTCCCCTAATTTATTCCCTTTTTTATTTTTTTATTTAGTTAAAGTAGAGCAATTTCTTTCCATGAACAAATTTGTGGCCGTTATTTCTATTTTTTGTATGTCATGTGCATCAGGCAGTCTGTGAACAGTCTGTGGGAATGCCACGGAATGTTCCAATCAATATCATTGCAAATTATTTAGAACTACATGGAACTACACATATTTATATTATGCAGTAATACAAAGAAATAGAAATTAATAATATACATTTCTGCGTGGGATTGCACTGTCCATGGCAACAATGACCACATCATACACGTCCTGTGTCTCCCGATCCAACTCATTGATAGCTAGTAGAGTCCCATCCTACAAGAGAAGGAATAAGCAAGTTTTTTACAAATTATATATGACCATTGACATTTTACTGTCATGTTTATAAAAATATGATATCATGTACTGTAGATAGGTAACATAGAGGTCGACCGATAGTTGATTTTACCGATAGCCTACTGTTAGCTAATTGGACCACACTGGCCGATATTGATTGATCAACTGATAGTTTTTACTGAATGAAAACTAAAACAGTGCTGTACTATTAAAAAAAGTACTGAACCATAATTTGTACATGAATAAAAAATATTAATATTAGGCAAATTATTATATTGATCATTAAAATTAGTTCATAGTTCATTAATGTTAACAGAAGAAACTTTAAAATGTAAAAATGTATTGGTAATAGTAAATGTTGAAATTAGCACACTCTAACAAGGAACAATACTTCTACAGCTTTCATTAATCTTAATGTTACAAATGGATTCTTATTGTAAAGTGTTACTATTTCATTTCAACAGTCATGCTTAAAGATGGCCATCTTTAAATATCTGGCCATAGCATTGAAATTGAACACTTGTTGATTATCTAATAAAAAATAAATAAATAAATAAAAATATGGCGGTCACACGCGTCTTCACAGGTGGCGCTCTGTGATTTATTTGTGCGCTGCATTTAAAATGGGAATAAAGCAGTCAGTCAAGTTTACATTATTTAGGAAAATAACTTCCACTTTAATAAATAAATAAATACAAAAACATAAACATGATTAATGTAACCATTTTAAAGAAAAAAGGTTGTTTTATTATAACTTTTGGAGCAATGCGCCTACCACAGCGTGTGACGTCACGGGGTTGGTTCGCTCCGTTGGCCAGTGAAGTAATATAAGCATTTCTTTACATTTTGAACGCAAGCTTGTTTTTAAATGGAGGAAGATGAACTTGAAAGCACTGTTGAGTACATAATAAGTGCAACTGACTATGCATTTGTTTCAGAAAAGGTCTATCAGTGTGGAAGTACGGCACTGAAATCTATTTCGTACTGTCTCATGCTTGAATAACAATAAAATGCGACATGAATGATATACATTGTTTGTTTACATCACCTTGCATTATGAAAAAAATGTTTGGGATACCACGATCAAACCTTAGCATATAGACAGTTTGATGTTGAATATTCATCCAAATTATGGTGAAAACCAAATTATTTATGCGTTAAAATAACATTCGTGCGTTCAAAATGTGAAGAAATGCTTATATTACTTCACTGGCCATCGGAGCGAACCAACCCCGTGACGTCACACGCTGTGTTACTGCAAGATGGCGGCACCCTTGCTCCAAAAGCTATAACGAAACATCATTTTTTTCTTTAAAATGGTAACATTAATCATGTGTGTCATATATTTTTTTAATCAAAGTGAAAATCACTTTACTGAATAATGTAAACTTAACTGACTGCTTCACTTCCACTTTAAATCCACATCTGAAGATTCCTGCTCTGTGCAGCACGCAGTCTCATGTGTCAAAACAAACAATGTCAGTGATTTCCACCTCAAGAGGCCTCTCTCGCACTGTATAATGATAGCGGACCCTTCACAGCCACTCCAGCAATGGACGCAACCCAGAAAACTGACGGCCTGGATTTTTGTCGATATCCGATTGTTCCGGCAATCAACTATCGGTGCCGATCAATTGATCGACCTCTAGCACCCAGAGCATCAGTCACAGCTCTCGTAAGTCCTCTCACCTCTTTGAAGCTGAATACTCCACTGTGTGAGGAAGTAATGATTGTGACACATCCATTTTCTCCAATGTCAGAGTCTGTGGCTGAGATTACACGCACCTCTCCAGGTGATGAGGGAGAGTAAACACCTTCCTGAATCTCAATGGGCTCTGGGAGAGGAAGGAATTGTGGGTTGTTGTCATTGACGTCCGAAACAGTGATGTTGACCTTAGCTGTGGAGCTTAAGCCATTGACAGTCTGGTCTACAGCTATTACCTAAAGAAGACAATGCAAGCATCCCATTTAGAATGAATAGTCATCTTGAACAATTTGTGAATAGTTTTGTGATAGTGTTGTACCTCTATGATGTAATTGTCTATAATTTCTCTATCCAAGGTGACATCGCTCCTGAGTGATATTATTCCTTGATTGTTGATAACGAAGGTATCGCTGTCCATGATAAATTGGCCTTTAGAGAACCCACCCTGATTGGAAAGGAAACAAGAAAAGGTAAGTACATCATCAACACAAACTCGGAATGATGGGTTCATGTAGATTACAGCAGATTTAAAGTTGAAGACTTGGGTAGTTAGAAGAGAGATCTAAGTGTTATGCCTTGTATCCTTGCATTTTTAAACCTTTGCTAATATGTTTTGAACAGTTTGATGGGAATTACCAGTTAAGGTTTTCTAAATTAGTTCTGGGTGGTAGCTAGGGTGTTGCTAGGGAGCTCTGGTTGATTTGATGATAGCTAAGATATTGTTAAATTTAGCAGTGCTGGGTGGAAAATCCCATGGCACAAAAATAACCATTACGGAATGTTTTGTATTAAGTTATTTTTAGGTTATTTACAAAAAAAGCCTCCCTGCAACATTCTGGGAACGTTATTTTATGGTTGCAAAATGCAAAACTTAAAAAGAATGTTCCTAGAATGTTATTATTTGGTTTTCACAAAAATAACCAAACGGGAAACAAATACTAACATTAGGGGAAGGTTCAGTGTTTGCTAGGTTGATCTCCTTGAACAGAGAACAAGCTTTCCTTTTCATTGTTGACTGCTCTTGTGATTTCACATCAAATTAAGTGAAACAAGTTAAAATTAAAACATGGAAGAAAAATTGTGATAATTCCTTTTAAAAAAAAAGTTGTAATATTTATTTTATTATTATTATTATTATTACATTAAGACGTATATTCTGTATAGTAGTAATATATTTCTGTCACAATTTCTTCAAGTTAAAACAAAACTTTTATTTTGATGGGTTGCCCTGAATATGATAACATGATGATAGTTTTTCTCAAATGAAACCGTAAAGTTGCTCATGAAGTGACTCTCAGAGTAGTTCTGGAGGAGATGTTCGTGTGTTCATATCCTTATAGGCTATAGTGAGATGACAGACACTGAAAATACCGCAAGCATCACGCATGCATCAGTATGTGTAGAGGACGAAACCGCGCGTCTCCACCACTCATTCACACAGAGACAGGATTCATATTTAAATAGTCTTTTGTGGTTTAATATTTACAGACACTAGTTCATATCCCGATTTGATTTAAGTGTACTGACCTACTTTGGAGTTATTCATCCAAAATTTGACAAATTCTGTGCCATTCCCGCTCAGGTAAAGTCTATGTGTGGGAAGCACTGTTTAGGATCATTAGAATGTCAAATATAACAAATATGACAGTTTTCATAAGGTTCACTTTTTCAGTGTTCGTATGTGAGTATTTTTTATTTTTCTTTGTTTATTTTATTTATTTTACAAAAAGAGGTTTTCAGGAACAGTACCAGGTCTAGGTCAGTCACGGTAATCTGAAGCACAAACTGGTCCTGTGGTGAATTTTCCAGAATAGACACTGTGTACTCATCCTTGTCAAATTTCGGAGGGTTGTCATTCATATCCTCAATGGTGACAGACACCGCTGCATCAGCTGTTTTACCGGCATCCCCCTGCTGAGCTGCCTGTTTTATAAATAAATTCATGAATAGAAAATATAAAACAGAATACTGAAATCAGATAACTTCAGGCTTATGGTTTTAATGAATGTCTTTATAAGCATCTTATACCTGTATGTAAACCGTTATCTGGTCTATTTCTTCTCTGTCTAGTGCCGTTTTCACAGAGATGACCCCACTGTTTTGGTCAATTTCAAAGCTCATCTCATATTCATTTGGAAGAACTGGAACAGAAATATGGATATATGTGTAAGATGTCTAGTCTGAACTGTTGTCTAGAACTGTTGTTAATGATGCTGCACGCATGTGGTGGAGCAACAACTTCTGCTAATTAATTGATTCAAGATCTCAGATGCTGTTGTAATGAACATGATACCTGATGACTACTGCAGGGCAGTTCACTCCGAGCAGAATCGGTATTTTAACATTTCTGTTTATGCCTCCTTCTGTCTTATTACCGCTCCGAAAGCGGTTTGAGTAGAAAAAATACAGTTAATAACATTATTTTTGTAGCTTTTTTGTCTATAATAATAATAATAATAATAATAATAATAATAATAATAATATTAATAATCATCAGTACAGTGCTTAGTCTGGTATCTTGCGTCTAGTTATAACCAATACAGCATATTCTTTTATAACAAGATTTTGGCCAAGTGTATTAAACAAAAGGAAAAACTGTCAACACTTTAAATAAATTAGAGTATTTTTTTCAAGATATTTAAAAATGTTTGCTGCATGGTTTAAAAAAATACGCTACTCATATAAAATTGCATTTTGAGAGGAAAAAAAAGATAAGTCGCGTGTATGTAGCATTTTATTATTACATTCAGAAATTATGTAGGCTAAAATACCAGTAGGCCTAAATAAAGCAAAATGTTTACAAACATAAACACAGATATAGGCTGTTTTAGTTTCCTTCTCTCCACTACAAATCCTCTAAAGTTAACAGTATTTAGGCTAAACGTCAAGCCAAAACGAATTAATTTAAAGCGAAACTGAAGCCTACCTCTCTAATTCGGCTCAAATCCAAATTTTTCCATGTTCACAATGTATCTGGATGCTAAACTATTATTTATTATGTAAACTAGGCTTTGTACTTTACTCGCATTATTGACGTAAAACATCATCCTTCACATAGGCTATAACAGCACAATGAGGCAGTGGTCACAATGAAAGGCACAGATGTCCTACAGACTATTTAAATTGAGCAGTGTAATTTTTTTTTATATGTTTTACTGTATTTTATTTTGATAATGAACAGGCTGAGATGTCAAGTTAGCAAAAATACGCTGTGTGTGCGTGAGGCGCCGGCGCGATCACATCTCGGTTTCTTTTCCGTGAACTTTGGAGCGCATCATAATGAACTGAAACTCAGCACAATTGTTTCTTTTATTTTGTTACTCTGTTAATGATTTAAGTGAAATATATTTTGTGTATAGGCCTATTCCTTTTTATGTATATAGTTTTATTCTGTTTTCCCCATTCACAGAAGCGCTGCAGGTGTTTGATGTGACCTTGCTGTTAACTGTTAAATTTTATTTCGTTTCTGTGTCTGGTTATGTTCCTGCCAAATTTTTGTTTTCGTTCCATGAACTGGTTCAGAGCCCTGGGCTATTTTTTTGTTCCCTGTTATTTTTCTTTATTTGATGTGTGATTCATTGCGCGTTCCCTCTTTAGGCCCTGACAAACCCAGCTGACAACAGAAAACAAATGGTGGTGAAAGACAACTGTGTCGTCACCCCACGGCAGCAGTGTCAGGGCTAAAAAGTTGCACTTGATCACGTTGATTGGAATGTTGCTCCAGGAACATGATGTACTTGGTGAAATCACGTTCACCCTTGCCAAAAGGGCCTTGACCTTGCAATCTTGCAACCTTGTCAGATTGCATCGTTTGCAGTACACCAAACAAGTAGTCCAAATTCATAGTATTAGAAAAACAGTAGGAGAAAAGTACCTGGATGACCTACTATTTCTGCCAGGATTCATTCGATGGACACTTTACTATCCCATGTAGCCATGGGAAAGGATTTATGAATGGCAGTGAAGCAATCCAACTGATGCAGGTAGGTCATGTGATCGTAACATGGCAGATGTAATATGTCTGAATTTCATTCATATTACCCATTTTCACAGTATATAGAGCATATTTTTTAATGGTTGCAAAGTAAGTGCAAATTCAAATGTAGTACCTACTAGGACAGTACATGATTTTGGACAATCTAGTGAATTTTGCTTTCGCCAACCTAAGGAGGCGAAATAGTGTAGTGATGGATACTCGCGTCACAGGTGAGGTTATGATTTTTGGATCACGTGTCACTTAAGGTGTGGTTAGGAATACATCACATAAGAAAGATTGGTGGGATACCTAACTTGTAGAACCTTACTGCATTATCAACACAAGGAAGACACAAGTGTAAGAAAATAAATTTTATTAACAAAAGATAGACAAGAGTAATCAACAACTACTAAATGAATACCATGAATGAAAAAGGAATAAAGTGCATAAGATGCATAAAATGCAGGTGATTATGTTGGATGTTGCTATGTCAGAGCTATGTTATCTGGAAAGATAAACTGTCACTACTCTGAAACAAGTAAGGTGAAGAACCTTATTATGCATCAAACAAATACCTGAAAGATTATTTGTTATCGACCGCAATCAGCTATATAACATCTAATGACAATTAGAAAAATCATATACTAATAATACACAACAATGCAAAGGTCTCTGGAAGAGGTTTGGATAGGTGATAGTTACGTTCTCTGTGGTTGAGTGAGCAGTCCGGTGGCAGTGACTTCATCCACTGGTTGTGCTGGTAACAATGCAGTGGGGAAAGGAGCAGAGATCCGTTTTGACAGCCTTGAACACGAAGCACTGGAGGATGCTGATCTCCTGGAGCACCAAAGGGTCCTAAAATCTGGAACACGCAGATGTGACCCTGAAGTAGATGCAGAAGGTCCTTAGCCTGGAACACGCAAGCAAAGATACCTTGGAGTGAAGGTTTGCTCTCCGGAGCTTAACCTTGTTGCAAATGTCTGTGTGTCTTCTGCCTCTCTGGGCTAGAGACTCAGAATTTGGTCGATCCGCTTTGTCTCTCTAGGATGGAGACTCAGGACGTGCTGCATCTGTTGTTGTCTCGCTGGACGAAGACTCTGAATGAAGTCTGAACGTAGATTATCTCTTTCCTCACAGGCTGGAGGCTCATAAGGTGGTCGTATCTGTTGCTGCCTCAAAGCTGGAGACTCAGGACTTGGTATCTGTTATTGCCTCCTCCCTCACGGGCTAGAGGTTTAGAATGTGTTGATCTGTTGGTGTCTCCGGGATGTGCCAGAGACTCAGAACGGAGGTTGATCTGTTGCAGTCTCACCTTCACAGGCCGGAGACTGTGAACTGGTTGATCTGTTAGTGTCTCACCCTTGCAGGCTGGAGACTCAGATCCAGAACAGCGTATCTGTTAACGTTTTTTCCATTGCAGTACTCAGACTCAGAACGGGTTGTTTCTGTTGCTGCCTTCCCTGTAACAGGCCGGAGACTCAGAATGAGGAGTGTCTTTTGGAAAGGTACCTTTATCCATTTCTGATAAGGAAGAGATTGCAATCTGGTGCTTCTCCATTTCCAGGCTGTGACTGGCTATTTCCATCAGAGTGAGGGGGACACGATGTGGCCCACCCTTCTTTCCTCCTGTGGAACTTATTTGCATAGTCCAAACACACATTTAGAAAAGTGTCACTAAATTTTTACCAATGCATCATTCACTTACCAAACCACAACCAGAATACCTTTGCCAGTGTTACGAACATATTAAGGCCAAACATGATGGAAGAAGATTGAACGGTCATGGATGCATTCATTTGTCCATTAACAGCTGAGTTTGTGAAAGATTTTGCACTACACATCGCTGTCACTGAGAATACTTATTTCTCTGAATGAGTATGAGTGTGCTGTAGTGTGCATCAGTTTTAAGGTTTGAGAACATAGTTATGAACGGATTTAGATGGATCTCTGTGATCTCTCTTTGTTTCACCCACTGCTGCTGCATCCAGAGGTCCTAAGGAATTTTTATGGCGGTCACAGGCCAAAAATTTAGGAATCAGTCTATTGGTGGATGAAGTGCAGAAACTGCATTTTGACCAATGAGAAGTCCTGTCCTTCCCGGGCTTTGTTCCAAAGGTCATCTTCTTGCCCTCTCAGAGGTGTCTGGCCATTGTCCTGGCATCTTTATCTGATGGTGTTGGACAGTTTGCTTATCTTAGTCCACCAAGATCCAATCAAAATGTAGCAAACCTTTGTCCACTATAGTGGTCAGAGAAGGGCCCCGCCATAAACTGGGCCCTGGAATGTGCTGTACACTACAACAATGACAGTGTTATTTTCATGTAGTGACTCCTTTGCTAAACAGAACAGCCAATCAGAGTTCTCTCTCACAGACAGCGCTGAGACCGATTCAACATGATCAATCAGTCAAAAAGCCACCGATGCTCACTGATGGCCTGATTACCGATCCTTGGCTTGGTGTCTCAGGGCCTTTTCGTCTTACTCCAGGTAACTCATTTTATGTGGCTTACATTAACATAATATAATAGAACGTAATATAATATAATATAACCTTTTTATTTGGAGGTATCTGCATAACAGCTTGTCAATATTGGCAAGTGACCATGCTCTCTCTCTTATTCTGTGGTCTTTAATTGGGAAATTAGATCATGATAAATAAAATGCAGCTCATATCTGTTGCTTTCATTGATGTGAATTCCACTGAATTTGCATTAATAGCTTCCTGATCGGAGAACAGGCCCAGAGAAATAGGCCCAAAAAGTCTACACATGTGTAAAGTAAAAACAATTTATACAATGCTACTTAAAACCAAAGTGACACGTGTGTTGTAAATCATGTGTTAACAGTACCTGCTGTTATGCTGTAAACTATTGGCTCGTTGATGCCAGTGTCGCCATCTTGAGCTTTTATGGCCTCAGGAATGATGTTTGAAAATTGTCCCACCTGTGCATAGACAAAGAAAAGACATAAAAGGTTTTATTTGTGTGGTCAGACATGCGTTTAAATCATCTCCTCTGATGTGATTTACCTGATTTTCCTCAATGGATGCCCTGTAGAGACTGTGATCAAAATAAGGGTTTAGGTTGTCAAAATCTTCAACCATTATTGTGACTGTTGTGGTGTCACTGAGTTCTCCTATATCCTGCAAAGACACATAGTGTTGTATTACTGTCTTCCATAAAATGATAGTTCACCCAAAAATGAACATTTCAGTGCATGGAGAAAAGCAGATTGGACATTCTGCTAAGCATCTTTTCTGTGTTCCACAGAAGAAAGTAAGTCATACAGGTTTGACAATGTGAGGGTGAGTAAATGATGACAGAATTTTCACTCTTGAGCAATACTTAGTAAAAACAAGGTTGGCAGGATGTGAAAGAGTTTTTTTTTTTTTTTTCTTTTCTTTACTTTAGCTTCCACGGTGAAGATGTACTGTTGAACATCGTTGTAGTTCAGACGTTTAGTCAACCTGATGTTGCCATCATCTGTCACATCGAAGTCATCTGGTACTGGAGGCTGTCAGAGCATGTGATTTAAATGAGAATGTCTATAAAATCTACAACACAAACTGAGCTCACACATTTTTACACACATTTACATATTTACTTTCCTAAAAAAAGAGCAGAAAGCATTAACATACTAAATATGTCTTAGGCTATATATGTGTACGATGGTGCAGTGCTGCAACATACATATTATTTTTTATTACCTGCGTCTGTGCATCTCTCTCTACAAACAATGAAGTTGTGAGTTAAGAAAGTGGGTCCAGCTGAATTCAATTAGTATTTTGTTAGACGGGTATAAAAAACTTAGTTTACCGCGGCAGCAGTGGTGTGAAGACCGAAGAGGGTAAAGACCATCAACTCTTCCGTACGACTCCACTGGGCAGGGACACCGGCAAAGCATATAAGTATCACTTTTTATTTCTCCTCTTTTTTACTATTTGCATGTGTGTTTGGCTCAGTGTTATTTTTTTATTATTACTGATAAACTAATGTAGTTTGATTTGAATTTATCTATTATATATATTATATATTGTTATCTATATATATATATATATATATATATATATATATATATATATATATATATATATATATATATATATATATATATATATATGTATGTATGTGTATATGTATGTATGTGTGTGTGGTTGTACATACACATGTAGTTGTTTTTTGGTGTTTGGTTTAGTGTTATGTTAGAATCATTATTATACTCTTATACCTTTTTGTTCTTTAATATTTTGAATTGTCTTTAGCTTTATTTATTTATTTTTTCATTTAAATGTTAAGTTTTGAAATTTTGTTGTATGCATTAGCTTTTAGTTTTGGATCTGTTTTAGTTGTTTTAATACTACAATTGATTGCTACTGTTGTCCTCATTTGTAAGTCGCTTTGGATAAAAGTGTCTGCTAAATGACTTAAAAAACAAACGTCACAGAGCAGCATTGACAAGTTTCTGTGATCCTGGATGTTTCTGTGTGTGCAGCACGGCTGCCACATATTTATCCTTACAACATAACAATCTGACACAAAAGCTTGTGCTTTGTTTTTTTTGGGGTTTTTTTGGGGTTTTTTTGCACAATAATGAAAGTGACTCCAAGATAAGGTAGGTAATCTAGCCTATATCAGCAAGAGAGCGACTTGAGACAACACTCATGGAAAGAATATGTGAATCAATATGTTTTTGTTTGAAGTCTGTGTTTCTCTTCGTGAGACACAAGTAACTTTTGTGTAATGAATTCATCAAGGGCACCATTGCATGGAGACGAGAACTGTACTCTTAAAAAACAATGGAGGGTAAGCAGAAACGTGTACTATCACAGTCACCTTTAATTCACTTTTGTGGAAGTTGTGCTAGTAAAATGTCAAAAACATGACTCAGTTCCAGACTCACCAGTATAGAATATATAATTCTGTTGTTTTCTGGAGAGACATCTGCATCGTCAGCTCTCACCCTGAGCACATCTGTACCCACAGCTGTTGTCTGCAGCAAAAGACACAGTTTACTAAGAGATGTGACCAAACACTCTACAGCTATATAAAGATGTGATACACACCTCTGACACTGTGGCGCTGTACGATTTGCTCTGGAAGATTGGAGGGTTGTCATTGACATCCCAAACATCTATTCTCCGGATGTTGTTCAGCTGAAATGCACAATGAAGACCTTATAATGAAGAATTATGTTCTGATACTTGTTTCCTGCTAATTAAGCTTAATGCTTAAATGCTTAATGATAATGTTGTGTGAATAAACATACCCCTGTGTTTGAGCAGGTGACTGAATAATACAAATTTCCTCCTGACTAAAAGAAATAAAACGCACAAAGAGACAAAGTATGTAACACTATCTTTCATTATGAAAGTAATATATGTAGGCTTATGTATGAATATATAAGTTATTAATTTTATAGTTATATATATATATATATATATATATATATATGTAACAAATATAATAGAGAAACAAACCTCCTTTAGGTCTTCAGCGTCCAGTGGTTTGATAGTCCGTACAGTAGCGGTTGGATCTCCATCAGAGTAAATCAACTCCAGAAATTCCAGAGCATTGGAAGCAGAATATGCCTCCAGGACCAAATGATCATCAGGTCTGATATTGTTGATAATCTCTACATCTCCTGTAGGCCAGATCAAATACACATTTAAATACATACTCTTAACCAGTGTTGGGGGTAATTCATTACAAGTAACAAGAGTTTTGTAATCAGATTACATTTTTACAAGTAACTAGTAAAGTAACACGTTACTTTTAAATTCACAATGAAATATCGGAGTTACTTTGTTTTCGCATTTATTCACGGACACCTCTCCTGTCACTGTATTGAGAGGAATTGGGAGTGAAGTACTGAGGCAGAGACACTAACGCAAAAGTAGCGTAATGCATAATTACTTTCCTCATATAACTTTTCCCAACAATGCTCTAATCTACAACATAAATACTGGATTGATCTTGAATTATAGGTGTTTTAAATGACCAGAGGTCCTTTGGCAAAATATTAAACAATTATAAAAAAAATTGAATTTTATATTAAATATTATAATAAAAACATATTTTATAATTATATTATAATGCAATAAAAATTGTTACCTGTAAATATGAATCTATTATTGTTGTACTCAGTTTGTTTTTTATTCTTGTAGACATATCTCACCTTCATATCCCTCCAGGATGCTCCCTACATAGGCATTGGTTCCATTTACACAGTTTACCTCTGTAATACCTTAAACAAAAAAGTAATTGGTTTCAGAACTTACTAAACAAATAAAAGACTAAATTCAATAGCATACTCTATACATTAAATCATACAATATATTGAAAAACAAGTGAAATTAAGAATTCAGTTGTTCTGAAATTGTTCTGAAATGCTGACATTTTGCTGAAATGCTAGTGACATGGTTTGCCATTCTTAAATCTTCTCTTTACATCAATTATTTGTTGCCACTGCCATTCAGAGAATGTAGAAAGAGAAAGTTGCTGAAGAGTGTGAAGACTTAAAAGGAAATTTCAATTTTATGTAATCTAAAAACAAGACCTATGTCCTGTAAAAAAGAAATAAAATAAAAATAAAAAATCTATAGATACACATACAGACAGACAGTTATGCCTCCAATCCAAACATCTGAAATTCAGCTAGTTATGATTAAATCTGACTAACTAATATTAGTCCATACACTGTGAACATGCAGACAAGCTAAAAAAAATAAAAAAGAGAATAAATCCATCTTTTCCATAATTCACAGTCAGTGCAGCTTGTATTATGAAGTCTGGCAGTGAAGAAAATGACTGTTCCGTGTGTAACATCTCTCTCCGAGCTGTTCTTTATTGTATGTAATTAACAGTTATGGCCTCTGCTGTAAGCAGGTATCAAAGGTGCTTCATAGTGGCCAATAATGCAAGATTGATGTGGGATTTTCTGGAAATAAGTTCTTACAAGTTTATTTGAGGATATTTGAGATGACTTGAACTCAGATTGACTGTGAGTTTGTACTATGCACACCTTCTTGTGCAATAGTTTATAGAGAAGGTAGACCTCTTCTATAGTAAAATCTTAACATTCCAAATCTGAGTGAAACCACCAGTTATGTACTTCAATACAATTAACCGCAGTTTTAAATATTGTACAATTTGTTCTTGGTTTATATCAGAGGTCTTAACCTTATTTTAGGCCATGGTTGATAGAAAGACTCCGCAAGGGCCCCCATTACTTGTATAACACTAAGTGTTGCAAATTATACTCGTATATTTTTTATTGCATATTTTATTTTGTTTTATTTCCCCTCAAAGATTAATCCTAGCCTCAGGAAACAGCTTCTGTAAAGAGACATGACAACACTGAAAAATTCATATTCTGCACTGCTAGGTAACTGATTTTTTTTTAAATATATTTTTCCTGGTTTTTACTGCCAATACAATTGAATATTGTTTTAGCACTGCTTAAAAGTTATCAGAACCAACTTTATTACATCAACATCACAGAACAAATTAAAGGTTACGCACAACAAACCTTGTACGAATTGTATAAAGAAGATTTAATCTTGATTTCCTATGATAAAAGTTTTGAAAGTGAAATATTAATGTTACACCAGTATGCTTTACTTTAGCAGTCAACATAAATAGACTTGCTGGATTATACTGACTTACTGTACCAAATGACTGTGGAAACGCATGACATGTAGCTTGTTGAGAAGCATTTTTTATTTTTTTTATTTTTTATTTTTTTTTTATTGCATGGATAATGTTCACCTAGTAGAAAATAACATTTATGAAAAACTCGATTGAAACACTCTTACAAAATATTCCTTAGTCTCTCTAAGTCTCTGTTTTTTTTTTTGTTTGCTTTTTTGGCCAGGTGAATATCTGCTATTTGATCACAGGATTTGTACTCAAATTGATAAAAAATATGCTATGTTAAAAAATGTACATTTATTATTTCCATCCTTCTGCTTGAAAGGTGTAGATCCTGTAGAAATAGTCCAATGCTACAGCTACAGTTATTTTAGGGTTTTAAATGTGTCAGTGGCGGAAAGAGTACTGAAAATCTGTATTCAAGTACAAGTACTGTTTTTGGCAAATGATCCAGTGCGCATTTGTGTTTGCACTCTAGAAAGCATCAAAGCTTTCTATTACGTGTTTCTATAGTGTTGTTGAGCGATGTAGCCAATCACAGACATGCCTGTTGATTTCTTAAATGCAATGGCCAGTCAGAGGTGTTTAAGTTAGAATCCACTCACCATGAGACGAAGCACTTAGCTCATGAGACGAGACACGAAATGACAAGATTTCAAAATGAGAATGAGACGAAACTTTTACACAGTATTTTTACACAGGATTTTTTAAATCTTCAATGACAAAATATATGACCAGTAAAATAGTCTGAAGGTGCATTTTGAAATGGTTTAACTTATCATGTTGTAAAAGTCTTTTCATTTTTTTCTTTCTGAGTGTGAATTATCATATGCAGTAAAAGGCAATGATATCCAAGCACTGTAAAAGGTTTTTAAAATCTCAACTGACTGGCTTCGCTTTCACACGAGTCTCTTCAGACCTTAGAAGTGTACATGAATTATGAACTTCTACAAGATGAGACATTTGTCTCTGTTACTCAACCAATCCTCCGGCTTGGTCTTGTCAGTAATCTCGCCTTACTCTCGTCACGTGATCAGTGAGCTCTGATTCTTGCTGCACTGTTCGCGACTCTGCAGCTCGTGCTGGATGAGCAGAGCAGATACTTTGAGTTTGAAATTGAAGCGACTGTTGTGCAATTGAATTGAATTTTTTTTATTTCTAGAAAAAAGCAAACCGACAGTGGAGGCGGTGCTGCGGTGGGCACCGTACTGTAAACGTAATTTTTTTTTTTTTTTTTTCCATTTCAGAAATATTTAGTAAATTATTATATCACTAATGAATACCAGCAAAAACAATGAATGAATGAAGAAATTAGTCAATCTGTTCATTTGCATGGTTTTATTGTGTCAAATATGTTCATTTTAAAGTCAAAGTCGTGACGTATTGTCAAGTATGGTGACCCATACTCGAAATTGGTGCTCTGCATTTAACCCATCCAAGTGCACACACACAGCAGTGAATAGTGAACAAATGCACACACACACCGTGAACACACACCCGGAGCAGTGGGCAGCCATTGCTCCAGCGCCCGGGGAGCAATTGGGGGTTCGGTGCCTTGCTCAAGGGCACCTCAGTCATGGTATCGAAGGCAGAGAGAGTGCTGTTCATTCACAATCCCCACCTTCAATTCCTGCCGGTGCGAGAATCGAACCGGCAACCTTCAGGTTACTAGCCTAACTCTCTAACCATTAGGCCACGACTTCCCCCTGTTTTATTTATTAATACAATGTTCTAGTATTTATTTAAGTACTAATACTAGCATTTATACTAGTACTAGTATTTATTTAAGTACTAATACTAGCATCTGTGTCTGCTTTAAAGTGGACAGAATGCTAAATCTAATGATCCAATGAAAATAACTGTCATGTTTACTTTTTCAGTCAACAAGCTTTGCATCTGGTGGTTCTTTGCCTCCATGTTGTGCATTAAAATCATGTAATGCAATCATGTAATTCAAAACACACTTTCACCTACATGGCATAAAAAATGGTGTCCATGGATATAAAGCTTATGTAGGTTCTGGCTGTAGTTTCTCTGAGGATGCTGAAATATTTTCTAACACCCCTGTACCTTCAGGATTCACACTGAGAATTTTCACAGATTGAAAAACACACAGTGCTCACAAGTAAGTACCAATGAACCATTCATTGTGAAAGAATGGTTTAAATTAGTTTGCAAACTAGAAAGAACTATGTTTATTCAAAAGAACTGGTTCAAAAAACAATGTTTTTTGTTTTGTTCAAGACTTGGAAATATAGTACACAAATCAATCCTCTAAACAGCCCATGCTGAGCAGTGGTATCATTTCTTTGGTATCATCTTCTTCAGTTTGAACATAGGCTTTTTTGGAATGACCACAACATTGTCACTTGCACTTTCTCTGACTCTGATCTACAGGCAAGCACAAAAAAAGCTTGTTTGATCATTGAATGCATTGCTTTGATGGCTCTGTTTTATGGCTTTTAATCAAAATGGCATTGAAACAACTCTGCTCACCATCACTGTTGTAGTTGTGAACAGTCCGTGTTCATCAGTGGCTTTAACCTGTAAGGTGAACAGACTGTCTCCAAAACCAGATACATCCAGTACGTAGATCTGACCAGTGTTTGCCTCTACCTCCAGCAGTGGACAGTGCTCCAGTAGGGAATACTGCAATTTTGAGCTCTCGCCCACATCAGGGTCTGATGCCTGAGGGAAACGCAACATTTCAACCAATTACAAATAAACATTTTGGTTGTTAATTTAATTTAATTTAGTTATAGTTTGATGGCTAGCTGCTCTTTGGGAGAAGCACCAAACTATGTAGAAAATTCTGATCACTTTGATAAATAGCAGCCTACATCTCCTCATGAAGACATGATTTGAAGCATGATTGATGTCCATAGCACAAATGGGACAAGTTACAGGCCAAAGATTATTATTGCAGTTTATTACAATTATCACTTACCTGAACTTTCACTATAGGGAATTTGTATGGAGAGTTACTGGGGATTTGAGCCTCATATATTTCAGCATCAAACACAGGAGCCTGATTCACGTTCTCAACCTGAACACTGATCTGAAAATTAAGGGAGAGAAAGTCAATGATAATATTTTTTAAGCCTGTATGTGGTATGTGGTTTTGGCATATGCAAGAGCAAGGCTACAAACATATTCTCCTGTGGATGAAAATACAACTCAAGTACTTGTTGCATTCACTTTGTTACCTCATGTACAACAGGACAATGTGTTCTTCGGATATTAATGTTTGCATACTATTTTTCTGGCCTTAGTTTGTAATAAGCGTAGTACTGTTGTCACTGCAGTGTTTGGAGGAGTTCTGGAGTCTATGGCCTCTACTGTGAGAAAGTACCACTCCTCTTCCTCCTTGTCAAGTGATTTGAGAGCTTTTATGGTTCCCTCAGCATCCACAGAGAAGACATCCTCATGTGACTTCATGTTATAGCTGACTGAAACCAGTGGAATCCCTGTTAATGCCTTGACTTTGCCTACTATCGTTGCCTTAGGTTCATTCTCCTTGATTGCAAAGTTGTAGGAGGAACTCTCAAAAGCCAAACCTTCAGTTTTGAAGTGGATCAAGACTTTGGCTATAGAGAGAAGAAAGAAGAAAGGATGGAACAGCTGCATTAACACTTGGCACTCACAGACATGTTTCTACCTTTTCATATGTACATAAATGGGAACATGCTACACCCAAACTTTTATCAGACTGTGCTGGTCTTCCATGATCTGTCGCTATAGCAGTATGGTTTAGAAATGTGTCTTCTGTGACCTCGCTAAGGTCAGAGGTCAAAGTGATGTCCCCTGTTTCAGCATTCAGTGCGACCATGGAAGAGTCTTCAGAAAAACTACAGAAGAACAACATTCACGCATTTGTCTTAAAAAGTGTATTTTTATATTATTAATCTTTAAGAGATTAACTTTTCTAAATGGAAGCTTAGTTATAAGTGTGAAAGTCTTGAGCTGTACCTGTAGCTAATGATTGCATTGGATCCGGCATTTTTATCTGTGGCAGAGACTGTCAGCAGCAACTTTCCAACCTTGGCAAGTTGTCAGAACTGAAGACTGGAGCGTTGTCTGTGATACTGACCCTCACTGTGGTGATGTTCTGCAGAAAATAAACACAAGCAACAGTTTTGTAGTATGGACCAAACGTCAATTTTCGCAATGTTGTCTAATTTGCTTGCTATCAAGTGCATCAAACAAAACAAGGAAAAAACTTTCAAATTTTCTAATACACGAAGCTCGGGCAAATCAAACAACTAGTTCTTCCTTAGAATCACTTGTGCAAACACAGATTTGTATGCTGCCAGACAGAAAAAAAACCTTTTACTCCCAGACTCATGGATATTGCGTAAAGCCTGCCAGTAATATGCATTCTGAGAAACTTTTGCTTTTTTTTTTTATATGCAGCAGCTAATATGTGAACAGTCTGTGGGAACGTCGTCTGTTGTTGAGACTCAGAATGTTCCAGTTATTACCATTACAAAACTGTATTAAAGTACATATAATCACATCAAGCAATAATACGAATAAGTGGAAATTAATACATTTCTTGGTGGGATTGCATGATCCATTCCAACAATGACCACATCATACATGTCCTGTGTCTCCCGATCCAGCTCCTCGATAGCTAATAGAGTCCCATCCTACAAGAGAAGGAAATATTTTTGAAGTTAAATACAATCTGAACACTGACATTACAATGTCTATAAAAATATGATATCCTGCAGATAGGCACGCAAAACTCTCATACATCCTCTCACCTCTCTGAAGTTGAATACTCCACTGTGTGAGTAAGTAGTGATGGCGACCCGTCTGTTTTCTAAATAAACTGCTAATTTGCTGCTTATTAATAGTTAATAAGGTATATGTTAAGTGGGATCTAAAATATGGTCATGCAGAATAATTCATTAATATGTGCTTTATAAGTACTAATAAAATATGCTAGTAATATGCATGCAAAGAAGAAACTAGTTAATAGTGAGAATTGGTCCTTATAAAATGTATTAATATTTTAGTCTGAAGCACAAACTGGTCCTGTAGACACTGTGTACTGATCCTGGTCAAATTTGGGTGGATTGTCGTTCACATCCTCAATGGTGACAGTTACCACAGTGTTTGCCGTATCTTACATCAGACATCATCCCACTGAGCTGCCTATTTTTACAAGGAAACACTGATTAGGGAAAAAAAAAAAAAAAAGGGAAGTGGTGTGTGGCCAAGTATGGTTTTTACATACTCGGAATTTGTGCTCTGCATTTAACCCATCCAAGTGCACATACACAGTAGTGAACACACACCTGGATTGTGATTCAGTTAATAGCACCTGTTGTTATGCTGTAAACTACAGGCTCGTTGATGCCCGTGTCACCATCTTGAGCTTTTATGGCCTCAGGAGTGACGTCTGACAATTGTCCTACCTGTGCATAGACAGAAAAGACATAAAGGGTTTTATTTGTTTGGTCAGACATGGATTTAAAACTTTAATCTTGTTCTGTAACATCATTTACCTGATTTTCCTCAATGGATGCCTTGTAGAGACTGTGATCAAAATAAGGGTTTAGATTGTCAATCTTCAACTGTTATTGTAACTGTTGCTGTGTCAATGAATCCTCCTATATCCTGCAAGAAAACAAACTCACTTAAAAATAACCCCACTATTAACCCAACTATTGGATTAGTATAGTACCTTTCCAATTGTGGGTTATTTATCCCAGTGAAATGAGAAACATTCTCACCTCAGTCAGTCAGATTAAAAGTTACCCAACCACTGAGTTTACTATTATTATCATTTTTATGATGTTGAAATTTATTTTGTACTTTTTCAAATACCAAATCTTTATTTGATAAAATAACAATAAAAAGAATTTTAACTTTTTTTAAAAAAAAAAATAAATAAAATATAAAAATTTTATAAAATATAACAGAGAGAAAATTGTCACAACAAATACTCATATCAATATCTATAGAAATATTGGTATGTCTAGTAGACTCTTTTGTGAAACAGGCTTAAAGATAGAGAGGGCTATTGGTCACGTTGATCGTTTCACTATTAGCATACATTTCACATCGTTAATGTTAGTTAATACGTCTCTATATACTAATGGTTTATAGTTATTAATTTTATGAAGCTAATTGGGAAAGTGTATTCATTTTACATCTCATTCTATGGAGTTCAGGACATTATTCATTAAAACGGTTAAGAAATTATAACTTAATTTAAAATCACGAAGATACAGTTTTAGGATATACTTAACATTCAGTACGTAACTTAATAAGAGATTTATAAATAATAAACTGACATGATTTACTTTTTCATAATCAAGCTGCTGCTGTCACTTGACTGGATTGTATAAATTTTAACTGTCACCACAAAAGCTGTACTTTATTCTAACTTGCTGGATTGCTACTAAAATAAAACAACAATCTAAAAAAAAAACATTAATTAATTAATAATAATCATAAAAATAAAATAGCCCAACATAGTGATCCAGTATGTGCAACTTAACATTTTAGTATTTAATTACTATCAAGCTTAAAATAATTGTTTTCAGTCCAAAAATCATAATCTTGTCATCACCATCACAGCTGTTCCTGATCCTCACACTTTTATTGTATGGAAAAAAGCAACTTGGACATTCTGCTAAACATCTCTTTTTTGGGGGTTCCACAAGTGAGTATATGATGACACAACTTTGATTTTTGGGTGAACTATGCATTAAATTATGGACTAGCAATATTTTGAAATTTACTGATCAAAGTTATTTGGATGCAGGACTAGTAGGATGTGAGAAAGTTTGTCTTTACTCTAGCTTCCACAGTGAAGATGTACTGTTGAACATTGTTGTAGTTCAGACGTTTAGTCAACCTGATGTTACCATCCTGTCTCACTTCAAATTGAGCTGGTTGGAGGCTGTTAATAGAGGGGAAGTGATTAATCAAAATGAGGATATGAATAAGTTCATGGATCTTACATAGCAGTTGCACAATGCAGCCTATTTTATATATCAAATTTATAAAAATTGTTCACGACTTACCAGTATAGAATATGTAATTCTGTTGTTTTCTGAAGACACATCTGCATCATCAGCCCTCACCCTGAGCACATCTGAACCCACAGCTGTCATCTGCAGCAAAAGACAAAGTTTACTAAGAGATGTGAAGTCTCTCAGTGACCAAACACATTACAGCTATATAAAGATGTGATACACACCTCTGACACTGCGGTGCTGTATGATTTGCTCTGGAAGATCAGAGGGTTGTCATTAATGTCCTGAACGTCTACTGTTATGTTAATTGGAATCACTCAAAAATCATTGTAAGGTTTAAGATATTTATTCATATCTTTTTATTATGTGGATGTTTTACTAGTGATGGTAGAGCTTTATGAATCTTTTGTTTTGAATCAGTACTTTAATTGTACATTTGAGATGATGTCTTGAAGTTTCAAAACTTCGTCCAGCCCTTATCAATTCCAAATTAATTTGATCATACTTCCACTACCACACCGTTATTTCTATTCACTTCTGTTAATTAGTGAAATAATAAGTTTGTTTTGTCACTACAGTGTTAAGAAGCTTTTTTTTTTTTTTTTTTACATTTTGTGAATTTACGTAATATTTAACAGAAATATCTGAAAACAGGCATCTTGTCATAAAGGAAAATCACACTCTGCTCACTTAAGATATTTATTGACAAAAAACAATTTGAAAATTACTTAATACAGATGATAATTACAAAAACGGTTGCCATATAATATTCATCAGTCTTTTTTTGTGTTAATAGTCTATGATGTTAGTTTAAATGCCACCTGCTGGGTCCCAGGAGATTTTATGAACGTTATTAATGTGAACTGTGTTGTTTGAATCTGTCAAAACCGTTGTCAGTTTTGTAGAAAGAGCTATTAAATTGACAGTGCCTTGAGCAAAAAAAACAAACAAACAAAAAAAAAAACACACACACACAAATGAACTGTTTTAGTAAGGCTTGACATGCATTACACCCTGATGACAGATCCACCCAAAAAGATCCACCTCAAAAAAAAAAAAAAAAAAAAAAAAACCAACAAAGATGTAAAAGCTATAAGCCAATCACTTAATTTATTTTTGACCTCGATTAAAGGAGCAGTAAAGTTCAGACGTCCAGCAGTACAAGGTCAATTTCCTGTCTGTTTTAATGGGAAATATTACTATGGATGTGCGTGTTTTTGCTCAACCAAACCTCATGATCTACAGTCCATGGTTTACGTAACAAAACCTGCCTGAGCTGTTCCCTTTGTTCCAAATCAGTTTTACAGAATATAGTGCCTTAAAACTCCCTAAAACGGTTGGTTTGGGTGGATGAAGAAGAAACTTTGGGAGGAACCAAAACTCATTCAGCAGGGAGAGCCAATGCTTCTGTGGAACATGTTAAAAAAAATTGTAATAAATATAAATTATGTTGGGATGAACCAAAAGCAAAGGTGCAGCTGCAGGTGGAGGCGATTCGAACATATATAAATCTGATGGGTTAGAGTGCAGAAGACAGTGGAGTGAAGACTGAGGAACATTTGAAGACTCCCATTCATCTAAATCTCCAACAAAGGAACGGTAAAACTCATTTTAATATGGTTTTTATCTCTGTATGACTGCAGGGTTGTCTTGAAATGATAAATGTCTGATAAATTGATACATTTTTATCTACTTCAAAATCTATATGCAGGTATTTTTCATGTTTAGAAATAAAATAATAATCAATTTTTTTATTTTATTTCATCATTCTACTTGCTATACAGTCTTATTATTAACAAGGTGAATTCTCAGGAAATATAAGAGTTTTTGCAAATTACATACTGACTTAAATATAAATGTACTTACTCAAAAAAGTGTGAGAAGCCAAACAAAACTATCATATTTATCTCTGCTTTCACTTTCCTGTGTGTTTAATCTCCAGATTTCAGAGCAGAGAGAGATGAAGAGCATTCTCTCAATGAAGATGTTGCTTCTGGTTCTGCTGGTATCCAGTGTGACTGAGGGACGGATTATGAGTAAATGTGACCTGAAGGTCAAGCTGGAGGCTGCACGGTTTCAGGACGTTAAGTTCATGGGAGAAAAATTGAGTGGAAAAGATCTTGTTGCTAGACGTGAGTTACTCTTCCTTCAGATTCCCGTATTTCTCTCTCAGTCTTCAAGAGGCTATATTTCCATGTCACATGACATGTAGCTATGAGGTTCATTACCTTCATCCATGTTTTTTTTTTTTTTCCTTTTTTGAGGCAGTTGTGTGCAAGGCCAAAGGCTCTGGCTTCAACACCAACTTTATCAGCCCCTACTATGAAACAAACAATCCCGATGATGCCCCACCTCATTCATCCACCTCCACCTTAAGGCCTACATCAAGTTTCAATTCAAGGTCCACAAGCTCCACCTCAAAGCCTACATCAAGTCCTACCGCAAGACCCACCACATTTTCCACTTCAACTCCCACCACAAGACCGACCACAGGCTCCACCACAAGACCGACCACAGGCTCCACCACAAGACCAACCACAGACTCCACCACAAGACCAACCACAGGCTCCACCACAAGACCAACCACAGACTCCACCACAAGACCAACCACAGGCTCCACCACAAGACCAACCACAGACTCCACCACAAGACCAACCACAGACTCCACCACAATACCTACTACAGGCTCCACCACAAGACCAACCACAGGCTCCACCACAAGACCGACCACAGACTCCACCACAAGACCGACCACAGACTCCACCACAAGACCGACCACAGGCTCCACCACAAGACCGACCACAGGCTCCACCACAAGACCGACCACAGACTCTACCACAACCCCCACCACAAGCTCCACCTCAACCCCCACCACAACCCCCACCACAAGCTCCACCTCAACCTCCACCACAAGCTCCACCACAACCCCCACCACAAGCTCCACGTCAACCCCCACCACAAGCTCCACCACAACCCCCACCACAAGCTCCACGTCAACCCCCACCACAAGCTCCACCACAACCCCCACCACAAGCTCCACGTCAACCCCCACCACAAGCTCCACCACAACCCCCACCACAAGCTCCACGTCAACCCCCACCACAAGCTCCACCACAACCCCCACCACAAGCTCCACGTCAACCCCCACCACAAGCTCCACCACAACCCCCACCACAAGCTCCACGTCAACCCCCACCACAAGCTCCACCACAACCCCCACCACAAGCTCCACATCAACCCCCACCACAAGCTCCACGTCAACCCCCACCACAAGCTCCACCACAACCCCCACCACAAGCTCCACGTCAACCCCCACCACAAGCTCCACCACAACCCCCACCACAAGCTCCACGTCAACCCCCACCACAAGCTCCACCACAACCCCCACCACAAGCTCCACGTCAACCCCCACCACAAGCTCCACCACAACCCCCACCACAAGCTCCACCACAACCCCCACCACAAGCTCCACGTCAACCCCCACCACAAGCTCCACCACAACCCCCACCACAAGCTCCACGTCAACCCCCACCACAAGCTCCACCACAACCCCCACCACAAGCTCCACGTCAACCCCCACCACAAGCTCCACTACAACCTCCAACACAACCCCCACCACAAGCTCCACTTCAACCTCCACCACAGAGTCCACCACAAGTCCCACCACAAGCTCCACGTCAACCCCCACCATGAGCTCCACTTCAACCTCCACCACAAGTCCCACCAACAAAGGCTCCACCACAAGACATGTAGCAAGCCCTGTCACAAGATCCGCCACAGGCTCCACTACAGGTACCACCACAGGCTCTACCTCAATCTCTACCACAAGCTCCACGCCAACCTCCACCACAAGTCCCACCTCAAGCTCCACGCCAACCTCCACCACAGACTCTACCACAAGTCCCACCAACAAAGGTTCCACCACAAGACATGTTGCAAGCCCTGCCACAAGACCCGCCACAGGCTCCACTTCAACCTCCACCACAAGTCCCACCACATCCACTAGAACAAGACCCGTCATAATCTTTCCTTCAAGACCCACCCCAAGGAATGCCTCAAACACCAACAGAGGCCGGCGTCACATTCCTGGTTTTAACAAACCCAACCATCCCATCTTTAGGGAGAAGGAGCCTGTAGTCGAGCGGCTGTATGGAGTGTTTCAGCTCAGTGATCAGTGGGCCTGTGATTCTGGCAATGTGCCATCTCTCAATATTTGTAACATGAAATGCACTGGTAAGTTTGTGGTGAAATATGCCAAACATCAAAAATAAGATACACCTGAATGCTGTCACTCTTTAGAACTATGAACCAAAGAAAAACAATTAAATCTGATCTTTTTAACTTTTTTTAACCAAAGCTTTAACTGATGATGATATCACAAATGACATTGCTTGCCTGAATACCCTGATGAACAGCATGTAAGTACACATGAGCTCCAACAAACACTCATTTACATAACACTATGCTTCTTATTTTAATTATTAAGTGTATTTATATTTATATAAATATAAATTCAAAAACTAATTATTCAGTATATTAACATACAAATGTGTTTACAACTAAATAAACTATTAGAAAATTAAAGAAACTGAATCTGTGAAGAAATTTTTTAATCCAGTAATTACATTTCTGACTCTGTCTTCTTTTGTAACAGGCCACCTAAACCTAAAGTGAACCCCTCGGTTTTGAAGAAGATGTAAGTTGAAAATATTTTTGACATTATGATTTTACTAATCATGTCAATACATAGTAAATATAATAATACATAAAATATAAATTAAAATATGTACATATTATAGTGCATTTTATGGAACAAATTGTATTTTGGGGATTGTTTTGCTTGTTTAGTAAGCTGTTTGTTAATGGTGTCAATTAATTACAATTAAAAACAGCTTATTTTAGCCATTCCTAACAACTGTGTTATGCAAAACGTACCAAAGTAACCATGGCACGTGTCCAATTCCATTTTCAACATGTTCTGACACAAATTCAACCAGTACATTGTGATTACTGGTGTTTCTCGGCATGTGAAAACAGAGAGTGATTAATTATGTCAGACATTATAGGTTTAGGAAATCAAATCTGAAGGTTCGTATTGTGACTGTGTTTTCTGTGTGTTACAGCATGGAGATGTTGTTGGTGGATGAGTGCCGCGTTGTTGTTCACTGGAAATATTTTGCTGAGTGTTTTTAGAGGAATATCCCCTACCTTTGATTGAATGGTAATATGATGATTGGTTGTGGAACCTGTGTGAATTTAAATGTCTAAAGACTCTTAACTAAGGGTGTTTGTCCATTAAGGCACTTTATCATATTGCTGTAATATTGTTATTTATGTACACATTTACATTTTTGTCTAAAGTTACAATGATACTTTCGGTTCCTAGACTGTTGTGATTCTGTGCTGATTATTAAAATAATATTCAAAAAAACTGGAGTGCTCAAAATGTACTTTCTTTTTGCACATTATTTTCTTCAGAGGAATATGTCACCATTTGTAAAAAGTATTTTTAGGTCAGGAAACAGCCTAGCTTAAAGATCATTTAGGAATTATAAATGACAACTGAGAAAGCTACAGATGAAGGCAAGAAAATCAATACAGTTCAAATCCTTTAACTTTTACATATTATACTTGTTATAATAGTTTTTAATTTGTACTGTTAAAAACTAGATTTGTCAAGGTTTATTATTATTATTTCCGAATATTACTACTACTAATAATAGTTATAATAATGATAATAGTAATCATTTGAAAATGAAAAAAAAAAAAAAAACGATACAAAATATGTCTGAGTAATATATATTATATTTGAAAAAAAAAAAACCGGAAGTGAACGCGCAGTGAAGGAAGACGCGCTGCGCGTGACTCGGATCACATGACTCCTGTCAACATCCAGCATGGCTGACGCGGACAGCCAGAGATGTGTGAGCGCTTTATTAAACGGAATCACGCAGAGACTTTATTACGGTAATACCGAAATCACGGAGGAGTTTCTGAAGAATGAGCTGTACGCTGAGATGACGCAGGACGAGTTCCGCGCGCTACATGACAAGATGAGGTCGCTTCTGAAGGTGCTTTCTCCTCTAAAGCTGCTCTCTCTAGCACTTTTTGATGATAGCATTGACGATTATTGCTGTTGCTGCAGTAAAATACATACATAAACATTTCATAGAGAGCTTTCGTTGTTTATTAAACTTAATGCAGGTTTGGACTCCACTGTTCTCTGTCTGCCACTAGAGAGAAGTATCACTAAATTTCTTTCGGGTGATAACGATGTCGTTTACTACTTTGCAAAATGTCAATCATTATAAAATGTATAATTTTTTAACACATTTTATATCGTATGCTTTTTTAAATGCTAAATACACAACATAATATCTATGATACAGATATAACATCAAAATAAACAATAGACAACAACAATTTAAATATAAAAAATAAAGATACAACTTTCAAGATTTACTTTCTAATTAGCCTTAAGCCTTAGCAAATAGAAATATATGTATACATTTGTTTAATATCAATACATTTAATCAATAAACATATGAACACAATAAACATAAAGAATTAAGCCATTAATTGCTCCTATTGTTTTTATGTATGTGGAATTTACCAAGTAAAATCTTAAGATTCACCATAAAATTAAAGTACGCCTGTAGTGAAAATCAAGTTTTTTTTATGTTGTTTAATTGTCTGTGGTGTTTTTAATATGCTTTTAAACAAACCATGTGCCAATCCATTAATTCACACTATTGCTGAGTATTTTCTCCTTAAAACTGTAGTTTTCCAAAAGCAGTCCCAGAAACGCGGTTTGAAACAACCCTTTTTTGCTACGTCACAAAATTCAATAACCAATCAGGTCACGGGATCCTATCATTAGCATATCATTACCTGTGCTGCAAAGCAGAGGGTCTAGTGAGAAGGCAGCCAGGTTTATCCGGTATATTTTTCTGTAGATGTTTCACTAGCTGTTGATATTTTTCACTATTTCCACGATGGCGTGTGCTGTTATCGGGGGGGATGTGGCCCGATTCATGGCTTGTCGCAAACGTTTTTTTTTTTTTCCTAAAAATCCTCTATTGTGTGGTGTTATTATGATCATTTATCTGCTCCCGATCGAGACGGAGCGTCGCCGAACTCAAATAAAGCAATGAGCCCCGTGAAGCCGTGGTTTACAGTGAATTTATAACAGCTAAGGGGCACGACGCGGAGTGCCTAAAACCCCCTTAGCTGTTATAAATTCACTGTAAACCAGGGCTTCACGGGGCTCATTGCAACACACAAAGTAAACAAAGGTGTATGTTTGTAGAGTAATTTACAACGGCTTCGAACCAAGCGGCAACCTCCGGCTCTCTCTCTGAAAACAACATGGAAGTGACTAAAACTGCAATTCATCGACTGGCCGCTAGAGGCTGGCTGCAAAAGGGAGTCAGTCCCATAGACTCCCCATGTTAAAATGCCCAACTTTACAGCAGAAAAAAACGTTTACAGCCTGGTTCAAAAAATGATTTTGGTCTATATAGCTAATTTTGCCCTTCATGACAACTGTGAGGGGGTGAATTTTTTTCATAACTCATCCGTTTAAATTATATTAAGCCTTAAAGTTCTGCATAATTACGGGCGTGGCCACTTGAGTGACAAGTGGATTGCCCGCTTGTCGCGTTAGGTGGGCGTAGTTTCAGCAACCAGCTCCACTCACTTCCCGCCTCTTTGCCCATTTTTGATTATCCTGGAGTGATGCGCGGTGACGCGCTGCTAAGATGGCGGCGGCCAGCTCCGCCCACTTTAGGGTTCAAAAATGCTCTTCAGAATCCTACGGGTGACATCACGGAGACTACGTCCATGTTTTTATACAGTCTATGCTTCAAAGGCAGCTCAACCAATCAGAATCAAGGACCAGAACTATCCGTTTTATAATTGTAAATATCAAACATGTTTGATATTTATGACTCTTGATCGGGCTGCCCCTGACGTGATACCCGCCATAGCCAATGAGAGTGAGCGAGCGTGCGTCACCTACTGGATGTTATGTGCTTCTATAGCTGAAACTTGGCAGCCACAAACATACCATGAAAGGAGAGTACATCACCCATATTCTTTGCTATACTGGCATACAGAACGCATGCCAGGAGAACCAGCTGACAACGTTGATTGTCCTCTATTTGTTTTTCTTCTCAAGTCACGTTTGAACTCGCGAGTCTCCGTGAGATCACGTGTCACTGTGAAATCATTCCTACTAGGGCTGCACGATATATCGTTTCAACATCGATATCGCGATGTGCGCATCCGCGATAGTCACATCGCAGGATGTGCGATGTTTAGTAGGCCTGATCATTATATTTATACTGATCGTTTTCTTTGCTCACACACAGACACCGTGCCTACTCCGGACGCGACAGCTGCACAGAGATACCCATTTTTAAATAAATTTAGTAGCAGAGCTACTGCAAGCGATTTTCAGTCGAGGAGAGCACATCTCGGATGTTTAGCAACGGCAGGCGCCAGGAAAGCGCAAGCTCCCGAGCGCTTTGGAAAGGAGGAGGAAGTGGCGCGGCGGGAGTTTTCCACGCGTTTGCAGATGCACCATGTGAACGGCCCCAAAGTCTTTCTACACTGGATGCGACAAAGCGACCGTTGCCAGTCGTGTCAACTTTGTGTCAGTACGTCATAAATAGAGCGAGGCATATCAGTTTACTGGCGGGGATTCGTCGTGTCGCGCCGCATCCAGTGTAGTACGACACATATGCGCGAAACCGTGTCAAAATGCATGTCTCCAAGTATCCTTGTAAAAAACAACAACAACAAAAAAAAAAAAAACAGTTGCTTATGTCTTAGGTAAACAATTGAGAAAGAAAGAGGATAACAATAACAGCAGTTTAATGTCTCTGTTGCTTTCTGTGTCATAATCAAACAACAAAACAGAGAAAAATCACTTTTGTAGCTTTAACACAGATTTATTAGATTTAATTTATACAATGAAGACTGTGTTATGCAGTGTTATTTTACATTTTATTATTCAATTTCTGCACCTGAATACTGTTGGACTTGCCTTAAAAATACAAAGCACTGTTTATTTCATTTGTATCTTTGTTCTATTATATTTATCTATGCTTGTAAATTGTTTATTTCCTATGCTGATTTACTCACCTACAATATCAATATTTTTTTTTATCTCCAAATAGAGCTATTCAAGTCATTTGGTGGTTTTTTTTTTTTCATATCGCAATATATATCGCAGAAAAACAAAATATCGCAATGTGAGTTTTTTCCAATATCGTGCAGCCCTAATTCCTACAATCATCAAGTGTGTGGTCTCGCGGTCTGGTCGAATCATGTGTGTGCGTTCAGAGGATTATAAGGCTAAAAATCGGTTGAACTATCTTCATGTCTGTGGTCTCCCATGGTTTTAAAATCGTTTAAGATTTGAAAATTTTCTAGTGTGCGGCTAGCCGGATCAGGAGGCCCTGATTGGCTGGTGTGACTGAATGGAGGCGGGGCTAATTTGCATATTCTTAGATCCGCGTATAGTAAATGAGGCAAGGGTGTAGAGCAGTGGTTTTCAAACCTGTCCTGCAAGCACCCCTGCCCTGCACATTTTGTATGTCTCCCTTATCAGACACCTGATTCAACTCATCAGCTCGATAGTAGAGACTGCAAGACCTGAATTGGATGTGTCTGACAAGGGAGACATGCAAAATTATGGTGTTAGATCTCTGCCACAATTCTGAGCGCAAATGATCATATTTTGAGTGCACAAGTGTGTATTTTGCATGTGCGCGAACTGAGTTTTGTGGAGAAAATGTTCGTCTTGCAAAGAAGAAAAAACTTTGAGCGCACGAAAATCAATTTTGCATTTGAACTGAGTATGCAAGTTGATTTTCTGATCATACTTTTTCCAAGCACAATTTACCAATTCCAAACTACATCAATCTTAACAACTACTATTAATCTTGTATTTAATCATTTATAACTGATATATAATTGTTCATGAAGGCTGGAAGTGAAAAACGCCTTATATTCAGGTGTGCATAATTATTAAGCTTCTCCACGTGTTTTTGACTGACCCTGCTGACCCACTGAGCATTTTGCTGTCCAATGGTCATGTCTTAACTTTGCAATTTCTAGTATTGCATTAGTTTTGAATATTTCTCATGGGCCTTTAATAATTTTTGACTTTCAGTCTGAGTTAAATCTCTTTTTTGGATCATTTTATCTGTAAAAGAAAACCTGCTTAATAATTATGCACACCTGAATATAAGGCGTTTTTCACTTCCAGCCTTCATGAACAATTATATATCAGTTATAAATGATTAAATACAAGATTAATAGTAGTTGTTAAGATTGATGAAGTTTGGAATTGGTAAATTGTGCTCGGAAAAAGTATGATCAGAAAATCAACTTGCATAATAATTATGCACGCACTGTATTTTTTCTCTTCCACTGTTGTCGGTAATGCAGGGAATGTTGTGATTGGTTGTCAAAGCAGCCAATCAGAATTTAGCAGCCTCGTCTCTGATTGGCTGGAATTATGGCATATTGTAATGCTGGGTTGTGTTGAGCAAGCGAGCCATCAGCGTTTAGAGAGCACTGAGGGCGGGCATCAGGGGAGCAAGCTAGTGAAACGTTGCACATGCGAAAAAGAAGGTCTGCACACATCCAAAAACTTCTTTTAAATGCAAAATTGATTTTCGTGCGCTCAAAGTATTTTCTTCTTTGCGAGACGAACATTTTCTCCACAAAAATCAGTTCACGCGCGTGCAAAATGCACTTTTGCGCACTCAAAATATGATCTTTCGCATTCAGAATTGTGGCAGAGATATAATCCCATACAAAATGTGCAGGGCAGGGGTGCTTGCAGGACAGGTTTGAAAACCACCGGTGTAGAGTTACATTCAAGCTATTTTAAAACATGAGAATTATTTTCACAAGAAAAAAACATTTAAATATGTAATTTTGATGATCAAAGATGAGTTTTAAGGGATAAAAATTTTGACTACAGGGGGACTTTAAGATAGTATTTTTTAAATTCAAAATATATAAAACATCTTTGCAAGTTATATCAAAATACAACAGTACAGTGTTATTTTAGTATCAAGACACTATTTTATTAATATTAAGTTTAATTTTTATATTTTTTGTTTTTGTTGTAATTTTGGTATTTTTAATTTGTCATTTTTAATTAAAAATATTTTATTAATCATTTGAATTAGTTAATCATTTGAATTTTTCATAGTAATTTTAGTTTTAGTAATTTTGTTGTGTGTTATTGTCATTTTTGCTTAATATTTTATAAAAAATATTACATAGTTTTTAATCGTTTTATTTCAGGTTTAGTTATTTTAATACGTTAAACTAAATGAAAATGAGAAATATTGCCTTGGCAACTAGCTGAAATAAAGCAAAAAATTATATTATTTCAGTTAAAATTTATTTTAAGTATTGGAAGTTGTTTATGATTTTGGTTTTAGTTAACTAATAACCCTGCTACAGTATAATCCAGTTTGTCCCATCTCCCACCGCCCTTGACCTCATGTTTCTGTCTTTCCATCAGTCCATTGCATCAGCAGACATGGATCAGGCGCAGCTGGAAGCGTTCCTCACGGCACAGACGCGTAAGCAGGGCGGTGGCGTGACTCCGGAGCAGGCGGCCGCTCTGGCACGCTTCTGGAAGGCCCACCGGACACGGGTACGAGAGAGTCTGCTGGCTCAGAGTCGCTGGGAGCCCGGCCTCAGGGGCCTGAAGTGGAGGGTGGACCTGCACACATCCGCCAGCAGGGGGCAGGTGTCCAACAGCCCTGTGGCCCTGGTGGAGCTGGAGCTCGGTCGCACCGGAGAGGTGAGAACTGAACGAAACAAATGAGGGTTCAATTCTTTGAAATTTAAGGGTGGATCTTCATATGAATTGTTTTGAAAGAACAAAAGAGATTTTTTTTAACTGTTGAGATCTGATGCTTGACTTTTGCATGTCTTTGCCTGCTAAAATCAGGGATGTGTTTGCGGCCGAGAGTTTTGATGATGATTTGTTTACACAGTCTCTTGGGAAATGTAGGTACTCTGACTGGATACAAAGAGTATAAGTGCACACACCTATGAATATGTGCAGACATGTCCCGAAAAAACACCCCTATGTGTGTTTTTTTTTTTTTTCACATTGGCAGGAGTTGACATGTTGGGTGTTTATTGAAAGATGTATGAGAAACATATGTATGAGAAACATGTGTGTGTTTTTTTTTTTTTTTTTTTTTTTGCTGGTGCAGTTTAAAACCTCTATAAGCCTCAGTTAAAGTGGAGACTGCTTGAGACGAAATATTGAGAGTAATTTAAGAGAAAACTGAAACTAAAAACCATTAAGACAAAAAAAATCACTTTAAAATAAAAGAAATATTAACTGTAAGAAATATTTTAAAAAGATTTTTTTTAAAAAACTGTTTAACTTGATGTACTAAAAAACAAACTGAAACTGAATAAAAATTAATAAAACTATATAGACACAAAATACTAAAAATGATAAAACAGCAGAATTACTAAAACTTTATTAATTATAAAAATAAAAACTAATTCAAAATACTAATATAATGGTAATATTATCTAAATGATGGTAAAATACTAAAAATGTTTTTATTAGATGATTTTTAGCAAATAGTTTATATCAACAGCATTACATATTATTGCCTGCCAAGTATTGTGTAACTCATGCAAACTCTTGTTTGCAACTCTTGTAACTCATGCAGCAGTTGTGAATTTGCCTAATTCTTTATTCTTGATGATTGACAGAAGTTTTGAATAATCTTCTGCACACCTGCCAGATTTTTTTTTTTTTTTTGTGTGGAAAAAATGCAAATTGCTTGTGAAATGAAAAATGTTCCTGCCAAAAAAGGTTTCTTACCAGAAACCAAATTGTATTAAGCATTATTATTTCATGTTATTAAGATTATAGCTTGGTATGGTTAAATTCTTCTTTGAAGACTGACAGATGTTCAGAGGTTTTGAATAATCTTCTGTAACTGTGAAGTAGTTTTGCTTTCAGTTCAGTTTCCTGAAGCTACATTGGAAATCAATGGAAAGCATAAATTAGTAATTGTGGAAAGACATAACTGCAGTGTAAGCGTAAAAAAAACACACTCTGAAAATGTATTTCCCACCACTGTAGGATTTGATTATATATAATTAATGTGTTATTTATGAAAATAATCATTTTTTTATTTATCAGTAATAATTTGTTTTTTTATTTTATTAATAAAATTATTAATTTTAAATAATTCAGCAGTCATTTATATTTAAGTTGGCTGAAAAAAGTCAATTTACTCATCTGCTACAGTATTTAAGCAGGTTGTTCTTCTGAGCCAAAATTTATTCAGTACCTCCTCCTAGAGCTTTAAAACTACAACCACCAAACTCGGGTCAGACCTTCAGACTGTTCAGAAGTTAAATGCTAAATCTTTTCTTACTGATATGGTTTACGGTTTTCGAAAACCAGACTTTCAAAACCACTAAAAATCCCATAGACTTTCATTGAGGGGTGGAAACTTCTGTACAGTAAGACTTATAGAGCATTTAAGCTTTCTTTTATTAGCAAGCTTAATGACTATCATAGACAACAAGTTAAATCATGCTAGCAACATACTAAAACATGTTAGCAATGCACTAATCCAGCAACATGTTAATCATGCTAGCAACATGCTAACAACATTTAACTAATTCAAACTTAAAGCTTTTACAGCTGCTTCTAAATTTCAGTCAAGGCTTTTTCAAGCCAATTTCAAAGTTTGTCCATGAACTTTACTCATCTAGTTGTCACTATTACAGTAAGCCTATATTTTTTCCTTGCATTTTTGTGTAGTATAACTCTAAATCTATATTATTCTGGCTATCATATTATGAACCGTTTGTTATCAATAGAAACACACTCAGCATTTCTATAAACAAAATGTGTAGTAGTGGCCATTATTAAAGTTAAACTCATCAGTATGTTCCTGAAATATATTGATATCAATATGTGCATGAGTTTTTGAGCTCTAATCCATGTCTTCAGGTCCCGTGATATCAAGAAGTCTGGTTTACAGGAAACAGAGACCCATTAGTGGCATTAGCCGTCATTATTCTGCCATAAGTCTTTCTGCTTATCATCAGCTCTTTCCTATGAAGTTCATTTAGGGTTTTTATGTTTGCAGATTTGAGATGCTTATCCATAATATCTGCTGAATAGTGTTGTTTGACCTCAGGGAGTCCAGACGAGAATGACAGCCTCTTTTTTTGTGTGATTGTATTTTTTTGTAAATGCACATTTAGTGTTGTAAGAAGAGCCTCCTCTACACTGTAAGTGGCTTTCAGCCTGTTTGTTTGTCGGTGTGAGTGCTCTAATTGTTTCGTATCATTCGTGCCATGTGCAGAGAGATCCCGTAGAGTGTCTTCAGAGCAGCAGGAGAGCAGAAAGGTCCCTCGTCACAGGCGCAACGAAGCTGAAATGAGGAGATTGATTCTTCATTCAGGGTCACGAGATCAATTACTGCAGGATAAAACCACAAATCATTTCAGATAGTGCTGTGTTTGTGTTGGACGGGAAGAGAAGAGACTATTTTTACACATCCGCAGTCATCCATTAGAGCGTTTAATTATTAATATGAGTGAAAAAGCATTAGATTTTCAGGACGGACCTGTTGTCTAGTTGTCTGTCACATCTTACCTGAATGCTGCTGTTTTCAGTTCTGCGTTCTGTGCTTGCAGCCACTGTCAGTTAATTTGATTTCACAGATGAATTTGCGCCTTAATTGGACTCGTTTATTGAATATCTTTGTGTCAATTGTGATAAGCCTTTCCGATGTTATTATATTTACTTGGGTCATTGTCGCCATGGTTACAGGTGATACCGTATGGCTATCGTGAGCATACAAAAGGAACTTGACATCAGTTATTTATTCATGTAGCAGCTGAAACAGGACGTTCTGAGAGTCACGCCTGTTATTAAATGCACTTGTCGTAATCTGTGTGGATGTAGCATAGTTTACTACTTTCTATGTGTATTTGTTACCTGGTGAAATTCAGCCCAGTTACTGATCTCTAATTTATCACTTTTTCTTCATTTTCAACCATTAAATGATAACTGATTACAATTCACAATAAGGTTTAATTTTTTTTTTTAGCTTTAGTTGGTGCATTGGGAATCATAAACTAACAATGAATACAACTAATACCAGTTATATGAACATTAGTCAATGTATTATAAAAAAAAATTAAAAGAATTAACAATAATGCATTAATTATTTTGTCAAATAATTTAATACTTTTATTCAGCATACGTTAAATAGATCTAAATGGACAATAAAGGCATTTATAATGTTACAAAATATTTCTATATCAAATAAATGCTGTTCTTTTGAACTTTCTATTCATCAAATAATCCTGAACAAAATGTATCACAGTTTGAAGAATATGAATATGAAGCAGCACAACTGTTTTCAACATTGATAATAATCAGAAATGTTTCTTGAGCAGCAGATCAGCGTATTAGAATGATTTCTGAAGGATAATTTGACACTGAAGACTGGAATAATGATGCTGAAAATTCAGCATTGCATCACAGGAATAAATTACATTTTACACTATATTACAATAGAAAACAGTTATTTTAAATTGTAATAATATTTCACAATATTTCTTTTTTTTTATTGTATTTTTGATTAATTAATCAATTAATATAAATACAGCCTTGGTGGGCAGCGTAAGAGATTTCTTATATTGGGTTAACCAAATTTGCCTTTCCTGAAGGAGACACCAGTACAAGTCAGCAAATAGTGTTTACGTTGTAGGTTAGTTTAGGTTTTAGGCTGTATTTGTGTGTGAATGAAACACAGCGTAGGATCCGCTTCGGGTATCTGATGATGTCATAATAACCTGCTTCAGCTGCTGATGTCATCTGAGTCCTATTCTACTGCCTTTCTGGATCATTTTACGAAAAAAGCTTTGACACTGTTCTTTTGCTTCTCTGTAATTACGGGATAATGTAGTCAGCTGGTCATATCACGAAATAAATCATGAGAGTGATCTGCATCCAGGTGAGAATCGAATGTGCCTTATTCCACTTGGACATAATGGACATAAAATATTGATTTGTGAGATGAAAGAATGCAGAGGGATATGAGAGATAGGAAACTAAGTAGGAAAACAGTTCAGACAAACATTAATTATCCAGTTTAGCATCACTATGGAAACATTTGTTCACAGAATGCGGAACGACCAATCAGAATCAAGAATTCCAGGAAACCCTTCAGGAAATGCAAATCTGGTTCTTTATTGTCATTCAAACGGTTTTAAAAACATTCTATTTACTCATTACAAATAACAGGTTTAGAATTCTGAGGATTTTTGATGTTATTTTTCTTTGAGTGGGAGCTTTGTTTCCCGTATTGTGAATCTCAGTTGATGCAGGTTGACTCTGTAACAGGTATGTCAGCAGCATTACTAAAATTACATATCGACACTGAGCTCTAATGTGTTGTTTAAAATGTATTTGGGTCCGTTCAGGTTCACCGTTCATATTGCATGTAAATGGCCTCTGTTTCTTTCTCTCCGTACTTTAGAGCTCCGAGTTTGTGTGTTTGGAGTTTGACGAGCAGAAGGTGAATCTGGTGCTGAAGAAGATGGCAGAACTTCAGGAGAGCATCGACAGCGTCGTGCACCGCAGCTAGAGCTGATTTGCCTCTTCATAGGTGTCTGTGTGAGAGAGAGAGAGTGAGGGAATGTGTTTGTTTTATATGCTGTATTGTCATAAAGTTATATCCATCATAAATAATCATTGTCAAACCTCAAACTTGGATATCTGTAAGTTTTCTTTTTTTTTTTAAATTCATGATTATTTCCTCATATAAGATTTCAGGATCTGTATTCAGTGTTAGTTTTATAGTATATAGTTTATAGTTCATAGTTTTTTCTAAAGTACTAACTTTTGAGTGTTAAAGGAATAGTTCACCCAAAAATGAAAATTTGCTGAAAATGTACTCTCACTCAGGCCATCCAAGATGTAGATGAGTTTGTTTCCTCATCAGATTTGGAAAAATATAGCTTTACATTACTTTCTCACCAATGGATCCTCTGCAGTGAATGGGTGCCATCAAAATGAGAGTCCAAACAGCTGATAAAAACATTACAATAAAGCTGCACGTTTGTAAGAAACAAATCCAGCTAAAACAGGAGTCCTCTATCCATAATATTGCTTTCTTCAGTGAAAAAGTCGTCTTGTCTGAATCAGGAGAGAAATATGCACAGATCAAGCACTCTGAAAAAAACAGGTCAAAACATTTTTCACATCACAATAATCCACACCACTCCAGTCCATCAATTAATCTCCATGTTTGTAAGAAACAAATCCATCAAGGTGTTTTAATTTTAAACTGATGCTTCTGTCTAAAATACAAGTCCATAATAATGTTCCTTACAGTGGAAAAAGTCCATCCCTTCTTGTCCTCTCACATCAAAATCCATTAATACAGTATGCTTAAGAAAAATGTTTTGACCTGTTTTTTTCACTTGTAAACAGTGCTTGATCTGTGCATATTTCTCTCCTGATTCAGACAAGACGACTTTTTCACTGAAGAAAGCAATATTATGGATAGAGGACTCCTGTTTTAGCTGGATTTGTTTCTTGCAAACGTGCAGCTTTATTGTAATGTTTTTATCAGCTGTTATCGGCACCCATTCACTGCAGAGGATCCGTTTCTGAACAAGTGATGTAATGCTACATTTCTCCAAATCTGCTCTGATGTAGAAACAAACTCATCTGCATCTTGGATGCCCTGAGGGTGAGGACATTTTCAGCAAATTTTCATTTTTGGGTAAACTGTTTCTTTAAGTGAACACTTAAAGCTAAATGCTTTTATCCTTTAAATCCTTTAAATATGAGAGAAACCCAAAAATACATTTTTACACATTTTGGCAGACTATCTGAGTTTTTTTTCCCCATGTGAATCAAACTAATGAACTAATGAACTTGCCCTACCAGTTTTCAGCCCTTGTCTTCAAGATTTATTTGCTGCATTTTAAATCACTTCACAGGGTTAATGGCGCTTTTATGTAGTCACTAAGTAACTAAATTAAGTAATAACTAGATAAATAGGGAGCAGTGGCAGCGTAGTTGACTGAATGACCTGACGTGGACCTGGAAATCTTCTTAATGCATCTGAGTTAATGTTTATTATGTGTACCAAATGATTTAGTGTTCTAGGAACTGCAGAGATACTAATATCGTAATCCACCTTTATCACTGCTGTGTTTTTGAGCAAAGGTCATCATTCTGAAAGTCAAAGTTATATTGAGAAGAGATAAGCCCACTGTTTCCATATGTCAAAAAGCATAGATGACATATTATTCATGATAGGATCAAAATTGGTGGCATATAATGACACAAATGTCATTTCTTTGTAGTATTTTTTTAGAAATCATTTTAGATTAGATTTTGTTTTTAAAGATTAATTTACCATTATTTAACAAAACAGCATTCATGAATGTTTTTGTTTTAATTATGTTATATATATAATTTTGTGTTTATTCATCATTTATTTAAAAAAAAATTAAAATGATTTTAATAATAAAAATATTAATAACTAATAAAATTATAAAATGATTAAAAAATAATAAATGACTTTTAGCTTTCATGTGATTTCCTCCTGAGGTGGCGGTACAACATCCACTGACTTTTTGAGTTTATTTTTAACAGTTTTGGATGCTATTTTGTACCTCTTTGTGATTTATTTTTCTTTCCTGTATCATGTTTAGTCTATGTCTGTGTTTGTAGACTCCGTATTTACTAATGGATTGGGATGCCACCCATCCTGTTTAAATATTTAAAACAAGTTTACACCATCTACCCATCAGGGGAACAGGTCGAGACGTGTCTCTTGTCTCACAAGTGTGAATTCATGGACGTGAACCAGATAAGGATTGATGTGTGTTTATCGTAGGCCAAACACATCAGTGTGGTTTTGTTTCTGCTGGAGCTCAAGCAGATGGTTACCATTCTGTCATTTACAACAAATGTGTGGTTTTAACCAGCTTAAAAGCTGGTGGATGTCCTATTAATTATTCAGATAATAAGACAATTGGTGTAACTGCGGCCTTTGAAAAGTATCATATGTGGTTACTAGTCATGCATACATCTATAGAGGGACATACATTTATGTGAAAGTGTTGCTAATCAATGATCACATTCAAATAATGAGTCATTTGTTCATTTTACTAGCCTGATACTGACAGAACCAACTGTTAATGCTGGTCTGTTATTGTCCTGAATAGAGTAGAATAGAACAGAATAGAATATTGTTAGAAAAGTATTTGATAGAAAAAAGACCTCTAATAGATTTTCCTTGCATAAAAATTATCTCATTACTAAAAAAGAGCAGCAAGAGAGTTTTATCAAAATATTTGTAGTGCAAATGAGTTCCTATACCCAATTTGCTGTCAAAATACTGATGTTAAAAACAGCAGAGACTGGTTTGATTATTTTACTTAGTAGGAAAATATTTTTAAAAGACATTTTTTCTTTTTTTCTTTTTTTTGCATAGGCTTATTGCATCATTTGCTTGCAAAGTGAAGAAAATGGGGTTGTTACCCTGAGGCAAGTTTTAAGCCTTAAAAATACACCTAAAGGACATCTTGTAGACAAAATGGTATAAGGAGGTGATGATATTTGTGACCCTGGAGCACAAAACCAGTCATAAGTATCATGGGTATATTTGTAGCAATAGCCAAAAATATATTGCATGGGTCAAAATTATTGATTTTTCTTTTATGCCAAAAATCATTAGGATATTAAGATGTTCCATGAAATATACAGGTGCATCTCAATAAATTAGAATGTCGTGGAAAAGTTCATTTATTTCAGTAATTCAACTCAAATTGTGAAACTCGTGTATTAAATAAATTCAGTGCACACAGACTGAAGTAGTTTAAGTCTTTGGTTCTTTTAATTGTGATGATTTTGGCTCACATTTAACAAAAACCCACCAATTCACTATCTCAACAAATTAGAATACTTCATAAGACCAATTAAAAAAAAACATTTTTAGTGAATTGTTGGCCTTCTGGAAAGTATGTTCATTTACTGTATATGTACTCAATACTTGGTAGGGGCTCCTTTTGCTTTAATTACTGCCTCAATTCGGCGTGGCATGGAGGTGATCAGTTTGTGGCACTGCTGAGGTGGTATGGAAGCCCAGGTTTCTTTGACAGTGGCCTTCAGCTCATCTGCATTTTTTGGTCTCTTGTTTCTCATTTTCTTCTTGACAATACCCCATAGATTCTCTATGGGGTTCAGGTCTGGTGAGTTTGCTGGCCAGTCAAGCACACCAACACCATGGTCATTTAACCAACTTTTGGTGCTTTTGGCAGTGTGGGCAGGTGCCAAATCCTGCTGGAAAATGAAATCATCATCTTTAAAAAGCTGGTCAGCAGAAGGAAACATGAAGTTCTCCAAAATTTCTTGGTAAACGGGTGCAGTGACTTTGGTTTTCAAAAAACACAATGGACCAACACCAGCAGATGACATTGCACCCCAAATCATCACAGACTGTGGAAAATTAACACTGGACTTCAAGCAACTTGGGCTATGAGCTTCTCCACCCTTCCTCCAGACTCTAGGACCTTGGTTTCCAAATGAAATACAAAACTTGCTCTCATCTGAAAGAGGACTTTGGACCACTGGGCAACAGTCCAGTTCTTCTTCTCCTTAGCCCAGGTAAGACGCCTCTGATGTTGTCTGTGGTTCAGGAGTGACTTAACAAGAGGAATACGACAACTGTAGCCAAATTCCTTGACATGTCTGTGTGTGGTGGCTCTTGATGCCTTGACCCCAGCCTCAGTCCATTCCTTGTGAAGTTCACCCAAATTCTTGAATCGATTTTGCTTGACAATCCTCATAAGGCTGCGGTGCTCTCGGTTGGTTGTGCATCTTTTTCTTCCACACTTTTTCCTTCCACTCAACTTTCTGTTAACATGCTTGGATACAGCACTCCGTGAACAGCCAGCTTCTTTGGCAATGAATGTTTGTGGCTTACCCTCCTTATGAAGGGTGTCAATGATTGTCTTCTGAACAACTGTCAGATCAGCAGTCTTCCCCATGATTGTGTAGCCTAGTGAACCAAACTGAGAGACCATTCTGAAGGCTCAGGAAACCTTTGCAGGAGTTTTGAGTTGATTAGCTGACTGGCATGTCACCATATTCTAATTTGTTGAGATAGTGAATTGGTGGGTTTTTGTTAAATGTGAGCCAAAATCATCACAATTAAAAGAACCAAAGACTTAAACTACTTCAGTCTGTGTGCATTGAATTTATTTAATACACGAGTTTCACAATTTGAGTTGAATTACTGAAATGAATGAACTTTTCCATGACATTCTAATTTATTGACATGCACCTGTATATCAAAACTTAGTTTTTGATTAGTAATATGCATTGCTAAGAACATAATTTGGACAACTTTAAAGGCGATTTTCTCAATATTTACATTTTTTTGCACCTTCAGATTTTCAAATAGTTGTATCTCTGCCAAACATCGTCCTAACAAACCATACATCAATGGAAAGCTTATGTACTCAATCTCAAAAATCTCAGTTTCAGAAAATTGACCATTCTGAATGGTTTTGTGGTCCAGAGTCACATTTGCAGGAGGCCAATCCTCACTCCACGCCCAAACCTGTTGATATCAGTAGAGCAAAATATAGTTTGTGAGCATTGTATATAGTTACGAGCATATCAAAAGTCCTTACAAATGTGTTTCACCCGTGTGTTTGTGATGGGATTATACAAAATTGGCCCCTGCGCGCATAGTTAAGCCTCTGCTAGGCGTGCGTGCGTGCGTGCGTCGTGAGGGAGGTGCTGCGCAGTCGGAGACTCTGACCTGAAACTCGACTACATGCGGCACATTCATGTGGAATACTGACTTTAAATGGGACTTCAGAAATTCAATAAAGAAATAAACAACAACAACAACAGTTCCGTTCGGCGGACTGAGAGCAGAAGATAGAGGAAAATGTTCGGTCTGTGAAGAAACAACTGCTGTGGACCGCTGTTATACAGGTGAGAACAGACGCACACAAACACGTACAGGTAAATTCAGACAAGATTACAGTTAGGACTTATAAAAGCCAAAATAGACATAACATGTCGAAATGATTGACTTTAAAATCGAAAATAACTTACTAGCCTACATGATACGAATGTCGTTATTTTTGATAGGTCTGTTGTTCACCTGTACCATCTTTATTAAGGCAAATAAAAGATTTGTCGTTTTATTATTATTAGTTACAATAAATAATTAAATTAATACGAATATCTGTCTTTCTGTCCAAATCTCTAAAGGGAGAGTTAACCCAAAAAATTGAATATTTTGTCATTTTCTCGGGTCTCATGTCTGAATTAAAGACTTTTTGAGATCGTATCCATACGACACCTGGATGTCTCCAAAAAAAAAAAAATACCCTAACTTTATGTGCCATTATCTATCAGTCATTCAATAGTTATGTGAGAGAAGAAAATAACTGAATTCATGTCGTTATTCGCTGAAAACATTCTCGAGTAAGATATGGTGCACATCATGAAATTGAGTTATGACACATTTGAGAACTGTTATGTTTTTATCATTGTCCTACAACCTGCGTCATATTTGATCTGAGAGGATTTGCTGTAAATAGTCTACTTAAATTTCAGTCTGTTCCTCACATAAAGCTTACAAAAATACACTTACAAAAATAAGCTACCCGAGCTACTAATGGCAAATAAGCCATTAGTCTGTGAAAAATTCCTCGTAATGATAAGAGTATCAGCATAGGCAACTCAGAGATCTAATGTATGCACACACACAACTTATTTGCTGTTTACAGTACAGTGCCTGTACAGAAGCATTGTACTGTGCCTTTAGGATGTTGACTACACCTTTAAAATCACAGTTTTCATCAAGAGAATTAAACAGTTTAAATATGTCTGAAGGAAAACAACATTTTCCTTTTTTTATCATATACGTAGCATGGTAGCAATGTTTTTTATTTTATTTTATTATTATTTTTTTTGCTAAACCATTTCTAAACCATAGGGGCATAGCCATTATTTCAAAAGTGAGGGGTACATAAATGTCAAATGTAATACCTTCTTTTTGTATTATTGACAGGCTTTATTTTTTCTTATCCCTTACATTTAATTGGCTAAGAAATCAAATACACTGCTGGACAATTACCAATAATTTATATTATTAATTAAATATGTAATAATATTGAATATGTAACGTCTAAAGACATATTTTTCATCAGCACCTGAACAATTAATACTAGCACCTATTCTATTTGTGTGTGTTTTTTTTTTAAATTTGTTTAATAAACAACCCTTTTCTGTGTGTACTGTGCTATTGCTTTTATTGTTCTCATTTGTAAGTCACTTTGGATAAAAGCATCTGCTAAATGATTACATTTAAATGTAATATTTTTCCTATATTTTCCTAATGGCAGCTTTATGGTTTGTTTATATACTACACCTGTTTTCAATTTTTATCACAGAATAAGGCAGAAAATATATTTCTATAGGCCACTGTAATAAATGCTATGTCAGTTAGCTCTGCATTATTCAGATACTTTATTTATTTATTTATTTATTTATTTATTACCTGGAGATGACACACAAACCATATATTGTCGCATTCTGCATGTACTGTCTTTACTTTTTTATTCCGGTTAGCTACAGTGATAGCTGGCTGTCTTTGTACATATTAGGGCTTTCCTGGCACGTCTTGGACTTTCTGCGGGAGAGCACCCTCAGGCTCCCAGTATGAATGAAACATACACTGCTCAATGTTCTCATCTTCTCATCAAAAAATAAAAAAAAAGTAACGCCAGTTGTTTTCCCATGTATTGACTGACAGCATTCCTGTCCCCATGTTGAGAGAAATCCGAAGTAAGTGCAGAGGTGTTGTGTGTTTTGTGTGAACATGATGATTATTGTAGTTCTAGATTAAATATGCATTTACTCATCTCACTTGCACAAAAACAGATTCAGTATTTCTCAAAATGAATAAAAACAGTGAAATGCAAACCTGCAATAATTAAATATGCTAAATAGCACAAACATCAATTTGAGCACCAATCAAGTAGTTTGTCAATTACTTATTTTAGTTACTCTTAATGCTGCTTATATCTTGCATGTGGTCTGTAGACAAGATACCTGAATCAACAGAGACGGACTGTAATTGTGTCTGGATTGGACTGTACTACTGAGCTGTTGGTCAATTACGAAAAGTGTTAAATTAGGGCAATGATAGCATTGTGTCATAGTATGGAAAGTTCAAGTGTGGGTAGATCTAAAGTCCAGTCATAAAATGGATGTGTTGTCCAAAAGTGAAATGCTTTTGAAGGTTTCCTGCAGTCAGAAAGAGTTTAGTCTACGTCTGATGCATATTGAAAGCACAATATGACAAGCTGATGTCAGATCTTTGAAACATAATCTATTTGACATAAACCCATCCCTAAACTACCCATTTAATCAACACAAACTGAGATTACTCAAATGGTCTCTTCCTGTCTTATTAGGTCAAAATAAACTGCAATGTGGACCATTACAGAGCTGTTTATTCAAAGGTCTGACTATACGAGACTAGGAAGAGTCTGACGTTGCACATCTGTAATTGGTGTCACGAGGAACGCATGATGTTTATGAATGAAGGAGAGAAAGAAGCTCAACGTAGGATGGTGTGGAGTCTGAAACAGAGAGAAATCTTGGGTTTCATAAATGAAACATTGGCTGATATGCAGCAGGTTCATCCCTTACTGTTCAGGTACAGTTACAGGAGGAGAAACCCTGGACGCGTCACACCGGATTCACTCATGGATCTCACCCTAGACTTACCCTGCCGATGTCCTCGCTGTGAGTAACGGACCAGCCGTTACTTTAATGTCTTTTATTAGTGTTTATGTTTTTACCTGGTTCTTTCTCAAAGAAGTAGTTCATCCAAAAATATAACTTTTACTCACCCTCAGATAAAGTTTTTTTTCTGAGCCTTATGAAATCATAGGACAGCTTTGTGTGTAGAACAAAAGACTTAAATTTCAGGTTTTCCATGCACAAAGCAATGATTTCACTACAAAAGACATGCAAGCACCAGTTGTAGTGTTTCATTGTATTAATTTAGGAGAATTAATATGTTAAAAAAATTAACATTTCTTCTTTTTCAAAAAAATAAAAATAAATAAAATAATAATAATAATAATAATAAATATTATTTTGTGTAACATGGAAAAAATTGCAGCATTTGAAATGATTAATGACAGAAGTTTAATTTTTGGATGAACTATTTAAACTCTTTTTACTCGTCTACTAAAACTGACATGCAAAGGTCGTTCATTGCACTTCATGGTTGAGGAATTATTTATCAGTTGTGGTTAGTTTCTGGTTTTGCATGAGCCCGCTGCTGCTTTTTTGGGTTGAGGTATAATAAAGTGCTACATAAACAACACAGGCCTTCAGCGCTCAAATCTGCTCAAAACCAATAGCTCTGATCCTTTTAAATGTGACCGACAACATTATGTGACAGAATATTAATTCATATTGGAGTCATTTTTGATGCCATTTTAACTAAATATATTTAATAATAAGTTACAAAGTGATTTTAAAAAATGAAAAAAAAAAAAAATTGTGGCATGGAGAAGTTGTTACAGATATTTTTTCAGAGAAGATTTATTTCCAAGTATGAAAGGAGCCCAGATCAGAATTGAAATTCATGATTTTTTACTCATTTTTATTCAGTCAACAGATCTTAATTCACTAATTAGATCTGAGTCTTAAACAGATCAGAGTCTTAATTCACTAATTAAGTAAAGGTTTTGTGAAGAACTCTTAAAAATAAAGGTTCCTAATTTTTATAGCAATGATACAGAAGAACTATTTTTGAATCCCCCAAAGAACATTTCACATTTTCTTATTGTAAAGAACCATTTAAAAATCTAAATCTTTTTTTTTTCCACTATAAAGAACATTTAGTGAAATGGTTCCATGCATGTTAAAGAAACCATAGATGCCAATATAATGAAGGTTCCAAAAAAGAGTTTTTGCAGTGATGCCATAGAAGAACCATTTTTAGTTCCTAAAAGAACATTTCTGTGAACAGTTTTAAAAAAAAACATTATTTTCTTAGCGTGAAGAACATTTTAATAGTCTAAAGAACCTTTTTCCACTATAAAGAACCTTTTGTGGAATGGAAAGGACTCAGGGATTTTAAATTTTTAAATGTGCTAAAGAACCTTTATTTTTAAGAATGTAAATATCTTTATTTTGGTGTATGGTTGAAGTTTTAACACATTCTGTATGTCGATGGATCAGACACAGCTCAAGTCCATACTAACTGGCTTTGACTAATGTAACTAGCATATTCCTCCACTTTCCAGGTCACTGTGGTTTGCCCATCCCAACATGTTCTGTAGCCTTTCCACACCTCTGTTCCCAGACTGTAACCCAACCGGTAATAAATCTCTTTCTGTGTCTTCAGGTGGTGAGGGCATCTTCAAGATGAACAGCAACTGGAAGACCACCAAGGTGCTGGGATTGCTGATGTTAGCCAACCTCCTCATCTACGTCGTGGTGGAAGTGTCCCGAAGCTACGGGCAGGGCCGAGACATCTACAATCGACGGAAACTGACACCCAAAAAGTTCTGGAAGAAGCAGGAGATCAGTCCATCGTTCTGGAATCGCGAGCAGGAGCGTCTCGATGACATTTACTACCTGCCGCTTGCAAATGGCAGTGAGGCCCCTCGTTACTTCCGGAGAATCCCACATTGGCTGAATCACACGAGTCCTTGCAAGCAGGACAGCAGGGTGAAGACAGAGATTGAAGACTTTAAGTCCCTACCGCAGCGATTCCAGGACTTCTTGTTGTACATGGGATGTAGGTCATACCCTATAATAACGGATGCACCCAACGTTTGTTCAGAACCGCCGTACCTCTTGCTTGCAGTAAAGTCCATCGCGCCACATTTCGACCGACGGCAGGCCATCCGGGAATCATGGGGCCATGCTGGGATCCTCGATGGCCGCCGCATTGCGATGGTATTCCTACTTGGCAACACAGCAGCATCGGACCACTTTCCAAACTTGTCGGACATGGTCAAACATGAAGCTGCATTGTACGGTGACGTCCTGCAGTGGGATTATCGAGACTCGTTCTTCAATCTCACCTTAAAGGAAGTCCTCTTTCTGGAGTGGTTTGGGACTCACTGCGCTTCTGCCAAGTATGTGTTCAAAGGCGACGACGACGTTTTTGTCAATACACGGCAAATGTTGGCTTACCTAGGCAACTTTTCTGTGTCCAAGACACAGGACCTTTTCGTTGGCGATGTGATCACCAATGCTGGACCACACCGGACCAGACACCTCAAGTATTACATCCCCGAGAGCGTGTTTCGGGGAGTTTACCCTCCATACACGGGTGGCGGAGGCTACCTGTATTCTGGGAATCTGGGGTTGCGTTTAAGAACGATCTCACGTCTGGTCATGTTGTACCCGATAGACGACGTGTACACTGGGATGTGTCTGAAGAGACTGGGACTAGTACCGGAGAAACACATGGGCTTTAAGACCTTTGACATTGAGGAGAAGCACAGAGAGAATCCTTGTGCTTACAAAAGTCTGATTCTGGTCCATCCCAGGAGTCCACAGGACATGATAAAGATCTGGTCTTGGATTAATGACCCTAAAGCGAAATGTTACATCGCACCTACACTGGACACGAAGGGTGCAAGGCGACGCAACAAAAGCAAATAGAGCCCAATGACAGTAAAACTGATGCCCTGTTCTATTAGTGATGTACAGCTAACAAAAATGTGTTCTAAAAACGTTTTGCTAATGTTCCCATTAAGTTATAAAAACGTTATTTCTGAATGTTCTCTGAACATTCACAACATCCAGTTTTTAAAAGGGTTTATCCACCTTATTTTTCAATGCGGAAGTAAGCCGTTTTCTGTGAATGTGCGAGACTTCTGGTTCATTAGCCGTGGTAGGGAAATAATGAGAAAAATAACAAAGTTCAGTGAACGGTAAAACTGTTTGCACTACAAACCAGTGTGTTCATAATTAAGATAATACATTAAAATAATATGGTAAGATATACCATTTTGCAATATCAAGCAGCAAAACAAGCTGTTTTGTACAGCTGGAAGTGAATGACACCGGAAGCCAGTCTCATAAAATTTATAAATGGCCGCACCCATTCTTACTGGAAAAATAAGGTGGATAAGCATTGCTTATACAATCGTTAAGGGAACATTCCATTGAATCAAACATCATAGGAATGTTACTTTTGAATGTTCTCTGAACATTCTAAAACAAGTTGTAACATTTAAAAAACGTTAGATGAACTTCCAGTTTAAACATTTCAGTAAAAAAGTTCCATGAATGAAATCATGTTTCTGTGCTAACATTTTGAGAACATTATTAAAGACCTGAGAACTTTGAACAAATGCTCTATGAATGTTACCAGAAGAGAACCTTGCTAGAACATTCTGAGAACATTCCCTGTTAGCTGGGTCCACATACTTGCGCCACTTCTTTCACTTTGACGCAACGAATCACGATTATTTACTCAAAATGAGTTATATTTGATGCACTATGATGCATGTTGACATAAAGAAATCAGGGTGCATTTTCATAACAGAAAGAGCAAGACTGGTGTGTTTGTGTATTTTTAAGTTGTTTTAATTTATGTTTGCATTTCTGTGTGTAAAACTATAGCTGAGCTGTCTGACTTCTCTTGAATTAAACCTCTATATACTCAGGAACCTGCTGTTTGATCATTGGCCAACTACACTGTCAACACAAGGATAATGATAGAAGTTTTATTATTTAATTTGTATACTGTTTGTGTAAGTAAGCTGTGACCTTTGCACCATTGTTGTAGGGCAACATACTATAGGACACTTACAACACACACAGTGAATTGAATGAGCCTCTAAAGTGCAAAGTCAAAATCCAAATCAATTACTGTATAAATCTCCATGGAAGATGAGCAGAAAGGACGAGATTCCCATGTCATATTTTAAGTTAAGTTTAGTAATTTGTTCAATATGAGTGCAGATTTGTGATTATGGATAAAATGGAAAATTGTCCTGAAAACACAGGAATAGGCTTGATAAGTGAAACTCGTCTTTATCATTACAGTCAAGCAGTGTTTTGTATATAAAGTTATATCTATGTTTGGGAGTGAGTTTTAAGTGTATGATCACATAATCCATTCCCTCATGATTCATTTTCAAAACTGAGGTAATTTGTTTGAAATTTTACGTTTTATTTGCTAAAGCAATATCTTAACATGAATAAGCATTGAATTGCTACTATATTTACAAATGCTTTTTACTTTATTATTACATTATGATTAGTATTTCTCCTTCCATTTCTAAAAGCAGGCATAATTAGGTATATTCAGGTGCATGTCAATAAATTAGAATGTCATGGAAAAGTTCATTTATTTCAGTAATTCAACTCAAATTGTGAAACTCGTGTATTAAATAAATTCAATGCACACAGACTGAAGTAGTTTAAGTCTTTGGTTCTTTTAATTGTGATGATTTTGGCTCACATTTAACAAAAACCCACCAATTCACGATCTCAACAAATTAGAATATGGTGACATGCCAGTCAGCTAATCAACTCAAAACACCTGCAAAAGTTTCCTGAGCCTTCAAAATGGTCTTTCAGTTTGGTTCACCAGGCTACACAATTATGGGGAAGACTGCTGATCTGACAGTTGTCCAGAAGACAATCATTGACACCCTTCATAAGGAGGGTAAGCCACAAACATTCATTGCCAAAGAAGCTGGCTGTTCACAGAGTGCTGTATCCAAGCATTTTAACAGAAAGTTGAGTGGAAGGAAAAAGTGTGGAAGAAAAAGATGCACAACCAACCGAGAGCACCGCAGCCTTATGAGGATTGTCAAGCAAAATCAGTTCAAGAATTTGGGTGAACTTCACAAGGAATGGACTGAGGCTGGGGTCAAGGCATCAAGAGCCACCACACACAGACGTGTCAAGGAATTTGGCTACAGTTGTCGTATTCCTCTTGTTAAGCCACTCCTGAACCACAGACAACGTCAGAGGCGTCTTACCTGGGCTAAGGAGAAGAAGAACTGGACTGTTGCCCAGTGGTCCAAAGTCCTCTTTTCAGATGAGAGCAAGTTTTGTATTTCATTTGGAAACCAAGGTCCTAGAGTCTGGAAGAAGGGTGGAGAAGCTCATAGCCCAATTTGCTTGAAGTCCAGTGTTAAGTTTCCACAGTCTGTGATGATTTGGGGTGCAATGTCATCTGCTGGTGTTGGTCCATTGTGTTTTTTGAAAACCAAAGTCACTGCACCCGTTTACCAAGAAATTTTGGAGCACTTCATGCTTCCTTCTGCTGACCAGCTTTTTAAAGATGCTGATTTCATTTTCCAGCAGGATTTGGCACCTGCCCACACTGCCAAAAGCACCAGAAGTTGGTTAAATGACCATGGTGTTGGTGTGCTTGACTGGCCAGCAAACTCACCAGACCTGAACCCCATATAGAATCTATGGGGTATTGTCAAGAGGAAAATGAGAAACAAGAGACCAAAAAATGCAGATGAGCTGAAGGCCACTGTCAAAGAAACCTGGGCTTCCATACCACCTCAGCAGTGCCACAAACTGATCACCTCCATGCCACGCCGAATTGAGGCAGTAATTAAAGCAAAAGGAGCCCCTACCAAGTATTGAGTACATATACAGTAAATGAACATACTTTCCAGAAGGCCAACGATTCACTAAAAATGTTTTTTTTTATTGGTCTTATGAAGTATTCTAATTTGTTGAGATAGTGAATTGGTGGGTTTTTGTTAAATGAGAGCCAAAATCATCACAATTAAAAGAACCAAAGACTTAAACTACTTCAGTTTGTGTGCATTGAATTTATTTAATACACGAGTTTCACAATTTGAGTTGAATTACTGAAATAAATGAACTTTTCCACGACATTCTAATTTATTGACATGCACCTGTACTATGTCGTCGTGATCAACCTGAATATTTCTGTTTTCGCAGCGCTCTCTGTCGGATCAAGAGCGCGTCACATGACATATAAATGTGCGACAGACAGGTAAACTTACCTCATTAACTACAGATATAATACAGGTGATGCTGGCGGCCTCTTCCGTTTAGTTTTTAAAACAAGCATCTGAAAATAACGTAGAAAGTTCACGAGCATTAATCTAAAATGCCACGGCGGCATTTATTGAGTACATACTGTCTTGTGATATTAATCTATTTGACAGGTTTGATGAGCAGCGCTGAGGTGAGTAACTCATCTGATGGCGGTCTGATCGCTGCACGTTTCACTCATTCTGTCTGTTTTCGGCAGACAAGCATCAGCAGGTAAACAGCTGTCAGTCCCATTTACATCAATGAAAACTTTGTGATAGACTTGCTCCTCTTGCTTTAGATTGAACATGTTTATTTTGTGTCCTCAGGGGTTTTCAAACTTTTTAAAGCAAAATTTCCAAACGTTAGTAGGCCTATGTGTAAAGACCCATTCATAATGCCTAAGAAAGATAACGAGGTATTATTAAGTGTAAAATGCTAAATTGGTTGTTATACTGACGCTAAAAGAAATCACAAAAATATTTATCATAAAATATTAAATCATAAAAATATTTTTAAAAATATTAAATCATAAAAATCTTTAGTATCTAAGTGTATATTTTGTTTATAACTAAATATAAAAGAAACATTCAATTAATAATGTATAGGACTTTCACAATAAATATCAGCAGCTTTGCAGTATGGAGAAAAAAAAATTGAAAAGATACAACACTTTAAATATACAATATACAGTAGTCAACATTTGAAGTGGATCAAAACCTTTCATCAATGTTTAGAACTTTTTTTGATCCACTTCAAATGTTGACTGCTATATATCTTCCAAGGAGGAATAGATGAATGTTTAGAAATGTTTTCTTGACAAAATTATACTCATACTTTGTTTTTATATAACTGGTTAGTATTAGCCTATTATTATTATTATTATTATTATATTTATTTATTTATATAATGTTTTGTAGAAAAATCTTGTAATTTTTCCTTTTAAAAAATATTTACATATTTTGGGGGATAAATATGCTAAAATACATGCCATCTTATTTATGTTATTAATATTTATATTGTATTTCATAAGAATATATGTTTATTAATATTATCTATTTATCTTATTTTTATTAATTTAAATCCCTGTTATTTTTCCTGGAGATAAAAATGCTAAAATGCTGTCTATCTCATGTCTTATTATATTTATATTATTTACTATGTATTATTTATTTGAAAAATTATATATTTAATATTGCTTTTATTTTATCTAATTTTTTATAATTTGAATCACCTGTATTTTTTCCTCCAATGAAAATTTTTAGATGTATTGGGAAATAAATTATTGTTCTCCTCATTATTATTATTATTATTATTATTATTATAATTATATACTTTTAACAAAATATTTTATATATAATTTTAATAGTATGTTTGGTAATTTTGGTTAAATGCTCCGTAATTTCTCCTCTTCAGTTAAAATAGTGATATATTTTGGGGGATAGATGTGCTAAAATGTCTCTCTCTCGTCAGGTGGAGGCCGTGAGCGATATGGTTCTTTGCCCTGCGGAGCTGCCATAAAGTCCTCCGCGATGACAGCGGTGAGTTCTTCTCCCCAGACTTCCTGTGCTCACACCCCCCTGTGTGGTGCAACTGGATCCTCCAGGTGCCTCCTGGGAAGCGTCTGGAGCTGTACCTGGAGGACCTGACTCCCTCAGACGCTCGTCAGCCGAAGAGCGATCAGATCCACCTGGATGAGTCTCCGGCGGCTGTGAGAGAACAGAGAATCCTGGAAAGGTGCTGGAGAAAGGCCAGATACACCTCTGTGTCCAACACGGTTCAGGTGGTGCTGCTCATCAATGGGAACCGGCCTGTCCCGTACAGGGGCTTCTATGGACGCTTTAAAGCTTTCGGATCCCTGGATTCTCCCAATCCCATGTATGAAGGTGAGTGAATGTTTTTAGTTTTTTCTAAACTGATGTGTAGAAGTTAGGGATGTAACGATATTAAATCTCACGATATGATATCACGATATGAAGTCCACGATACAATATTTACTGCAATATTTTAAAAAATGAAAAGTTAAATTGTTCTGTCTAATGCACTTTGAGAGTTCATAATTAAGAGCTGCAACCCATGTTCTTAACTATGAAAACTTAAGTCAGAAAAAAGTGAATTGACTTGTACCTGAGCTTTAAAGGAACTTTAAATTTGTGATGCACTGATATTCAGTCTAAATTACATTCACATTCATATATATATATATATATATATATATATATATATATATATATATATATATATTACTTACATTTTAACATCATTTTCATGAAAATTAAGCACAATTAACCTTAACTTAATTACTGCATAAAATGGTAATACTACTAATAGTATTTCTATTGATTGACTGATTGGTCGATTGATTTATTGAACCGGACATTTTAATTTTATCTAAGCTTTTCTTCATTAACTTTTGTTTTTATTTCTACAGAGAAAACTCACTACCAGCAAACCTTACGAAATGTCACCCACAACAGGCATTTTCCTGGGGGTGAGAAGTGCTTTCAAACACTAACACGTTAACCTAATAATTCAGATACCAATTACATTTCATTTTTACAAAAATTGAAGTTTTAGGTTACACTATAGATGGCATCCCGCATACATTCTGAAGATGTCATATCATCCGTCCAATCAGAGCTCTTGTTCGAGGTGAGTGTCGAGGTCAGTCTGGAGCCTGAACATCATGAAGAATCCTCTTCCCTCAGATCTGCTCTAGAGACCATGATGAGGCTCAACATTATGATCCCCTTAATAGATGTTCCAAATATTGTTGTCAATTGAGCAACTTAAGGGCTCAAAATTGGTTTACAGATACAAGAAGTGCTTGGACATCTCACTCCAAAGAGCCTGGACTTCAAAACACTGAAAAAATAAGTATGAAGCTCACTTCCTAAAGCATATTAATTAGATTCTTCTAATTGATCTGCCAACAGATTGCTGATCAATTTGTTTCCAGGTTGAGTTCTGGTGTGTTGTTCATCGTTTGGCAGCAGATGCACAGGGATCTTCAGGCCGGGCTGCAGGGCAGAACCATCAAATCCCAAACCACTGAAACACAGGGCGTCATTGCATCTGTCTCTACTGAAGGTGCTCTCACACCACATGTACACTGATTTGTCCTGTGGTCTTTCAGGGTCCTCTGTATTTACAAAAACCTTGCTCTGGCCGCATGCTAGTCAAAGACACCCCTCTCTCTCTCTCTATATCTCTCTATCTCTATCTCTCTCTCTCTCTCTCTCTCTCTCTCTCTCTCTCTCTCACTGCAGGATTACTGCTGTGTCAGGACCTTACTGAGGCATAACTAAGGTCAACCCGAGGCCAGTTGCGTAAACTACTTGGATTACATTTTATTTTATTTCTTTTTTTTATTGCAGTTTTTAAATTTTAGAATGAGTTTTTATAATACTTTCCTTTAATTTGTATGTTTTAGTAATTTTGTTGTGTATTTGTCATTATTATTTTGATTATTATTATTTTAAAATGTCTATATAGTTTGTTAATTTAGTACTTAATGGCTTTGTTTATGCAGCTGGCCCCCACCAGTTTCATAAAATCACTCACTATGTCCACATCAATTTAATTTAATATCACTATTTAATATTACTATTAAATATACTATTTAATATTAATTTAATTTTTTACGTTTTTTTTAAAATGAACTAGCGGGACGCTTGGTGCTCTTTTTTTTGTCTTTTTTCTCCATTACATATTTTAGTAATCATCTTAAATTAGATATCATTCAATAGCTTAACAGGCAAATTTCATCCTGTGAAAACAGTTTTTAAAACAGACATTGCATTGCCATGGAAATAAAATATTTTAACTACTTTTATCGGGCTCCTCTTAGTGGGCGGTGTCAAGTGTCATATTACAAAATTTACTACAATATTTTATCAAAACTTTTTTTCTAATCTTGACAAAACACATATTGTTGGAAAGGCCTGAGTCTCAAGATTCTATATTTGGTGACTATTTTGTGATATAAATTATAATGTGACAAATTTATACATTTGTGACAGGAAAAATTCAGTGGAGTTTGGGTGTCACCCAATGGCTATTTATGGTATGAGATCTCACAGGAACCTCAGTTGAGATCAACTTAAAATTTGTAACATAATTTGGTTAGACGGCTTTGATTTTATAGCAATTTTAGATTAAAATATTTATTTTGTATGTAGTCACGCGCATCTCGTCATGCGCGTGACTACATATGTATGTATGTAGTCATGCGCATCTCGTCAGTAAAGCCAGTTCTGTGATTAGAAATAAATCTCCATCACCTGTTTTCAGATGGAGTGGCATTTAATACACAGAGCCATAGTTCACTGACAAGCTGTGCAATATCACGTTCACTATCGCATGCAATTCATCTGCGATTGAGTGTGAATTGCGTAGCTTGTCAGCTAACTACGGCTAAAATGTATAAAATAATACACACACACAGACACACACACACATATATATACACACACATACATACATACATACAGTCATGGCCAAAAATATCGGCACCCTTGGTAAATGATCAAAGGAGGCTGTGAAAATTAATCTGCTTTGTTAATCCTTTTGATCTTTTATTTAAAAAAATTCACAAAAATCTAACCTTTCATTGGCTAATAAGAATTTAAAATGGGGGGGGAAATATCATTATAAAATAAATGTTTTTCTCAAATACACGTTGGACACAATTATTGGTACCCTTAGACGTATATTCCCATTCATATTCACAATTTTGAGCACTCCAGGGTGATTATGAACATGAAATTATCCAGCCATGGCTTCCTGTTTCACAGAAATATAAATAGGAGGGAAAACAAAGGCCAGATTCCCTTAATCATCCATCACAATGAGAAAAACCAAAGAATATATTTCTGATGTGGCGCAAAAGATAATTGAGCTTCACAAATTAGTGAAGTGGCTTTAAGAAAAGAGCTAGAGCAGTGGAAATTCCCATTTCCACCATCAGGGCAATAATTAAGAATTTCCAATCAACATAAAGTGTTATGAATCTGCCTGGAAGAGGACGTGTGTCTATATCGTCCTAATGCACGGTGAGAAGGAGAGTTTGAGTGGCTAAAGAGTCTCCAAGGACCACAGCTATAGAATTGCAGAAAATAGTTGAGTCTCTGGGTCAGAAAACCTTTAAAAAAAAAAAAAAAAAAAAATTGTCAAACAGCACCTACATCACCACATGTTTTTCAGGAGAGTTTCAAGAAAAATTCTCCTAGCTCATCCAAAAACAAACTCCAGCATATTCAGTTATCAGACACGACTGGAACTTCAAATGGGACTGGCTTCTATGGTCAGATGAAACAAAAAATGAGCTTTTTAGCAGCAAACACTCAAGATGGGTTTGGTGAACACAGGGATAAAAAGTACCCCATGTGTGTAATGAAATATACTGCAAAAATACAATTGATGTTGTGGGCCTATATTTCTGCTGGAGGTCCTGGACATCTTGTTTAGACACATGGCATCATGGATTCTATCAAACACCAACAGATAAAAAAATCAATAAGTGACTGACTCTGTTAGAAATCTTATAATGGGCCATGTTTGGATCTTCCAACTGTGCAATAATCCAAACACAATTATGCAGTCATGATCTTACCAAAAACACCTGTTTATCTGAATCATTTCTGAGTAGCCTATTTGTGTGTGTTTGAACAGACATCAATGAGTGTGAGACGCAAGCGGTGGTGTGTGACGCTCCTGCTGAGTGTGTGAATCAGTTTGGATCGTACTCCTGTCACTGCATCAGTGGTTATCGTGAGGTTCCTCATGGGTCAGGAGCCAGCGTTTGTGTGGCGTCTGCTGAACCTGGTAAGAGATTGATTCTCAGAAGTTTATATTGACAGGTGTGCACTGTTTTTCAACATTAACTCGAATTAGAAGGATAGTTCACTCAAAAATGGAAATTCTGTCATTACCTTTCATAACTTTGTCTCCACTCACTTTCTAGACTGTAGTTGGACATCGTCTCCCAGAATCCTCAGGGGCATTTAAACTGTCATCGGCCTGCTCGCGCTGCTCATCTTGCAGTTGCGGTTGGTGGCGTTTCTTCTGTACCATCGATACTATAGAGGCTCATTCCTTCCTCACTGCCAGAAAACGAGCTCTAGCAGTGTAGTGAAAACCGCTGGTGCGAACCCGTCCATATTCCCCCTGCCACCTCCAGCCATGAGGATTGGCAAAGACAGCCACCGCTCTCTGGACCTGCCGTTATTACGCTTCAGCTCTCTAGTGCCTCCTGATGGATTTAGAAGTAAAATACATGTAGAGAAACAGCAGTTTTGACTGTTACACAGTGTTACTCTTGTCTGAGAGTACTGTTACTAAATGCACTGCACTTCACTAGTGTGGGACTGGTCTTATTTGTACTACCCTGCTGAAAAAACAGCATATGCTGGTTAGGTATGTTTTGACACTGGGATGCTGGTTTATGGTGGTCCTTTGCTGGTTTATGCTGGTCCACTGCTGGTTTATGCTGGTCCACTGCTTCTTTATGCTGGTCCACTGCTGGTCCTTTGCTGGTTTATGCTGGTCCTTTGCTGGTTTATGCTGGTCCACTGCTGGTTTATGCTGGTCCACTGCTGGTCCTTTGCTGGTTTATGCTGGTCCACTGCTTCTTTATGTTGGTCCACTGCTGGTCCACTGCTGGTCCACTGCTGGTCCTTTGCTGGTCCACTGCTGGTTTATGCTGGTCCACTGCTGGTCCTTTGCTGGCTTATGCTGGTCCACTGCTGGTTTATGCTGGTCCACTGCTTCTTTATGCTGGTCCACTGCTGGTCCTTTGCTGGTTTATGCTGGTCCACTGCTGGTTTATGCTGGTCCACTGCTGGTTTATGCTGGTCCACTGCTTCTTTATGCTGGTCCACTGCTGGTCCTTTGCTGGTTTATGCTGGTCCACTGCTGGTTTATGCTGGTCCACTGCTTCTTTATGCTGGTCCACTGCTGGTCCTTTGCTGGTTTATGCTGGTCCACTGCTTCTTTATGCTGGTCCACTGCTGGTCCTTTGCTGGTTTATGCTGGTCCACTGCTTCTTTATGCTGGTCCACTGCTGGTTTATGCTGGTCCACTGCTGGTTTATGCTGGTCATGTGCTGGCAAAGAACCAGCATAAACCAGCAGTGGACCAGCATCCCAGCGTCAAAACACACCTAACCAGCATATGCTGTTTTTTTTTCCAGCAGGGTAGTGAGTTATATATTTCCCTGCTTCTTTGTATGTTACAAAGAAGTTTCTTTTTAGTTTATGATTTATGGAGTATTTTGGTAAATAATTGCTTTTTTTTTTTTTTTTTTTTGGTCTGTTCTTGTATTTTTGTTCACAGAAGCTTTCTCACTCTTAAAAATATAATTGAATAGAACTCAAAAGCACTTTGTGGGTTTATCGAACTAAATATGTGTTTGTTTGTGAAAGACAACATTGAGTGTGTTTGTGCAAGGCTTCTGGTGTCAGTCATTTCCAGTAATTTTAGCTGTGCAAAAAAAACAATAAATAAAGAAAAATAAATAAATAAATAAATTAGCTGTGCTGCTGGATGTTGCAAACTGGTATTTATCATAATTTAGTGTATTATCGTAATCTTAAACTGGTTTGTAGCATGGTTTTACCGTTTACTGTACTTTGTTTACCCCTAGAAAAATGAATCGGTAGTCTCGCACATTCACAGCAAACAGCTTCCTGGATGTGTTGGAAATTAATTAAACTAGTTATGTTCAGCTCTAAGATTTAATTGCTAGTTTCAAGAGTAATCTATATGAATAACGGAAAGGGCTTGGAAATTATTAGGAAACCCGTAAATTCGTTTTTTAAACAAGCCAGAGAAATTTCCCCTTAGATAGATAATATACACACCGTATTTAAACTTCCCTTTATAGTGCACTCTTGTCTGCTAACTTACTACTGCGAATAGATACTTCTCTCTACAACCTACTCTAAATTAATAAAAATATCTTTTGACAATGTTGGGAAACAAGAAATGCATTGAGAGAGTGATTTGAAATCAGAAAGATTTGCTCATTAGCGCTCACGTGCGCCCTCTGGGATTCTGGTTCAATCGTCAGTTCCTCTGCGCATGCGCAGCAATCCGAATCATTTCCGGCCGACGAGACTTAGTAAGTGTGATCCATACAGTTATTAGACTCTAAAAAATCTTTATCACATAGTATTAAAAGCCAGAAAAAGCAGCGGCTCAACGTGAAGCAATATAAACGTTGGCAGCGTCACGTGAATTGCGTCGTCAGTTGAACTGTTTGTGGTTTTGATGTCCAGTGTGTCTCGCGCGAACAACCTGTTGTGTTGTCCAGCTGATTTTCTTAAAGCATCACTTTTGGCTTATGAATAAGCTGTATTGGTCATCTAAGCGACCAGCGTGTCTGATTTGATGGTGGACAGTGTAAACGGAGTCCTGCACAGATCTTACTGGTTAGAGATTACTAATAATGCTTATTCCTAGCAGAATCTTTGCTGTTTCGCACAGTAACTTACAGAGATCAGCAGCTCATTTGGATTGAATAAAGTCTGCATTACTGATATGTGGCACTGAAGCCAGTGTTAACTGCTTGCATGAGCTGTATGCATCTAAGAAAATACATGAAAAGTGTCTGTCTTGTGTATATATCTAATCATGAATTTGGAAGCGTGCAGTTGGACTGAAATGAACTGATGCTGTTTGTGTTTCAGAGGATGTTGGGGTATATCTGGCAGTGTTTCTATTCCTCGTGTCTGCGCTTCTGGTTGAAATGGTTCCTCCGGCTGGTCACAGGAAGATGCGAGCTGCAGCGCATTTGTGCCCAATGCAAAGCTGGAGCACTGAGGACCTCACAGATAGGTGATGAGCATATGTGGACAATGTTTATATAACTTATGGGAGAACCGTTAAAGAATCATCTAACCCATTTGTAGTCAACTTTTTTTTTTTTTTTTTTTTTTTTTTTTTTTTTTGACTGAATAGTTCAAGACATTATTTGAATGGTCATACATCACTTTTGCAAACTTGTTGCTTGTCTTTGTAGAGTATTCTCTGAAGTCCTCCAAAAGCAAGGTAAGAGTGACACTGATTTCTGGCTGTTTCAGTACTTTCTTATCTGAGCTAAACATTAATGTGGAGCAGATTCTTCACTCAAGACCAGTTGATCTGATGGATAACCCTCTGTACTGCACTCTGAAGTGTGTTTGTGTTTGATCAGGTATTGCGAGCAGCTTTATCTTTGAAGGAGAATGATTTGGACGAGCATCTGGCTGAAATAATCCAGGAGAAGAGAATCAAGGAGCAGAAAGATCCTACGTGAGGCTCTCTTAACTTCATTCAGTTGGGAAAATAAACTTGAACATTTTGCAACCTTATTCTGCAACAGTGACACACTGAGTCTCATGACTTGGTCTGTTTTTTTTTTGTTGTTGTTGTTTTTTGACATTACTGAGCTTTCTCACCACACTAGGTCCAGTGAAATACATTAAAAGGGATATCTAATTTTTTTTTTTTTTTTAGTTTTTTGAATGTATTATAAATATTTCTCTATTTTCTTTGTAATAGCATAAACGGTCATTTTTCCGATTAGAGGAACCATAATTTTGACCTAGTAGCCTCTTGCCAATTTGTTGCACAATGTTTATCTTAGATTTTTTAACAATAAATTTGTTTCATTAAATAAAAATTACACATTAAAATAACAATACTCATTAATTTGGAGCAAGTTTTCAAGGGAGAAATTAAATAAAAACTCAGAAGCTACAAGATCACATTTCAGCATATTAAAATACACCTGTCATTACATAGTGTAAAAAGTCCCAATCAAAGAAATCCAAATATAATATGATTTATGTAGGATTAATAATAATGTAGAAATCTAGTTTAAAAAAATCCAGTATCAATTTTCCCTAATTAAAACCAAACCGAAATATATATTAAAACATTTTTAACAAATATAAAATATTTTTACATTTATTTATTATATTAAGTATTTAATATATAAAAATCTGACATGCATAAATGTAAATAAATACATTAGTACTTGAATGAACATTAATGGTAATAGTGCATTATTAAATCAACTTATTAACCTGACACCCTTTTTACTACTGTTTCTACTGGCTAGTCAAGAAGCTTGTCTATTAACTTCACAGTTTTTATTTTCACAGTTGATTTGTTTTGTTTATAGCATGTATTCAAGGTCTGACTGCAGTTTTACATACAAAAATGTCTCTTACAGGTTTAAGATGAATCTCCGTCAGTGTTTGTTACAAATCAACGGATATAACGAGTTGTTTGAGGCGGTTGAGGAACTAAGAAAACAGGTGTTTGACTCAGAAAATAAAGAACATGAGAACATGCTTCTGAAGGTGATTTATCTCATTTTTATATCTCAGCTGAAGATGATTGAGCTTCAGAGGTTTTGAGTTCTGTTTGTTTTCTGTCAGTTGTGGAACTTGTTAATGCCGTCAGTGAAGCTGGACTCGAGGGTCACTAAGCAGTGGGGAAACATTGGGTTCCAGGGCGACGATCCGAAGACTGATTTCAGAGGGATGGGGATGCTGGGACTCACAAACCTCCTGTAAGTGCAACTTTTCTGCTTATGAGAAGATGACGCTTCATTGCTTCCCTGATGTGTTTAAGTTAAAGTTTTTCTTTGGCCAGTTTTTTCAGTGAGAATTACACAGATGCAGCCCGGCAGGTCCTGTCACATGCAAATCATCCCAGACTAGGGTGAGTCCTCACTGATTTATGTCATATTTAGTGATTCTTGGCATCATAACTGATACAATTAGTAAAAGTGCTCCTCATCATAGCATGCTTTGTGTCGTTGCAGGTACTCGTATGCTATAGTGGGCATCAATCTGACAGAGATGGCATACAGCTTAATGAAGAGTGATGCTCTGAAGCTTCATTTCTACAACACAGTATCTGGAAAACCCCAAATGCAGCACTTCCATCAGCTCTACTGTGAGTAAAAAAAAATAAAAAAAAATAAAATAAAATATAAATAAATAAGTGAAAACAAACAAACATATATATATATATATATATATATATATATATATATATATATATATATATATATATTATTTTTATTTATTTATTTTTTCACTTATTTATTTATTTGAGCAATATGTATAAAGAGTAACCATAAAAAAAAAAAACCAATATGTATAAAGAGTCTCATAAAATCTGTGAAGATCACGGTTCGATCAATTCCAAAATTAATAATTACATTTTGATTTAAGGAAAATAAAGCCAAATATTACAACAGTAATATTGTGATTTTTGCCTCGTTTTCATTTTCTTACTTTTAATGTGAGAAAAAAATAATATATTACCAATATGTTAATAATAATTAATATTAAATATCAAAAATATTACAATTATTTTTAGTAATTATTGGTTTATTATATTATTCATTTATTATTATTTATGATTGATATTAAATGTTTATATAATAGTATATTTAAAAGTATAAAATGTTAAATATTTATTTTTAGTATGTATATAGAGGTGCATCTCAATAAATTAGAATGTCGTGGAAAAGTTCATTTATTTCAGTAATTCAACTCAAATTGTGAAACTCGTGTATTAAATAAATTCAATGCACACAGACTGAAGTAGTTTGTCTTTGGTTCTTTTAATTGTGATGACTTTAGCTCACATTTAACAAAAACCCACCAATCTCAACAAATTAGAATACTTCATAAGACCAATAAAAAAAAAACATTTTTAGTGAATTGTTGACCTTCTGGAAAGTATGTTCATTTACTGTATATGTACTCAATACTTGGTACGGGTTCCTTTTGCTTTAATTACTGCCTCAATTCGGCGTGGCATGGAGGTGATCAGTTTGTGGCACTGCTGAGGTGGAATGGAAGCCCAGGTTTCTTTGACAGTGGCCTTCAGCTCATCTGCATTTTTTGGTCTCTTGTTTCTCATTTTCCTCTTGACAATACCCCATAGATTCTCTATGGGGTTCAGGTCTGGTGAGTTTACTGGCCAGTCAAGCACACCAACACCATGGTCATTTAACCAACTTCTGGTGCTTTTGGCAGTGTGGGCAGGTGCCAAATCCTGCTGGAAAATGAAATCAGCATCTTTAAAAAGCTGGTCAGCAGAAGGAAGCATGAAGTGCTCCAAAATTTCTTGGTAAACGGGTGCAGTGACTTTGGTTTTCAAAAAACACAACTTAACACTGGAAACTTAACACTGGACTTCAAGCAACTTGGGCTATGAGCTTCTTCACCCTTCTTCCAGACTCTAGGACCTTGGTTTCCAAATGAAATACAAAACTTGCTCTCATCTGAAAAGAGGACTTTGGACCACTGGGCAACAGTCCAGTTCTTCTCCTTAGCTCAGGTAAGACGCCTCTGACATTGTCTGTGGTTCAGGAGTGGCTTAACAAGAGGAATACGACAACTGTAGCCAAATTCCTTGACATGTCTGTGTGTGGTGGCTCTTGATGCCTTGACCCCAGCCTCAGTCCATTCCTTGTGAATTCACCCAAATTCTTGAATCGATTTTGCTTGACAATCCTCATAAGGCTGCGGTTCTCTCGGTTGGTTGTGCATCTTTTTCTTCCACACTTTTTCCTTCCACTCAACTTTCTGTTAACATGCTTGGATACAGCACTCTGTGAACAGCCAGCTTCTTTGGCAATGAATGTTTGTGGCTTACCCTCCTTGTGAAGGGTGTCAATGATTGTCTTCTGGACAACTGTCAGATCAGCAGTCTTCCCCATGATTGTGTAGCCTAGTGAACCAAACTGAGAGACCATTTTGAAGGCTCAGGAAACCTTTGCAGGTATTTTGAGTTGATTAGCTGATTGGCATGTCACCATATTCTAATTTGTTGAGATCGTGAATTGGTGGGTTTTTGTTAAATGTGAGCCAAAATCATCACAATTAAAAGAACCAAAGACTTAAACTACTTCAGTCTGTGTGCACTGAATTTATTTAATACACGAGTTTCACAATTTGAGTTGAATTACTGAAATAAATGAACTTTTCCATGACATTCTAATTTATTGAGATGCACCTGTATTTATTTTATGGCAGCAAACTAGTGTTTATTATACTGATTTTATGCTGATTCAAACTTTTTTTTTTTTTTTTTTTTTTTTTTTTTTTTTAAAAAGTATTTTAATTTTATTTATTTTGCTGGATATAATAGTAAATATTGCATTTAAAGTATAATAATAGGCTTACTTTTCATTGTAAAAAGTAATCCTTTTTTTCATGTTAAGGAAAATAAAGCCAAATATTACAACAGCACAGATTTTTGTCCCCTTTTTCATTTTCTCACTTTTAATGTGGGAAAAATTATATATTACCAATGTTGTATTAATTAATATTAAATATCAAATATATTAAAATATTTTTATTAATTGTTTTATATTATTCATTTATTATTGAAATTGTTTATAAAATAATAAAATGTGAAATTTATTTTTACTATATATTTAGTATGTATTTATTTTATGGCAGCAAACTAGTGTTTGTTGTACTGAATTTATGCTAATTTAAACAAATGTTTATTTATATTTGCAGTATATTACAGTAAATATTACATTTAAGGTTCCCAAAAAGGCTTACTTTTCTTTATGTAAAAAGCAATAATTTTTTTTTCATGCCATGTGTTTCCACTGTTTCCTTTGAGCAGGTTACCTGGCGTATGAGTTCGATAAGTTCTGGTTGGAAGAGGAGCCGGAGAGCATCATGGAGTTTAATCGATACAGGGAGAAGTTTCACGACAAGGTCAAAGGTCAGCTTCAGATGCCTGAGGTCACGCTTATCATGATCATGGACCAAGAGAAGTGATTCCAGCATCATTTCACAGACAAAAAGGAAACTGCAGCAGTTGATTTTTTTTTCTTTTTTCATCATAGTTTTTAGTTGGGAAATGTACAACGTGCATGAAACTTTATTTGAATATTAATAATTAAACAACTGTACATGAAGAGTACATAGCTGGTTGTTTAGCTACATTGACCTGGTCAGGGAAAAGACTTGCGCTGTTAAGTATTACTAATAATACTTTCAAAGTGATGTTTTAAACTCTCCAATGAACAGATTGGAATTCCCTTCACACTTGAACGTTTTGGTCGTGGTCACGTGACTCCTGCTTCTTCATGTTTACCCATCTCAGGAAGTTGACGTTTATGTTCGTAAGATGTTAGGAAGTTGTTTTTTCTTCTGTATGCAGATGATTCAACCTCTTTGCATGTTAAAGTGTGTTTAAGTTGTATTAAACCCTGCACCCGTCATCGTCTGCACAATTCTTGGATGTGGCCTATAACGAGTATTTAATAAATAATCTGTTTTGTGAATATTGTTATTCAGACCTCAATTTAATTCCAAAGTACAGCATTTGTATGCACAAACGTCGATGTGACACTGTGTCATTGTCTTATTTATAAACGGTGTTTGGTTTTGAAGATGTAACTTTTTATTCCTGATGACCCGATTCATTTTATAGTGTTGGGTTCATACCTAATGTTGAAGAATAAAATTAGTGACTTGAATATTCAAATACAATGTTTGCTGCTTTTCATTATAGGTTTGGCAAAAAAATACATTTTTGAGTTTAGTAAAATAATGGATTTCTAGAAGTGGGTGATTAAATGTAATGCATGCATTCCATGTTTTCAGATTTTAGGTAAAAATTAATGCATATGTTTTCTCTCATAACTGGTCACTACTTTCAATAATTTTGTCACCTTTTTGTCCTTACTATATAATTTTAATTCATTCTGTGATATATGAATTTTTAAAAAATATATATATTCCTTGTAGTTCTTAGACAAATATGTCATTTATGGTAACATTTTTGTTTAAATGTATCTAATGCATGATGCCATAAATATTAAAATATTTAAGTAAATCATTTGAACTTTTTCCTTAAATTTATATTTGTATCAAAGTTTTTTTTGAAGAGCGATGCAAATGCATTTCAAAATCAGTGTTATTTCACATAAAACAACTTAATATGGTCATAAAATTTGCATGTATAAGCAGAATTCTGTTAAAAAAAATATTGCATGACAAAAACAAGGTTTATAAAATTTCATTTTGAATTTTTTTTAAAGAACGTCTGTGTGATTAATGCATAATACCATAAATATTTAAATATTGAATTGAATCATTTGTACTTAAATTTATATCTGCATCAGTAAACCATGTTAAGATTTTTATGAAGAGCGCTGCATATACGTTTGAATAAATATTTCACATAACTACCACAATGTAATATAGTCATAAAATCTGCATGCATAAGCAAAATGCTGTTTAAACGTTATAAACTTGCATGTTACAAAATGAGGTTTGTAGTTTTATTTTTTAATAATGCGTGATACCATAAATATTTAAATATTGAAGTAAATAGTTTTTTACTTTTTATTATTATTAGAAAGATGCATATTACTCTTATTTCACATAAAGTACACAACCTTAGTCCACAGTGAGCACAAAGACATCTGAAAGTTGTATAAAGATGTTTTATTGAAGCATATGTGCTTATCTTTATGTGTTTATAGGTTTCCAGTTACGAGGCAATCTCACGTTCTAGGTCATTCCAGGGTTATTTCTTGGATATTTAGGGTTAAATAGACATTAAGGCAAATAGTTGCTTTAAACAAAGCACAAATTGCTTAAAAAATGAGGAAACATAAATATTACATAAACATTATGTACATTAACATGTCAAGGGGGTTCAGAAGATCATTTCAATTTGTGCGTTGATGATCAATCGTTGTATTGAGCAACCTTTTTTTTTTCATAGTGGTTTACCCTGAAGGAGAAAGGATGACATGCATGATCTGTTTCTGTCAGATTCTCACTGATGCATCCCGTCCTGTTGCCTGTTGAACTTCCAGAGCGGAAGTGTGAAACTGGAAGCTCGTCATCGTCCTGTCCTGCAGAGGAGTTAGTTCCAGCCGCTCATGTGAGTCTATGAGTTTGAAAGGATTTGGGTTTGAGGTGAAGATCTACGTGGCGGCCTCGATTCTGCTCCTGGACATCATCATGGCCCGCTTGAGCTGCTCGAACGACACAAACATCACCACGTTCCAGGAGCCCAGCCGCAGGAAAGACGGCACGAAGCTGAAGGAGAAACAGAAACGTTTCGTCTGTTAGTCAGAGATCATTTCAGGCGTGACACGTTATGAAAGTTTGCTTAATTTAACAGCACTAAATAATGCTTTATCATTGGGTATGTGCCGCTCACCCCTTGTAGAAGGCGGTCGGCCCCTCTTTGGTCATCATGGTCCAGGCGCAGTTGAGGGAGCTGCGGTACTGACCGGGAGGAGAGTTCATGTAGCGCGTCTTCACCACATCCACAGGAGACGCGATCACTGTCGTGATGAACCCCGCTCCAAACGCAGACACGAAATGACACGGAAGATTGTCTGCCAGGCAAAAACACAGGCTAATGTTAGTGAAATGTTATTTATTTTATCCAACGTGTCTAGTGTAGACCAATTTTTTAAGTGTCTTTGTGTTTGTGTGTGCGTGTGTGTGTGTGTGTGTGTGTGTGTGTGTGTGTGTTCTTGTTTATGGTACATTGTGGGGACCAAATGTCCCCACAAAGATAGTAAAACCTGAAATTTTTGCCAACATGACATTTTTAGATCAAATCTAGTGTGGACCATTTTTTAAGTGTTTTTTTGTTTTTTGTTTTTTGTATTTTTATATGTATTTTTTGGTTATGTTTTATAATGTGGGTTTTAGTAATTTTATGTGTTTTTGTCATTTTATTATTCTTTTTAAAATACTTTATATATTTTTACAACATGTAATTAATGATCTATCTATCTATCTATCTATCTATCTATCTATCTATCTATCTTCTAGCAAACTATTAGCTAAATAAAAAGAAAAATGTTAAATATTAAATATTTTGTCTATTTTATTCAATTAATTAAACAGTCACCTTATTGTCCTTCCATCTGAAATGAAATGGTTTTATTTACAAATATTGTACATGATAAATTTTTTAAGAAAGTAATTTATTCATTATGTATTGTATGTAAAAGATGTGTCTAGTGTAGATCTGTTTAGTATTTATATACAATTATAGTTTTTAAATATATTTTTCATCTTATTTTTCTATCTTGTAAGTTTTCATTTTAATTTTAGTTTCAGTAATTTTATGTTTTGTCATTGTATTACTTTTCTTTTTTTTCTTTTTATAAATATTATATATTATATTGTATTTTTATATAAATGTTTGAAATATTTTGTTTTTTAAATATATTCAATTATAATACTTTAAATATACTGTAATTTTTTTCCTGAAGTCTTATGTTCTCATTTATTTTCTCATTTAATTCTTTACACATTATTTTCCAGCGTTATTATTTATATACTATTATTGATTCAATTTTTAAATTGTTTTACTTTTATTTATTTTTATTTCCGTTTTAGTCATTTTAAAACTTCAAACTTAGCCTATTTTATTTCAGTTAGTTGCCAAAGGTAACATTTCTAATATTCGTTAAAGTGTTTCATCTAATATTTATATTTGACTTTATTACAGCAATAACACTGAGTTTTATTGGTGTCAGTTAACAGTATCAATACTGGTGTCGACAGTGTCAGACACACTTTGTTCTCTGTGTGTGTGTGTGTGTGTGGAAACCTCATCACACCTTTGCCCTCGTTTTACAGGCCTTTCACTACAGAAGTGCTGATGGCATGAATTAGACAGCGAGGCCTGACCCGATCACCAGTACTATCTTATCTGGTGAAAGTGGTTTGTACTGGTTCATTCTAACACGTTTCACACTAGTTATTAGTGATGCGGGACGCTGAAGGGAGGGTGTGTAAGCTTTAGTCCAATCACAGATGCTTCTGCTGTGTCTGCTCATGGACTCCTGGCCTGATTTACAGGCTCCGGCACACGCTGGCATGTGTTCTGAGTTTTGGGAAACACTGTCTGCTGAAATCATGTTTTATGAATTTAATGATTCTGGTTCCTACCCAATAAAAATGCTAAATAAAACCGAGACTGGAAACAAAAAGAAAGGGCTCGTCCTGTTTATTGAAATCTCTCTCTGAATTGTTTAGGTTTCTGATTCTCTGAGTTTTCGTACCTGACATGAGCTTATGTTTGAGAATGGCTTCCTTGATGAGATCGTAGGACACCAGTTCAGTGCAGTTGACCAGGGCGTTCCTCGTGATGTTGGGGAGAGTTCCTGTACGAAAACACATCAGATTTAAAGAAGACATTCATTAGGGTCATCAGTGCTGCTGCAGATTAAACAAAGACAAAAGCACATGCTTCTAATGATTTACACCATTAAACTGCATATTAGACAGACAATAAATAAATCTATTTTTAAAATTCATATATTTAATTATAAGGCAAAATATGTTTTGAATATACACAAAATTTTAAAGAAATACATTTTCAAATTGAGAATATATTTAGTTTCATTTAGTTTAAATCTTCAAATGCTAAAATGTAATGTACAAAATCAAGTAAATGTACAAAATCTAAATATATTTTATTATAAATAATAATTATATTATACGTTTTATTCTTTTAATATGTAATAATTATATAATTATATATTTTGCATATGTTTTAAAATCTATTTTATATACTATATTTGTTATTTTTGCTCATTTTAAAATAATTGTAAAGATTTATTTAGCCTTTTGCTGTAGGCAATATTTAAAGGCAGCACTATTTGTCCACTAAGATGTTTTCTTTTGAACTGATTCTTGAGCAATCCCATAATGCATTACAACAAGCTCAGAGAAAAATGACTTAAATGTAATTATACAGACAAGCATCCAGTCTAATAAAAAAATAGCTATTTTTACTCAATATTTGTGCTTTGTATGCTTATTGTGTTTTACGTTACACTTTGATACAATAAGATTTTTGTTTTGTTAGCTTAGTGACATGCTAACCACTAGCTTCACATTTTGCATAACACACTAGGTTTCTGCCTACGCAGCATCCCAAATCAGTCACATTTTAGATTCGGTGTCAGTTTGGATGCTGCCATACAGGACAGCTGCATTATGTAGAAAGATAATAGCAAGACTGCAAGCTCTGCAATATTTTGGTACAAAGACTCCAGTGTCAAACGACCCAATACACTCTTAAAAAATAAAGGTTCTTTATTGGCATTAATGGTTCCATGAAGAACCTTTAACATCCATGGAATCTTTCCATTCCACAAAAGATTCTTTATAGTGGAAAAAGGTTCTTTAAAATGTTCTTCACGGGTTCTTTTCAGAACTGTTGAGTGAAAGGTTCTTTGGGGAACCAAAAGTGGTTCTTCAAGGAATCGCTGTGAACCAAAAAAAAATACATTTGGATGGTTTGTTTAAAAGAGTGCAGTAAAAAGGAACAGAAACGCACCTTTCCACAATCCTCGGAGCCCCTCGTGCTGGAAGATCTGTCTGTAGGCCTGCATGGTGCCGCTGTAGCGCCGGCCCACACCCTGCAGGTTCATCTGGGCCTGGAAGCGCACCTTCACCACATCTGTGGGCTGAGCCACAGACACGGCCAGCGCTCCGGTGGTGCAGCCCGCCAGGATCCTGATGCCCACGTTGGGGTCTGCAAGGCAAAAATGACCAATCCATAAACAACAGACCCCTACACTTTCATTCAAGAACCAGTTGTTTCTCCTTCATCCCAATATTCTCATTCTTGCTATCTTCTCTAACTCACTGTCTTTGCCGCGCATGTAGAAGCTCTTGACGTTGTCGTAGAGGCCGATTCGTATGGAAGCGAAGGCCATCTGTCTCTGAAGGCCAGCGACCAGGCCGTTGTAGAGTGAGCGCGGCCCCTCCGTTCTCACCATGGTGCTGATGGTCCCAAACACCCCTCTGTACCGGATGCCTTTAGCTGCACCCGTCGTCGCTTTCTCTCCCTGGATCTGGAAGAAAAAAGGAAACATGGAGAGACTGTGATGGGAGTAAACCAGAGAGATAACACTGCTACTGTATTACATTGTTACAAATATGTAATAATAATCAAACATTTAAAAATTATAATCCTTTTTTTTTTTTTTAAATATAATAATTTTGTTTTTGCCAAGATTTAGATTTAAAAATATCTACATAAATGCCTAACAATTACCTTTTTTTATTTAAAATAATGTTTAATAGAAATTAATATAATAGATAATATATATTATAAAACAATATTTAATATACAATAGTTCAATAGATTATTGGTGTAAAAATGCATAATAATGTATTATAATATTTAAAACAACCAAAATATATTCAGAAACAGATTATATATAATAATTTTAAATAGATTTTAATATTATAATAGATTTTTTCTTCTTCAGAAATCTTGAAAAAGGTTTTTCCATTTGAAATATTAATAACTAACAAAATTCATAAACATTACCCAGATTATTTATATAATATTCATTATAATCATAAATATATTTTTTGTGCAAAGCATATAATAATGTGTATTGTAACATTTTAATATATAAATTATTATATTTTAATATAATATAAATTATTTTATTATAAATATTTTAATATATAAACAGAATTTTTAAATTTTGAAATATCATTTAAAACACTCGTATTCAGATTATATATATATATGTGTATATATATATACATATATATATATATATATATATATATATATATATATATACACATATATATTAATTTATATAATATACTTTTTCTTTTTCAGAAATCTTTAAAAAAAACAAAAAAAAAAAACAAAAAAACAAACAAACAAAAAAACAATATACATTAACAATTTGAGATATTACCTAACAGCTATCCAGATTATTTACATAATTTTATTATGATCGTAAATTTGGTATTGTATTGTTGGTGCAAAAATATAAAATACATAATATATAATTGCATTTTAATATATTTTATGATATATAATATTATATCTATATAATTTAAAACAATCATATTGATCATAGAATATGTAATAATTGTAAAAAAAAAATTTAGAAATCTTTCAACTTTACAGAAATCTTAAAAAAGAAGGTAAACGTATCATAATAATAAATATATTATTGGTGCAAAGCACAGAAATGGAACATTTGTTGTGGCGGGATGTTGAGTTATCAGGCTGAAGTCTGTACCTGTAGCCGCACTTTTGCGGTGTCCAGAGGGAAGGTGACTAAATCAGCGATGCAGGCGGCCGTTCCTGCGCTGAGAACCTTCACGCCCAGAGGAGGAGGAACATCTGACGGCTTCAGACCCACCATACTGACAGCTAAACAACACAAACACACAGTCACTGAATTACAATGCTTCTTATAATAAAAGTCATTCTTTATTATGACTATTTTACATATTTTAGAATAACAGTCATGAAAACTTTCATAAAAACACACATGAAAGGATGAGAATCACACAGAGACCCAAAAATTTGGACATTCATCAACCAGCTGCATGAGGCGCATCTTGGGATGCTTTGAAATGATTGAAGGCATTTGCATCATGCTGCACACTTGTTGCATACAAATGCATACAGCAGACTCTATTTCTCACACATTAAAAATGTTTTTTAAGAACTTCATATGTAGGCACAGTTTATAATTGTCTACAACATTAATTTCAAGCATCTCAGCAGAAGCCTTTTGATTAAAAGTTTTAAAAACCATCAGAAATATAAATTCAAAGCTTTTGACTCCTGGTGTAAATATTTACAACATATGCAAATGTTCTCAAAGTAAAGATCAAAGTATTTCAGCTTATTTTGTATGCTATACAGGAATTAGAACTTTTGCACAATATAAATAATATGAAAAATAATACATTACATTCCAAATAAAAAATATATTGTACATGATTTTCAATTATGTTTGCATGCTAATATTATACACATTAAAAAACAATGTCAAACATTCTTTTAAAACATAATATTTCATCAAATAATTTAAAATAGTGTTTAAAAATAATTGTATTTACATGATTTGTATTTTTTAACATAATATTGTTCCATTATTAATTCTAGATGAGACACAAACATGGTGAACTGACCTGAGATTGGGTTCCTCTGTCTGATGGAGTGACAGGACGACGACTGGAGCTCTGGAGGGACGAGGACACTTTCTGTCTTTCTTTATATATCATTATCCAAGAGGGGCTTTTCCTCCTGCGCACAGGGAGGTGTTTCTCTGGGAAAGATTACTGGCCGACACAAAGTCCACCCTCCAGAACAGAGTCCAGTCCCAAACATCCCACATCCAGATAAACAAGCGCTTAGGTAACTAGTGAACATAAAGCTGAACCATTTCAAGATGCTGCTGTCATTAACAGGCACATTAACATGCGCAGCATCAATAAATGACTCGTGCGTGCTTAACAATCCCCAACCCATGAGTCTGCATGGAAAAACATTCAGCTTTAAGCAATATATTGAAGTACCAATATATAAATATATACACAGATTTAGTTTTCCCTCAATAAATCCCTCATTTGCTGCTTTAAGGTAGTTGTTGTAGTAGTTATGTTTAGGGTTAAGGGAGCTAGAATGTGGTCATGCAAAATAAGGCATTAATATGCTTTATAAAATACTAATAAACAGCCAAGTAATATGCATGCTAATAAGGAACTAATTAAGAGTGAGAATTGGTCACTAAAGTAAAGTTTTACTGAATATATCTGTTCATTGCAAACCCGAGTGCAGATGTTTATAATACAGCTACTGAAAGTGCAGATGCATTGAAGCAGATCAGAAAAGCTGTCGGCCAATAGCAGAGCCGGGACAGTCCTGCAGGGTCTGAAAGATGATTGGCCTCATGGCAGGGCGGGAAACAGTCAAATATGAACCAAATAACGAAGCTCTGAGAATGTATATGAGTTTCTGTTTAACAGATGGAGGAAAACACGTTCAGTTCAGCTGAATCATGAAGCATCAATCACTGCACGCCTTCAAATGCAATACAACCTCGACGATCCTCAACAAACATGTTCTGGACATTAAAACTAAACAAAATGCTCAAATGAAACTAGTATCATTAAAAGTCAAGGACCTTACGGGCTCTTCAGACAGATACGGTTATAAATTGAACCATTAACATCATTAAAGAACAGCTGAAGTTGAAATATGTTTTTTCTATACCACTGAACGACCAAAAAACTATAAATTCTACATTTAAATTACATGTATAAATATAAATATTAATAATAAATATAAAATAATAATATAATTATTGTATTCTACTACAATAATAATAATAATAATAATTTTTCAGACAGATATGGTTATGGGTAATTATGGATAATTTAACCATTAACATAAAATAAATAATTAAATTTACTAAATGACTAAATAAATAAAACTTATATTCAATGTAAATGTATAAATATTAGTAATAAATAATACAGTTATTATATTTTGTTATTGTAATAATTCTTATTGTTATTATCATAATTCTTCTGATAGATTACAGTTATTATATTTGTTACTGTATTATTATTATTATTATTATTATTATTATTATTATTATTATTATTATTAATCGTCAGACAGATACTGTTCTAAACTGAACCACTAATATAAAAAAACTGAACTGTCACCAGTCACCAAAAAACTATAAACGCCAAATTTATATTTATATTAAACTTAAACATAATAAATAAAAAAAAAGATAATTAAAATAAATAATAACAACAATAATAATAATAATGTAATTACATGTTATTACTGTAAAGATGAGAATAATGGTAATAATATTTCAGACAGATATGGTTCTAAATTGAATCATTAACATTATCAAAGAAGTGTTTAATTTGAGTAAAGTTGAACTATGTGATTTCTCCACTGCTGAATCACCAAGTAGAACTGCAAAGATAAAGTTTGTTTTTAAACTTGTTTCCCCGAACACTCCCCCATCTGCCATTGGTCAACAAACAGATAGTCCCGCCCCCCAGCTCATGCCATTGGTTGTTGCTGTGTCAGGATACTCAAACAAACTTTTTTTTTTTTGTAGCTAACTAAATATAAACTCTTTAAAAGAGCAATAGGGCCAATCTGTTAGATAATGGACTGATTATATAATTTTTTAAAGCAGATTTTATGACAAAAACAAGGAAGATCTCAATTAGAGTAACAAAATTAGACTTTAACCCATATTTAAAGTTTCCAAAAAACATCATGCTGAACTGATTAATATCACGTACCCAAACATTTTACTACATAAAAGCAGGAGTAAATCAACATTTGTCATGAGACTGAGTCACACTCATGAATCAGCAGATCAATGAGCTCCCTGATTTCCTGAAACAAACGTCAGAATCAGTTCACTGAAATGAAGGAAAGGAGGGAGGAGAGAAATCCAGCTGAGCGTGATTCATCTGCCTTTGTCATTTTACCATGTCAAAAATCAACACTCTGAAGACTTGAGCTTCACTCCGTGTCTCCTGAGAGTCAGGTCTCTCTCAGAAGCTCTGGATGGGACTGGTGCTGCTCTGCTGTTTATGTGAGTCAGTCGCTGGGGTGTTAGGAGGGCCGGCGCTGACGTCTGCGGCTGAAGTTCATGGAGGACTGATAACAGAACTCAACTCTACAGGTTTATGCAACTGTCAGGTTCTGCTGACTGTCCTGCAGCCCATTCATCAACCAGCGGGAACACCAGGGTAACACAAGGGTAAATCAAGACAGATATGCCAATGAGAGCAAAGACTTACTTTACATTGAATTCTGACTGGATTTTCCGATCTTGAAGGTCTTGTCCATAGTATGAATAGTAATAATAATAATAATAATAACACATCTGGGGGTTGTTACCACCTCACGTTAAACACATACAATGAATCGCATACTTGCAATGCATTGGCCAGATGCAAACTTTGTAGGACATTACAAAACATAAATGCATTAATTTTAATTAATAATAATAATAATAATAATAATAATAATAATAATTTATATGGTGTTGCAAAAATCTCATATGAAATAAATAAATAAGTTAATAAAAATAAAGGTAAACAAAAATGAACAATAAAAAGTACATAAATGTGAATAAGGAAATAGTAAAATATAAATTATAAATATAATGCAAATAATAATAATAATAATAATAATAATAATAATAACAACAACAACAATGTATATAGTTTTGCAAAAATTTCATATGAAATAAATGTTAATAAAAATAAAGGTAAACAAAAACGAATAACAAATAAAAAGTAAATAAATGTGAATAATAATGTAAATAATAATGTAAATAATAATAATAATAATAATTTATTTGGGGTTGCAAAAATCTCACATGAAACAATTTTTTTTTTAAATAAAAGTAAATAAAAACGAACAATAAATAAAAAGGAAATAAATGTGAATAATAAAAGTAAATATTAAATAAGTAAATAATAAAAAAGGAATAATAAACAAAATACATACATAAAGAAAAGGCATTTCAATAAATAAATAAATAACCTCCTGGGGTAAAGGAAGGTGAGGTATTTAAACAATAAGTAGTCAACCATGTTTTCGAAGGACTTTAACTTCATTCAGAATTTCAATCAATTTAATGTCTTAAAATTTAATATTTTATAAAAAAACAGAATTATATATTTCCAACACAGCTTCCTGTGTAATAAAAACCCACATCGGCGCATTAATGAAGCTGACAGTATTATGTTGCAACGCAGTGCTACTCCGCAGGTTGTCGAGTGTGCACTATTGCAGTAGACTTTGATTTTATTGGTTAATTCATAAACGGCAAATGTACAGGGGGTTTACTGTTTGCATTGCTAATCTATGGCACAATACTTGGATGGAGTACCAAAGATATGAGGTTAAAGATAAAACAATGCTTGATAGGTAAGCGGATAACCGGAACAGATAAACAGCTGACTTATCAAGTGCTTAGTGATGGGAAAGTGCTTTGGCAAGAGGTAAATAGGTTTATTTACAGGATATTTTGATCCTAAGAAAGTTCATTTTGAGGCTGAGAGAAGAGTTTTTGGCCGGTAATGACGTAGGACTGGCTGACTGAGACAGCGTGCTGTCATGATGTGAGTGCCAAGTCTCTGCAGTACTGGGCCGATCAGAGAACAGCGGCGTGTGATTGGACGTCTGCGCTCACACCCTCTAAACGTCAGCGGCGGAGAGACATGGCATTTCATTCAGGACACATCGCTGTGTTACAGCCCTGAACTCTGAACAACAGCAAACACAAGGCCTCAGTCCAATGAATGCAAATAACAAGAGTCTCACAGCTCTACTGGCCTCTAGTGGACAAAACACGCAACAACAGCCACATTCAGCATGACCAAGCAGAAAAATAAGGCCCCCCCACAAAAAAAATAAAAAAATAAGCTGTTTCTATACTACGACTACTGCTAATATGAGATATTAAATTTTAAATCTCATATGAAATAAATCAAATTAACGTAAAAGTGAACAAAATAATAAATAAATAAATTAATTAATTAATATATTCATTTGGGGTTAAATAAAACATAAATAATAAATAAAATGTATATAAGTAAATAATAAATGAAGATTATATGAAAAATGAAATAAGATATTAACAAAGTAAATAAAAAGTAATACAAATGCAAATAATAATAAAATTTATCTGGGGTAAAAAAATACAAAGTATATATATATAGAGAGAGAGAGAGAGAGAGAGAGAGAGAGAGAGAGATGTTGAATTAATATTCATTGTAGAAAATACATTAAATTAACATTTAACTTTAATAAACAACAAACATTTTTCTATTTTCTCAATTTTATTTCTAACTACTAACCAAAATTTCATCACCAGCTAGCTAGACACTTCTGTGACAGGCCCGTTCACACACGATAATTATAAAGATAACGATTAAGATATAGTTGTAAAAATTGTTCTCAATATTAAAGAATATCAGTCACCACAGCTATAATGATAAAGGCACAGAGAAACAATATCTTTGGAACCACTTTCAGAACGATTTTTCCAGCTGATAAACGATACAAACATTGACACCCAATCAGAATCCATCCTGCTGTAACGAGCTGGAGAATTTAAAGCGGCAGACGAGTGTGAATAAACAGACGATATTGTTCGCTGGTGTGGACGCTAATATTGTTATCTTTATAGTTATCGCTCTTGGTGTGAACGGGGCTTAAATCTTCAACCATGTTACCCAGAATGGGTAACATTTTTAAAAGTTATTTAATCTGATGTTTAAGGTTTATTGATAGAAATCACACCATGTCCACGTGTTGCAAAAATTTATAAACCTTGGGAGAAAATGTTAAATAAAACAGCGCATATGGGAGCCCCATTTCTGAGAATCCTTTCACTGACACTTAAAAAAAACACTTTCAATAGTTTTATCCCACTTTTTGTACTGCAAATGGACTGCAATACAATAAACAATAAATGAAACAGAAGTGAAGAGTTTTTGATAACAGGACAGGATATTTCCATTTAAACTTTTAATTCCTGGAAGTTATCTGAATCATTTATAGGTCGATTTGAACCATTCACATTAAAACATCAACTTAAAAACAGCAGCATGAAATAAAGTAGAAACTCATCTTTTTAAAAAAACAACAACCAAACAATAAGTTACGAGAAGGTGCACAGACATGCCACATGCCTGGTGAGAACACGGTCAAATAAAAACTGTACACAATCATAGTCTTCAACATACACTAGAAATCAGATATCAAACACAGCCGGACTGCGTCGCCTCTCAGCCGATTCATATCCCATATTTCAGCGCTGACAGGTTATGAACATCCTCACATTTTACAAAGAAGAAAAACCCAAAGTGCAGGTGCAAGAAATTGAGAGAGGAAGAGAGAAATGAGAAATCTGGGAAATTACAGATGATTTAGAAAACGTCGTTCCAACAATCCCAGACGACATCCAACGTCCCAGCATCCTTCCTCTGTCTGAGTTTGTTGTGTTAAATATCACAGACATATTTCCACACTATCCCTGTGAACACTCTCTTAAATTAAAGATCATTTACTATACTGTAAAAAACAAAACCATTCTCTTAATCTGTATTTTTGCCTTATTTCGAAGTAAAAATATCTAAATCTTCTGAAGATACTTGAGAAGTAACACCACATAATATTGCTTAAGGCTATTATTATAGAATATAATATAATGTAAAATAAATGTAAGGTTTACCTGTATACACTATTTAAAATGTTTTACATTTGGAATTTTTTGTTCTTGTTTTTAGCATAATGTTTTTTATTGGGGTCCATTCTTACAAAAAAAAAAAAAAAAAAACTATTCAATTTTCTAAAAATTTTTGCGCACAGTTTTGCTTCTCAAGTAACCTAATATTGTTTTTAGGACATTTCGAAACTTTTATTTGAACATCAAACAAAAATACAGATTAAGAACATGTTTTTTATCGCAGCACAGGACATGTTTCGCCCATTCAGGGCTAGTGAGCTATTCTAGACACAATTACTATGATAAACAGTCTAACTGTATTCGATATTATTAGTAACCATTTCTGTATATAAAGTACATCAAGCGCATTGTAGTATACAACAGGTCCTCTTAGACTTTGTACAGGTAAAAAGGTCATTGTGTCGGTCATCAGATCAAAGACAAGCCTCTGGGAAAACTCATTACTGTCCGTTCCCTAACGAGCTCACGCAAACATCAAGCCTTTGAAGCTTCCCGCTGATTTAAGAAGAGGTTTAGTTAAAGGGACAGTTCTCAAAAAATAAAAGTTCTGGCATCATTTGCTGACCTTTGTGTCGTTCCAGACCTGTATGATGTTATTTCTTAAGCTAGAATGCAAAAGGAGATATTTAGCCGAATGTCCAGGCTGCTCATTTCCATACAATGGTGAATGGAGACTTCAAGTTCCAAAAATGACATTAAAACATTGTATAAATGGCCAATAAATGTTTTAAAGTCATAAAACAGGTTTGTGTGAGAAACATGCTGAAATTTAAGTCATTATTCGCTGTCGTATGGCTTCAGAAAACTCTTTAGTGCAGTCTTATGTTATTTCATTGGACGTTTAGGTTCACTGCTAGAAAATGGTGAAATCACACCAATCAGGGCTTTTTGGGGGGTTAAACTGTTTTTAGACATGCTACAAATGTGTTGCAAAACTTGCAAACCATGCATAAAATGTAAAATAAAACATTTTGACCTTCTAAGGAAGATTTCAAGCTCCAAAATGACAATGAATGATCACAAAAGTGGCCAGTATGATTAATACAAAACATCTAAAGTCATAAAATCGGTTTATATGAGAAACGTACTGAAATTGAAGTCGTTATTTGCTAGCGTATGGTTTCAGAAAACACATTATATAGTGCACAAGTATGTTATTTCATTGGACGTTTAGGCTCACTGCTAGAAAACGGTGAAAATACATCAATCAGGTTAAAACTGTTTTTAGACAAGTCTCAAAAATGTTCAAGTGCTGCAAAAATTGCAAGCCTTGCATAAAATGGAAAAAAAAAACATCTTGACCTCCTGAGAGTGAAGATTTCGAGCTCCAAAAATGACAATGAAGCATCATAAAAGTGGCTAATATGATGATTACAAAACATCTAAAGTCATAAAATGTTTATGTGAGAAACATACTAAATTTAAGCCACTATTTGCTAGCGTATGGCTTAAGAAAACTCAATACATAGTGCATAAGTCTATATTATGTAATTTGATATTGTCAAAAAATCCTAAAGGATTCCAATAAGAAAATTGTTCTAATTAGATTTTCATTCATAATTTGGAACCATTCCAGTGAGATTCTTATAGGACTTGAAATTCCTACGACTTTTTTTTTTTTCTATTGGGATCTATTGCTGTCCTATTTAAATCATTCTCTTTTGTGTACATTGTCTCCGAAAGCCCTAGATAGGAATCTTTAGAAATGACAATGAAACATCATAAAGGTAGCCATTATGATTATTACAAAATGTCTAAAGTCGTACTGAACTTTAAGTTATTTGCTAGCATATGGCTTTAGAAAACTCACTATGTAGTGTACAAGTCTATTTTTAAGGTGCTTCTTGTCATGTTTTAGCTCGACAGAGATGGTCACCATCCGCTTTCATTGTAACTAGCATTAATTTTTCGCGAAAAAAGTCAGGTTTGGAACACAAAAGTGAGTAAATGATGCCCAAATCTTATGTTTTTTGGAAAACTACTCCTTTAACAAGGAAATACAGTTCTGAACGCAGAGGTAATAGTTTTTAGTTTAGCACGTTAGCCTGATAGCGAGATCTCGTAGTCACTGACGGACATGTGTTGGTGTCCCACCTTGCGAACGTTCTTGGCGTTGGTTATTCGCGCGGCGACCTCCACAGGCTTCTCAAAGTACTGCACCAGGGCCTGTTCGGTGAGCACCGAGGCCAGGAACTGCTCGAAAGTGATGGCCCAGTCCTTATCGATGCTGACGCTGTGAGGCAGACCGGCCCTCCCATGATGCCCCGCGCGGCCACCGTTGCGGATGAGCACCGTGTCGTCGGCGATGTCCTCGCACTGCAGCTCGTGGGAGCCGGCGCTCAGCACGGAGTAGGAAGACATGGACGTGTCGTCTTTGGTCTCGTCGTCGGAGATGAGCATGGCGGAGGAGGTGGCCGTGTCTTTGGGCGAGGCGTCCTCCAGCGGGGCCGTGCCGCAGGGGTTTGCGTCGCCGTCGCAGGGCTTGCGGCACGCTCGCTCCTGCTTACTCCTGCAGGCCGGGATGCACTCGTCCTCGTCCTCGTCGTCCTCCTCGTCGATCTTGTGAGCGGGGCTGCAGAAGAGCTTGCCCACCTCTCCAATCTCCAGCAGCAGGCTGGTGACTGTAGCTGTGGCGTGATACAGCTCCTGCTCGTTGGGGTCTTCGCTGAACATGTTATAGAGAGTCTTGCACAGCTCGATGAACTGACTCTGAAGAAAGATGAGAAAAAAATCAGTCAGTCCTTACCTGTGAATTAACAAACTTGATCTTCCGGTCTTGCGTTTTTAGTAGATAATTAATTGCAAAATGATTAAATAAATTTTTTTTCCCGGGTTTCCACATTCACGCTGTTATACACTTGGGGGCGCTATTACACATCCCCTGAACGAGTCTAGAAAGTGTCGATCAAAAACATAGATGAGGAAGACGCAGAAACGAGTGATCTCATATCTAAGCATATGCATATGAAAAATAATGTGATCATCAACAATAAACAGCATATGAATGAAAACTGCCTAATGTTACCAAGTGAAATGTCAATCCAGCAAGTGGCAAAGGACTGTGCAAGCTTTGGGGGTGCTGATGGAAGCCATCTACTGCATCTTTGCTTTGATAATAGTACTGAATATGATCCAGATGTAGTATTTGATAAAAATGCTGATTTTCTCAGCTTTTTGCTCAAAATGCTGCTTTTTTTTTATTAAGCCTACCTACATTCAAGTGTTGATAAAAAAAGAATGCTTGAAGCTAGAATAAAACAGACATTAACCAACATTTTTTTTTTGGTTAAATGTAGAGGGTCTGTTCTTTATTTTGATGTATTGCATGTTCAGATATTCATAAAACAAAATATTCTGGGGGCCATGAAATTTTAGTGAAAATTATCAAAAATGCTGGAGGTGGCTGGCAACTTTTTTCAAAAACTATATATGTGTGTGTGTGTGTGTGTATATATACGTTAAGTTTTTTGTATATGAAGTATTATATAATGTATCAAAACTGAGAAATCTATACACTTTTTACATAAGTTAAAATAAAGTATATTATAATAATAATAATATATACTATATATATGTATATATATATATATATATTATATACACATATATATCAAATTGTATTTTTTATATTCTACATATTCTATATAAAATTATAGTTTTATCTACAAAATTGTCAATTTATTAAATTACAAATTAAAATAAAAATATATAATACAATATTTATGAATGCTATATATATATATATATATATATATATATATATATATATATATATATATATATATATATATATATATACACCTGTATCACTCTATTTATCTATATATAAACATTTTGATTTTTTTTTACATTTTGCACTAACAGTTTCTCATGTTTAAGTGAACATGAACTCAAAATATCTCACATTTACTTTATTAATTCACATTTCTGGTCTCATTGTACTGAGAAGAAAGAAAAGGTTTATTTTGTGATCTTTCTTGCTCAGCCTCTGAAGTGACCTTTCTTTACATTTGATGGGTTGTGAATGGAGAATCATTTAGCTTTAATAGGAGTTACAGTCATGAAGTAACTTAGGTTGCTCTCCAGATGTACCTGGTTGAGTTTGGGCAGATCCTTCATGTTCTCTAACTTGGCTTTGGTCTCCTGGTTCCACAGACGCAGGTACGTGCGGTAATCTGGAGTGTGCATTTTCTTAACTACACAGAAGACAGAACAAAGCCTTACTGAACGCTGCACATTTAAAAACATCAGCTCTGATTCAAAGAACAGGATGTTTTCTCCCACCTTTTTCACTCTTAAATGTGACTCCTACAAACCCATCGTCCTTCTCGGCTCTGTTCTTTTGGTCGAGGCCTATCAATGAGAGGTCAAAGCATCAGTACCACTGATCACAGTTTCTGGACTCATTTTCACTGTAATTTCAGTGGAACGACCTATTTTGGATGGTAAGTGTGAGCATGCAGCAGTACCGCTGGAGGTCTCTGGGGTGATGTCCTCAAAAAAATACTGCATGGCTTCACACGCCGAGTCGGGCTCCTCCTGCTCATGGTGCAACTCTGACAACAACAAACACATTCAGCCTCTTCTAGAGCTTAGTCTATTTCACATAATAACAGTTAGAAAATACATGATACAAAACACCCTGAACATGCAACTCTACTACATTTTTGCATTATGTTGAATCTTCTATAAGGACAATTGTTTTGATTTTGGGGTTAAATTTGACCCAGACATGTTCGTGACACGTGAGTGTGAAGAAAGAAGAAAACATTCGTCTTCACTTTCATTTCTGCTTTTTATCCATGTTTCCGCTCACAAAAGAGAATCTTACAGTTACCACACATAGCACACAGCATGCATATGTGCAAAGGCAAACTAGTATGGACCAGTTTTTAACTATTAATATTATTAATTGCTAGCATAATTTGCATCATGTTAACAATGTTTTACATTTTATTTTCTCTTTTACACCCACATATTCTCACCTACCTGGAAGTACGTGAATCTTATACAGAAGTTTGAGTTTTTCCGTCAAGTCACCGTGACACAGGACACCTAAAAGAGAAAGCAAGTTAATAATTTTAAATGTGTACAAAAGCAAACAACCTCATGCACTTTATTGAGTTTGAATTTAAATTTATTTAAATCATATTCAAATATTTATTTTTTTTACCCTAGGGTCCATTTATAAATTTTTTGGTCATAATATAGTTGATAATTTTTGATAGTTTTATAGTACATCAAACTTTTATAGAAAGTCACCATATAATCAACGTCTTATTTTTTTATGGAATATTGCAGTGTTTATTATAAATGATTTATCCATGCACATCATTATTTTTAAATAATGCATATGCCCTCGTCATCTTTAACCAAAATAACTTCCTCTCCTTTCCCTCTTGCAGCGATCCAATGATCCAATCAATTCCAAAAAGACAAAAATTAAATCCTGCCCTGCATTTTTTCTTGTTCCAGAAGCCATTTCACTTATATATGGGAAGAAAAGATAATTGCAAGTTCAAAAATCGCATTTGTCGTGATAAAGCGCACTCACTCAGGCCGGTGATGAACTCTCTGAAGTTTATGAGCGTGTCTGCGTTGTGGTCCAGCAGACGGAAGACGCGCAGGGCCAGGTCGTCGGTGTGTGTGCCGCAGGCCCAGGGGAAGAGCAGCGCAAACAGCACTTTGAACTGCTCCAGATCAATGCGGTACTGCTCCAGGTACGGCAGGCTCGGGTCGTGCCGGCTCATGGGGTTACTGCTGCTGCCCCAGTAACAGCTGGTCAGATGCTCAGCCTGATGGTCATAAATCACACACAGGTCATGAAATTCATGTTATAAAGTCAATGGATATGGAGTGTGCAGTGGTCGCTACTAATGTGTTTCATCTATTTTATTGTCTGCCAGGCAACAATATTTTTGATCATATACCTTAACGGACTGTATGATTTGAGACGTAACAGAAATAGGGCTAGATGAGCTTAAAATTTAGGGTTCATTCAAATTATTTAGGTACCACTAAATATGACCGAAATAATCGCAATAAAAAAGAAAATAATAATAATAATAATAATAATAATAATAATAATAATACATTTAAAATTATAAGCACCATTAAATATAACAACAATAGTATCAGTAAAACAAAAAGGAAAATTAAAGTATAAAAATCATAAAATTTATAATAATATTAATAATAGTTATAATAAAAATAATATACTAATAAATAGGACAATCTCAATAAAAAACAAAAAAGATTAAAATAATTGCATAAAAATATTTTTAATTATATATTATATGATATTTTTAATAAAAATAACATTAATCCGGACCCATTAATAATAATAATAATAATAATAATAATAATAATAATAATAATTTACAATTACTTAGCAAGCACCATTAAATATAGGCAAATAATGTCAAAACAATTAAATTCTGTCAAGACAATAAAAATAATAGCATTTACGATGATGATGATGATGATAATAATTAACAATTATTTAACTAGAATCAATAAATGACACAACAATCTCAATAAAATAAGGCAAAAATAATAGCATGTATAATATTATTTTATCAATTATTTTATATTATTTTAACAATAAAATGTTTTTATTCCAGCTAGGTGGCATCATTTGTTGAGAAATGCTGTTTTCTGTGACTTTTCATTATTGACATATGGAAAGCATCCTCTGATTAATAACCACATTTATTCCTTTAAATTAACAAGACATTTGGGACAAAAATGGCTTTGATCCAGATACAGGGAAGCCCTTACAGCGCTTTCTGTGTCAATGAGAGCCAATGAATGTCCTGAAGAACTGCTTAAGATGAAGATACATGACTCTAATAAAAACTCAACCATCTCCAATATATTAACACACACACACTCCATCTATCAGATCATGCACAGAGGAGTCATTATGTTAAATCACAGCACACACACTCGCTGTAAATAAGCTACTGGCTGATTCATGACCTCATCATGGGACTGACCTTAAAGAGTGTATAAAGCTCCTCCAGCTCATCGATGCTGAAGGGCGTCTCTGTCACGATGGTCCGCACCTGCAAAACCAGTGGACGAGGCAAACATATTAAACTCCCAGATCCTCTGACTGAGTGCTAATACAACACTAGTGTCAGTATGGAGGGTGTCTGATTACCACATTGCGTTTGGTGGTGTCCTCAATGGTCTGGATCACTCTCAGCCTCTGTTTGAAACGCATCTGCTCAATCACATCCGCCCGGATGTAGCCGAACTTCTGCAGATCACAGTGAACATCAGCAAACATGCAACACCCCCCACACACAACACATGAACACACACTATGTGATATATAAGTTGAGAACTGGAGATGAACGGACCTCATAGGAGCTGCGCACGAGTTTGAAGATGTCTACCTCAGGATGAGGCTCCCCGTTATCCGTCAGTAGAGAGTGAAGATGAGGGATTGGAGGAAGAGTGCTGTCCTTATTGGTCACGCTGTCCAGATACCTACAACACACACATACACACACTCGTTTGAGTCAGCAAAACAAAGAAAATCAGCACTATCATCACTGTTTCATACATAGAAACTGCTATTCCATTTATACTGCAGTATACTATATATATATATATATATATATATATATATATATATATATATAGAGAGAGAGAGAGAGAGAGAGAGAGAGAGAGAGAGAGAGAGAGAGAGAGAGAGAGATATTTTAGGGGTGTAACGATACGTGTATTCGTATTGAACCGTTCGGTACGAGGCTTTCGATTCGTTGGACTAATCCTATTACGTTTGTAAAATAAAAGAGCTTAAAGTGTGTGAAATATCAGTGCCACCGCGCTCAACAACGCAGTCCAAACGACGTAACAGGCAACGTGCTGTCTGCCCCGCGATAACCTCCTCTTGCTGGGGTGCATCGAAAGACATGATCTTGTATCGACGATAGCCAGAGACATTGTCAAAAACATCAATTATGGCCGATATTAAGAGGATTTGACATTTCCAATTAATGTAGGCCTGTTACATTCTTATTTTTATTAGGCCTATTATTATTATGAAGTTACCTTTAATATTAAATTAAAAGTACAATTAATTTGCCCCGCAATAATTACCGCATAACTGACGCTGCAAAGGTCTTTTTAAACAGGTCTATTAGGCTATAGGCTACGGCTACCTACAATGAATTATAGTCCTATAATTAAAATATTAACACTGCAGCCATCAATAAAAATCAATGAAATAAAAAGCTTTTATTTCAAGCACCGACCTTCAAAAACAACCTGTCTAACACAAAATGCGTTTCTTCTCTTTTTTTTTTTTCACTATGTACGGGCCACAAGAGAAATATAAAGGAAATAAATGAAAACAGCTATAGGCTATACCGCTATCAGCATATGTTGAAGTAGATTCTCTCGTCGTCTCTGAGAGAATATGCGGCGTCAGATGCCGAAAGCTCCGTCATTACTCCGTCATTCCGTTTTTACTTTCACTTTCTGGTTATAGTGAATTGACTGAGATTAAGACGTTCACCGGCATAAATCTTGCGCAAAGTTTGCACGTGTGCAAACCCTGGTGCAAATGCGTGCTTGTGTGATATCCATTGGCTCACCTTCATGGTTTAAAACAGAAATATTTCCAACATTGCGAAGTAACCAATTGTCCCGCCCCCCCATATCGAAAACGTACCGAACCGTGACACCACTGTGTCGTCTTGAACCGAACCGTAAATTTAGTCCCATTACAGTCCCTTTGTAGTATGCTATATACAATATTGTCCTTTTGTAGTACACTATATACACATGTTGCAGTTTAGTCCTTGTGTAGTACACTACATAAACATAGTACAGTATAGTCCTTTTGTAGTACACTACATTCACATAATGCAGAATAGTCCCTTTGTAGTACACTATATAGACACACAATACACTATATTCACTATACTAAATTTGCAGGATACTGTATACTCTATGTAGTATGTTACATATAATCACTTTGCAGTAGATGGTGAATACTCACTATATGCTAGATACACACATTTTCAGTATACAGTATACTCTGTAGTATGCAGCATATTTTCACTTTTCAGTAGACAACATTAACAAAGTGTGCTTACAGACTAAATATACTCACTATAAAGTATGCTACATACACTAAATTTACAGTATACTCCACATAGTATGGAACATATACTGTAATTTTGCTGTACACAAACAAATTCTTTTATAGACTATGCATACTCACTACGTAGTACACTAGATACACAAAATTTTCAGTATACAGTATACGCTCTGCGGTATGCAGTATATAATCACTTTTTAGTACACAACAAACTTATAGACTATATAGTCACTACGTAGTATGCTATATACACAATATTCAGTATTCTGTATACTTAATGTAGTATGCAGCATATAATCACACAACAAGCTTTGTTAACTTAATACGTAGTACAAACTTAATTTGCAGTACACTACATACTCTGTAGTATACAGCATAAAACCACTTTGTAGTACACAAAAACATTGCTTACAGACTATATATTCACTTTATAGTACGTTACATCCAATAAATTTGCAATATAATACATATTCTATGTAGTATGCTACATACAATCACCTTCAACAAACTGTGCTTACAGACTATATACTCACTATGTAGTATGCAACATACACTAAATTCGCAGTATGGTGTATACTCTATGTAGTATGCAGCATATGATTTGCAGAACAGTACATACTGTATGCAGAATACTACACATACTCATTATGAAGTATACCAAAGACTATAGAATACCCAAGACGTGTCACTCGTATAGTTTTGAATGGGGAAACATGCAACGCTCAATATGGCCGCTCAATCGCAGGAAGCCCCGCTTTCTGAATGAAAGAGCCAATCGCTAATCGGTAAAGTCAGCGCGTCACTGCAGCTGCCGTTAGAAGTCCCGGTTGCAATAGAAACAGTCAGCGTTCTGAGACGTGCGCCTAGGACTGCGCATGCGCACTGGCTGATCTAGCCTGAAAAATAAGCTTTTTATAACGCTATTTGAGCAAAAGAAACAATATTTATGATACAGTTTTCAGATTTCTTTGGTGATTTCAAATATGAAATGTAACTATATGTTTAGTGAACAGTTTGGGAGAATTTGATGTTTCCCCATTCAAAGAGATAGGAGCTGCACTTGCATGCCCGAGAGGCGTTTCAAAGATGGCCGCCAAGTGACATGACTTGTCTTAAAGAGACTTTGAGTATACTACACTTAGTATGCGGTTCTTCTACCTGCCCAGGATGGTCATGGCCTCTCCGTCATCTTTGCAGCCCAGCAGCTGATGGATGTTAGCGTCGAGCACCGACAGCGCTAGCTGGAAGATGACCTTGATGCCCTCGTAGAAGAAGCAGTCGACCACCACCACGGCGCTCTCAAAGGGCATGACGGACAGGAAGAGCGTGAGGAACCAGGACAGAGAGATGGTGGAGATGACGCCCAGCGTCTGCATGCAGTCGTACAGCTGAGGAACGTAGACGTGAGCCAGCTCCTCGAACACACCCTGGTCCACCAAAGCACCTGAGACACACACAAACACACTCAGTGCTCACAGATCTTCCTGGATTTGGCACTATGAAATCTGTTTTCTTTCTTCCAAATTTAAAAATAAATGAAATCATAAAACATGTACAATTTAAAAACAATTTAATAAAAGTTCAACAAAAAATATTTTTAGGTCCGTATGAAATACTGAGATTTTTAAAATCTCAAATTTCATTTAATTTTTCCCAAATTCTGTGTTTTCCACTCAAAATTTTCTATATTCCATTTTAATTTTTAATTAGATTAAAACTTCAACAACTTAATTTATTACATATTTTACAATAATAGGGTCCTATGAAAAACATTCTTTTTTTTAAAAAAAAAATCTGTTTTATTTTTCCCAAATTCTGGTTTTCCACTTTAATTTTTCTGGATTCCATTTTAATTGTTTAATTACAATTTAATAATCAAAAAGCATGTATTATTAGTTCAATTCATTTTTACAAAAATAGTGCTATATAAAATTGTTTATTTATTTATTTATTCATTTATTCATTCATTCGGTGTTTTAATTTTTCAGGATTTATGATTTAATATAAATTTATTATCCAAAACGGTGGTAGTCAAATGAAGGCATAAAACATTAACAATTTAATTAATCTTTTAAAATGTAATTAGAATTCCTTTCATTTTTTGGCAAACAAAGTGCTGCACAACAGAGGTTTACTATTTAAATTAAAACATGGAAGAAATGCAAGTAAGGAATTGTGTAACTTCCTTAAAAAAGTTTCATTATTATTATTATTGCTACTACTACTACTTTGAGAACTACATTCTATACAATAACACTTATGAAACAAAATTCTTTCATTGCGTCATGGTGAGTCCAAGAGTATTGAATTTTATATCATTTAATTTTATTTTGTAATATATTTATGTCAATATTTCTTCAATTTAATAAACAATTCTGTCCTTTTTAATTTAATTTAATTTAATTTAATTTAATTTTTATGTCCTTTAAAACCTTTGAGTTTCTGTGTGTATCTGACAACAGTTTTATGAATTGAAATGGTGAAATACTGGTGAAGTGACTCTCAGAGCAGCTCTAGAGATGAAGTTTGCATTCATTTCCTCATATAGTGAGATGACGAGATGCTGAAAACACTGTATGCATCACCAGTGCCTGAGTATGTGTGTAGCAGAAGAAACTACACCACTCATTCACACAGATACATGCAGAACATTTAGACTTAATATTACACAGCAGTCTTTTGTGGTTTAATATTCACATATAATAGTTGACATAGCTATTTGATTCATTGTACACCACTACTCATTTATGCATCCCAATTTTCATTTATGCATCCAAAATCTGGTGGCTCACTGATGCATTTGAGAAGCTGGACAATGCAGGAGCTCACCTACGACTCTGGTGTTGTAGTAGTCAGGAAGCATGCGCTCACATAAGGCCACCAGCAGCCAGAAGGCCTCTTCCTCTTTAGCATACAGCAGCAGAACGGAGGTCACGATGTTCATGGCCTGCAGAAGTGAACAGACCGGCATTATGGCCGCTCTGTGGGTGCATTTATTGCAGAAGGAGTGTTGTTGTGCATCGTACCTGGCAGTAGCCGATGTTGGGGTTGCGGAAGGCGTACGCAGTGAGAACCCGACGCAGGGCGGCGATGCCCATCTCATTCTGAAAGGCCGGATGCTCTGGAAGAGAGCGGTGCAGGTCTCTCTCGATCTCTTCTGTGGCCAGATTATATTTCCCCATCGACTTCTCCACCAGATCCTCATAATAACCAGGATGAGTGGCCATCTCATTAATCGCCCCTGTACACAACAATATACACACTTAAACGACCAAACAATCAACAGCACAAATTTATACAAACCACTGATCTAAAACAAAAAAAAATATTTCACTGGGTCATGATGAATCCAATTCTGTGTTTGACACTTTAATTTTTCTAGATTCCATTTTAAGGTTTCATTAAATTAAAAATTTAATGCAGAAAATGCATGAAGTTTTCTAATGATGAAAACTGTGAAGGAAAACAAGGCAGCTACTTGTTTACTACCACAGAAGTGTGCTTGTGCAGTCATGTGTTTCAGTTTGTGCACTGGCCTATAAATCTTTCAAGTTCTGAATAAGGCGCTCACATTTAACAAACAGGAAGCAGTGCTGTATTAGACAAACAGGCACGTGCACTGAACCACAAAACAACCACACAACAAAACAGGTGCATGCACATGTAAAAGAGAGTCAACACCTTTCAACACTGTTACACAGCAATAAAAGATGCATATCACTCTGTCCCACGGGCAGCTTTAGGACTCTCTGATCACTGTTTGGTTCATCTTATATCGACCTACAGGCAGAAACTGAAATCAGCTAAACCTGTTTTAAGGACTGTTAAAAGATGAAGCAGAGCGGGATTTACAAGCCTCCACCTCACTGATTGGAGTGTTTTTGAAGCTGCTGCCACAGATCTGGACGAGCTCACAGAGACTGTAACATCTTATGTCAGTTTCTGTGAAGATATGTGCATTCCTATCAGGACTCATCGAACTTACAACAATGACAAACCGTGGTTCACTGCAAAACTCAGACAGCTCCATCAGGCCAAAGAAGATGCTTACAGGAAGGGGGACAAAGTCTTGTATAAACAGACCAAATACACACTGGAAAAGAAGATCAGAGTGGCAAAGAGGAATTATTCTGGAAAAATAAGGATTCAATTCTCTTCCAGTGACACGGCTACAGTGTGGAAAGGTCTGAAATGGCTCGTTTCCACTGAGGGGTACGGTTCGGTACAGTACAGTACGGTACGCAATTATTTCCGTTTCCACTGTCAGAAGTTGTGAATGGTACCAAAATAGCGATCCGTACCATACCACTTTTTTGGTACCCTTCCATTGGGGTACCTAGCACAGCAAAGGGTACCAAAAGGGTGGAGCTAAACTCACTGCAGAAAGTTGATTGGTTGACTAGAATCATCACTTTTGCGTGATACAAGGGGATAAAGCTTCTCCTTCACTCGTTCCGTTCAAGTGTTCGGCTTATTTACATCAGAGTGTGCAAACACAAACAAAAAAATATATAACAGTGTATTTTATAATTTCATATTTTCACACAGACAATAGCCGTTTCTCAATATGCGTTCTTGTCTGTTCTTGTGGACTTGTGAAACGTCATTACCCAAAAACCTGGGTAATTTTCTAAATATTACTGTTATGTGTCATGAAATGTAGTTTTAAGAGTTTTTCAGGTGAGAATGTAATTGTTTAAAACTCAAATCTGTGGGTTATTTATAAAGATAGCGCCTATTTGAAAATTTGCTATGTCGATTTCGGAGCTCCGGGCGATCAGCGGGCGCTCACTGTTCATGTATCCGCCTAGAGCGGCCTTAGCTCGGCTAGCCCTTCCGAAATTTGCCTCTGGCTCTGATGTCGTTGGAGTGATTAAACACGAGATAAAATTCGTTTTGAGTAGGCTATATTTAACAGTTATTCGTGGTCTCATGAATCTATTATTTGTTCCTGGTCATATCGCTTTGGCTGAGCACAAAGTTATGTTTAACTTTATATATTTAATTTGAACTTTACCGTAGCACAGCACTGACCTGTAGTATACGTTTGACTGAATTGTTTGCTTTTGTCTTTATTTCCTCTTATACAAGCCTCTTATACTTTGTACTTATAATTTTATAATGACTATTATTGTTCATTAAAACTGACATTTAACAAAAAGGCAGAGTTGTGCTTATTGTCGCGCTTTATCATCGATTGCTACTTTCTGGAATACACCACGCCTACCAAGTAAAGGGTACTATTGGCAGTGGAAATGCAAGCCTGATCAGGGTTACCCGTACCGAATTGTACTGTACTGCACTGTACCGTACCGCTCAGTGGAAACGAGCCAAAAGAGATCACCAACTACAAGACACCATCCCCCAGCACTGTGGAGAATCAACAACTGGCAGACGATCTGAAAGAGTTCTACTGCAGGTTTGAAAAAATACCCTACACCCGCCCTGAACACCTCTCCACATAACCATTAACACCTCTAGCAACCCCCCTCTCCCCCACACCTGCAATTCAGATCAGCGAAGACGAGGTGCGCCAGGTCTTCCAGAAGCAGAAGAGAAAGAAAGCACCAGGCCCAGATTGTGTTACACCAGTCTGTCTGAAATCTTGTGCTGACCAGCTGGCCCCCATCTTCACACAGATCTTCAACAGATCACTGGAGCTGTGTGAAGTCCCTTCATGCTTCAAACATCATCCCCATCCCAAAAAAATCCAAAATTACAGGACTAAATGACTACAGGCCCGTGGCTCTAATGTCTGTGGTCATGAAGTCTTTTGAAAAACTAGTGCTGGTCCACCTGAAGGACATTACTGGACCCTTACTGGATCCTCTTCAGTTTGCCTACAGAGTAAACAGGTCTGTGGACAACGCAGTCAACATGGGACTGCATTATGTTCTGCAACATCTAGACAGACCAGGGACTTATGTGAGGATCCTGTTTGTGGACTTCAGCTCGGCCTTTAACACCATCATTCCAAACCTCCTCCTGCCCAAACTAACTCAGCTCTCTGTGCCCACCTCCATCTGTCAGTGGATCAACAGCTTCCTGACAGACAGGCAGCAGCTAGTAAGGCTGGGAAAATACACATCCAGCACTCCTACGATCAGCACTGGAGCTCCTCAGGGCTGTGTTCTCTCCCCACTGCTCTTCTCCCTGTACACCAACGACTGCACATCTAAAGACCCCTCTGTCAAGCTCCTGAAGTTTGCAGACGACACCACACTGATCGGCCTCATCCAGGACGGTGACGAGTCTGCTTACAGACAGGAGGTTAAGGAGCTGGCTCTCTGGTGCAGTCTTAACAACCAGGAGCTCAACACGCTCAAAACAGTGGAGACCGTGGACTTCAGGAGAAACCCCCCTGCACTCTCCCCACTCACCATCATGGACAGCACTGTGACTGCAGTGGAGACATTCAGGTTCCTGGGCAGCACCATCTCCCAGGACCTGAAGTGGGACACTCACATAGACTCCATTGTTAAAAAAGACCAGCAGAGGTTGTACTTCCTTCGCAAGCTGAGGAAGTTCAACCTGCCACAGGAGCTGCTGAAACAGTTCTACTTCGCCATCATTGAATCCGTCCTATGCACTTCAATAACTGTCTGGTTCAGCTCAGCTACCAAATCTGACCTCAGAAGACTACAGAGAGTAGTCCGGACTGCTGAGCGAATCACTGGTACAACCCTCCCCACTCTCCAAGAACTGTACTCATCCAGAGTGAGCAAAAGGGCTGGCAAAGTCACTCTGTACCCCTCACATCCAGCACACTCCCTCTTTGAACTGTTGCCTTCTGGTCGACGCTACAGAGCTCTGAGCACCAGAATGGCCAGGCACAGGAACAGTTTCTTCCCTCAGGCAATTCATCTCATGAACACTTGACAATAATTGTGGAACACACACTATTTATACACTTATTTATCTAACACACATACTTAGTCTACATTTAAATTTGCACATAACATACCTGTACATACAAAACTGTCTATTGTAACATACCTGTACATACAATTGTCAATTTGTATATTGTTATTCCTTATTTACTTGTTCTATTTTTTAATTCTTCTTTTTATTATCTGTGTTTTTTTTTGTTCTGTCACTATCATTCTGTTGCACTGTGGAGCTTCTGTCACGAAAACAAATTCCTCGTATGTGTAAACATACCTGGCAATAAAAGCTCATTCTGATTCTGATTCTGATGTCCAGGGTTTTGTGAATGCTAATGTCTAGTGCAGTGGCTGGTTTTACTTCATGATTCAGATTTTTCATGGGACATTAAGTGCTGATTATTGTTTCATGCATAAGAGTACAATAAAATATGTTCTAAAAACCAAACCTAAAAGGTATTAATGTTTTATTTTCATTATTTAAAAATAAAACAATTATTTTTACCAACAAAATTGTATTTATTTATTTATTTATTTACTTATTAATTGACTGCATAAAACACATCATGTTCCACGCAAACCATATTTAATGTAGTCTGGGTCATATTTTCTTTTACTTTGCATACGTTTGCTAAAATAATGTTCTTAGCATCAAACATATCATTGTTTTCTTTTCATTATCTAAAAATAAAACAATTATTTTTACCAACAAAAGCATTTAAATTTGCATTTTTATATTATTTATTTAGATAATAATTGGCTGCACAAAACGCATCAAGCTCCACGCAAGCCATATTTAATGTAGCATGAGCCATATTTTCTTTTACTTTGCATATTTTTGCTAAAATAATGTTCTTAAAGTCAAACTTAAGATGTATTATTGTTTTATTTTCTATATTTAAAAATAAATAAAAATACCAACAAAAACATTTAAATTTGTATTTAAAAAAAAAAATTATTTAGATAATCATTGACTGTATAAAACACATCATGCTCCACGCAAACCATATTTAATGTAATCTGGGTCATATTTTCTTTTACTTTGTTCGTAAAGTCAAATTTAAGATGCATTATTTTTTTATTTTCTATATTAAAAAAAATAAATAAATAAATAAACAAACAAGCAAACAAACAAACAAACAAACAAACAAATAAATAAATTTACCAACAAAAGCATTTAAATTTGAATTTTTTATTATTAATGTAGATAACAATTGGCTGCATAAAACATATCATGCTCCACGCAAACCATATTTAATGTAGTCTGGGTCATATTTTCTTTTATTTTGCATATTTTTGCTAAAATAATGTTCTTAAAATTAAACTTAAATGTATTAATTTATTTTCATTGTTTAAAAATAAAACAATGATTTTTACAAATAAAAAATACTTAAATTCTTAATTATTTATTAATTTATTTTTTATAATTTATTTAGACAATAATTGGCTGCATAAAACACATCATGCTTCATGCAAACCAATGTAGTCTGGATCATATTTTCTTTTACTGCATATTTTTGCTGTTTTTTCAGAATGTTTACATGTTAGCATCTATCTAGTCTGACTAGCTTCAACCAAAATGACATATGATATAAATCTGTAGAAACTGATTGGTAACAGGCTCTTTGATATCAACAACACAAGATATCAGTAGATGGAAGCTGATATGACTAATTATTCTGCTGTCTTAACTATGCTGGATTATCTGGTTAGTTATTTATTGCTTGAATCCAGTCTTGTTGTTCTCCCTGCTGTCTGTGACCCAGTTGTGTGATGCATGACTCACCAGAAAACAGGAGCCAGAGCTCTCCTCTCATGTTCTCTGGGATGCCCTGCAGCACCAGCTCTTTGGTCTTCTCTGTGCGGTACATACACACTCCCTGGCCGTATTCGGCGAAGTGATTCTTCCAGGCCTGCTCCTTCAGAAACTCTTTAGCCTGAAACATGAGTATAAAGAGAGTGACTCATCTGCTGTCCTGACTTCAACTTCACAAGTGCTGATGTAGGAGACTCTGACTTGGAAAATAAGCGCTGGCAAAGAAGCGAAGCCAGTGAACCATGAACTTCATTAACTTTCTGTTCTGAAATTTAAAATGTGGTGCTTATAATGTATATAAAAGCTTTAGATTAGACAATCTTGTGAGTAAAATCCCTCTAAAAATGACTAGAATATTATTCTGAATGCATTGTGAGATTTACATGCATTTTTGCTCTTATGCACTGATACTGTGTGACTAAATTAACACAGTCTAGAAGTTTTACAGCGAATGACTTGGATAAGCAGGTTTTCAGGTCATTTGTTGCAGGGTCAGCAAACAGAACAAACTGTACGCGGTCTTCTCATGAGTTGCACTTCCTGTGTGTCCTACTTAAGCATCTGCTTTAACCACAGCAAACGCAATAACCTGCATCTGACTTCAGGCTTTGAACTCTGACTGGACGAGATGCATTCAAATGCCGATAAAAACACACCTGTGACTACACCAGGGTTATTATCGTTAACTAAATCTAAAACTAAACCATACATATACATTTTTTTGTTACTTCAAATGAAATAAATGTTAACTGAAATAGAATAAAATAATAATAAAAAAAATAATGAAATGTTTTATAAATTAATATTTAATTAATATTTATATATTATTATATTTTATATATTATTATATATTTAATATACTATATTATTATATATTAATATTTGTATAACATTCTATTTTATTATAAAATTAAATTTATAAAAACTTTTATTTTATTTCAGCAAGTTGCCAAGCCATCTTTTTTAGTTCGACTTAAAGTAATAAAAAAAAAAAACTAAATAAACTACAACTACTAAATAAAAACAAATACAAATTCTACAGAAATGTAAAAAAAATACATAAAAATGATAAAAATACAACAAAAATTTCTAAAAAAAAAACAAAACACAAAAATAATATCAAATTCAAAATATTAACAAAAGCTATAACAGTACATCAATGATAATAAAAAGACTAAAATAACACTGGACCAAGACGCTATGTTGTTTATAAACAGCCAATAATTAAGCTCAAGAACTACATATGTTCACATAAGATTTATTTACTCTGACAATTAATATTAATTTATAAGCACAATCTAACTATTAGTGTCTTCCTGTTGTTTTTTAAAAGCAATAAGCCACTCAAGATCATGTATGGAAGTGATTTAATGGCGTTTAAGGGTTTTTAGGGGGAAAGGCAGCTCTTAAACATGGTAAAATCACTATAATGTACAGTCTTTTGTAATATTTGGCAAAACACATTTCTATCCTACTAATTCTGTTCATCTGTCCTTCTCCATCAGTCCTCTCAGTAAGCAGTGATAAAAACATGATGCTGTGGTGTTTGTGATCAGGCATGAGGGTGCTGTACCAGTTTGGGGTTGAACTCCTCTGGGGAGCGCCGGCGATACACGGTCATCAGGGCCTGTGTTGCAGTGGGAACCCTGTTATCATTGAGATTGAACTGTCTGTCACTTTCTCCCTCAGAGCTGAGAGCGCTGCGCTGGGGACTACAGGACAAAACACTGCCCTGCTGAGAGTACACCTGCACACAGCACAGCAGAAGAGATATGTTAAAAAATCAGACATATGTTTTGTAACATTTTTTTTTTTTAAGAATCATTAAATGCATCAAATATGACAGTAAAGACATTTATAATGTTACAAAAGATTTATATTTTAAATAAATGCTGTTCTGAACTGCCCATTCAGAAAAGAATCCTGTATTATGGTTTCCACACAAATATGAAGCAGCACAGCTGTTTTCAACATTGATAACAATAAGAAATGTTTCTTGAGCAGCAAATCAGCATATTAGAATTCTGAAGGATCATGTGACACTGAAGACTGGAGTAATGATACTGAAATTTCAGCTTTGCATCACAGGAATAAATTACATTTTAAAATATATTACAATAGAAAATGGTTACTTTAAATTGTAAAAATATTTCACAATATTACTGTTTTTACTGCATTTTTGATCAAATAAATGCAGCCTTTGTGACCAGAAGAGACATCTTTTAAAAATCTTAAAAAATAAATTTTCTCAGGATTCTTCGATAAATAGAAAGTTAAACAGAATAGAAATTATTGGAAATTTTAATGTGTGCTTACTGAGTAAAAGCTGAGCTATTTTCTTAAAAAAAAAAAAAAAAAGAATATTAGTAATAAATACAAATAGATCAATAAACAGAGTTGTTCCCACCTCGTCATCTGAGCTGCTGAGGCTGCCCGTGATTTCCCGCTCAAAGTAGATTTTGGAGGTGAAATAGATCAATAAACAGAGTTGTTCCCACCTCGTCATCTGAGCTGCTGAGGCTGCCCGTGATTTCCCGCTCAAAGTAGATTTTGGAGGTGGTCTGCTGCAGGAAGTCCGAGATCCTCTGCACCAGGAAGTCCCGGTCTTTGAGGTTGGCAAAGAGGAAGGTCATTTTGTTTTTGGTGCTGATTGACAAGGGGCTGGGAAGGACGTTACAGCTATCGGCTTTCTCAACAATGGTCACCTAGTGAAGAGAGAGAGGGAAACGATACAAAATGCAACCAATTTTACTTCCACAATGTGTAATAATTAAAAATGTCTTTATGCTGCAGGAACTGACTGGATTGTGAAAGACGGTGGAGAATGCAGGATAAATGCTTATGCATATTCAAGTTTTGATAAAAAAAAAGCTAAATCTAATTAAACTTGACAGTTTTATGTGTGCATGCTTTGCACTTTTATGTTTGTTAAGAGAAGTTTAGCATGGAGCGACTGGCGTGACGCACCTCTCTGAGTGGGATAATCAGACTGCAGACGGTCTCCTCTTTACTGGTGAAGCAGATGTAATTAGTGGAGACGAACATCTGTCCAAGGATGTGCATCTTGTTGAAGGGGGTCCATAGCGTGCAGTCTGTGTGGCCGTCCAATTTCTCATCTTTCGGCAGGCGGAAAAGCACCCGGTATCGCTCGCTTTTAGCCCTGGCGTCCAAATCCCTGAAGTCACAAAAACAAATGTAATACTGAAAAAGCTGCTATAAGTTTCCTAAACTCCTTCTAAATGCATATAGCTCTACAAAAACTCTACAAACTCTACAATATTGTCACTTTGCTATAAAATTGGTGGAGCTGTTCCGCACGTCAAAGCATTGTCACATAATCCTCTTAGTTTGCACAGACGGTTTTCAGAGGGCTCTGAAGGAAAACCAGATTTGCTACTTTCAATTTCACACTTTTCACCAGACGGCCGTTCACTAAAAAAAATAATCCTTCACTTTTTTATATTTTAGCTGCCACAATTACTGTAGGAATTTCACTTATGTTTCTGATATTATCTAATAAATTCGATAAGCAGCAGTTGTGAGACTAATCTCACTGCAAAAAAATTATTTCTTACTCAGTATTTTTTACTTGTTTTACAGCACAAATATCTTTCTTTCTAAAATCAGGATACATTTACTTGAGGAGCAAAATTGCTTAAGGTATTAAGTCTTGTTTTCTGAAATAAATTAGCAAAATTGAGTTTATACTAAAACCTAGAAAAACAATCTGAAAATGGGGTAAGAAAAATGAACAAAATTCAAAAGGAAAAAAAGTTTTATTTTTCTTATCTCAATGGCAGATATTCATTATTATATATTTATATACACATCTCTATTACATCTTTCATATCTTAAGTAATTTAGCTTCTCAAGTAAATGTATCTTGATTTAAGAATATTTAAATATAATAAATAAAAATATAAATAAAGAAGACAAAAATACTTGTTTAGAAAATATTTTTTTAATATGAATTTTATTTAATTAAAATTTATTTGAATTTATTAATTTACATTTTTTTTAAATTTTTATTTCAATTTATTTCACAGTAACAGTATAAATCACTATAAATCACTATAATTGTAATATTATAAACATTTTTTGCAAGAAATTTAATGCCAGCTTTTATGCATTACAAATATTACATTAGTAATGTCTATTTTTGATAATCTAGTGAAATAAACTCTACACAAATTAAAAGTACTTCACCAGGTGCTCATTTAATAAATGAAGGTAAATAAGTTTAAATAAATTTAAATAATATTTAAATAAGTTTAAAATAAAATAAAAAAGATTTATTTTTCAACTTTTAAATAAAAAAGATTTATTTTTAACATTATGGACAAAATTTCAAAAGATTAATCTGCAGCAAATGAACAAATGTGGCATTAGTGCAAAAACAGCATTATATATATATATATATATATATATATATATATATATATATATTTATTTTTTATTTTTTAAGATCAATATTTCTTGATGGATTTATCTTGATTGATCTACTTTCTCTTCATGAGTGCTGCTGTCACAGACCTTTTGAGGGCCGACACTTTCTTGGGTGACTTCTTCTTGAGTCTGGGCAGGGAGCGGTCCTGCTCGAAGCCCTTGTTGTCCAGCAGCTGTCTCATGGCTATGTTGGCGAGCTGCTCCATGAGTTTGAAGGTCTCGTTGATGTTGAGGAAGACGGAGAAGACATGCTCGCTGCAGCGTGTGCTGACGCGCACCATGTCCGGCAGCAGCAGCGTGGCGTTCTTCTCCAGCTGAGTGACGTCAGCCCAGCGGATCACCAGCTTAGCTGAAACAAACCGTTACACACACAGAGTCAGGAGTGACAGCCACGTTTAAATACAGGAGTGAATCTTCTACAGTTTTGTGTGTATATGAAACAGAACTCACTCTCAAAACTGTGATGATTGACACTGTTGCAATCATAGCAACGTTTTGCTTCCTCACGCATTTGGTATTCACTATTTATTTATTTATTTATTTTTTACAAAAGCCATATTGCAACGATCAAAGACGTGTTATGTTCTGCAATTTTAACTAAACCACTGTCAACAGAGCCGCTGTGTTTGGTTTGAAAGTTGGAATGTTCAAAAGGTTGCTTTGCAGAGCCTGTTCTTGAAGGGTTGGCAGGTCCTCTTATTACAAACAATGCTTATTAAGCGTCTTTGGGCTTGTTGTTTAGGCTCGGCTAATAAAGCGATCCATTTTATAAAGATAATGAAGTAGACAGGTGCAGGTCAAGATATTTTGGTATGTTGCTTATTTCCAAGATAAAACGTGTGTGTCTTATTTACCATTTTTTTAAAGCAATATCTGGCAACATGACATGCCTCGTTCCCTGTGATTACTTGTACCGCAACTCTGAAATGCGTTCAAATATGTCATTAACAACAAGCTATTCAGTTCAGTTCCTCATTCCTGCACAGAATTTACGGAAATTCGGTTGCCATTACATGCATTTTTCGGAAGTTAATTTGTTTGTAGAATCTTTTTGTCACTCAAGTAAATGACTGAACTGTGTGAGAACAGAACAGGATTAAGCACTAAAAGGTGAACTGATTAAAGAATGAACTTCACAACAGTGTTATTTTAGTATCACTGATATACTATTATAGTTTTTGTTAATATTTTGAATTAGTAATTCAGCATTTAGTAATTTTGATAATACTATTACATTTCAAAATAAAAAGTGAGTATTAAATAAAAATACAATTATTTTATAGTACACTTCAATACACAATGCTAATATTTACATTTTCTTTTTTTTTTTCTTTGTCTTGTTTTTTAATATGAATTTTCATCTTTTTCAAACCTAAAAGCAAGGTTTTATTTTGGCAGTTTGCTTGGGTTAGCGCCGCATCAGTGAATGAAATGTCAATTTTGCGTTTTGCTCTGAAACCAGCAGCACATAGTCCAGATTTATGCTTTCAGTTTGGATGGAAATCTTACAATATTACAGTTAGTCAGTTAGTAATCTAAAATGGTGATTGTGCATTAACAGCTGTCAATCATGTCGGTACGCAAATGAGCGCTCTTACCAGCGAATTTCTTATTATTCTGCGCACCCCTACAATCTGTAACATTTGCTGACATTTTAATTCAAACCCATGTTTCCTCCATTCTAAAACAAAACATTACATTCAAATTAATCACTAAAATCAGAAATAAATCGCCCATCCCTGATGTGTAGTTGCACATCATATCCACCTGCAGCCGCACTCACCCTCTTTCCCGAGCAAGGAGGAGTAAAAGCAGAGGTGGTTGATGCTGAGGTACAGCCAGCCCTGCCGCGGCACCTTCCCCTTCCAGTAGCTGCAGGAGTAATAGTTCACCAGCTTCTCCTCCTCTGGCATCACGAAGAGCTTGCGAAACTTAGCGATGGCCTCCTTAAACTTATCTGTGTCGTCATCCTCTCTGATATCATGGCTTTTGTTGTATTCGGCTATAATGCCCTGAACACGGACACACACACAAATAAGCACTAAGGCTTATACTAAAGCACCAATTAAATGAATACCGTGTGTGAAATGCTAATGTGTAACCTGTATTTTGCCCTTGACGAAGGTGGTGATGTCATTCTCGTTCTCGAAGATGGAGAGCGTCTGCAGCAGATTCTGCTCCAGCCATTCCCAGTTCTCCGTGATCTCCTTACGAGAGCTCCCTGCCAGAAACAAAAGCCTCTGCGTCGTCAAATAATACTAATCCATGCGTTTAGTGTAATGAATTTCATTTGATGTCTTTATGCGCAGCGACTTCATTTGCTCAGAACGGAACAGCAGATGGGTCCGGGTTCATCGTTTAATTAGCTCTGTATTAGCACAGCTCTCCTCAGGCAATAACTCAAACACATTACTGGCAAGCCAAATGATTCATTAAGAGCATTCTGTGACAAGTGCCCCGCAATTAGGTAAAGACGGAAATACACAATTATTTTAAAAATGAACTATCCATACTCTATTTGCCGTTTAACTAAAACTCACAAAAAATAAACAAATACAACCCCCCAACAATTAAAATTAAATGTTAAATTAATATTACTTTAAGCATATATGTAAAAGCTTAAAATAAAATAATAATTTTTTTTTTTAGTATTTATATAATTTTATATTTATATTTAGTTCATGTAATAAAATAATTTTATTAATTTAACTGGTTATGTTTGACAACTAACAACTATTAAATGTTAAATTTAATCATATTATTATTTTATCATTTTATTACATGTAAATTTAATATGAATAATAACATCAAATTCATTTAATTGTTTATGTCTGGCAAGCAACAATACGTTTAAATAATAAATAAAAACAGTAATATTAAATAGAACATTTTATAAATATATATATATATGTATATATATACACACACACACACACACATCTGATAACCAACAACATATTTAAATAGTAAATAAAAATATTATTAATATTAAATAGAAAACTGAATATTAATATTATAATTCTATATTTATAAAATATGCATTTTTTATATTTATATATAAATTTAATACTAAACATTTATTACATTATTTTTATATTTATATATTTATTTAGTTTTTTTTTTTTTTTTGTCTCAAAATACTGTTGCACTGTAAATGCAGCCTAGGGTTATTTCTAGAAAATACATTTTAAATAAAAAAGTCCCTATGTACAGTCCTGCTAAAGCTTTTCACAGATCATATGCACATCTCAGAGCAGGCAAACGGGTCTCTTGCCTTAAATAAAGAGATTTACCAAATAGCTTGCAGCTAGCAAAGTAACAGCTTGTGAAATATGAACCAGCATTCGCAGTTGCCTGTAAACCAGATTAGCTCAGAAACAGAGCACTCTCTGCTCCTCTGGGAAGACAGCGCTCTCTTTTGGCTTCACACATAATGTTCTAGGCTGGGCTGGACGCTATTACCGTAAATACTGTGGGATGACCATACAAATCTTACTGATATATTCATCTTGTATTCAGCTCCATGTTGTGTCATCCCTTAATAACATGTTTTTTTAATGTCTGACCATTTTCAGCTCTAGATTTGCACTCTCAATATGTCTCCACATATTACTTGAAAAATGTTCGTTTGTTTTTCATTTTATTACTGAATGCATGTTTGTCTTTTTAAAGCAATTTTTATTTGAAAAAAAAATGTTTTAATGTATTATTTATATATAATTATTCATTTGCAATATAATTTTTTATTAATAATTAATCATAGTTATTTTTTATTTGTGATTAAAAGATTTTATTATTTTTTTTTAATAAAATAGTGATATACTTAAGAGGCTTAATATCAATTTTGTAGTGGTACTGAAAATTAGCATCGAAAATCATGAAATTTCTTTAGAATTGCTACTGACTGCCAAAATTAAAAAAATTGGTATTTTGACAAAACATGTTTTCTTTAAGTGTAGATAACGTTAATCACTCTAACGTAAATATATCTACCATGCCAATAATTGTATAGCAGAATCTATGCTGGTTTGATTTTATTAATGTCTTTTTTTAAAGCAATTTTTACTTCACTGAAAAAATATTGAAGGCTACTTGTCATTGTTTTAATGTATTATTTATTTAGAATTATTAATTTACAGCAGTATGTGTAAATAACATACACATAGTATGTGCAAACAACGTAAATCACTCTTACACAAATATATCTACCATGTCAATAACTGAATAGCAGAAATTATACTGTTTTTTTTTTTATAATGGCTACCTGCCATTGTTTTAATGTATTATTTATTTAGAATTATTAATTTACAGTGACATTTAAATAGATGTATTTGTATTTAGATTTATAAGTTAAAATATAAACAAAATATAAATTAAATTAAAAAATATCAAGTTAAAAAATAAAATAAAAAAATAAATTACATTAAATTAAAAATAGAGCAATGGTCGACTACTAAAAAAATAATGTTGCAATAACAATAGTTGTGAAACTGGTACTGAGAATCTTTACTGAAAATTTTAGAGACAATTTTAGAGAAATGTTACTGGTATTGCTCTAACTACTAAAATTTTGGTATTGTGACAACATGTTTTTCTCACATGCAGTAAGCGTAATGCAGACCTGTGCAAAATATATCTACCATAGTAAAAATGCCATAACACAATCCATTCGGTTTCAGTGTGTTTCAGTTCAGTTACTCTAACCAAAGCCGCTCTCATCATAAGTGCTCTTAATTGCACATTAATCTCACTGTCCTGCATTGGCAGACTCTTCGTAGCCCTGCACTTAATACCGACCCCTAACAAACGCTGGCTTTGCTAAAATATTGATTCCTGCATTGAAGTTTCAAACATCTAAACTGAAGTTTAAAAGCGGAAACAGCGAGTGAACATCATGTTCAACCGGGCAGCGTTTGAAAGAAAAGTGGACATTGATTTCTGACTTCAGCTTGCACTTTAGAGGCACTCGAGCATGAGGTAATGCTCCGGCAGCGAGCGGCCATCAGAGAGCAGAGTACTCCAGAACGGGAGGCGGTGGGGGTTCGGAGGCAGTATGTTACCGTGGGCGATGGTCCAGTAAAGCAGGGAATCGGGGGTCTGGTAGAGGATCCTGTATGGGGCCACACGGGCACTCGAGTCCAGCACCACATCAAGGGTACCAACCAGCAGACCTGTGAGAAAACAGACCACACACGCAGAATGACCACTGGATATCAGAAGACTAAAACTGACTAAATGAAATAAGTCTAGATAGACAAAGGTATTTATATATGACCCTGGAGCACAAAACCAGTCTTAAGTATATTTGTAGCAATAGCCAAAAATACATTGTATGGGTCAAAATTATCGATTTTTCTTTTATGCCAAAAATCTTTAGGATATTAAGTAAAGATCATGTTCCATGAAGATATTTTGTAAATTTCCTACCGTAAGTATATCAAAACTTCATTTTTTATTAGTAATATCCATTGTTAAGAACTTCATTTGGACAACTTTAAAGGCCATTTTCTCAATAGTTAGATTTTTTTTGCACCCTCAGATTCCAGATTTTCTAATAGTTGTATCTCGGCCAAATCTTGTCCTATCCTAACAAACCATACATCAATGGAAAGCTTATTTATTCAGATGTATAAACACTTTCAAATAATTGACCCTTATGACTGGTTTTGTGGTCCAGGGTCACATATTTTTCAAAAACATTTGAACATTTCAGCTTAGTTTTTATTTCATGGAGATATTTAGCTGAAAAAAATTAGTTTGTGTAAATAAAAAGTTTCGTTTTTTTTTTTTTTCATTTTAGTATCAGTTTAATATTTGGGAACATTTGCAGAGTTATTTGTGTAATATTATGTTTTCTAATGACCACATCATTAGACTCGTGTTGTGATCTTGTGATCCTTGTCTTGGACTTGTAAACATGAGAGCGTTAAGAAAGAGATGATTTAATATTGTCCCTGATTTAAGGTTTAGAAGCAAAAACAGTATTACATTTGGTAAATCTCATTCATTTCAATGAATGAATCAGTCCAAACTGTCTGTTTCATTGAAGCGATTCATTTTAGTTTTTGCATTAAAGAAGTTCAGTCTCTTATCGCAGCCTATGGCTGTTTGGTCAAAATGATGATTGAATCCTCTGATTAATAATTAATCATCATAATTTATCTTTGAAGCCAATTCAGAGCAAACAAATAAAAAATATAATAGTAATTATATTTTTATGTACATTTTTATTTTATTTTTTTATTATTTATTTGTTTAATATAAACAGCACAACTGTTATAAAACATCTATAATAATGATAAATGTTTCTTGAGCAGCAAATCAGCATATTAGAATGATTTCTGAAGGATCATGTGACACTGAAGCCTGGAGTAACGATGCTGGAAAGTCAGCTTTGTCATATTAGGAATAAATTACATTTTACAACATATTCACATAGTTATTTTAAATTGTAATAATATTTCACAATATTACTGTTTTTACTGTATGTTTTACTGTATTTTGGTGTGCAGAAGCGATTTTCAAAACCGTAAAAAAAAATCTTACCAAGCCCAAACTTTTGTAAGGTAGTGTGTATAGGCATGTAAATATTTTCAAAAGACTGAAACATACCAAGACACATCTTCAAAATGCATAGTTTAGATCTAACTGGGAGTAGATTGGGTCACGATAAAACAAACCACACAAACAACCAAAATGCATCAGTCCTCAAAGGCTGCTGCTTGTAAACCCCCTGGGCGAGCGTGCAAATGCTGTTAGCGGCTTTGAAGAATCCACCTGAGGAGCATTAGCACTGCCGCAGGGCGAGAATGTGCTAGCATCACTATCAGAGCATCAGACACGACGAATGAAGACACCTGCAAAACCTGCAGATCAGAGGAGGAGCTCGTATCTCCAGCACTCATTCTCACAAAACCTACAACAGTTTCACAATCCAGTGTGGATCAGGCAGGTTTGAACATGCACAAGCAAAATGGGATTTGAGACCTAGAGAACATTTATTTTATTTGGAATAACTGATGAATCATGCACATTAAGACCAGGAATGTGCATTAGGAAAGTAATGCCATTTTCGACACCACAGATTTTGCCAAACTTGGATGTGTGAATCAGGATCCTACAAACAAATCTGGCTTCCTGTTTCTGCTGGAGCTCGTATGTGCAATAACACCCCCCTCCTGAACACATGACTTTCCGTTCCTGCTTTCATATGCTCGGATGAGCCACGGTTTCCTTGGTTGCGAAACAAGAGAGCAGAGATTTGAGAGTACTGTAAGGATCACATGATCTATTCAGTGGCAGAGCCCTGTGTTGAGCGCTGTTTAAGAGCGACAACATTCAGTTCATTCTTTAAATAAACCATTTCCAGTTCCAGTATTTCCAGTTCCTTTGACAGGCAGAACCAAACAACAGCTTCTTCTGTCAAACACTTTACATAGTTCATGACATAGAATTCGTTAAGCCTCGTTTTATACTGATGTATTTTCAGAAAAAAATAATACAAAATATTTAAAAAATTTTATTAATAAATTTTAATAATTTTATTATTGATATATTTTAATATGATTGCTAGAAATTCATTCAATTATATTAATTGAGTTTCTTCTGCAATAAATATTAAATATTCTATTCTTGGATCATGAATATTAATTAAGCTGCATGACTGGACAGTCCCAAAAGGTTTCCAAGCAACGCCTGCCAGAATTGATATTCACACATTACCGCTCAAATTCACACTGTTACACAGTAGCAAAGTCATTTAACACTTTCTATTTTATATTAGGGTGCAATAATACTAGATTGCCATCAAGCAAAATCACTTCACACTCCACAACGAATACGGGCAACAGGATATGAGATCATGCTCTAGGGTTTTTGTTTTTAATAAATTATGAACAAAAAAAATAAAACAGGTAATAATGAATTAAAGTTTTAAAATATACCATCTGAAATACTAAATGAAATACGCTGAAGTACTAAAATTTCTAAAACTAAAACTGAAATTACAATAAGTTAAAGGTAACTATAAAAAAAACTACTAAAAATGACAAAACAAATGACAAAATGAAAACAAAATATGAATAAATACTGTAATAGTATATAAATAATTAAAATTAATTAAAATAACACTGAAGTTTGTATTCTTATTGTTGAGTCAAGAGGTCAATCTGCAATGTTTAGATCCTTTTTTGGTCAAATTGCTCAGTTTGCGATGCACATTGCCTACTATTTTTAAAAATATGAAACAATAATTAACAATACTCATTTCAACAGTAGTTGAATGTCACAAGACCTCATTGTGAACATGTTTAATTTAGCAAGTGGCATCCAGTTGTTGTGTCTAAAAAATATAAAAATTCAGCATTTTTAATCCATTGCATTTTAGCCATTTGCATTTGGAAGGTCCAGTCAAGAGCACTGCATTATGGGAGACACTACCTCTGTTGTACACTGCACATTTTGACCACTATAGTTGGGCGTACTACACTACATAGCCTAATACGGATATGCTTGTGTCTCCCTGTTCGCATGTATTTGAATCCTGGGAACACAATTCAGTCTGTCCTTGTGGGAGGAACATTTCATTGTTGTCTTTTCTCATTCTAAATATAGAATGCTCTGCTCTCAATTGAATTCATCTCCGCTCTGACAAAAACAGCCTTACCAACACATGGACAAAATCAATATTCTCCTGAACAGCATCAATCTGATTCAACTGTATTGAATGGCATAAAAACACAAAGGAGCTGTTGACTTCACCTGTATTTAGCCTCAGAAAAGACATTTGGGCTTCTAGATGCATGTAGAACACTGGGCCTTTGGATAATAGATGGAAATTAGAGATCAAACGATATTGATATATTTTTATAACTAATACCGATAATATGCATGTTTATGTGCCTGATAACCAATATGCAGAACCTGCATTATTGTTTTACTTCTGTTTTATTTCCATCATGCACTCATTCAAGCCTGTTTTATTTTATTACGTAAAGTTACGTCTTTGGGACATGATTTGACAGATTACTCGACTACTTCATAGTGCCAAGCTTAAACTACATATCGAGTGTTTGTGTAATGCACCTCATTTGTGCATTAATGGCAGTTATGTTAAATAAAGTTTAATAATTAAAGTGAAGCAAGTTACTTTACCTCTGAACAGGTTCGTAATATCGGTCTTGCATGAAATTCTCCATTTATTGGTAGATCCGATATTACAAAACTGATATCTGTTTATGGAAAATTTCAGAAATATCGGGGAAAATATTGGTAAAACCAATTATCGCTCAATCTCTTGCAACTTTTCTGGACGTTTAATGAACAAATTGGAATAAAGTATGTTTATGTTGGTTTAAAAATGCACTACCTACAATCTGATTGCTCAAAAGTTGCTATTTCATAGCTCACTACAATTTTAAGCATTTATCATTTAAGCATCAACTTTGTCTAAAATGTTTCTCATAAAATGCCTTAAAAATAGACACAAATGAGTTGGCTGTTGAGCGTAGAGCTAGAAAAATAATAGAGATTATAGCTCAGTAAATTTCTTGTAAGAATCTGATGAGAAATGCTTGAGTTCCTATAGAAACTATTGGCAAACCTGAGTACAGTTTGAGACAACGTTGAGATCTAGAGGAGACAGATGTGGGAGAAAATTCTGGTACTGAAACAAAAGCCTTGATTTGTTCTCAGTGAGAAACAAGTGAGACATTAACGAGATCTCAATTGAGATTTTTCATTCTCATGGATAAAAAAAACGGATGAACCTGCAGTATGCAGTACAGCTGAAAATGTTTCAGAAACCATATGATCATCATGCACAACTACATTGTCTTTGTCTATTCCACTTTTCTTCTGATAAAAATTCACGTTTGAATAAAAAATTCACAAGATATTTGGTCAGTTTGGCGTATGTAAACCTATACACAAACATATACATTGCTTTTTTTCTAGTACTTCTGGTCGAACGCCAGCTACCCAAGACTCTGCGGGTCAGTCTGCTGGGCCGTGCCAGGCTCACCGACTCTCACTGGCACACAGCTCGCACATTTATGTAACAATGACATCATCTTCCCTCGCTAGTGTACGCGTTGTGTCTGTCTTTTCCCATTGACAGACACAGAATTAGATGCACAAATACCGGCAACGATTCGGCTCCAGTACGCTATCTGTCAATCAGCGATAAAGAGGCGAACACCACACATACAGCACCTGTCCAGCTATAAATACAGGTCAGCTCACCAGGTGAGGTCAGTAAGCATATTTCACAACACCAAAGCAGCTGAGCTTCCTGTGCTGAGGCATTGGGAATGAACTGAAGCTTACTGAGCCTGTCTGATCACCTACTAGGACTTTATATTGGGTTATTGGATGCATATATCAGCCAGGCCAAATAATTTTGATGTTGTCAGAGCAATAGAAGCAGTAGTTAAGTTTTGTAACAGTACCAAATCTAACAACATGAAGTCATTAGTCAACCTGATCTCTAGATATTAGTATCAGCCATTGAAAAGCCCCCATCGGTCAACCATGGCCACATTACAAACATCCCACAGAAACAATAATGAGCCATATCTATGGTGCTTGAATGCATCACTGCAAGGTCTGTTCACAGCAGTGATGGAAATAATATGATTATAAGGCTGTATAAATCCATGAAGGTCTATATTATGCACAATCATTCATACATACAATCATTAAATATGGAATACTTGATTCTGATTGGTCAGTCATGGAATCGTCCAGGGCAACTCTGTAGAACTGAACAGAAACCAACTTTCTATTAATATCAAATCAAAATATTAAATGTTCATTCAAAATCTAATTTAAGCTTTTTTTTTTTTTTTTTAGGATTTCGAGAAAGGAACTTCTTTGTACAAACCCTCAAATGATGCTGGATAACATGAATCAGCAAGTTTTACACAAACTTGTCCATGCAGCCATTATAAATATGAAATATTAAAAATCATGTCAACTTCAAATTATGCTGGTAACATAATTGCCAATAAAAATAATACATATTCAATTGGGAAAATGCTAAAATACTTATTAGACAGATAGATAGATAGATAGATAGATAGATAGATAGATAGATAGATAGATAGAACAATATATACAACCAAATCACATTACTATAAAAAATATTTTTCAAAGATGTAAATAAAAAATTATTAGAGTATGTTTTCTAAGAAAACACTATTTCAGGCTTTCTTATTTGAATTTCACATTTAATTCAACGTGTTACTTTCCGTTTCTATATTATTTGTGACCCTGGACCACAAAACCAGTCATAAGGGGCAATTTTTTGAGATTGAAATTGAGATTTATACATCAAGCTGAATAAATATGCTTTGCATTGATGTATGGTTTATTAGGATATAGGATAATATTTGGCCTAGATACAACTATTTGAATATCTGGAATCTGAGGGTACAAAAAAAAAAAAAAATTAAATATTGAGAAAATCGCCATACTGTAGTAAATTTACAAAATATCTTCATGGAACATGATCTTTAATTAATATCCTAATGAGTTTTGGCATAAAAGAAAAATCACTCATTTTGACCCATAATATTTTTGGCTATTGCTACAAATACACCAGTGCTACTTAAGACTAGTTTTGTGCTCCAGGGTCACATTTGTGGAAATTACTAGCAATATCTGAGTGAGCATTGTTTCAAAGTAAATCCTGTTTTATTCAGTGATCTGTCCACACAGGTAAGCGCGCGCAGGTGCGTCTCCGTACACGCGTCCACCTGAGTGCGCAGGCATGAATGAACACACCTGTCCTGTGCACAAGCTGTCATCATCACAAACAACACGAGCGCGGTTCGTTCAGTGATCATGGCTTTACCCGCGAGTCCTCCTCCTCCTCCGTCTCCGTCTCCGTGGCCCTTCCTCTTCTGCAGGATGAAGTAGGGGTTCGCTCTCTCTGTCATCCAGAGCGCGCTGGCCAGCAACACCTCCTCAGGGTTCACCCACATCTTCAGCCCGCTCTCCTCAGGAGGACATCAAAGAAACCTCAGAGACGCGGTCCACTATAGAGGCGCCGTCCTCAAGCTTATCCAAGCGTCAAACGCACGCGATGTTGGGAAGCGACGCGCCTCGAAGATCCGACGACGGCGGTGAATCGCAAAAATATAAGCTGTCAGTAGGATATAACACTTACTGTATCCAGCAAATGGATAAATGTATTATAATATGTTCATTTAAAAAAATATATACAGTCCTCCTGGAGCTGCTTGAGTCGCGCGCACAGCTCACACCACACAATAACAGCATGAACCGCTTCTTAAAGGACGACAGCGATGACCGCGGAGAGCTGAGCTCATGTAACGTTATTCCGGCGGTTAATAATGAACGATAAGGGTATTTTCAGCGTTTTAAACGAGCACGCAGAATAAACAATGCCTGACATTTTCTGCCGTGTTTCGGTGACGCTTCACTCACTAGCGCCGCTGCAGCGTTCGCTCGGCGTGCGTCACGGGCAGGCCATTGTGACGTCACGGGTGTGGGCGGAAAGCACGTTGATCACAAACAAAAAATGATTGGCAATTCATTTTGACAAATCATATTTATTATTTATATATTTATTTACTTATTTACTTATTTTATTGAACAATATTGATGGTGATATATATATATATGATATATATATATATATATATATATATAAATTTAATTTAATAAATTTAATTATTTTTCTAGTTTATATGTGTGTGTGTATTTATTATTTATTAATTTATTTATTTATTAAAGAGAGAGAGAAATGTATAGAAAATAATTAATTTAAAAAGAATATATATATATATATATATATATATATATATAAATTATTAATTCTTAAAACAGAAAAATAATTAAATAATATTTTTATATATATTTAAAATAGAATGTGTGTGTGTATGTGTGTGTGTGTGTATATATATATATATATATACACACATATAATATTTCATAATTATACATATAATACATACAAGATTATATATGGTTATATAATTTCTAATCATAAGAAAACTAGTATGTATGTATGTATGTATGTATGTACGTAGTATTATTATTTATGTATATATTCAAAAATGATTAATTATTAAAAATAAAAAAATAATTAATTATATTTTTTTAAAGATTTAAAATGTGTGTGTGTATGTGTGTGTATATATATATATATATATATATATATATATACACACACATAATATTTCATAATTATACATATAATACATACAAGATTATATATGGTTATATAATTTCTAATCATAAGAAAACTAGTATGTATGTATGTATGTATGTACGTAGTATTATTATTTATGTATATATTCAAAAATGATTAATTATTAAAAATATAAAAATAACTAATTATATTTTTTTAAAGATTTAAAATGTGTGTGTGTGTGTGTGTATGTGTATAAAAATTATAATAATTATAATACCTATAATATTTTTTCAATTATAATATATAATATATAGGGTTGTATATAATTATATAATTTATAACAAGAAAATAACCTTTTATATCATGTTTGGCTGATTGGCTGATTATCAATTCAGTAATCATATCATGCTTGTCATTTGATTTGAAGTTTCACAACAAAAGGACACAATTTCTATTTTTGCAATTGACTTTTAATCAGGCGAAACCCTTATGCTTCATAAATAGGTCAAGCAAATAAAGCAGTAGCTGATGTTTGCACGAGGTGTTTCCCCATTGGTGATACGAGACCTGTCGTCTGTGAAGGATCAGATGCAGTGTGTTGTCGCGTGGCTAACCGCTGTGTCATTTAGGTTTAACACCCCTGCTCTGCATGACAGGTGGGACAGGTTGAAGTTCAAAGGACGAAGCAAAACACCCGCATAAACAACCACAGCGACAGCTTCACAGCAGGAAAACAGAGGTGCGAGCGGCCATAAGGCTTCATCACTGTGCTGATGCTCTGGTGGTTTGTCAGCCGCTGCTGGGTGAGAGGATGCAGGAGATCAAGCTCTTTCCTAAACCAAACCACAGCAAGAACACAAACAAGCTTGTGTTGGCGGCACTGAGGCGGTGCAGAGGAAACTCAACTGGAAAGTGCTGTGAACTTGGAATAAATGATCATGTACAGTTAGTCACAATCACATGATGGCACTGTGTTGTCATGCTTAGATTAGTTTTAACATAAGAAAATGAGTGTGTTACAACTTAGCCAATCAGAATTTAGTATTCCAGAGAGCTGTGTATTAATCATACGTACCAAAAGTAGGATGGAAAAGTGAAATGATGTGCTCATGTCAACTTGGACAGTTTTATAATTCCAACAAATATTTCTTACAAAACTCCCTTTAAAAATTAAAGTCTGTGGAGATTCTGTCAGCTCTGAATGAGTCATTTGTGTTGCATTTCTCGGACATTTTCTCACTTCATAAAGAAAAATGGGACTTTTCTGTGTTATACGTGGAACTAACTTTCTTTTCAGAAACAAACAAACCAAAAAAAAAAAAAATCCTAAATGACACATTGCAAGCATTACATCAAAGTATAGAATAACTTCAAGAGAACACGAAAGGCTTTATGTCATGCTGACTTCATACAGTAAATTAACCCTATAAAGAGTATTGTATTTTATACATGAATCTTTAAGGCCTGTAATGTAAGAATAACTTTTTAGCAATATTTCAAGATGAACACTTGATTATTACTTGATTATCCATATATACATTTTTAGAAAAATAATTATTAAAATATGAGTATCAAATATGATCCGTTTTTTTTTTTTGGTCATCATTTATCATCATTGTATTGCATCAGATTATTTGCCCCCACATTAAAAACTTCAGAACAGAATCATAAAACTAAACATTTAAGTCATCTTACTAAGACATATTATTAGCAGATATAAAGTGATGACTGATATTTACATGCATTTTATGTAAACATACTGATATAATGATCTCGTTGATTTACATTTTCAGACTATTATGGGCAGTATAGGGTTATATTAGGCCACTTATTTCCCAGCCGGCTTATTAATACTGTATTTGGTTATTCTGTCATTATGAAATGTTTCTGCATGTTTTCAAGGTCAAGTGGTGTGAAAAGCCTTGACTGAAGCCTGTACATCAGGTTAGGGGTTGTTTTGAGGGTTTTCTTTATGACTAATGACTTTCCCCCGCTAATCTCTGTTCACCACAACAACTCAGAAACATTACTAAGAATGAAACGATGAAATCTGTACTTTTTCTATTTTTGCGCGTATGACTCATCTATATGAATATATGACTCATAAACACCCTCAGTCTTACTCTTAAACCAGAGTGTTCCTGTTTTTGCACCTAGTTAATATTAAACGAGACACGGCTAACACAACAATAACGGTGTTGTCTCGATGGATGTTTCACTTCTGTAGATGCAGAAGTTTGACAGCATACACTTCACATTACAGTCAGCCGTCAACAGAAACAAGCTGAGGCGTAAATGTTCTGCTACTGGAAAACCCTGAGAAAATCACACATATTTACATGCCAAACATTTTTCAGGCAAGGGACCCTTTAATGGGTGAATGGAGCAGGGACCACTTTTACATTTTACCCATTGTATTGTAGATAGGTGTTAGAACATGGCCATTCCCCCAAATCGCTTAATTATAATAGAAAAGAACCAAGTCAGCAGTTTCACTGTTTCTGCACCATTTGAGGCGATCACATCCTGAGCAAATGCTCATGTAGAATGGAAACGGGTGAGTGAAACTGAGAGCCAGCACAGACAATAAGGTGTCTGGACTTCATTAACATACAGACACAACAGGAACAACTGCTTTTATTAGGGGCAGTAAACTGAAACAGAATGAAAGGCTTGAGTTTAAGATCTTTGGGGTTCATTCGGCTGTTTGTTACTGCTATGCTGCGATAAACTTCTTCATTGAGGACTTTAACATCCTCATCATTTTTTCTTGTAGTGTAATATATTTTAACATGGGAGGGATATATCTGGGTTATTTTAGTAGTATTTATATATTATTTTAGCATGTATTGATATTTTTAATTAGCTTTTATTTACATTAATTTTATATTTTCAGTTTTTAATTTTAGGTTATGTAGTTGTGTGTGTGTGTGTGTGTGTGTGTGTGTGTGTGTGCGTGTGTGTGCGTGCGTGTGTGCGTGTGTGTATATATATATATATACAGGTGCTTCTCAATAAATTAGAATGTCCTGGAAAATTCATTTATTTGGCTACAGTTGTCATATTCCTCTTGTTAAGCCACTCCTGAACCACCTTACCTGGGCTAAGGAGAAGAAGAACTAGACTGTTGCCCAGTGGTCCAAAGTCCTCTTTTCAGATGAGAGCAAGTTTTGTATTTCATTTGGAAACCAAGGTCCTAGAGTCTGGAGGAAGGGTGGAGAAGCTCATAGCCCAAGATGCTTGAAGTCCAGTGTTAAGTTTCCACAGTCTGTGATGATTTGGGGTGCAATGTCATCTGCTGGTGTTGGTCCACTGTGTTTTTTGAAAACCAAAGTCACTGCACCCGTTTACCAAGAAACGGGTGCAGTGACTTTGTGTGCATCTGTGTGCATTGAATTTATTTAATACATGAGTTTCACAATTTGAGTTGAATTATTGAAATGAACTTTTCCATGACATTCTAATTTATTGAGATGCACCTGTATATATATATATAAGCATTTGTTTATATATTTTAATTTTATATTTTCAGTTTTCATTTTAAATTTAGTTTATGTTGTTTTATATGCTATTTTACTATGTATTGATATTATTTAATTAGCTTTTATTTAAATATTTTGTTTTTTTATTTCCTGTTTTCATTTTAACTTTAGTGTGTGTAATTTTTATACACTATTTTAGTATGTATTTTAGTATGTATTTATAATATATATAATATTTATTAGTATGTATGTATAATATTTTATTTATTTTTATAGAGTTTATTTTGTTACATGCTTTTGACATTTAAAATAAAAATTATAAATGTCTTTCTTTCTTTCTTTCTTTCTTTCTTTCTGTCTGTCTGTCTGTCTGTCTTTCTTTCTTTCTTTCGAATTTCATCTTTAGTTATAGTAACTTTAATACTTTGGTTATATGCCAAGGCAAGTTTTCATCTATTCACAAACATCATATTTTATTTGTCTGTTTTAGTTAACAACACCATATAACACTATATGAAGTTGGAGACAGTTATGCATATTGTGCCTCCACTAGAGGGCAGTATGTCTTTGGGTAATAAATAATCATACTAATATTCTGAACAGCAGCCATAACAAAGGAAATGCAGCATCTGCAAGAACAGAGCAGATATTATTCATTCCAAGGAGTCGGTTCACCTCTCCTTCTTATATGCAGAGTTGGAAAGTCCGATTCATTTTAGTGAACCTGTTCATCCGAAACGATTCCTTCTCTTATCATCAGTATTGGAAAGTCCGATTCTTTCAAGTGAATCGATTCACTCTAAATGGTTCACTCTCCCTTTTGAAACGTTAGAAGGCCCGGTTAATATAACTTAAATTATTTAAAAATAGTTCACGTATTCAAGCCCCTGTATATATATATATTTTTTCACTCGGTTATATAAATTATTATTATACAATGTAGGCTACTATACTGTATAGGCTATTTACCTGTTCAAGTTTTCCAGAATATTTACCTGTTCGAGTTTGATGCTTACTTACAACAAAAATACAGCCCTGCTTCAATTATACATTATTGAATCGTTATAATTTTGTATAATAGTTTTACAGTTTTAGTTATAAATTTTGTAAAGCATTTTATTGCCTATTTCAGTACCTCCAATGCAGTTATCTACTTTTTGTTTGTAGCTTTGTAAACTAGTTTTTCGACTGATTTCTTGTAGCGTGGCTACACTTTCAAAGTAACTTCTCCAAAACTCTTCATGTATATTTATTAGATTTTAAGTGATGTAATGTGTTTTTAAAAGACATATTTTGCTGAAAGAGGAAGTAGCCAACGTGTTGCCATACAATGGGTCATGTAAGGACAAAGGACTCAATTTTGGCAGCTGCATCAGCCAAGAGATATTATTGGTGTCAGAAGGGTGGATGTGACAAAATATTTTTCTTTATGTTCCACTAAAAAAAGACGCTCAGGGTTAAAACAACTCAGGGAGACTGAATGATGACTCAATTTTCATTTTTAGGTGGACCGTGGACTATCCTTTTAATGCCAGTAGATCAGGGTAATAAAATCACCTGGAAACTTAGTAAAAATCTGTATGCGTGACAGAAGTTACTGTGGAGAAGACAAAACCATTTCAAAACTACATCATGAGTCTTTCAGTAAACAGTAATGAAGTGGATAGCAGCCAGTAAGACAATGTTGGATATCCTGATAGCAGAGAACTAGCAGAGGCACGTTGAGACGAGTTATTGACGTCCAACACAAAATGACAAAAAGTACATGATCCAAAATTGGCAGGACATCTGGATTTCTAGCTGCCAACTGACATTTAATTAAACAGGGGAAATCTGGTTTGCGCAATGCAGGAAACATCCATAACTATTGAATAACCAAGCAAGAGCGTAAGCAGGGTGGCTGTAGGTCTATAATAAGGAACAGGTCAGAAATCCAGGCCACACTTTTGGGTTAGAGCGGCCTGTGCAAAGCCCAGATCCAACAAACGGAAAGGCAATCGTAGATGAACCTATAAAGCAGAGGTTCATGTTTGATTAGCAGAAAAAAACATCTTACAAGACTTTGATAGCGATGCCTTCTGAGATTAGGAAACGCTGTGGTATCCACCCAAATAGTCGTGCCACGGCTAAAAACAGTATTGTATCTGTTTCCCTGAAGGAGGGTGAGGCACATCCTGGAAGACTTTAAATTTGATGTCTCAAAAGCCAAAGTAAGATAAAACACTAACTACATTTTCTGAAGAAAACATGAAGGGCTCTTGTGCAACCGAAACTTTCTGCCAGCACGGTTTCTGAGGTAAACTTTTAGTGCCAGGTTAATGTTTGGACAATTTTTTTTAGGACAAATATTTGAAGTGACAACTAAAATGAGGAAGCCGGTTTTGGTTTTTAGCCAGGTTACATTTAGTTTGGGCAAACTCTCAGAAAAAGGTTGAAAAAGGTGAATTATTTTGAACGGGTTTCATCTGCATTTTTGTATGCTTTTTTAATATTGTGGGTTACATATATTACTAATAATTAATAATAATTTAACAACAACAACAATTATAATATTATTGATATACAATTCTCCAAAAATAACACTATGACAAATAGTGAACAGTAACCAATGCAAATAACGTATGTTTAAATATATATTTTATATTTAGATAATGAAATATTTTTAATATATGACATTTTTAAACAAATTTTTTTTTAACATTTTCTAATTGTAATATGTTAATTTTCACAAATTTTGTATATACTGTAATTTCAACTTCAGATGTCATTTTATGTTTGTGCTTTTGGAAATGAATCGTTATCCCTAATTTACTATTTTGCATTTTAATCTCATTTTGAGCAGAATGTATGTGCTTTCTGCAAATATCGCAAGTGTTCAGGTGGATTTTTTATTTTATTCATCACTCACATGGATGAGTTAAGATGTGTTTGTGCTTTAAGTAGCATGAAGACAGACAGCATTCATACCCAGGTCTCTTTCATCATCTTCACCTTTCATCCGTGGTTATGATGGAAACGTCTTCGAGCGGTGGTTGTTCTGTTGACACAGCTTTGTCGTTGTGTTTAATGGTTTCCCGCAGCAGATGTCAGCTGGCTGACACAAATGAAGATCCATACGGCGCGTTTAAGAGTCCAGTCTGTCATCTTTATATTAACTGTTGTTTGGAAACAATGACGTTTTTGTGCTGATGAAAAGCATTAGAGGAAGACAAAGACCGTTGAGTCATTAAAGGTGAGCCGTGTCATTTCTATGCCATGAGCGGCACCAAATAAAACGACAAGATTAACTAGATTTACACAGGTGTTTCTTCCCTGTGTTCTTGGCTGAAAAACATGTATATAAAATAATTTTACAGAAGCCATATTCAGCTTCTTTTAATATATACATCTTTTTTTTCACTTTAAATGAGAAGTAAAACCACTTGACTTTAGATATTTGATCAAATATTGTGTATCTGTATCTTTTATACATTACAGAAGTCTCTTCTGCTCACCAAGGCTGCATTTATTTGATCAAAAATAAAGTAAAAATAGTGAAATATTATTACAATTTAAAATAACTATTTTCTACTGTAATATATTTTAAAATATAATTTATTCCTGTGATAACAAAGCTGAATTTTCAGCATCATTACTGCAGTCTTCAGTGTCACATGATCCTTCAGAAATCATTCTAATATGCTGATTTGCTGTTCAACAAACATTTCTGATTATTATCAGTGTTTAAAACAATTTTGATGATTCAATATTTTTGTGAAAAAAACTGACATTTTTTTTTCCAAATTCTTTGATGAATAGAAAGTTCAAAAGAACAGCATTTATTTGAAATAGAAATCCTTTGTAATATTATAAATGTCTTTACTGTCACTTTTGACCAATTTAATGCATCCTTGCTTAATAAAAGCCATTAAAAAAAAAAAAAAAAAAAAAAAGCCTGACCCCAAACTTTTTGGTATTTCCTTATCAAAAACTTACATTTCTAAATAAATTAAATGTATATTTAATAAAAAGTACAATTAATAATCAAATACAAGTGGTTGAAAAACTTCCAATGAAATTTATTGTCCCTCACAACCATGGACATGCAATGATGTATTATAACTGTAGCTAAATATATTTACATTGTCTTCCATAACAAAAGCTGCAGATCTCTGCTAGATACAGTATTCAACCCTTTTAAAAGACAAATCCCAAACCGACAGTTACTAAAATCCCACTAAAGGGCGACTTATACAGTACATCATGTGCCATATCTGAATGACTAGCCCTGCATAGAGGTCAAAGAGGTTAAAGGTGAAGCGTGCCATTTCTGGCTCACTATGCAAAAATAATGTTTTCAAACCCTATATGCCACTCGTCAGCCAAACAAACCACTGCACAATCATACATCCAAACAAATGACACACTTCATCTTTAAACTTTCTAAACATACTTCCTTAATGAGTTAAAGTGCTTTCATGAACATGTTTAACTGGCCACAAACAAGAAGTAAGAATACAATTCCTATAACTTGTAAAACGTGGAAGTGGTAAAATACTGAGGAATTGTGCAATAGGTGAACCGAGACGGAAGCTGAAAAAGAGCTGTGGCCAGCATTAAATATGAAATCTGTTTTTAAGGTATTTAAGAGAGTGGCAACTGAATATTTTCACAATTATAATTTTATTGCACTGAAAAAAAGCAAATCGATTTACTGCAAAAACACATTCACAAACCAAGAAAGACATTTGGTGCAAATTCGGGAAGTTTATCAACCAAATGCTAATGATATCATGTGCCTGTGCAAATCACACACAGCAGCCTGGATAGCATCCAATCATTTCACAAGAAAACTGAGATGCTGAGATGTACAGAACGTGCTTGATACATCAGAGCTATCACGTCCAGTGCATGATAAAAACATTGAAACAGCAGTCAGTCAAACACTTGACAGTGTCTACAAAAGCACACACACATAGCCTACTGCTTCCTTTAAAGGGGTCATCTTGATGCAAACACTTTTTGAACATGATTTTCACATTATGAATCTATCCAAATGTGTCCAAATGCTCATGTTTATATGTGAAGAGGGCGTTTACATCGTCTTTTAAAGGCACTAGGGCTGCACAATAATGGTTAAACTGATAGTCACGACTATTTTGATAAAAAATTATAAATCACGATTATTAATAACGATTATTCTATCAAAAGGGTAAATGCAATAACATTTCATGTGTCCTTTAACCAGCCTCCACTGACTGACTTCATTTAACTAACTATGATAATACAAAACTCATGGTTTGGGTTAATGTTTTGTAATCTGTATTCACATTAGATTTTCTAAGCGACAATTTGTTGGCAAATAAGACAAGCCTCTCACATCGTGCAGTAAATTTGCTCAAAGATCGTTATTTCACACTGATAATAATGCCATGCCATTTTCAACTGATTAACTTTATGAAAACTAGCAAAAACTTTAGAACTTTAGATTACTTAAAATAATTCCAATTTGTGTACATTTTCCCCATTGTATTGCCACAGGTAGCAAAAGCGCATTTATTTCTCAAACAGAATAGATCCATTATTGAAACTCGGTGAAAGTTTGATCATGGCAGATTTGGTTACACAAGCAGCACAAATGGCTTGAGAAAAAACACACATTGGCTGTATGAGACTTTCATGTAAGCAGAAATCGCTGTGGAGCGATCGCTAAACTCCAGCACATGTATGTTTTCAATATCAGCGCTTGTTCCACTATCAGTCAGTGAGCGCACTGGATTGCCAGATTGCACAGATTAAGTAAAACACTGGGCAGAGAGTGTATCCTTAAAGGAGAAAGCTCTGTTTTGGGGACTTAATCTCTTCACTTCTAGCAACCACCAGCATGAACGCTAGTGAAGACTTGTCAGCAATGCAAGATAACGCAAATGCCAAATTAAAAAAATTAAAAACACGTTTTCAGGACAAATAACAAGCCGGCCAATATCGTGACGATTGTTTTTAATTAATCGAGAAGGGTGGATATCGTTATCGCGATTAAAATACGATTAATCGTGCAGCCCTAAAAGGCACAGCACGGAAATACTGTAAATGAATTTCCCAAAGAGAAAAAATAAATAACAAGTGCAAGATATGACCACTTTAAAGGATTCACAAAATTAGTCCTAGACATACCAGACAGACAATTTCAAACAATGAAACCACACTGGGCAGAATTCACAAAACATTCTCATGAAAACAATTCTGCTTAACTTCAGAAAAAAAGTTTAGAATATTTTGTATTCCTAAAAAAAACTTCTTATGAACGTCATCTTTTTTTCTTAGGACAAAACTTAAGAAGAATTAAAATTCTTGAAAACAAAACAAAACAAAACAAAACAAAAAAACTGGTCAAGCCTGTAGCAACAACGATATTATACGTTTTTTTTTTTTTCAGATAAGAACAATATCTGTAAAAAAGATGTTAACTGCTTAAGATTTTTTTCAAAAATTGCACATTTTTTTCAAATTTCTTACGAGCTTCTTTGAATTTATCTTAAGAATTTTCATTTTTTTTTTATAATTTCACATTTTTTTAATTAACTTACAAACTTCTTAGAATTTATCATTTGAATTTTTTTTTTTTTTTTTTTTTTTTACAAACTTCACATTTTCCAACATTTTACAAACTTAGAATTTATCTTGACAATTTTCATGTTTTTCAAGAATTGTAAATTTTTTAACATTCTTATGTACTTAGAATTTTCAAGAATTGGATATTTTTTAAACATTCTTATGAACTTCTTAGAATTTATTATTAGATTTTTCATTTTTTTTTCAAGAATTGTGCATTTTTTAACATTCTTATGAACTTAGAATTTATCATTAGAAATTTTTGTAATTTCTTTCAAGAATTGCACATTTTTCAACATTCTTACAAACATCTTAGAATTTATATAACTTTTTTCTTAAGAAGATTTTTGTGAATCCAGCCCACTGTCATATTGTTTGTGCATGTTTGTTACAATGATTAAATAAGCACCAAATCATAACTGCTTAATCATCTAATCTTATAAAATCAGTTTCAGACTAAAGTGACAATAAAATCTGCAGATCTCAGGGAAATCTCATGTGCTTTTTGGCTGACAGATGCAAATAACATTGCACAAGCCTTTACGTTAAATATTACGGAGTATGAATATCAGGATCACAGACCCCAGCGCTGTCCTCCACAACAAGAGCATTCAGTACAAATGCCCAGGTCACGCGACATCGACCTGTCCTAACATAATGAACATATGCAGACATATCCAACAGAGTGTGGAAATGAAACACTGAAGCTTTGGTGTACTGAACATTCATCAGCCCGTCGCACTGCAGGAGTGCATTCTGGGTAAGGGAAAGTGCATTTTGAGACAAAGTCTCACTGAGGAAAATACTTAAACATTCAAACAAAATACCTAATTAAATTACTAATAATTCATATTAATATCATTTTAATTAATAATTTTTAAAATAATAAGAAACATTTGAAGTTGGCAGATACACCGACACACTGTAAGTCTGTATCCAACATCAACATATGATCACTATATCTATATACTGGAAAGCTACTTAGTAAAATAATAATAATGATATAATAAAACATACATATTTAAAAGGGGTGTTGTTTATCTTCATATATGTGTCCTTTGTTTGTTTTTGTCGTTTTTCTTTTTTAGAAAAATAAACCCTTTGATATCAAAATAACCATTCAATAGTCTTTCACTTTCCTATTGTGCATGATAAAAAGCAAATGGTCATTTCAAACAGGTCTGTTAGTCATATGCTATAGCCTTTTGCAAAAGTATCGTGAGCCATTTAAATGGTATCTTAAATTTGAGCTGAGAGCTTTTACTACTGTCCTGTAAAAGTTATGTGTGCAATTTATGCAGCAGATAAACAGAATATCAAAATCAATGACAAAGAACAGTTTTCTAAGGTCATCATCCTTTCTTTGGACAAACCAGTAGCGTCTGCACCACTGGTTGAGATGTTCAGATCAATTCAGCTGCACAGATTGAAATTCTGTTTGGTTTTGCAATAATTACCCACTTCACTTTTAACTAGGAGTAAAGCGATCATGTGCAGGAATATACTGTAGAAATCCTATATGCCACAGAAAGGAAAACAAAATTTGATAAACCTAAATTTAAAAATGTTCTACATTTCAACAATTCCTCTTTAAACCTTTTAGAAATAGAAACAGCCTCTGAAGAGGTGAACTCAGCACATCAATGCCAGATAAAATTAAAAATGGCCACATGCACACTGCAGGGTTTAGGAAGTGACAACTGCTGTTATTTGTGGGAGTGAATCTCATGTGTCTTCATAATGGAACACTAGCTCACTACATACTGAAAACCGTAAAGTATACACTTAATACTGTGAAAAAGATTACAATACTACATTTCTGTCAAAAGACAGAGAGTGGCATCCATAATCTTAGAAATAAAAACTTTTTTTTTTTTTTTTTTTAGGATTTTTGATTAAACAGTGTAGAATATCTTAAACTTCATCAGCATTGATAATCAAAGTCCCTGGAATCAGTTGCTGTCCATTCTAGTATGGAATCCAATCAAATAATAAATAAATAAATAAATAAATGTTTTTAAATAAAATTGCATTTGATATTATAATCATCACTGTGGTTGAGAGCATTGCACTGTGGGATACCGTAATGCATGCAGTGCTCTATTTTACATGTTCACAAATTCATACTATTCACCTTATTTTGCTTGGCGATATTAATTCAGGTGGATTATTGTTTATGAAACCAAAAATATTTATAAATACAAAAAATAGGAAAATATCATTCTGAAAGTGATTCCAAGGATGATATTGTGCTATTCTCACACAATTACCATTCATTATATTTTTACTTAATGTATGGATAATAATGGAGGTTCATATTTTGACAACAAATTGCAATAGAAGCTTAATTATACAATTAAAAATGTATATAAAAATGCCTTATTTGCAATTTAAATGTTTATGACTCAGCTTTTATTTGAGTGTTGAATATTAATTAAATAACTGATTATTAAATAAACCTTCAGTTTTCAGTTTTCGACTAAATGAAAACCTACATTTTGGTTTCAGGCTTTCTGTAAAAAAATAATTTTGGTGCATCAATAAAAGTGATCATTTTGGGTGTGAAATGGCCTTTATTTATTTTTGACGTTCCAAATTGTAATAAATTTCCAAGCTAACTGGAACATGACATGCATGCAGCTTTGAATATGATATGAAAATTTGGTCATCACTTGAATTCGGTTGAATTTGAATGCACATGTCACTGTATTTAGCAGTGTGCATGTGGCCTAGCGGAACAGATGGCAGCACTTAGTCAAGACAAAATGAGCGGAAAGTATCTGCGTTTGTGGCATTGTGATTCACAAACACTGCTGTGACACACTGTCACTGGATACGGCTACTGAAACACTCACCATATCATGAGCTGGGTTTCTGGGTTCACTGTAGCGTGATTTGACACATCACATATCCGAAGATGCAAGAATAGCGTCCTGCATATGATAAGCCCTGGTGATACTTCACAAGGAGCATCTGACCATATGAACTGCTGGTTAGAGCACACACAAACCGCTTTAGACACTTAAAACAAATGTAGGGCGCATTCATCAATCCATTACATATATTCATTTTGGAATATCCTGGTGTATACTGGCAGTGATCCCATAGGGAAGTTGAAACAGTCAAAATTTTCCAAAATAAAAGAAATATCCCTCGTAGGACCATGTGGAATTTCTTGTCTGGTAACACAAGCTTGGGACAGAAGACATTTAGTGCAATACAGCCAGAGGAAGAGGACAAGCAAGCCGTGATGGAGACCATCAGGTCAAAAAATGAGGTGTGCTGCTATTGCTCGTGTTCTTTTATTGTTCCGCTGTGGTCCTGCTCCGTTTATGGCACTTCAGGACTTCATGTCGTCCTGTTCTGGATCGGACTGCAGTTCAACGTCGGACAGGACGAGCTCCACTGGCATGATGAGTGAGGTGTCTGAATCAGTGCTCATGGAGGGCTGGTGCTCACCTGAAACAATAAAAAACATTCAGGACGTATGTGAGAACCAGTGCTGTTTTGGAATCAAACCTGGTGAGAGGCGTTGTTTTTGAATTGGAATAAAAAAAAAGAATAAAAAAAAAAGATTTGTAGGGAAGCTTGTTTCTGCCATTGAATAAAAAAAATTAAAATTACAATTATGAATTATAACTTGAAATTGTGAGATATAAATGAGCAATTCTGAAAAAGTCTGTAGATATAAAATTAAAATTACAATATAAACACAGAACTGTGAGATATAAACTTGTAATTGCAAGAAAAAAACGTGAGATATAAATTCAGAACTGTAAGACATAAACCTAAAATTGAGAAAAAAGTGAATTCAGAGATATAAACTCACAATTTTTAGAAAAAATCTGATTTGCAAAATACAAACTAAGAATTCCAAGAAATTAACTCATAATTTTGAGAAAGTCAGAATTGGAAGTAAAAACTCGCAATTTTGAGAAAAAAGTCAGAATTGTGAGATGAAAACCTGCAATTTTGAGAAAAATCTGAATTCTCAGAATCGTGAGGAATTAACTTCCAATTTTGAGAAAAAAGTCAGAATTAAGAGATAAAAACTCAGAATTGATAGATATAAACTTGTAATTTTAAGAAAAATGTCTGAATAGCCTTTTAATATTTTGAGATAAACAGCCGGAATTACCCTTTTTCAGAGATTTCAGAGCTTGGGTTGTCTTGGAAGAGTTCACACAAAACACATGGTGTGGTTTTATGGTGTTTTTTGTTCTGTCTGAAGTTTGATAGGCTTATTTACAGTGCATGGCAGCAGAACAAAGCAACAAATCCAGTCTTCTAAACTAACAAAAGGCATGATATAGGCTACAGAAGCAGCACAGGATCAGAGTAGAGCTGTGATGGAGAACCAGGACAGGCTGTGCTTTTATTTGCTGCAAGTACCAGAAAAATGACCTAAATATGTGAGAGCTGAAAGTAGATCATCACTGGAACAGATTAAAATAATCAAATCCATATCCAAGAGATGTGTAGGTCAATGTGAGAGAGGGGAATTTCACATTGGAACTACAATTCCTTCTTTCTAAGTATTCCTTATACAGATCTTTGCATTATGTGGAAAAAAGTTCTTACCTTTATTAGGGTATTTATTCCATTTTGATAGATTCCTCTTTTGAGTTTCATTTTATAAAGTAACTAAAAAAAACCCCATTGAAATAAGAAAGTGAAGGTCCATATATTGTTCCCACTTCTTTTAAATAATGAATTTCTATTAAACTGTAAGGATGTCTAAAATTCATTTTATACAGACTGCACTCAGAATAGCAATTCCACCATGGTGGAAATCACCATTTTAAAATTTCCTAATGGTTGCTGAAAATTCGGCTTTGCATCAAAAAAATAAATTACATTTTAAACATATATTCAAATAGACAAAAACTAATTTAAATAATATAAAAATTATTTTAAATTGTAAACATATTGCACAATATTCATGCACAAAATTAATCAAATAAATGCAGCCTTGGTAAGCATAAAAACTCATTAAAATCCTACTGACTCCAAACATTTGCATGTCAGCATGAGAGTTATTCAATATTCATAAATTATTTAGATGTTATACATTACTATTTATTTATTTATTTTCTTAAAATACCTTAAGAAAAACTAAACGTATTTTCCCAAAAAAGGATATGTCAATACAAGTTGTTTTCTTGATAATGCATAGCCTTGTGTATTGCAAGTCACATGATGCTTCATCCATACTCACTGCTGGCGATGTGGTGGCTCTCTCCAACCTGTGGGAAGGCATCCATCTCGTGGTAAATGTGTGACAGGCCTATTGTTCGGACAGCTGGGTCCAGGACCACCGAGCTCTCGCCCACTGAGACCTCACTAGCACCTGTCACAGGGTTGGTGGGCGGCCCGCTGACGGACATCTCATAATCCGGAGGGATGTCATCAGAACAGTCTGTGTTGGGCTGTTTGAATCGCAAATCACAGCGTTATTAAGAGCAGAACGCAAGGTCACATGCGAGGCTCGTGGATTCAGAAGCTTCTGCTCTTACCGGGATGCCCAGGGCCTTAAGGATGTTCATTTTGCACATGGGACAGGTTCTGTGGTCCTGCAGCCACGGGTCCACACAGTTCTTATGGAAGACATGACTGACAACAACAACAAAGTGACATTAAACAGTCAGAGACACATCTTACACAACAACACCTGCCTAACACTGTCTAAACATTTTAATGTACTGTACATCCAACATGTCATTTTAACCACATTAATATAGACTTTGCTTTGGCTATTTTAGCAACAACAACAAAAAAAAAGTAAGCAAGCAAAAAATAAATAAATAAATAAATAAAAATTTAAATAATAAAATATACCAATAAAAATTCAAATTCAAATGATACATTACTGGCTGAACAACAGACCAAACGGAATTTTCATGTCTTTAGATGCCTACAGACTGATTAGTGTTGCATATTTCCTGAATTTTTAACTATCTGATAAGCTAAACTGATTTTTAATTTTTAATTTTTGCTTTTTGACTCAACAACTAAATCAAAGACAACAAGAAAATCTAATAAATGAATACAAAAATTAATAATTAAAGACTGGATAATAATAATAATATTTTTTATTATTTAATAGTCTTTAATTATTATTATTATTACTATTATTTAAAAAAGTAACTTATTTGTGCAAAAAACATTTATAATTTTATTATTAAAAATTATAGAAGCATTAATTTAATTCACAGTAGTGTAAGTAATACATTTTTTTTTGTAAATAAAATTATTAAATTAAAGACAGATTCATTAAAACAAAGTGTCTGAGTAGCTGTGCAACATTTCAATAATAGAAATGTGGCATCTGTTGATGCCAAATGCTCTTCCAGTTTCAGCATTTTTATTGATTATAAATTAAGTGATTTATATTCATCCATTGTAAACATCACGTAAGCAATGCTTTAGGAAGGAGGCCTTTGATTTATAGGGATGCTGTACTATTGGGAGAAACATTTAACATTTCACTTCCACAGATTAAAAATGAATGGCTTTAGAGGAAGAGCTCATTTAGTTCAATAGTTTTGGGTTGAACTTCAATATGACACACAAATCTTAACTTCACTAATGATGTATTAGTTACAGTTTTAAGCCTTTTATTTCTCTGAGATACGTCATTTCAAACTACTTTGCTTATGTCTTGTAATGTTTGTCTGAAATCTTACCGACACGGCAGTATCCTGACAACATCATTAGGCTTGTAGTCTTCTATACACACAGCGCAGTTATCAAAGTCTGACTCGGTTTCCTAGAAACAGCGGGTCGATAAATAATGTTGTGAAAAACCACACGTGGGCGACTGTATGTGTATACTTCCATGAAATCTCCATTAGAGCTAAAGCAGCAGACAGGAACATACAGTCATAAAACATATATCATGAGAATGAATCACAGACGGGTGTTAAAAGACACTAATCAGACAACAGATATCACACATTTTGTGCATTTACAGTATATCATTTTCTCTTCAAAAGTGACACTTGCAGTAAGAACTTAGAATCAGAATAATCCATTTTACACTTTCAAAAATTTGAGATCAGCACAATTTTTTTTTTTGCAAGAAATTAATACTTTTATTCATCAAGGATGCATTAAATTGATGAAATGTGATGGTAAAGACATTTACAATGTTACAAAAGATTTCTATTTCAAATAAATGCTATTTTTAACTTTCTATTCATCAAAGAATTTGAAAAATGCATCACAGTTTTCTCAAAAATATGAAGCAGCACAACTGTTTTCAACTTTGATAATAATCAGAAATGTTTCTTAAGCATCAAATCAGCATATGATGATGATTTCTAAAGGATCATATGACACTGAAGACTAGAGTAATGATGCTGAAAATTCAGCTTTGCATCACAGGAATAAATTACATTTTAACATATATTCAAATAGTAAACAGTTATTTTAAATTGTAATATTATTTCACAATATTACATTTTTTTCCAGATCAAATAAATGCAGCCTTGGTGAGAAGACGACACTTCTTTCATAAACATTTTACAAAAATCTATATTATTCCAAACTTTTGAACGACATTGTATAATAAACGCTGCCTGGGCAGTTTTATTAGAATTATGGCATTATTGTTTTGCATGAACTGCTTGAAGTATTTCACAATACTCAAATACCAAGACATCTGCCAAGAAACACAAAACAAACCGAACCTTATCACCCTTCCTGATGGTCCGCACTTGTAACTTGCTTATGGCCTTTTTTGCAGCATCGCCCAATCGCCTCTGCAAAAAGCATGAAACATTGAAATTTCTGATTTCTGATTTTTCTTTGCTTTCTGAAAGCATGTTGTGTAAAACACACGCGTGACTGTACAGCACCTGGTTGCGGTCGCGTGTGTTTGCGTAGCGGAAGCGCTGGATGTAGTAGAAGACCAGCCAGGCCAGAGAGATGATCATCAGGATGATGAAGGAGATGGAGACGAACACCACGGAGGTGCGGCTGACGTATTTCTGCAGGTTGCGCGTGCCGATGGTGATGTGCATGGCCACAGTTATGTTCTTCTCCAGCAGGGCCACGATCTCACGACCTTTGGGCTCGGGAATCATGATCGCCACCACATCGCCGGTACCTAAACCAGTGATGACGGGTTCAAATCTCAAATGATTCACACAGATGACATACTTCACCACCAAACTTCACACTTTTAACTGACCAATGTAAAAACACTCCAGCAGTCAGCGACTCAGTGTTTTTCAGTGTTAAATCAAGTTAAGCTCTACTCTTGACTCCGCTTGATTCATTTGATCTCTAGAAAGAGAGCCGTTTGATCTTTGGAAAAGCCTTCCCTTGCATTTTCTGAACAGATCTGCAAACCTGACTGTAACTAAATACAGAGAACAAACACAACGGCTGGTCACATCTTCCTTTAAACTGAGACCATTAACAAGTCATACTTCATTTGGGTGGAATCTGCTTCATTGAGTCACAGAAAATGAAGAAACAGAATGAATGAATAAACAAACAAATAAATAAATAAAATTAATCTTTCTTGTGTTATTAACAGAGTATTTGTTTATCTTACTTGTTACCCAATACTTATTTAATATTGAATAAAATCTGACATTTTCAAGCAATATTATTTCATGATAAAGACCAGTGTTGTTTTAGTATTTTTATATACTATTGTAATATTTATTAATATTTTGAGTTAGTATTTATCTTTATATTTTCAGTTTTCATTTTAAATTAGTATTTATCTTTATATTTTCAGTTTTCATTTTAAAAGGCTTTTGTTATGTTTATCATTTATCATCAGCTTTATTATTTTTATTTCCATTTTTATCATTTTAGTACTTCAACTTCTTTTATTTCAACATTTTTATTTTATTTTATTTTATTTCAGCTTTAAGTTAACAAAAATGATTTTTAATAGTTTTAGTTTTAACAATAACAACACTCATTAAATCAGGCTTCACTCAAAAACAAACGAAGAAACAAACTAACAATAAAACAGGTACAAATAGGAGAATTTTAATAAATTTAAAAAATATCCTCCTGAAAAATGAATAAATAAATAAATAAATAAACAAATAAAAAATAATAAAAAAATTAATAAAAAATAATAAATAAATACAACAACAACAACAACAAAAATCTACATTAAGAATGAATGAATGAATGAATGAACAAATAAATAAATAAAGTCTGTCAATAGAGTAATCACAAATTTTGTAACATATAAAGCTTGGGACTTGAACTTGGGACGCCCGAAGCACAACAGTGTTATATGTCCACGAGATGCCCAGTTAAGCTTAATTTTAACAATTACTGTGTTAGATATTTTATTGATTTTGCATTTAAACTATTTGGTGTGTTTCTGCTCATTTCAAGAGGGGCAGTTTTTTTTGAGACTGAAGACTTCACACATCTCAGCTAAGCTCAGTGCTTCAGTCATTCTGGTCTCTGAATCTCTGGTTTGCATCTGAGAAAACCAGTCACTTCATCCTCAAAATCAGCACTAGTGGGACTGATGATGCATTTGAGCCTTTTTAAAGCATGATAAACATTAACATCTTACGTCTGAGCTGAAAAATTCAAGCACATTCAGATGTGATGAACTCTGACATACTTGTAGCAAGTTTCCCACAACAGCACCATTTCAGATCTCCCCAACATCAACAAGATTGTGAAACCCCAGGTTAAATTCTAGTCTCTCTTCATGCACATTTCCATTACTCAATGTCAACAAAGTAACCAAAAATAAAACTATGAAGACTGCACTTGACCAGTGCTGAGTACAAGGCCGCTCCATTTACAAACAAGGAAGTGGCTGAGTGCTGGATTTGAGAGATAAATTACCGCGCTGCTGAGTTCAGGATACAGGAGCCTGTGATTAATGTTAAACACAACACTTTTATGGAGCTTTATCAATAACATGACAGCAGCAGGTCAGAGGTCAAAACTATGCATGAATGTGGTCAGTTTTAGACTCTGAGCCACTTTAACCCTTATACGCTACACATTTTAACATTTTAGAGGCTAAACAGGGATTTTAAAGGGATAGTTCACCCAAAAATGAAAAATCTGTCATCATTTACTCACCCTCAAGTCGTTCCAAGCCTGTATGAGTTTTTTTATTCTGCTAAGCACAAAAGATGATATTTTGAAGAATGCTGGTCATCAAACAGTTGATGGTCCCCATTGACCTCTAGTATTTCTTTCCCTACTATGGAAGTCAATGGGGACCAACAATTGTTTGGTTCTTCAAAATTCTTCAAAATATCTTCTTTTGTGTTCAGTAGAAGTTCATTCAGGTTTTTTCAACTACTTGGCAGCAACTCACCATCTTTAACTCTTTTAGAAGAACTTCACTGTTGCAAATGTTGTTTCTGAGGATTCCTAAGGATTTCTTCAAGAGCTGGTTGTCTAATAAACCTGGCATTGCATATTCCAAATATTGTTGGCTTTCTGAGTAATCGCTTTTGTTTTGTAATTTTTATTTATTGCAAATATGCACAAAATGATTGAGTTGTAATGTAAACATAGCAATAAACAGAATAATTTCATTTTGAGAGAACTTTACTGCCTATTAACCAGGAATGCTTGTTTCAAATCTAAAATACAATGTACAAGACTCATGTGGTGATGAATAAATGATGACAGAAAAATTTAGGGGTGAAGTGTCCCTGTAACATTGAAAAACAAACCCCCAACATTTGCAGAATAATCTGTCTGGATACTGTTGCTCATGACACTGGCGGCATTTGCCATACCTGCTAAAAACCACAAGGAATTCATGAAACAAAGGGTCAAGAGACAAGAAAATGGTGGGGAAGTGAGAGAGAGATAGAGAGAGAGAGAAAGAGAGAGAGAGAGAGAGAGAGAGAGAGAGAGAGAGAGAGAGAGAGAGAGAGAACAACAATCACTCTTGATCAGACACAGGAGCATGCCCTGACCATGAGTTTTGCAAATGTAAGAGAGATTCTTGTGGTTGAAATGGTTTGAGCAATATAATAACTCCTACTAATGTTACCAAACTGAAACACGCACAGACAAGATCTTTGAGAACATGTTTGAAATGAATAATTCACCCACCAATGCAAATTCACTGAAAATTGACTCCCCCTCAGGCCATCCAAGATGTAGATAAGTTTGTTTCTTCATGGGAACAGATTTGGAGGAATTTATCATTACATCACTTGCTCAGCAATGGATCCTCTGCCGTGAATGGGTGCCGTCAGAATCAGAGCCCATCCATAAATTTGTTTAAAACTGTTTTGGCTTGTAAACAGTGCTTGATCTGTGCATATTTCTCTCCCGATTCAGACGAGATGACTTTTTCAATGGAGAAAGCGACATTATGCACAGAGGACTCGTATTTTAGCCTGAAGCAATGATGGGCTGGAGTTGTCTCAATTACTTGTGGATTATTTTTATCAGCTGTTTGGACTCTGATTCTGACGGCACCCGTTCACTGCAGAGGATCCACTGGTGAGCAAGTGATGTAATGCTATATTTCTCCAAATCTGTTCAGATGAAGAAACAAACTCATCTACATCTTGAATGTATTTGAGTTTGGGTGAACTGTAATGACAATAATAATAATTATAATAATAGACAGATGTTCCTAAAATAAGCTTCACTTTCTTTACACAAAACATAATTACTTAATATTTTTCCTTATGATTTTGGGTTGCAGTGTGACCTGGACATGTTTTTGTGAAAATCATCCATTGCTGAGAAAACACAACACAAACATGAAGAAACCTGCAGTGACTGCAGTAATAATGTCGCAACTCAAGTAATAAACATCACACTTAGTTGCGTCAGTAGATGTGAGTCAAGACAACAATATATGTGTGAAAATATGTGTGAAGAAAATATGTGTGAAGACCAATACATTTCTTTTCTTGTAATAAATGAATCATGTGAGTATGAGATAGTGGAGTCAAGATAAATATGGACAGTTGTGAAAAGTTCTGAAAGTGCAGGAAAGTGGGATGTTGGGAATGTCATTAATGTGCAATAATGCCTTGTTTTTTTTTTTTTTAGCAATATAGTTATTATTTTATTTTTTCTGCATTACAACAATTACATTTATTGTCATGAAACATGTATAAATGCATAACATGTATATAATGCATAAAATGCATTAAACAAATAAATAAATAAAGTAACTAATGGAACCTTATTGTAAAGTGCAACAACATTTTTATTTTTTGAAATATGATGCAATATGAAAATATTGACTCAAAGATGCAAAAGAGGCTTAACACTTTGCAATGTAAATAGACCATGCAAATCTCAAGAGTTTAACAGGTTTTTCCACATCAGGATACAGTGCATGATAGACGTTAACTATTAATAGTCCAAACAAACTGGTCAAGCTTAGATCACACAATATGGATCATTGGCCATAATCACATGTTGGCGCATTGATGTGATATCCTTCTTATGCATTAAATGAACAGTTCATCCAAAAAGCAATTCGGTCATTATTTATTGGCCCAAATGACCTTCAAAAAAAAGTTTCTTTGTAGTTCACCCAAAAATGATAATTCTGTCATCATTTGCCCACCCTCAGTTTGTTCCAAACATGTATGCATTTCCAAAAGACAATATTTTGAAGAATGCTTGTAACCAAACAGGTGCCGGTAGCCATTGATTTGCATAGTATGAAAAAAGTATGATGACAGAATTTTTTTTTTAGGTGAACTGCCCCTTTAAGTTGCTCTTCATATACTCTAATGAAAGTGGGTTTATAAACTTGGAATACAGTGCACAACTTGTACTTTAATGGTCAATATTTCTTTTACAATGACATCTGGAGAGCAAATGAAAAGAGTCTTACCGTGATGTGGCATAGTAATGGTCTCATTGGAGTTGCTGAAGCCCACATTGAAAATGACCACAGCGGATGCATTGAGAGCAGCAGCATGTCTGATCTTCTCCCTGTAGGTGCAGTTTCCACTGGCTATCAGTGCTATCCATGGGATGCTGGGATGGGAAAGGGGGAATTTAGTGTTGCTGTCACAGGCCTGTCTGTCCTGCAGAAGAGATGGCATAAACACAAAGCCCCTGGCATCCCTTTTAGGTGAGTGCTCCCCATATCTGCCACATTCACTCTTGTCTGTCTTTATTTCAGATGTCACTGGATCCAGGTAAGTGATGTTGACAAAGGCAGTGTACCATTCCTCCTTCTCTGCCACTGTGAAGTCCAGACACAGCAAATGCACAAAGCAAAACGACAGCAGCCATGTAGACAGGGCAAGACTTCGGCAAGCTTGGGTTAGGGACATTGCCATGTTTTCACAGATGATCCCAAACTAACTGTTTTCACGCTGGGAACGTCTTTGTCCAGCCTCTTTTTCAGTTTATGATTATGATCCTTGAATACGGCATCACTTGGCAACCCTACAACGCAAATAGAGCGCAGTCAGACCAAAACATCTACCTGTCCATCGCCGTCGTCCTTTAAAAGTGACTTATAGATGTAGACCACCATCATGTTGAGTCACCTAGCATCATTTGCGCTTGTTGTGACGGTGCCGGATGCGAAGGTTGCCAGATATCATTACTAAACATAGACCGTAGAGAAAAAATGCAGTTGTTGAAGAATATGACAATAATGATATATTAATCAATAAGGGACTCAAAGAGCGTTATATTGAAATAACTAACTAACTAAATTAATGACTTAATTAAAAACGGAACAAACTAAACAAAACGTTGCTATGCAACATATAGATAGATAGATAGATAGATAGATAGATAGATAGATAGATAGATAAGGCTACTTATCATCAGTAACTAGTAACTAGTTACAGTAATAATATTACTTTTTGCTGTAACTAGTAGTGTAACTAATTACTAATAAAATTTCAGTAATAATATTACAGTTACCATTCATAAAACAGCTTGTTACTTAGGCCTAGATACTTTTGATGCTTCAATTCCTACAGATTTGAAATGCAACATTTCAATAATTTTCCATAATTTTCATGACTTGCACAGACACAAGAAGTCACCAGTGCAGCAGAAAGCTTGGAATATGAAAAAGCTTACATTCAGCAGATGGAAATATACATCACTATCAATCACCATTAAGCTTTTGTAGGCTAATAATTACTTCTGACTGCGATGTAATGTGGATTTTGGTGAACTGATGAGGCAGAAATATATTGTTAGTAACATTTTAGAAGAATTTTGTGGGTAAGATACGCAATTACAACTTCTGTGGGGCGTGAAAGAAAAGTAATGTAACTAGTAGTGTAACTAATTACTGTTGCCAGAAAGTAATAAGTAACGTAATAATATTACTTTTGAAAGGAGTAACTAGCAATGAGTAATAAATGACTTTTTTTTTTTTTTTTTGAGTAACTAGCCCAACACTGATCATCACATGTTGAAAAGAGGCAATGTTAAAACTTAATGAAGCGATTTGGTAGAGTATCTGGCAACCGCAGCGTTTCGGACAGCGCAGAACATGTGCGTTGCCCTCCTCTGTGATGGAATGGGACTACATCTCCTTTAATTCTTTTAAATTAACATATATATGGGATTTAACATATGTAGATATTTTTAATAAAATGAAACTGTATTAGATTTCAATCTAAACAGTTCCCCCGCGTAAAATACACCTGCTAGTTATCGTTCACGGAACTGATATCAGCTTCAATTAAGTTTCCTTCCGGAACGATTTACTGTTACACACGCACCGGGATCAGCTGTGATCAACTGACTGTTTTCTACGCGATTAAACCTTTAATCTGGGTATGTTTCCTATGACAAACGTGGTCAATTATATGTTGTTGAGCTGTGACTAAAACCAGACGTTTTTGTAAAAGTAGCTGTTAAGTTGAGATGTTTATTAAAGTCATTAATAAACTCATGTAAGTTCAGTGGGAACCAACAGCGCGGAGTCATACTCTGTCAACAGCAAATCGCAGTGTGTTTTATAGTGAATCGAGTACATGTGCCATAGATTTGTATTCTGTCTTTGTGATATCGGAGGTGGAAGATGCCTAAGAAAAAGACTGGAGCTCGTAAGAAGGCTGAGAGCCGAAAGGAGCGAGAGAAACAGAGTCGAGCCAACAGAGAGGCTGTTGATGTGGCTAAACACCCATGCAATGCATCCATGGTAAGAGAGTCATATAAAGCGTTCTTAATGCATTGACAGATTACAATGCATTGACAGATTATTTATTTGAAGGATAATTTTTATAATAATAAATTTTTTTTTCAAGGATTTCAAATAAGTTCAGTGCTTATTCTCCTTTTTAAACGTGTGTGTGTGTGTATGTATGTATGTGTGTATATATATATATATATATATATATATATATATATATATATGTATGTATATAATATACAGGTGCATCTCAATAAATTAGAATGTCATGGAAAAGTTCATTTATTTCAGTAATTCAACTCAAATTGTGAAACTCGTGTATTAAATAAATTCAATGCACACAGACTGAAGTAGTTTAAGTCTTTAGTTCTTTTAATTGTGATGATTTTGGCTCACATTTAACAAAAACCCACCAATTCACTATCTCAACAAATTAGAATATGGTGACATGCCAATCAGCTAATCAACTCAAAACACCTGCAAAGGTTTCCTGAGCCTTCAAAATGGTCTCTCAGTTTGGTTCACTAGGCTACACAATCATGGGGAAGACTGCTGATCTGACAGTTGTCCAGAAGACAATCATTGACACCCTTCACAAGGAGGGTAAGCCACAAACATTCATTGCCAAAGAAGCTGGCTGTTCACAGAGTGCTGTATCCAAGCATGTTAACAGAGAGTTGAGTGGAAGGAAAAAGTGTGGATGAAAAAGATGCACAACCAACCGAGAGCACCGCAGCCTTATGAGGATTGTCAAGCAAAATCGATTCAAGAATTTGGGTGAACTTCACAAGGAATGGACTGAGGCTGGGGTCAAGTTATCAAGAGCCACCACACACAGACGTGTCAAGGAATTTGGCTACAGTTGTCGTATTCCTCTTGTTAAGCCACTCCTGAACCACAGACAACGTCAGAGGCGTCTTACCTGGGCTAAGGAGAAGAAGAACTGGACTGTTGCCCAGTGGTCCAAAGTCCTCTTTTCAGATGAGAGCAAGTTTTGTATTTCATTTGGAAACCAAGGTCCTAGAGTCTGGAGGAAGGGTGGAGAAGCTCATAGCCCAAGTTGCTTGAAGTCCAGTGTTAAGTTTCCACAGTCTGTGATGATTTGGGGTGCAATGTCATCTGCTGGTGTTGGTCCATTGTGTTTTTTGAAAACCAAAGTCAGTGCACCCGTTTACCAAGAAATTTTGGAGAACTTCATGCTTCCTTCTGCTGACCAGCTTTTTAAAGATGCTGATTTCATTTTCCAGCAGGATTTGGCACCTGCCCACACTGCCAAAAGCACCAAAAGTTGGTTAAATGACCATGGTGTTGGTGTGCTTGACTGGCCAGCAAACTCACCAGACCTGAACCCCATAGAGAATCTATGGGGTATTATCAAGAGGAAAATGAGAAACGAGACCAAAAAATGCAGATGAGCTGAAGGCCACTGTCAAAGATACCTGGTCTTCCATACCACCTCAGCAGTGCCACAAACTGATCACCTCCATGCCACGCCGAATTGAGGCAGTAATTAAAGCAAAAGGAGCCCCTACCAAGTATTGAGTACATATACAGTAAATGAACATACTTTCCAGAAGGACAACAATTGACTAAAAATGTTTTTTTTTATTGGTCTTATGAAGTATTCTAATTTGTTGAGATAGTGAATTGGTGGGTTTTTGTTAAATGTGAGCCAAAATCATCACAATTAAAAGAACCAAAGACTTAAACTACTTTAGTCTGTGTGCACTGAATTTATTTAATACACGAGTTTCACAATTTGAGTTGAATTACTGAAATAAATGAACTTTTCCACGACATTCTAATTTGAGATGGACCTCTATCTATATATCTATATCTATATATATATATCTATATATATATATATATATATATATATATATATATATATATATATATATATATATATATATATATATATATATATATATATATATATATATATATGAGTTTTATTAATTAATACTTAATATTTCAATATTTCTTTGTTCTTTTGTGAGATATGACCCAGACATGCTTTTTAATTTTCTATCAAAACTTGGATGTAATCTATAGGAATATTTAGGCATTTTTGCTGCAAGCTGCTTTTCTAATTGGTACATTAATGCACAGACCTAACCTTTTTCTCCCCCCCTCCCCTACTTTTTAGGAATGTGATAAGTGTCAAAGGTAATTTTACTGATAGTTTTGCACTCAAAATTGTTACATTACCTTGTACCTTTCCATAATATTTAATAGAATTATCTTCTGTTGGCAGGCGACAAAAAAACAGGGCGTTCTGCTATTTCTGCTCTTCAGTGCAGAAACTTCCCATGTGTGCACAGTGCGGTGAGATGAACTTCCTCTTTTTGAACTCCAACATGGCCTCCACACTCATAATAAACTGACTCTCATCATTTTCCCCCAGTTAGAGTCTGTTTTTTTCTGGGAAATAACCTGCACGTTGCTCAGTTTGTTATTAGATGTCTGTCAAGTGTTCTGAAACTTGGCCTGTCCAATAAATCAGATAAAGGTAACACATTGTTCTTAAACACACAAATAGCTAATGATAACAATGCAATCAAATCTGCAGCTCAGCAACAGAGCGCTGCTGCTCGTTTTACACGCGAAGGGCCATTTCTTAAAGACAGAGCACATAAAATGTACTGACATTGTAAGCAGACCTCAGAGTTAAAAAAAATAAATAAATAAATAAAGTATGATATGATCCATTTAAATCCTCAAAGGGAGGTGCCCAGTGTATCATAAAATAAATAGATGCTGGACAGAGATAAATCACGATTAGTGAGCTACACGAAGAGAAGTAGTACATTTCTAGGATATTAAGCAGTTTTAGTCTTCAATTTGTTATATTCTCTTATTTTTCTTTATTCAAAGGCAAAACGAAATGTATGAAGGCTTCAGACTGTGTTATAAAACATCCTGGCATTCACAGCACTGGAATGGGCATGGTGGTAAGCACAAATATCTCCATAAATGTCCTCAAATGTCTTACATTTTATATCCATTATGCTAGAAATAGCTGTTTTTGGATGGAAATCCAAGCAACAGTCTTGGAGAAGCTTGGAATGCTAACCGATAGCTTTCTCTAGGTTTACGGACAAAAAAATTCCAAGTTCCATTTCCAATCCAAGCAACATTCTCATATGATTTATATTCAGGCCCCGTTTACACTAGTGTGTTTTCGATTTAAAACAGCGTTTTAGAATGAAAACGATCCCCGTTTACACTGGCGTTTCAGAAACGATCTCCGTTTATACAGAAACTTCCCATGTGTGCACAGTGCGGTGAGATGAACTTCCTCTTTTTGAACTCCAACATGGCCTCCACACTCATAATAAACTGACTCTCATCATTTTCCCCCAGTTAGAGTCTGTTTTTTTCTGGGAAATAACCTGCACGTTGCTCAGTTTGTTATTAGATGTCTGTCAAGTGTTCTGAAACTTGGCCTGTCCAATAAATCAGATAAAGGTAACACATTGTTCTTAAACACACAAATAGCTAATGATAACAATGCAATCAAATCTGCAGCTCAGCAACAGAGCGCTGCTGCTCGTTTTACACGCGAAGGGCCATTTCTTAAAGACAGAGCACATAAAATGTACTGACATTGTAAGCAGACCTCAGAGTTAAAAAAAATAAATAAATAAATAAAGTATGATATGATCCATTTAAATCCTCAAAGGGAGGTGCCCAGTGTATCATAAAATAAATAGATGCTGGACAGAGATAAATACGGTAAATACGGGGAAGTCGTGGCCTAATGGTTAGAGAGTTGGGCTTGTAACCTGAAGGTTGCCGGTTCGATTCTCACACCGGCAGGAATTGAAGGCGGGGATTGTGAATGAACAGCACCCTCTCTGCCTTCGATACCATGACTGAGGTGCCCTTGAGCAAGGCACCGAACCCCCAATTGCTCCCCGGGCGCTGGAGCAATGGCTGCCCACTGCTCCGGGTGTGTGTTCACGGTGTGTGTGTGTGCGTGTGTTTGTTCACTATTCACTGCTGTGTGTGTGCACTTGGATGGGTTAAATGCAGAGCACCAATTTCGAGTATGGGTCACCATACTTGACAATACGTCACGACTTTTATACTACACAACCTAAAACGCATGTCACATGACCATTCATGCAGGTACAGCCATAGATATGTGTAGGTAGATTCCCTATTATTTAGATGGCGGACGCGTCTGCGTGCTTGGCGCGGTCGAATGGGGAATCTACCAGCACATATCTGGGTACAACAACGAGCATGATGTTATTGTTTACACGGTCGTCAAAGATAAGCAGAGTGAATATGGGCAGTCACGCCATCGTTTTCAAAAGTCTCCGTTTTGCTCCGTTTAGACTTGAAAGGCAACCCCGGAGTTTTCAAACAAAAACGGGGTCTGCAGCGTTTTCAAAAGTCTCCATTTTCGACCTCGAAAACGCCGGAGTAGTGTAAACGATAGGCGTAACCGTAGCAAAAGTTATGCGTTTTAAAAACGAAAACGCACTAGTGTAAACGGGGCCTCAGTTTCTTCAGTGATTTAAGATCTTCTTTAGGATGAAAGGCATGATTTGTATTTGTCATTACCAGTGTTGGGGAAAGTTACTCTTTAAAGTAATGCATTACAATATTGTGTTACTCCATAAAAAAGTAACTAATTGCATTACTTACTTTTTATGGAAAGTAATGCATTACGTTACTTTTCCGTTACTTTTTGTCACCTGGGCTGGGCTCGCTTATTTTTTAATAACACAAAACCCAAAAGTTATGTGTTTGGTGACTATAAAGCAGGGTTCCCAAGGGTCATGGAATTTCTGGAATATCATGGAATGTTAAAAGGTCTATTCCAGACATTGAAAGTCACTGAATATTCAAAAGATGCCACAATCCTGCACAGAATGGCTCAACGGCTCTGGGCGAACCTACAGTATGGTGAATGACGTCAAAAATACTGTTCCAAGATGGCGGCCGCATCTACATGCCTGGAGCGGTCAAATGGGGCATCTATACATGTCTATGACGTGCACCCGTTCGACCGGCCATTTTTTGTTTTATTTTAGAGCATCTTCTGTTCAGTGCTTGCACACAAACTGCACTGCAATCATTTTCCCAAATGCCATTTGTGTGGAAATATTACGTTATTATTATAATTATTCTGTAAACGGCCATTAACAGAGGCCACAGACGCTGAAGACGGACGCAAAGAGGAGAAAATACCATAGCAGGCAGAACAAGATTACTGGTCATGGTGCGTGAAATATAGGAATCCTAAATATTGAATTTTATATGAATGTGTTTCTGAGGGGAACTAGCTGTTTTCAGAAAAGTTTACATGGCGTTTTCTTTTCATCTTGCCTCAGTATAAAGCATTTAAATGTGTTAATATGCTCAGCGCTGCTGTGTTTACAGTGGTAACCAAGGAAACGCTTTATCGCTGTTCCATAAGCGCCACCTGCTGGCAGAGAGTGAAACTGCGTCTCATTCAGCCCATCTGCTGTTTCTGTTTCACGTAGCATAATTTCACAAAGCTAAAGTCACACCATTCTGTTTTTACTTCAGATTTTGAAATTATGCAGTTTAATATAAATCAAACATTGCACTTTTTTTTAAATTGATAAAAATGCAGTGATTGCCTTGCCACTAATTCCAAATGGCAATGAAAAATCAAGGTGCAACACAGAGTGAAGAATATGCAAACGTTATTTTATAAGAAATTATTCAATTTCTGTACCTGAACACCTACAGACATAAAAAGTTCTATCTTTGTGCTATATATTTAATTTTGCTATTACTTGCAATTTGTTCATTTGTTCTTATTTATTGGCTGTCGCTTATCTTTAATAATGTTGAACTTTATATTGGTTAAGCTAGTGTTTTTTTACTGTGGTATTAAAATTGAAATCCAGAATTGTAAAATTTTATTGGTATCTAAAATATTGGTGTCATATAAGTTAATTTATAAGAATACAAGGTAACAGATAAAACAAAATTGATAACAGCAAATATTTAATTTTATTGATTGATTTTTAAAAAAAACAAATTTGTGGCAAGGCTAGTGAAAATATTAACAGGGCAAGTAATAATTTGAACCACTGAAAAAATCCTTAGCGTTGAGCCCTGGGCTATTTTTTCAGCGCCATTTTATTCCCTTCCCGCTTATCAACTGGCAAACACTTAAGTCAAATGCAGTCACCAGGTTGTACCGGTTAACTAAGGCAAATATGCCAGAAAATGTTTTTTTTTTTTTTTTTTTTTTTTTGGAGCTTTGGCTACAAAATGACCACTTCAAAGACTGAGTTTTTAAAAAAAGAAGTATAAAAAATATCAAAGTGCAATTAACGGGTAAAAAGTGCTCAGCACAACAGCGGCCTGTTTTTCCATTCATTATATGTCATGGAAATTCAGCTTTTTAGTCAAAGTCAGGGAATTTGATATTTGACTTAGAGTGGGAACCCTGATAAAGGCCCTTCCACACAAGAGTGAAATTAATAAGCCTCAGGCTGAAGAAAATGCCTCTGTCTCTGCACTTACTCCCAATTTCTCTCAACAAGGGGTCATTGAATAAATAGAAATACAAACTTGCGTTACTTATTTTGAAAAAGTAACTCTGATATTTTCTGTTTAAAAGTAATGTTTAATTTAAAAGTAATGTTACTTTACTATTTACTTGAAAAAAGAAATCTGATTACGCACAGATTTCACAGATAATCTTGTGATGCCAATAAAATTGCAAGCATTATGCTATTTTCCTGACAGATAAAAATAGAGCATGATGGATAATATTCTGATTAGGGATTATTTGTAGCACAAACTTATTATTTGAAATGATTTGTTTCAGTCATTTTGAGTGGAAGTTGCCTAAACCAGATATTCCATCTATGAATTAAACAGTAGGACTCGTTCGGAAAATGTTGGTTGGTTGTTAAATGATAGTTTCTTTTACAATCCAGATTTTTACTGATTATTATGAGTCATTGCGCAAATGGCTCAGAAAAATTAAGTTAGTTCTAGGAAAATTTTGTTCACTTTTTGTTTTTAATGCTTTTGGGGTCAGCTCCTTTTTATTTTTTCCCTGTTATTTGTAGGAGAAAGATTCTTGGCATCGTGCTGATGCTTGCATCACTACTAAATGCGTTTTAAATTAGCTTTGGAAGAATCTGAAAACACTGGCATGTTATTTGAGCTCTTGATCAGTCCGGAAGAATCAGTTTTTCGACTGAACACAGAAGAGTGTTTGATTGTGAATGCGTGGCTCTGTTGTTAATGCAGTAGTGTTTGTATCCCATAGGGGGCCATATGTGACTTCTGTGAGGCCTGGGTTTGCCATGGAAGGAAGTGCTTGGGTACCCATGCCTGCTCCTGCCCTCTTTCTGATGCAGACTGCATTGAGTGTGACCGCAGCGTTTGGGAACATGGTAAAGAGCAAGAGTTCATGTCTACTACAGCACAAACAGTTACCATCAGTTACAAATAACATGTTATGTAATCAGATTACTTTTTTCAGTAACTAATAATGCATTACTTTTAAATTTACAACAAAATATCTGAGTTACTTTTTCAAATAAGTAATGTAAGTTACTTTGTTTACCTGTTTCTTCACTGAAAACTCCGCTCAATCATGAGTGAGGTGCCAGAGGCACCTCCTTCAGGCTGAGGCTTATTCTAGTCACGTTTGGTGTGAAAGGGCCTGCCCTGTACAGTTGCCAAAAATATAACTCTTTTTCTGTTATTAAAAAAAAAAACCCAGCCCAGCCCAGCCCAGGCGACAAAAAAAAAAGTAATGCAAAAGAAACGTAATGCGTTACATTCGATAAAAAGTAATGCAATTAGTTACTTTTTTTTTTTTTATCTAGTAACACAAAATTGTAAGGCATTACTTTTAAAGGTAATTTTCCCAACACTCGTTACCATACTCTAAATCAGCTGTTCTCTGCTTTAATATGGTTGGAGAAACCAGTCAAATCCTGTTTGTTGTATAATGTACAGGTGGACGCATTTTCCGCTGCTCTTTTTGCCACAACTTCCTGTGTGAGGATGATCAGTTTGAACACCAGGCGAGCTGTCAGGTCCTGGAAGCAGAGACTTTTAAATGTACGTCTGTCTCATTTCCAATGTTTTTCTGAATATTCTTTTTTTGCAATAAGACATTCAGCTTTATTGACTTTTGCCCCAATTTCAGGTTTATCTTGTAATCGTCTCGGCCAGCATTCTTGTCTCCGATGCAAGGTTAGGATTTTCATAAGTCTGATTTGTTTGTGTACATATATTGTTTGGACAAATCATGAGTGAAATCCTGTATTTGTAGGCATGTTTCTGTGACGATCACGCTCGAAGCAAAGTGTTCAAGCAGGAGAAAGGCAAGGCTCCTCCGTGCCCAAAATGTGGACATGAGACTCAGGAGACCAAAGATCTCAGCATGTCCAGTGAGTGCAATCTGTCATCTAGTATTACAGTCTTGTCTAATCTGAATTTAGTTACATCTAAATTTAGAGACATTTTATTCAGTATAGTGCAGCCAGGGCTCCACAATTAATGAAAATAAAATGATTAAAATGCTAAAAATGATAATATAATTCTTAATGTTTAAATATTCAATACAAATAATAATAGGTCAGATGTTTTTTTGTTTTTTTTAAACTAAAATCTCATATATATATATATTTTTTTTTTTTTCGTTTCTTGGAATAAACATTATTTAAATACTTTACTTTTACTTTACTTTTAGTCATTTAGCAGACGCTTTTATCCAAAGCGACATACAAATGAGGACAACAGAAACAATCAATTATAGTATTAAAACAACTAAAACTGATCCAAAACTAAAAGCTAAAACTTTATAAATAGTATATATACACACATATTAAAAAAATAATTAAATAAAAATGAGAAATGCATATGACAATTTCTAAACTTAACATTTAAATTAAAACAAAATAAAGCTACAAACAATTCAAAATATTAAGAGAACAAAAGGTATAAGAGTGTAATAATGATTCTAACATAAAACTAAGCCAAACACCAAAAACAACTACTTCTATGTACACACACACAGATTTATGTACACACACACACACACACATATCCATAAATTCAATATTATTTCATTTCCATGTAGTTGTTGAAGTACTAAAATAACTGAAATTAAATAAAACTAAAACTTAATAAATAACTTATACAGACATAATAGAAAAAAAATAATAAAATGACAAACATTACTACAACTGTAACTAAAATTAAAATAGATAACATATACAAATCAAACTACATTAGTTTAACAGTAAACCTAAAAAAAATAACTGTGCCAAACATACAAGTAAGAAATGGTTATAAAAACTGAAAGAGAAGTGAAAAAAGTAATAGGAAAGAGAATAAATGAAAAGCGATACTTATCCCTTGCCGGTGTCCCTGTCCGGTGGAGTCGGTGGTCTTTACACACTTCGGTCTTAACACGACAAGGGCTGCCGCGACCGCTACCGTGGTATAATATCCTTTTTTTTATACCCGTCTAACAAATCACTAATTGAATTCAGCTGGACACACTTTCCTGTTAATCACAATAAATGGCCACACAAGCGCAGACACTAACAAGGTACGCCACACAGTACGAGACCAAACGCGATTTCAGCACGTCTAATAATTAAATAATTAAATACTTAAATTATTATTTAAATTATTTACATAAGTAAACTTCTTTTATTTCAGCTAGTTTCCAAGGCAACATTTCTCATTTTCATTGTTTAAATTAAAGTACTAAAATAAACTAAATAAACTTTTTTTTTTATAAAACTAATAAACTAAATAAACTGTTTTTACATATTGTGTGTGTACTGTGTGTTTATATGTAGATATTTAAATACACACACGTACACTTATATATTTATAAAATATTTGTATTCATATATTTATATATAAATATATATTACATATTTCTTATATATATACATGTGTATATTTATATATACATATAAATATACACAGTACACATTATGTAAACACAAACTTTTATTTTAGATGTGATTAATCAATTTGACAGTACTAATTAAATAAATGTAATAAAACCTGTATAGAAATATAAAAAAACCCCTGCAAACTAACAAAAATGACAAAAACACAATAGTACAAAAATGAAACACAGAAACTTAAATACTTAAACTAAAATCAAAGTGAAAACAAAATACATTTTATTCGGTATTAAAAAAAAATATTCTCATTCAAAATATTAACAAAAATGGTGAAAACTATAATAGTATATCAGTATTTACTATAGTAACGTGTAGTATATCAATGATACTGAAATAACACCGGTTTTGAGTAGCAGTTAGATGTCTGGTACTAACCGTATGGTTTTGTTTTATGTTCTTGTAGCCCGAGCACACAAATTTGGCCGGCAGAGTGGCGCTGATGAAGATGGGTATGGTGCGTCTGGATACAGCTCCTACTGGAAAGATCAGGAATCTGGAGGGGGATACAAAGACGAGGAGGATATCGAGGAGGATGACGACTTTTATGACGATGATGATGAAGAGGACGAGGAGGATGATGACGATGAGGAGGAGGAAGACGACCCAGAGGTGGAGGACTCTCTGTCAAATCTGAGTTTGGGAGCAAGTGGAAAGACCCAGTAAAAACACAATTTGTAGACAGGATTCAGAAATTCAGATATAGGTGTCATCTAAAAATGTGTCAAGATATTTGGCCTTTTACCTAAGGTTTTCTGCATTGCATTGATACAAATGTGTGCATAAATGTCTGACGTTGTCACCTTTTTGAATTTCAAATATATCTGAAGTAATCTTTTTAAAAGTCATTTGTTTTTTGTATTTATTTAGTAGGATCTGTATTGTGATTCTCAGCTCTTAGGAGGCCTATGCACTAGATGCTGTTATTTATTTATTTTTATTGATTTTAAAGGAAACTGCATGGTAAACATGTAACAATGAAAGGGTTTCTGAAAGTTAAATTTGAACTACTTTTTGCTATAATATACTCTGATTAAGCATCTATAGAGATAGATAGAGGGACTTCATTCAGGGCCAATATAGGCAGTGTTGCCAGATTGGGCGGTTTTGAATTTGATTGTGCAGGTAAAAATTGGCTTGGGCGGGTTAAAAACTGCTAGACTTGATTAGTTTTGACTGTGCAAAGTTCTGTATTATGTTCTACAATTTGAACTTTACAAGAGGCTTCCTCTAGTTCTGTGTAAAATTATAGAGCGACACGAAGGTAAGCACATTGTTGTTGTTTTTTTTAATTGTCGGATTATAATTCAGTTTGTATCAATGAATGACAGTTTTGACTGTCATGGTGAAAATACCTGCTAATTACATTGCTTTTTCCCATCAGTTATATTGGGCACTTTTTGCATTTAAATTGGATTATTCTGACTGCTGACATTGAAAATGATGCATGTGTTGTTTCGAGGGTATCGGTTAATTTCTTGATTGCCGTTTTGACAGTGTCTGCTTGCATATTTTATTCATGTTCGGTAGCCTAATTCTCTTTAATGTAGGCTATTTGCCCCAATTTGATCCGTTTACCTGGGAAATTTATCTAACGCAGGGCTTTAGGCTCATTCTTCCCACTGGTCGCTCTTTTGCGACTAACTTTCTTTGTTGGTCGCACGAGCACATAATTTGGTTGCAATTTTTTCGCTACAACATTTGATTAATCAATGCATGCTGATGAACTTTTATCATATGGTGTTCAACATTCAACCCGTTCTTTTTCATCAGTATTATTTGTGATTTAAATTTTGTGAACAGGAATTTGTGCACTTTCACTTTCAAATTTGCGATCTTGTCATATTTTACAAGAAAAGATAATTGTCTGTTTTGCTTATATCTATACACATTTAACTTTTTAAGACTAAAACAAAAGATGGATTCATTGTTATTCTTAATTAAAAATAGAGATGTTCCGATACCCTTTTTCCCTTCCCGATACCGATTCCGATACCTAGGCTCAGGGTATCGGCCAATACCGAGTACTGATCCGATACCTGGGTGTGTATCTGGTTATACAGCTGTATGTACTACTAGCTCTGTATGAATTGATACAAATATTTTTATGGTGTTTTATGGAGCAGCGCAGACCATGCACTCGCAAAAATGCGACCACGTCAAATTTTAAGTCACACATTCTCAAAAAATGGTGGCAAATGCGACCATTTTGGACGCAGTCTAGAGCCCTGTAACGTTATATTTATATTATTTTGTCGTCACTATTTTGTTTTAAGGAGTTAAAAATGGCCCTTATCAACCTTGATTTAAATATTCCATCACATTATTTTGACAGTTAAAGTTTTGGGCGGTTTTTGGGTGGGTTTTTGTGAGCTTTGGGCTGGAAATTGTCCATCCAATCTGGCAACACTGCCAATAGGTGTCAGTATTGAGTTAATTATTAAGTATTAAGTTAACTGTTAAGGTGTCAGTATTAAGATAGTTATCTGCTGCAGCTTCACACCAAAGCTGTTACTTTCTTTTGGTCATATCATACACTTCCACATTCTTGTATTTGGTCTCAGTGTATATTGTCGTTGCTATACTGTTGGATAATTTTATGTTTCGGTTTTGTAAAGTGGCTTCAGCACTGTCTAAACGCACTAAATAAAGTAAACTTAATTTTATTTTTTATTAGTCATAAATGGTAAACAGCGCGATGCAGCAGGTCACGTGACGTAAACATGGCAGAGGCCATGAGGGGGCGACCCGCTCTGCGTAAAATAAAACGGTTTCCCATGTTGATTTTTCAAGACTGATGACTTAAGTCTTCATCTCATGTCAGTGCGCATTATTTTAATTATATTTCACGTCATTTTTTTTCCCTACAAATCACTGAGTGTTTATTTAGCGATTTACCTCCGACTTCATTAGAAGTTCTTAAATAACCTTATCTTAAGGTCTTATGTTAGTGGACTTCTAACCTCTGTTCCTGCTTCCATGAACCCTCTTCTTCGTGAATCCGAGATTACTGTGTTTAACATCACAAACAAACATGTTGCCGAGTTACACAGAAGGAAGAGGAGTCGCGCTGCGCTTGCAGGAGACGCATGTCGTCAAAATGAAAGAGCTCCATGGGCGGTGTGTGTGTGTGTGTGTGTGTGTGTGTGAGAGAGAGTGTTTTCAGTAGAAGGTTTGCTCAGTGCGCGCTCGGAGGACGAGAGGAAGAAGCCTGCAGTGTGCACTCATGGAGTAATATCCACCTGGAGCAAACAATAAGACTGCATATAACTTCATGACATACTTCAAGGACTTTTACATAACGAGAACATGTGAACTTCACGCAGCTGTCGTGGTTGGCCTACCAACAATCTCGCTTTCGATTATTTTAATGACCCTCTTCCTCGCCTTCATCGTAGGAGTTTGGAATAAGCCAGCCAAGCTAAAATCAATGGTAGGAAACAAATTCGCATTCACCAGATGTGTTGGGCTCTGTTGTCATTAATGCCACTGAACAAGGGTTAATAAATGTGTAATATGGTATTGATCAGTACAAGTTGATAGTGGCGCTCATGCATGACGCATTGTGAGTGATGTCAAAATATTTATTTACAAATAATATATCTGAACCATGTTGTAAATAGATGTCGACAAGCATGGTTGTAAGGTGAAACAGAGTAAAATTCCTCCTGTGGCAGCCTTTATTTATTTATTTTATGATGACCATAAATGGAGCAAAATCTTGTCTCAGCACTTTGGATGAATGGCTATTCTATTTTTCATTTCGTTATTTTTTCTGAATGTTAACATTTGTGAGATGGAGTTAGTTGAAACAGTTTTGACGTTAATTGATCTAATTTCGTGTCTCTGTAAAATAGTGATCTATGACGTTGAATGTGAAAGTTTTTTTATTTATTTATTTAGTCTATTTGTTAATGAGGGTTTTGTGGACACGTCGGTGTTTTTAGATTTGTGGAGTGAAAGTTTTCATTTTTATTTTGAAGTAAAAAGATAAAATTAGACCCTTCGTGTAAGATGCCCATGAGAATTGGCACAGGTGGCGGCATGTTTTTACTAGTGTTGTTGTAATTAATGGGGTTATTATTTAATATTTCCGTAAATTATTCGTACATCTTTGCTTTCATTAAAACGTATAGGTTAATTGAGTGAAACCATTCATAATGTTGCTATTATGTCATATCTTCGATTAAAATATAGGCAATTAAATATATAAATATTCATATGCCTGTATATAAGTCATTGAATAACTTTACCTTTCAGATGAATCTCTTTTACTGGGATTCTGCTTTGTCTGTCATCGGTTATTCAATTATTCAACTATATCATCAATATAAAAATGTAAATAGAATAGTTTACTTAGTATTTTACATTAATGACACTTGAAAAAATACATTATTATTATTATTATTATTATTATTATTATTTATTTATTTATTTATTTATATATTTTTTTGTGCTGTAGCGACTAAATTAGCAAATATTTCTATTTATTTCCTATAATAAACTCATGGGCTGATGCATCATCATCCTGCACATGCTAAATTTATAACTAAATATGTTACAATTTAAAAGTAAATCCACATCATGCTTAAGAGGGTCATCTTCCCCTTGGCCATTTTATTTAATTTAAATATATAGGCCTATGTTTTTGCTGTATGGGAATCTGCTTTACAAATATTGGCAGTAGACTAGTGAGCACATTGTGCACTAAAGCATTAAAGGTATATACAATGATAAATACTTCCAAATACTTTACATTCACATGTTATTCATCTGTAAAGTATGACTCACTCTGGCACGCTTTACAATGTACGTAATCCTTTGTTGCATCAGTTGCTATCAATTTCAAAATGACATGATTTCAGTGCAGCTTAATCTTGAAATGTTACTTACTATTTATTTCTGTTAATCTGTTAAGCCATTTTAATACCTCAGCATATTCCTTTAACCAGTATCCACTGAACTGTTTATTTGGTAGCAATACTTAGGTGTTTGAAACTAGTAATTATCCCAATTTTTAAGCTTCCAGTAACAATTCTAGTTGCGGTTTCATTAATGCCTATGTAATGACCTGTCAGATTAGTTACTCTAATATTTGAACCAAACCTTTTTCTAATATATTTTACTTTTACTAACTTTTAAAATGTTACGTATTGTAGGCATTAGTGTCTATTCCTAGAACTAGGAAAACCGATAACAGAAATCATTCGAATAAATGTAACTAAAAAGTACTAGTTCTAATAAAAATTGGTACTGAAAGAGAATAGTTGATATCTGAGCTGTAGCTCAATGACTCTTAAGTCTATAGCAGCTCGAAGTTGCACTCATGTTTATGCTAAAAACTTTTGAACTATAAGGGCTAGAAACAAAATTCAACAAAACTTTTCCTCATTCCTTGGCTCAAGACAAGACAAAGTTCTCCTCATGTTCACAAAAATCAAACTAAATCATCTTCAGACTATGTCGACCAAAAGATATGGAATAGTTCTCGCGTAACACGTGAGCGAATTTGGCGAAAACCACGCCACAACGGATGTGACGTAGTATCTCTGCAATGCTTTAGCATATTCAGACCAAACTTGGTGTGTGTAATAACAACCACGACCTGAGGTTACCTGCACAGTTTTGACACAGTGCCACCTAGTGGTCAGGAGATATGAAAAATGGCCATTTTTGCTTATAAATTCTGAACGATTGGCCAAAAAAAATCACAACACTAGTCTCTTTAGATTCGGTGTGATATGTAGAGTCAAACAATTTTCCCATTTCAGCCATTTTGTGCGTCAATCATTTTCAATTTTGTCTTTTAATTTTTATCATTTATGAATGCATTGGTGTATCTTAACAAAACTTGGTAAGTTTTATCAGCACTATGCCTTGTAGATACGCAAAAAGTTTCGGGACAGTGCCACCTTGTGGTCAAAAATTATAACTTTAAAAATTGCTGCTAGCTTTTGATGAATTTGGCTCAAGGTCATGAGACTGGTCTTTGTAGATTCCTTGGGTCATGGCGAGAATATCGATACCAATTATGCCATAGTCAACTCTTTTGATTTTATTTGAACACCTACTTTTTCAAACGCCTCCTAGACTGCTGGTGCGATTTTTATATATATATATATATATATATATATATATATATATATATATCTATCATAATCAAATCAGAGCATATTCAGACTATGCTGGCAAAAAATTATGGATTTCATGTTTTTATACAAATAACAAATTTGATGGCATGTTGTCAAAATGATTCTGAGGCTGTATCTCTGCCAGGCTTAGGCATATTGACACCAAACTTTGTGTGTGCCATTGTCACCCCACACCGAATACACTACATTAATTAGGTCACAGCGCCACCTATTGGCCACAAGTCATTAGGAATTAAATCAGATTTTATTTTTCAAACTTAAATCATCTATAAATGTCTTTGATTACTCATTTTGTCCTTTGCTTTTTATCACTTTCTTTTGCCTTTATTTTGTTTGGCCTCTTAATTGTGCATGCAGCACTGCAGCTATACTTTTGTTTTTGTTTACTCTGACTGCGCACGTTGCTTCCTGGAACTGCATATTCTTTCTAACAAATGAAAGAATCACTTCTCTGTCTGTGGGATTTTTGCAGCATTTTTGTCTTTTGGAAGTATTAAAGGAGTGTGTGATCTTTTACAGAGAACTGGAAGATGTGCTTGTAACCCTTGGTGCTTTGAGAATCACATGGAATGCCCTTTGAACTCAGAGGTTTGGAATTCTATCTTAATTCTGAGGTATATCTAAGAAATTAGACTGCTTATTTCCTTTGCTGATTGCTGTGTAAATCTGGCACAACCACAACGTTACTAGATTGCTAAAACCATTTCTAGGTGAATGCAGCTAAATTGAGCCAGTTGTTACCATTAAAATGTCCCAGATGGCCCAATTGTCATGAATTAATGCCTAATAAAATCCACTGGGGAAAAAAATGGAAGTGAAACGTTTCACTCAGAAATTGGTAGTAAACTTCACCAATTACTACGATGAAACAGCAAGTAATATTGAAATAAACATGAAATTAAGTAGAAAGACTGAAATAGTATTTCCTTGTAAATTGTATTTAAATAATCTTTGTTTTATTTACAGTTTTATTTCAATTTTTACAATGTCAGTTGAAGAGAAACTGTATAGGGGAGTCCAGAGTTGTTTTGTCACAGCTTTTTGAATATTGAACATTTCTCAGGGTTTATTTTAATGCCAGTTTGTGTATCAGACACATACATTAAAGTCTCAACTACAGAAAAGCTATTCAACATTTACAACACTGAAAAAATCTGGTGTATGATTTACTTTGAATTAGTTTTCACTCAGAAATGGCAAAGACTTAAACTCCTGGTATCATTGTTAATAAACTGTAAAAAAAAAAAAAAATATCATAGCTTAGAAAAAAATAAAGAACACTGAACACCTTTTCTGACAATGTGCTCCAATAGCAGGTCATGTTGACAAACTGTATGGGGTAAGCTGTCACAATGGGAACCTGCCAATAAAGAGTTCTATTAAAAGCCTTATGAAACATAAAAAAAATTATTGAAACTGCAACACTGTTGTTTTTGACCACGAGTTGAACTGAGTCATTTATATAACATTACAATGCATAACACGTGACAACTTGCCCCAACTAAACTGCAGTGTCGTGAAAACACTACTCTAGCTATCGGTTAACATCTACCTTCATTATATAGTCAACTTTATTTACTTTAGCACTCTTACATTTGTCTAATTGGACTTTTGACTCTTTATAGTTCTTGAGTTTATAATTGTTGAGATACGGCCCTTATGACAGCGTCACCATGTGATATCTAGCCCGCATCCTCCCCAAGTCCATATAAAATAATTAGTCTTACGCACTAGATGAACTGACACATCTGAGATTTCAAAAGTCCAATTTAAATGGCCCTTTATCTGCTGCTGCTCCACTATAGTGTGCATTAGCTGAGTGCACGTCTCCTGTACACGGCTGGTAACATGAACCTACCGCAAGATCAATCTCTGCCTCGCTCGGCCTAAAGCAAACAACACCATTATCTGTTCAGAACAAAGTTGTTTAGCCTTTTCACTTTGCTTGCAACAACAACGGGTGGAGAATCGTGACCTTAAACGTGATCAGATAGAATTGAAACCTAAATCTGATACCACAGTGGCGTTGAGATCTTTGGTCACAAGATGGTGGTAAAAATAACTAGGTTTGCAGGAAAACAGTTGTATATACAGTATATAACACTTGCTCTATTTAATTTGTTGATATCTTGATTTAGATAATCTATTTTTCCACTGCAACTGAAACAAACATACTGGAGTTACATTGGCTCTGTTCCAAATCCAAGTGTGAAGGCTGTTCCAAAAGTCTAAGATAGATTCCTTTGGCCAAAGTGCATGTGGAGAAGGTACTTTGTGAAGAAGGTGATGCTATAGTGCATTATGCTTTGAGCTTAGTGGACAAAAAAACTGATCCCAAGTGCGAGAAATACTGATTATAAATAGTTAAAATTAATTAATTATCAAAAAGTATCAATAAAAATATTTCAGTGCTATTACAAATTTGTGTGCGGTGTATTTTGGTTTTTAAAGTTATTAATATTTTTATTCTGCAAAGATGTTTTCAGTTGATCAAAAGTGACAGTAAAGACTTTAATAAAGTTACTAAAGGTTTCTATATTTATAAAAAATAAAAATAAAAAATAAATAAAATAAAATGAATGAAAAGATATGTTTTTTGAGCAGCAAATTATATTCTTGAGCATATTAGACTAATTTCTGAAGGATCACTGAAGACTGGAGTAATGATGCTGAAAATTCAGCTTTGCATCACAGGAATAAATGACATTTTAAATCATATTAAAATAGAAAACAGTTCCTTTAAATTGTAATAATATTTCACAATATTACTGTTTTAATGACATTATTTAACAAATAAATTCAGCCTTGCTGAGCACAAACTTTAAAACACAGTAGTGTAGAGTGTTCCAAATCATTGAAATACAAAGTTCCGTTTTAGTTCAGATGTAACTGTAGAGAACAAGGCAGCTTGCTAGGTTTTGGAACAGAGCCATGTGCTGCATGATTGTGTTGGTGTTTCTGTATAAAACACTCATGTTTTTGGACAATTTCATATGAGCTGCATGAAGAGCAATCAGATCAAAATACGGCTGATGAATTGTGTCTGCGAGAACACAATCATGGGTTTTTTGGAAGCAACACAAAGGGCACTGGTTTGGTTGTTGCTCTCTGGGCAACATTAGCACCACAGTAGTTGAATCCGCAGGTACTGTGGCATTGCTAATGGATGTGTAACGGAGATGGAGCAAATTGTAATTGGATTGTGCAGGAATATTAATCCATTTCACATTAACTTATGTCATATTACGGTTGCTTTTATGTATGTGTTCAGCTGTCTAAGTGCTCTATTGCCCGTGGCTGAAGGTCATAAAATGCAGGCACTGACAGACCTCCAGACCGCAGTCCAAGACAGTGAGACCAAGCTTTTGTTCCAAGTAAGCATGACATCTAAGATTTTTGATGCACTGTGTAACTCAAGGCGTGTCATAATTGCTACATTATCTGCATTCCTTTCCCAGCTGTCACAAAATCCACTTGGCCTACATAGTAGATCAGGATCCTAATTTGTGAACATTTTTTCCCCCAGCGTTCTAATGCGAGTTTGTATACACCAAACACTGATGATATCGAGGTAAGTTCACTTAAAATGCTAAAAAAAATCATTTGAGCAAATGAAAAGTATTGTCAACAAATTATGAATTACTTTCAGTTAAACAAGTGTTATTAGCATGGCAATAAACATTAAAATCCAGTGCTAACTGACCTCTATGTTTGTCTGCAGAATTGTACATTTAAGTTTTTTGACTGTTTTCTGATGGAGATGAACGTTCTCTTGCATGACGAAGACCCAACAAATGAAAACAATTACAAGCTCATGATAGAGAGAACTTTAGAAGAATATAACAAAAATGTAAGTCAAAGCAATAATACACACACATACACATATATAATATTAATATATTATATAAAATAAATGTTTTATACATTGAAAGTTTATATAAATTTCTTAAAACATTAGATTACATTAATAATTCTAATGTAGAGATGTGTATTTATTATTATTATTATTATTATTATTATTATTATTATTATTATAATTTTTTATAATTTATTAACTTTACTTTTATGGCCCAGGATGGAAACATGTTTATTATTAGTACACTAGTGTGAAATATTATAGCTATATAATATTCATAAATTTCATATTGTTTATATATTTTAATGTAAAATTAAATATGAAAACAACATGGTGTGCACTGGACATTTTGCATTTTCTGGTGCTGTATGGCAAAAGTTCTCACAATTGATTGGCTGATTATTGTTTGAAAATATTGAACTTAGTAAAGAAAAATGTCTAATAACTTGATAATTCTAGATATTAGAGTGATATAATATTAAAGTCGAGAATATTAAGTATACATAATAATCAATTAATATAACGCTACTTTAACTTGTTTTATTAATAACCGATCATTTTTTAATGAATCATCCTGTCATTCCAATTCAAATTAGCAGTTATGAATTGGAAAGAAGCTGTTATGTTTAATGGTAACTGACGGTTATGTTTGTAACAGCTGGTAATGAGTCTGTGTTTGGACTGCTTCCACAGAAGTGTTCAGAACGATATCCTTGTGAACTACAAGAACTTGCCTCCTCTGAGGAGTTCTTGGAGAGGATGACAGAGTTTCTTGAAAAGCAGCAAGCTCTGTGCCGTCAAACATCTACTATAACGTGCGATTGAAACGATACTTTATTTCCCTGAAAGCATGTACAATAAGCTCTTTTATCTATTATCATTTTAAATTATGCTAGTCTTTTATTTTTTTGTTATTAATATTTATATCACCTCAGTCTGAAAGTGTCACTTTATTAATGCCATAAGAATGATATATTTTTGTAACAAAGGGGTTTTGTGAATGATTAACTGTCAACGTCTTGTAAGTGTACAGAATTTTAAGGTGAAAAACTGTTTAATGTAAAATAGGTTTTATATATTGTTTTATATCCAATGTATTGTTACATTAAAGCATTTTTATTAACAGAAATAATGTCATTTATGTTGAGGTCAACTGGATCACTTATCACAGTTATGGCTGACCTAATAACCAGTCTGAAGGAAACTTGACACCTTATTTAGTAATGTTAAGGGAGTAACAGCTTCTATTGTTTCACTTCGGCTGAGGAGGAATTTCCTGTGGAAATTCTTTGCGGTCCTGACCTTTTCCACCACCGTTATTTTTGACAGGAATGAAAATGAGGCTCTGAGGAATACAAGTACAGTGTGTTCAATGAACTGTACTGTTGTTTAACAAAATTGTTCCACTCCAAAACTTTTTTTTTTTTTTTTAGATTTTTTTTATATCTCACAGTTCTGACTTCTCACAATTGTAAGTTTTTATCTTGCAATTCTGACTTTTTTCTCTGAGTTCTGAATTTACATCTTGCAGAGCTGTTTTTTTTTGTTTCCGCCACAAAATAATAAAAATTGCGACTTTTTTCCTCATAACTGCAAGTTTATATTTCAAAATTCTGCTTTCTCAGAAATGAGTTTATATCTCACAAGTCTGAGTTTACATTTTGCAATTTTTTTTTGTTTCCACCATGAAATAAACGTAATTGCTACTTTTTCTCGCAATCGCCTTTTTAATCTCACAATTCTGCCTTTTCTTCTCAAAATTGTGAGTTTATATCTTTTAGTTTTTCAAAAAAATTGCAACACCTTGCAATTTTGTTTGCATAATTGTGAGAATATATCTCAGAACTGCGAGATATTGCAATTACGCTTTTTGTTTTAATTTGTGGTGGAAACATGCTTCTATACTTACTGCCTCATTTTCACGCGAGTTACATTCAAATTTGACATCTAACCTGATTAAGATCTGGACTATAATGTAAATGATGGAATGATTTCTGAATGTGTCATTTAGCTGCTTACCTCTGATGATGTGATGTTGAGGTGGTTTGATGGTGCAGGTTGTTGACTTTCTCTGACCTTCATGACATTCTGTTGAAGGATCTGCATCCTTTCATGTGATTTGAAACGGAGTCAGCAATTTTGAGGAAAGCTGAGGACTGTTAGTCAGGAAGTTACAAACTGCTATGCTAATGAACGAACAGGTACTAATATAAGACAAATGACTTCCAAAGGCTAGGCAACTAATTATTTTTGGCTTATTCTTAACCTTAGCAATACATCACATCCAGTCAGAAGTACAGATAAAGATACAAATTTTTTTTTAAAATAATTTTTTCTATAACCTTTTCAGTTATAATGTCAGTAATCACAACTTTTTTTGAACTGTTCAATGTTATGTTTGTGCTTTTGGAAATTTAACTTTACTATCCTTAATTCAGCTAATTAGGCTTATTATTTTGCATTTTAGGCTTATTTTAAACAAAAAGTGCGTTCTGCAGATGTAGTAATTAAAAAATATATATTTTTGTACGTTCACCAATGTTGCAAAAAATACTGGGTTGTGACAGCGGAACTTTCGAGAACGTTTTAAATCTCTTTTGAAAACTATCCCGCACTCTGTTCAGACATTGTTATATACTACATACAGTCAGTATTACTGTAATTTAACGTAAATAATTTAGTGTGAGACTACCTGGAAAGTGATAACTCTGTCTTCTTTGATAATTGATGATAATAGCGCTCCGCTCTCATCCAGGCTAGTGCTTCATGGCTAAAATAATTTAAATTAGAGATGGAATTAACATCGCAAATTTATGCAAATGAGCAGGTTCAGTTGTATTTACTAAACCGTAATGTCAGCATGATCTTGCTTTGTTCTTCATACGTGCATGCGGTTGTGGTATGTAACATAACGTAACGCAAACGTTCCAGTGAGCCGTTCTGTTCAGAGCCGATGACAAACATGAATGTGATCCGGCAAGAACTATTCAGCTAATCAAATAAACACACGACTGTTTTAGGAACATCATATTTCATCCAAAGCATTTTGTTTGGCTTCAAAGATCAGTCATTATGAATAAGATACACTTGTACAGTGATAAGCATCTAAAAACAGCACAAATTCGCAAATAAACGCTGTCAAAGTGACATTTGGTATGAGGCTTTTTAGCACAAAGAGAGCGAGTGTTCCTTTACAGTTGGGAGCATAGAGAGCATATTATGTAACTTCAGATCGATGCACAACTAGTGCAAAAGCAAACTGAAGGCTGTTACGGAAATAGGTCCAAGAATCATCCTAAAAACTGAAAGTGAAATGTCTTTATAACAACACAAGCAGAAAAACAACAAAAGAACACAATATACAGACGTGATGAATCTCAACTGATATGGTGGTCCTGCAAATGGTTTACTTGGCATTCAAAACTACATATTCAGACAGCTCTTGTAAATTGCTCGCTTTTCACTTTTGATAGAAAACATTTGTACACATTTGACGATTTACATGTAAATAATGGATATTTACTATAGTTTACATTTAGTATTTTTAAATTATTTTTAAATAACGCACTACATTCTTAAAACCATAAAATAAGAGTATGTCCTTTTCAGTAAGCCATTTTTAATATATTAAACAACACTTTTCTGTTATATATATATATAAAATGAACTTAAAACACATATGTACAGCAGGGTCCAAATGTCAAGAGATTCTATAATAAAAATGGTGAGTGGAACATTAATTTTTAAGTATTTGGTATATCAAGTTTTGCTGCTGTCATGAAAGCATTATTTAAAAAAAGAAACACACACATATATATAATCCCAGCTTTCAATGTGAACTTTTGAACCCCACTGTATATACAGTATGTTAATAATATAAATATAATAATATAAAAAAATAATTAAAATGGTGCTGCATTTCAGGAGTCCACCTTGCCGTATGTCCCTTCAGGTGGCCGATAGTATTTGGGAAAGGCCATCAGCTGGAGCATGTTGAAAGCGTATTTTCTGCACTTTATATTCTTTTGCACATTCTCAATCCGGCAGCCTTCTCTGATGAGGGGAAGATGAACAAGAAAGAAAAGGAAAGGAATGATAATGATGACAATGATGAGGATGAAATCATAAAAGAGCCAAAATGACAATAAAAAGGCCTCTGTGTTTCTACCTGCACGTTAATATGCAAAGCACGAGGAAACATTTTGATTGTACTGAATAAATGACACTTCAATCAAGTGTGACATTCATGCTGCATTTAGAGCGTGTCAAAAAAAACAACAAATACATCCTCACTTCCTCCTAACAAAAATCACGTGCAGCCGCTAAAATGCTTTCCATTTGAGATCAAAATACCATTCCAAACCCGTATGGGACATTGTGTTTCACAGAGAAAATAACATAAGGGTGGAAAGACGTAAGAGTTTGAACCATTAAATATTACCAAAATCTTTAGTAGTATGAGTTCTCAAAGTAAAACTACTTTTTTTGTTAGTAGTGGTATAACATTAAATGCCTATGGAAGCCGGTTTCTTCCATGGGAGAAAAAAAATAAAAAGGTAATTGAGACTTTTTAATCTTACAATTCAGACTTTTTTTCTTTGAATTCTGAGTTTTTATCTCACAATTCTAACTTTTTTCTGAATTGCGAAATATAAAGTCTGAATTGTGAGATATAAATTCAGAATTCAGAGGAAAAAAAATCTGAATTGTAAGATAAGAACTCAATTCATAGAAAAAAAACTCTAAAAATATAAACGCAGAATTCAGAGAAAAAAGTTAAAATTGTGGGATATAAACTCTGAATTTAGAGAAAAAAAGTCTGAATTGCAAGATAAAAAGTTGCAAGATAAAAAGCAATCATCTTTTTTATATTTTTTACATTTTTTGGAAACAGGCTTCCATAAATACCGGAAACATAACTACTCCCGAATGAAAATCTGAAATCAAAGTGTTATTCGTGAAGATAAAGAGAACCACTCGAGGAAGCAAGTAAGAAGTTAGACGCAGCTGGGTTATGGCATAATCAGCAGTTTATTGGTATTTTGCAAGCAAAAAAACAAGACTTAAAATGAGCCACACCACCAGCAGGTGGGAGCTGACAAGCAGAAGGGCGATTGGATAGAAGTGGCGGGACGCTGGCTTGTTAATAGCTACGGAGCCCACTTCAGGGTCGTCCCACTGGGCAACCTCTCCCTGGGCCAAGCGACCGCTGAGCAGAAACCAGAGAGAGACACACAAACACATTCAACAAGACGTTAGTTTAATAAGTCAGTCCAGACACACAAACAAGCTCAAGAAACGGTTAATGGGTTCATCTGGCCATACAAGACTCTCACACAAACACATTCAACAAAACCCTAATAAAATACACACTGAGAGTTTAAAATGATGGCAGAAATAAAGGTAAATGGTGACAAAACATCATTAACTTGTGTGCAGAAAGAAATATCAGAAGAAAATGATTCTCATTAAATTCAGGTCCATTAATGGTTGTTGAATGTCTGTGTTTTTCCACCGATGCAGACAGAATAGCCAACTACAACAGTGAATCTATTGCGAAACAGCAAGTAATCAAATCTGAACTTAATGTGTTGAGAGAGGTAGATTGGGCAATGCAAAAATGAAACAAATGTCTTTCTGTTGTGTTGTGCACAAAAACACACACAGGGCAACAAGTGTAGTCTGATTCCCGAACAAATGACTCCTTTAAACGAATCAGTATCACATTCATAAGTTATGAGCATCAGCTTCTTTGTTGCTAACTTGCTAATCTGCAAAACTAATCACCATTTTCAAACAGGCTTCACAAACATTACCTCACAAGTGCTAAAATAATCACTAATGGATTCGAGCTAACAAAGAAACGTTCGCTAAATGCTCATTATCGCTAAACATTTACTGCACCTTTTTTCAACACTAAACACTCCCTAGAATGCAATTGTTTATGTTGACAGCGTTTTATACTGTTTTATGCTTTATACAGGTGTGTATATATATTTATTTATTTATTTATTTATTTATTTATTCATTAAGAGAAATATGAATTTTATATGACTAAAAAATCCAGTATTGTATTTCTAAATGCACACAAAGGTCATTTGAGGCAACCTGCACCTTCAAGAGCAACAAGCATTGATATTCTTTTGAAAAGGGATGAAAGAGTTTTGTTTTTGTCCCAGATTTACACAATATCTCATTGAAATGTCACAGTAAATCCATACAGTTGAGTAAATGTCTCACAGCTTGAGATGCATCCACATTTATCAGCACACGTGTCAACTCAGCCTTCTGTTTTGGCTTTAAACAATTTCCGCAGACCGGTTCTGCTACATAAAATCAACAGCCTTCTTATCTGCCACTGCAAAACAAACAAACTCCAAGCCTTCAGGGCTTCAACACCCAACACAACTAATAGGAGAATCGCTCATCAGCACAGGCACCTCACATGTGCCATGAGCATCTTTAGCAGGATGTAACATCTTTATGGGGTTTTGGAAAAAAAAAACAAAACAAAAAAAAACTTGCAAATCATTGTGCTCATTTTCTCTGAAAAGTAAGCTTATGCCTCACTATAATATTTTAAATGTTCAAAAATGAGTCAAATATGTGCTGAAAACAACAGCAATGAGAAAGTATCTTTCCATGCAATGTGTTCGCATGGAAACAAATTTGTAAATTATATTTACAATGCAATTTCAAGTGTTACCTAACAGGAAAGCTGAATTGAACTAAACTAGTTATTTTATCGGGACAAACAAACCTTGAGACACAATGCTGTTTGGTTGAGCCAGTTTAAATAAACTATTAAATAAACTATACTGATACGCAAATCACAGCTAAAGAACTTAATCACCACTTGAGCACATTTATCCTGATGCAGTGTTGAGTCTTAACACATACGTTGAGCCATTTAGCAAATGAATCAGATTCTGGCACCGAGTGAAGCAGCAGATGGAGGAACATAAATATTTGAAGTAAAAGCAAATGAATGAGATTAGTCTAATCTTCCAAGCTATGGTGTTAAATGAGTAGTGGCAGGCATAATTGCTTTGTTATTGAGTTCAAAGTGTGCAAAATTCTTATATAAACAATAAAAATACAAGGAAATTTAGTAATTGAGAACTCATGTTTCTGTCCAGAACAGCAACAGCGTTCAGCTCTGTTTGAAACTAAACATAAGTATGCAAATATGTAAATACAAGGGAGACTTGACTCACAATCTATTCCAATGGACTTGTCTGTTGACAAGCCATACAAACAAACAGCATGCACAAATATTGTGAGATATTACTGAGATATTTTTAGCAATATTTTAAACAACATTGTTCAATAAGAATGTTTCACTGAATTTTATTTTATTTATGTATTTTTTTTTTTTTCCACTGAGCTTGTTGCAGTGAATTCTGGCATTGCCTTTAAAGCACACACACATATAATACTGAACTTCTTTAGACAACATTTTATAGACAAAACTGCTCAGTATAAAATTAATTGCATTTGTGACTAAGAATATTTCACAGATTTTTTTTCAGTGAGCTTGTTGCAATGCTTTCTGGGATCGTCTTTTCATTAAAAACAAGTGTTATACAATTATTTTGTGTAAAGCAATTTTTAAACAACATTGTTCAGTATTGATTACATTTATAATAATAATTTTTTTCTGATTTTTTTGATCTTGCTGCAGTGCATTCTGGTATTGCATTCTCTTTAAACACAAGCAATACACAAATATTGTGTAAAATTCTGTGCTAATATTTTTTAAACATGACTGTTCAGTATTGAATGAATTACATTTATATTTAGTAAAATTTTACAGATTTTTTATTGACAGTGTTGCAATGCATTCTGGTATTGCCTTACCTTTTAACAAACAGCATGCACAATTATTGTATAAAATTCCTTTTTTAGCAAATATTTTAAAAAACAGTATTAAATGAATTACATTTAAAATTAAGAACATTTCACTTTTTATTTATTTGTTTATTTTTTTTAACTGAGCTTGTTGCAATGCATTCTGATATTGCATTCTCTTTATACATAGCATACTGTGTGTATATATATTTCACTGAGCATGTTGTAATGCATTCTGGGATTGAATTCCCTTTAAATGATACATGCTGGCCAAATGAAAGGATCTCATTAGACAGTATAAAGTGAGAACGTTTTTGGAACAGTTCTGTCTAGACAGATCATAACTTATTGAAACAGAGCCTTTGTTTGGGAACAATCAGGATTTAATTACTACAGCATTTGTACCCTTGAAAATAAACTTTGTATTACTTTTTGTCTTACAAGATGTGCAGTGTGGGCTGTAAATATGTGCAGCTGACAGTGAACGTTTGCAGCTGCTCCACATGACTTCTTATAAAGCCTTGTCGTCTGTATGTAGGTAGGCATTTTTGCATAGTTTCTGCTGCCTTTATTTCACAATAACATCTTAACACAGGCTCATGGGATATCGACACGGATGTTAAACTTTTCACTGGGTCTCTCTTTGAAGACGTGAACAGGAATATTTCACATATTTTAGCTTCTGCATCAGTTAATCTTCACCCATAATTTACACTGGCTTGGATTTCAACCAAACTGCGAGGGCTCTGTTTCAGAACACACATACATACATACATACAAGTATTTTAATGCATCATGGGTGAATTTTGCTGCATGTTTTTTTTTTTTGTGCACAACACAATCAGATGCACTGGTATTGGGTTAACATCCAAGACAGGCTTTATTATCAACATTAGATGTTAAAGGTCAAGTGTAATAAAAGGAAAGGAAGGGAAGTGTTCGTCCAAAAATGAAAATTGGCTGAAAATGTAATCATCCTCAGGCCATCCAAAATGTAAATGTAGTTTGTTTCTTCATGCGAACGAATTTAGAGAACTGTAGCATTCCATCACTTGCTCACCAATGGATCCTCTGCAGTGAATGGGTGCCGTCAGAATGAGAGTACAAACAGCTGATAAAAACATCACAATGTTCCACACCACTCCAGTCCATCAATTCATGTCTTGTGAAGCGAAAAGCTGTGTGTTTGTAAGAAACAAATGAATCATTTAGGCATTTTAATCGTAAATCATCGCTTCTGGCTGAAATACGAGTCCATAATCCATAATTACGCTTCCCTGAATAATTAAGTCCATCTCCTATTGTCCTCTCACCAACATATTTGTTTAGAGCTGTTTTGGACTGTTTTTGCTTGTGAACAGTGCTTGATCTGTGCATATTTGTCTGTTGATTCAGACAAGATGACTTTTTCCACTGAAGCAAGCAATATTATGAATAGAGGATTTGTATTTCAGCTGGAAACAATGGTTTGAAATTAAAAACATGTTGTACACCACGCAGCTTTTCACAAGACATTAACTGTTGGACTGGAGTGGTGTGGATTACTTGTTTAATGTTTTTATCAGCTGTTTGGACTCTCATTCTGACGGCACCCATTCACTGCAGAGGATCCATTGGTGAACAAGTGATGGAATGCTACATTTCTCCAAATCTGATGTAGATACAGACTCATCTACATCTTGGATGGGCTGAGGGTGAGTACATTTTTAGCAAATTGCCATTTATGGGTGAACTATTCCTTTAATGCATGCACGCATGAGGAGAAGAGATCTGCACAGAAATGGCTGGTGCTTACCTCCGCATGCAGTCCAGAGCTCGCACAAAGTAATCTTTATTGAGCTGGTGCTCATCCCTCAGCAGAGAGCACTGCTCCAGGGTCACTGACATGGACGTCCTGTCTTTGGCACTTTTACAGCTGGTGAAGCGGATACCATTCATCCGTCGACAGATCTGAGGAAACATGTAACAGATAAGCCTGTTTTCTCTCTTTTGCTTCCTTGATATGAAGTATGGTGTTAATGAACTGATGACTGATTCATATTTTCAGGGAGCAAAATTCACAGAGATGCGCTGCCAAAAAAATAAACAACATGAATATATAGTTTTTTTTACATGCCCAAGTGCCATTAGAGATGTTTTAATAATGTCTTTGATTTATAATTCAGCAGCAAATCATTTCTGTGAGTCAGTTTGTTCAGTCAGTTCTAATGAAATATTAAAAAATCTGGGATTAATGTTTTAGCAATATATATATATATATATATATATATATGTCTTAGTTAACCGGTACAGTCTGGTGACTGCATTTGACTTAAGCGTTTGCCAGTTGACTAGCAGGAAGGGAATAAAATGGCGCTGAAAAAATAGCCCAGGGCTATTTAAAAAATACCACAGTGCTAAGGATTTTTTCAGTGGTTCAAATTATTACTTGCCCTGTTAATATTTTCACTAGCCTTGCCACAAAAAATAAAAAATAAAAATAAATAAATAAATAAATAAATAAAATAAAATAGTTGCTGTTATCAATTTTGTTTTATCTAAGTTACCTTGTATTCTAATAAATAAACTTATATGACACCAATATATTAGATACCAATAAAATTTTACAATTCTCAATTTCAATTTTAATACCACAGCAAAAAACACTAGCCTAACAAATATAAAGTTCTAACATTATTAAAGATAAGTGAAAGCCAGTAAATAAGAACAAATGAACAAATTGCAAGTAATAGCAAAATTAAATATATAGCACAAAGATAGAACTTTTTATGTTTGTAGGTGTTCAGATACAGAAATTGAATAATTTCTTATAAAATAACGTTTGCATATTCTTCACTCTGTGTTGCACCTTGATTTTTCATTGCCATTTGGAATTAGTGGCAAGGCAACCACTGCATTTTAATCATGAATCAATCCAAAAAATGTGCAATGTGTGATTTATATTAAACTGCATAATTTCAAAATCTGAAGTAAAAACAGAATGGTGTGACTTTAGCTTTGTGAAATTATGCTACGTGAAACAGAAACAGCAGATGGGCTGAATGAGACGCAGTTTCACTCTCTGCCAGCAGGTGGCGCTTATGGAACAGCGATAAAGCGTTTCCTTGGTTACCACTGTAAACACAGCAGCGCTGAGCATATTAACACATTTAAATGCTTTATACTGAGGCAAGATGAAAAGAAAACGCCATGTAAACTTTTCTGAAAACAGCCAGTTCCTCTCAGAAACACATTCATATAAAATTCAATATTTAGGATTCCTATATTTCACGCACCATGACCAGTAATCTTGTTCTGCCTGCTATGGTATTTTCTCCTCTTTGCGTCCATCTTCAGCGTCTGTGGCCTCTGTTAATGGCCGTTTACAGAATAATTATAATAATAATGTAATATTTCCACACAAATGGCATTTGGGAAAATGATTGCAGTGCAGTTTGTGTGCAAGCACTGAACAGAAGATGCTCTAAAATAAAACAAAAAATAGCCGGCCGAACAGGTGCATGTATTCCACTGTAAAAATTAAATAAGGATTAATCATTGTTAAAGCTACAAAGTTACTTGCCAAGATGGGTATTTTTATACTTTTGTATGTATTTGCCCATTCAGGAAGTAGCCCCTCACTGCAGAACAAAGATCCATGGGACGGGGTTGGATCCACATCTAGGGGGTGGAGATGGGTGGGTTTAGGGGTGGATATGGGTGGGTTTAGGGATCAGGGGGTGGAGACGGGTAGGTTTAGGTATATGTAAGGTGGGAGGAGTTGGATCTGGATCCAACCTCGCCCCCTGGATCTTATGTTCTGCAGTGAGGACCATCTCCATTCAGGCGCAAGACAGAAGCGGAGAGAAACTCAATTCAGGGCTTGCACGTCGCGACTGTCTGTGCACGCTGTTTACACAGAACACAGCGCACGAGTACTGAATGGAGTTGACAAACAAAAATGAGCAGCTACTGTTAAAACGGATTGAAGAATTGTCCAAACGGCAAAGATCCAGCCAGTCATCACCCCCATAAAGATCAAAGATGTTTTATAGATACCTAAGTAGTGTTACAGTAAGACGTTTGATAAAAGCTAAGCTATCAGCAAGAAGCCCCTGTAAAGCACCACTGCTGAAAAACGGCATGTGCAGAATTGGTTAAAATTTGCCAAGGAACACATCGATTGGCCCCAAGAGAAATGGCATAACATTCTTTGGACTGATGAGAGAAAATTGTTCTTTTTGGATCTAGTGGTCATCGACAGCATGTCAGATGACCCCAGGTACTGAATTCAAGCCTGTGAAGACTGTAAAGTATGGTGGCACAAAAATCATGGTATGGGGATGTTTTTCATACTGTGTTGGGCCTATTTATCGTATATCAGGTATTATGGATCAGTCTGAATACATCAAAATACTTGAAATTATGTTGCGTTATGTCGAGGAGGAAATGGCCCTGAAATGGGTGTTTCAACAAGACAACGACCCCAAACACATGAGTAAGCGAGCAACAACTTGGTTCCAGACAAAAAGGATTGAGTTAATGGTGTAGCCAGATCAATCTCCTGACCTCAACCCAATTTAAAAATTGTGGGGGGGACATTAAAAATGCAGTTTCTGAAGCAAAACCCAAAATTTCACAGGAACTGTGGAACGTAGTTCGTTCATTCTGGGTTCAGGCACAAGAAATTGGGTGACTCGATGCAATGCAGATGTGCAGCAGTTACCAAACACAATGGTTATACAACTAAATATTAGTTTAGTAATATAAACTGAAGTTTAAAAACTTTATTTATTTTATAAGCGTTTAATAAGATTAAAGGGAAAAATGTTGATGTTTCTATTTTTTTGAACAGGTTAATATTCATTTTCTTTGCCTCCTGAAAAGAATAACATAGACTTGATAAAATCTATAATGTTTCCACTATATTTGAAATATGGAAATGAAAGCTACTAAAATATATTTGCACTTTATTCACTTTCATTAATGCACTGTTATTTATTTGAACACAACTGTAAATATAGGACACCCATGAATTCCATGGTTTTCTGTATCAGGACATCGTAAAAAATTATCTGGTCCTTGTCAGGTCTTAAAATTTGGAAAATAAAACCTCAGACAAACAACATCACATGACATATCACATTGTGTCATTTTTTATTTAGTAAAAATAAAGCAAAGATGGAAAAGCCATGGGTGACAAAATTAGGACACCCCATGATTTAACTGCCTGTGGATCCACTTTTAGCAGCAATAACTTGAAGTAATCATTTTCTGTATGACTTTATGTCTGTATGTCTCTCACATCGTTCTGGAGGAATTTTGTCCCACTCTTCTTTGTAACATTGCTCTAGTTTATTGAGGTTTGTGGGCATTTGTTTATGTACATCTCTCACCACAGCATTTCAGTCAAGAAGAGGTCTGAACTTAGACTGGACTGTTGCAACACTTTGATTCTCTTTTTTCAGCCATTTTGTTGTAGATTTGCTGGTGTGCTTGTGATCATTGTCCTGTTGCATCACCCAATTTTGGCCAAGCTTTAGCTTTTGGACAAATGGCCTCACATTTGACTCTAGAATACTTTGGTATACAGAGGAGTTCAGTGTCGACTCAATGACAGTGAGGTGCAAAGGTCCTGTGGCTACAAAACAAGCCCAAAATCATCAGTCCTCCAACAGCATGTGTGACTTTTGGTATGAGGTGTTTGTGCTGATTTGCTCTTTAGGTTTTCACCAAACGTGACACTGTGCATTATGGCCAAACATCTCCACTTTGGTCTCGTCTGTTCAAAGGACGTTGTTCTAGAAGTCTTAACGGTTTGTTCAGATGCAACTTTGCAGACCTAAACTGTGCTGCCATGTTTTTTTTTTTTTTTTAGATAGAAGAGGTTTTCTTATGGCAAGCCTTCCAAACATGAGATAATTGTCCCATATTTTTCTAATTGTACTGTCATGAACTTTATCATTTAACATGTTAACTGAGGCCTCTAGATTCTGCGGTGAAGTTCTTGGGCTGTCTGCCATTTCTTTGAGCGTTACATGGTCTGATCTTGGGGTGAATTTGCTGGGACGTCACTCCTGGGAGGACTGGTGCCTGTCTTGAATGTCTTTCACTTGTGAATAATCTTCCTCACTATAGAATGATGGACTTCACATTGTTTGGAAATGGCCATATTACTCTTCCCAGATTGATGCCAGCAACAATTGCTTCTCTAAGATTATTGCTGATGTCTTACCTCATTGGCATTGCGTTAACACAGACCTGAAGGCTCCAGACCAGCAAACTGCCAAAACTACTTTTTCTTTAGAGGTGCTCAGACTTGCTGATGAACAGTTAACCAAAGGCATTTGATCAGCAGTGCCTGACTGTTACTTACCCTCTTAATTCCTATTTTAACAATAAGGGTGTCCTAACATTGTCACACATGGCTTTTCCATTTTGGCTTTATTTTTACTAAATAAATCATGACATGGTGTGATATGTCATGTGTTGTTGTTCATCTGAAGTTTTATTTTCCAAATTTTAAGACCCGCCAAGGGCCAGATCATTTTTTATTATGCCCTGATATGGAAAACCATGGAATTCAGTAGGGTGTCCTAACTTTTTCACATGACTGTATATAACATTCATATTTTTAATGCATTTATTTAATCAAAATTACAGTATTATTTGAAGAATCAACATTTTTTTGTAACATTATAAATGTATTTACTGTCACTTGTCAATTTAATGTGGCCTTGTTGAATAAAAGTACAAATAATATAAAATAAATCAAAATAAAATGAAATACAATAATCTTACTTACCACCAAACATTTCAGTGTTTTTCTTTTCTTTTCTTTTTTGTTTGCATGATTTTTTTATTAACAATATCAGAAAGAAACATACATTTCAGTGGTTGTGTATATATTGGCCACTTTTTATAAGCCAGTGATTACTCTTTCGAAACTCATGATGTGTACGATTAAAATCTCTTTGATTTGAATATTGATTTGAATGTTCTTTCAGCAAACTAACAATTGTAAGGTTACGAAACAAACTGCACACACTTCCTGCAGAGACTCCATGATCTCAAACTCACCATTCCTGCAAGCCACAGGATCTCCACATTCTTTCTCTTCTTGGTTATTACATTCTGACCGAGGGTGTCAAGCAGTTCCTTAATGTCTGTCTGTGTCTGAAAACATGGCAGGCCTCCGGAAAGAAGAGACAAAAAGAGCAGACACTTGAGATGTCATGCATCAACGGGTTTAAATAGGGCTTGTTTGTCCCTGTATCGACAAGACCTAAAGATGAGATCGAAAAGTCTGGGGACATGTTATTTTTCTAATAAACAGTGAGAGAGAAGACAAGATGTGACACGCTGCAATGCAGCTTGGCATTCGTCTGCTGGGAGCATTCATCACCCAGAGCCTTCATGCTCCATAGATGTGATTGACATATCAGAGAACAATAAATTCCTGCACTCAAATCCTACAAACATGAGATGCTGTGCTCCACACAAACACTGCAAAAGTGTCACATGAATGCTCATTGTCAGATGTTGATCTAAAAAACAAAATCAGTCAACTGTAGGATTTTTTTATCTTTTTTTGTTTGTTTTGTTTTCGTTTTCAGAAATAACAAAACAAGTGATAAATGTAGACTTAAATATGAAAATACATTAAAACATTTTCTCCTGATCAGCCCATTATCAAAGGTTTACAATGTGTGTGTATATATATATATATATATATATATATATATATATATATTATATACATATATACGTATATATATAAATATATACATATATACGTATATATATATAAATATATACACACATACGTATATATATAAATATATACATATATACGTATATATATATAAATATATACACATATATATATATACACACATATATATATATATATATATATATATATATATATATATATACACACACTGACCAAAATTATAAACGCAACACACTTGTTTTTGCCCCCATTTTTCATGTGCTGAACTCAAAGATCTAAGACTTTTTCTCCAAAAACCAGTCAGTATCTGGTGTGACCACCAAGCAATGGTCAGGCTGTTGATTGTGGCCTATGGAATGTTGGTCCACTTCTCTTCAATGGCTGTGGGAAGTTGCTGGATATTGGCAGGAACTGGAACACGCTGTTGTATACGCCGATCCAGAGCATCCCAAACATGCTCAATGGGTGACATGTCCGGTTAGTATGCTGGCCATGCAAGAACTGGGATGTTTTCAGCTTCCAGGAATTGTGTACAGATCCTTGCAACATGGGGCCGTGCATTATCATGCTGCAACATGAGGTGATGGTCGTGGATGAATGGTACAACAATGGGCCTCAGGATCTCGTCACGGTATCTCTGTGCATTCAAAATGCCATCAATAAAATGCACCTGTGTTCGTTGTCCATAACATACGCCTGCCCATACCATAACCCCACCGCCACCATGGGCCACTCGATCCACAACGTTGACATCAGCAAACCGCTCACCCACACGACGCCATACATGCTGTCTGCCATCTGCCTTGTACAGTGAAAATCGGGATTCATCCGTGAAGAGAACACCTCTCCAAAGTGCCAGACGCCATCGAATGTGAGCATTTGCCCACTCAAGTCGGTTACGACGACGAACTGCAGTCAGGTCGAGACCCCGATGAGGACGACAAGCATGCAGATGAGTTTCCCTGAGACGGTTTCTGACAGTTTGTGCAGAAATTCTTTGGTTATGCAAACCGATTGTTGCAGCAGCTGTCCGGGTGGCTGGTCTCAGACGATCTTGGAGGTGAGGATGCTGGATGTGGAGGTCCTGGGCTGGTGTGGTTACACGTGGTCTGCGGTTGTGAGGCCGGTTGGATGTACTGCCAAATTCTCTGAGACGCCTTTGGAGACGGCTTATGGTAGAGAAATGAATATTCAATTCACGGGCAACAGCTCTGGTGGACATTCCTGCAGTCAGCATGCCAATTGCACGCTCCCTCAAAACTTGCGACATCTGTGGCATTGTGCTGTGTGATAAAACTGCACATTTTAGAGTGGCCTTTTATTGCGGCCAGCCTAAGGCAACCTGTGCAATAATCATGCTGTCTAATCAGCATCTTGATATGCCACACCCGTGATGTGGATGGATTATCTCGGCAAAGGAGAAGTGCTCACTAACACAGATTTAGACAGATTTGTGAACAATATTTCAGAGAAATAGGCCTTTTGTGTACATAGAAAAAGTCTTAGATCTTTGAGTTCAGCTCATGAAAAATGGGGGCAAAAACAAAAGTGTTGCGTTTATAATTTTGTTCAGTGTATATACACACACACAAAAATGCAGTTAAAACATTAATATTTTGAAATATTATTGCAATTTAAAATAAACATTTTTAATTTGAACACAAAATTTTTAATTATTTAAATATAATTTAAAATACTTTCCCCAGGTCTCTTTAGCCTCATTCAGACTGTCAGCCCAAATCCGATTTTTGTGCAAATCCGATTGAAATCCGATCATATTTAGACAGTCTGAACGGCAACAAATTACATGAAATCCGACTTGTGCAAATCCGTTTCGAGCTACATTCGTATATGGTTTGAAATCCGACTCAAATCGCATTCCTGGAAATCCGTTTCAGTCTGACCAGTCAGATCGGATTTAGTCTAGCTTTTTCATGTTTTCACGCCATGTAAAACATAAAAATGTCACGTTTTTGTAGAAAACATAATGAACAGCTTTGCAGAAACAAGCTTGTGTTGTTGTGAACTGCAAGTCAAGTGGAAAAAGACAATATACTGCTAGTATATGCACCTCTTTGAGTTTTGAAACCAGCGGAGACGGCAGCACAGAATAAAGCCGCACATTCCAGCTTTCTGCGTTTCTGCCGCTGCCTCATAAGACGAAATCCAAAATAATAATAATAATCCAGAGCGACGGCAACATTTCATGTCGTAAGACAACATCTGTATTGCAAACTGTATTGCTGTTATTGTTGTTTTTAGCATTGGCATAACAACGTAACGGCATTACCACAGAAACCAATGCACATTTCGTAAAACGAAAAAGAGCGCTTATGGACACACAAATCGGATATGAACAGTTGCAATACACAGTGTGGACAGTCAGTCGTCTAGATCGGATTCCATCCAGATATGCTCAAAAACGGATTTGTGCTGACAGTCTGAATGAGGCTTTTGTTGAATAGAAAATTCAAAAGAACTTTGAATTTGAAAATTCAAATGCATTTATTTGGAATAATGTACCTGAAAAATCTTTTGTAACTTTATAAATATCATGTATAATTTTTGCAATTTTTATTTATTTTTTGATACAAGTTCCATTAATAATAAAATTACCTTCTTTAAATCTATTTATTGGATTTTTAACAGTATTTAATTTGGGTTTAAACATGAAAGTATCAGTATATATCTTTTTTATTACGGGTGAATCTTAGTTCATCCTCAAAATGAAAAGAAATAAATAAGAAATTAATAATAAGAATGTTGAGAAATAGTAAGAATGTTGCATAAAGAAAGTGAAAAGTTTCTGTTTTTGCAATTTTAATATCAATATCAACAATTTCACAATACCAAGTTGATAGCTAGTTTCTAAAAAAAAGTGTTTTCAATGTTTGCTAAATAGCTCAATGCAATATAAAAAGCTCAGTTTCTTGAATGTTGAACTTACATTCAGACAGCACCGTGTTGGTTAAGGATTTATAGTAACCTTCTAGAATCTCAAAGTTCTTCTGGTTTATTCTCTCCTGTAAAGATATGTCACCAAATCTGGGAGGGAGACACACAGAGAGCACAAGCATCAAGTTCCAGCTCAGACACGCTTCACCGAGCATTTACGCTTCTAGGGATAGTGTTTCTTTTCTATCAGTCAGTGCTTGTACCTCTCAGCGATGGTTTGTTGCTCGTTTATGCCCACGTTGAAGAGCACGGGGAGCACGCGTAGCGGCTTGCCCTCGCGCAGCTCATCGGGGAGCGCTTGGAAGGCATGATGTGGGAGAGGCACCTCCACAGTGTAATGGTCTCTGGGACAAAAACAGGTTACATTTCCAAACTCTGTCAATACCAGCATGCAGCTGCTCAACGCACGTTCCTACAGCTTCCATGGGAAAATGTGCATTACTGACTCATTTTGAAACTCAGCAACTGCTAGAGCAACTGCACTCACAAAATGCATGTATATTAATACAGTACACCACCAAAAGTTTATGTAATGCTTTTAAAAAACATTTCATATGCTCACCAAGGCTGCATTTATTTGATCAAAAATATAGCAAAAAACTGTAATATTGTGAAATATTATTACAATTTAAATGAACTGCTTTTTATGTAAATATATTGTAAAATGTAATTTATTCCTGTGATTCAAAGCTGAATTTTCAGCATCATCACTCCAGTGTTCAGTATCACATGATCCTTCAGAAATCATTCTAAAATGCTGATTTGCTGCTAAAGAAACATTTATGATTATTATTAATGTTGAAAACAGTTGTTTTTGTGGAAACTGGGACACATTTTGTAACATTATAAATGTATTTACTGTCAGTTTTTATCAAGTTAATGCATTCATGCTGAACAAAAGTATTAAAAAAACTAACAAAATTCTTTCTTCAGTAACTTACTAACAATAAAATTCTATATATAAATTATTTCATTAAAATATTACTAAAATATTTATTTAAATTTAATTTTAATAATATAATATAATTAATATAAAAAATGTAAAAAAAAAAATCATATTTTAGGTCTGTAAATAACTGGAAAATATGAGCGACTTAAAGGTTTATTTCCATCACTTTTTTATTTTATTTTATGTTTTTAATAATTTTTGTCTTTATTATATAGGAAAGTAAAGAACTGACAGTAATGGTGTTTTTCCACTGCATGGTACAACTCGGCACGGATCCTGCTTTTCCACTGCAGTTAGTATTGCTTTAAAGTGGATGGGATTATAGACTAGTTGCGCCGCTTCTACTGCTGTGACAAAGCCATTTTTTGCTTTTTTTTTAAAGCCAGTTGGTTACGTTGTGCAGATGATACTGTGCTGGCTGTTGCTGTCTGTTTAAATCTAATGGGTTTGGTGTCTCGTTTTGCAAATCCAAAGACTGCCAAATCAGTGATCTGCAGTGTTAACACATCACATTTTAGTATCAGCATGGCTCGCTTGGAACCTCAACCGAGGTGGTACTGTTTAAGCGAGCCGTACCAAGCCATACCGTACCATGCAGTGGAAAAGTGCCATAAGTGATATGAGAGACCGAAAGACATGAAAGTACTACAAGTCAGATGTTCAACCATCAGCTGTAATTATACAATTCTTCACAGTTTTACAGTGGAGGCCAAAATGATTAGAACACTAGTATTTTCAGCAGCTAAAAATGTTTTTAAGTCAGTTATTTCTATCTTTTGCTGTAGTGTGTCAGTAGGAAATATCAGTTTACATGTCCAAACATTCATTTTGCCATTAATTGTAATGATCCAGTGAGATGTTTGTGCTCCACACAGAGATCTGATCTGATCATCATCAGTCCGTCTGGAATGACATGAAGAAACAGAACAAACTGAGACAGACTAAATCCAGAAGAACTGTGGCAACGTCTCCAAGATGCTTCAAGAAACCTGCCTGCAAAGCTACCCGAAAAACTATGTGCAAATGCACCTAGAGCAAAAGCTGCTTTAAATGCAAAGGATGGGCACACCAAATGTTGATTTCATTTAGTTAATAGAAGTTAATTGATAAAGAAAATCTATTTATAACTATTTTTGACAGCATTCTCATTTTACAGCATTTTTACACAAGTGCCTAAAACTTTTAACAGTACTGTAGCTTTGCAGATAGGTTTCTTGAAGCATCTTGGAGACGTTGCCACAGTTCTTCTGGATTTAGTCTGTCTCAGTTTGTTCTGTTTCTTCATGTCATTCCAGACGGACTGGATGATGATCAGATCAGATCTCTGTGTGGAGCACAAAAATCTCACTGGATTATTACAATTAATGGCAAAATAGAAATAACTGACTTAAAAACATTTTTAGCTTTAGTTCTAATCATTTTGGCCACCACTGTAGGATATGGATGCACACCGGCAGACACCCTGTTCACTCATGTTTGTGTGTGTGTGAGGGGTCTCTCTCACCGTCTACCGCTGACGGTGGGCTGCAGGCTGACAGCTTCCTCAGACGCCGCCTCGGTGATCCTGAAGGTCACTCTGTGCAGCTCACTGATCCCCACCTCCATGTCCTCCAGCATCCCTATTTCCTCACCTGAGTGGCAAACATCTGTGTTACTACTATAGCATATACGTATCTACATGACGAAATACAATAGACTTCTTTTGATTAAAAATAAAGATGCAATTCTATTCCAAAACTTAAGTTGCAATGCAATACTGCACTGGCTTCCTGTTAAACAGCGTGTTGAATTCAAAATTTTGCTTCTTGTTTATAAAGCATTACACAACCTGTCTCCTTCTTATTGGACCTACTTTTAACATATACTCCCTCTCAATCATCTCTTCATTAAACTCTTAAATCATCGTCTAAATTATCTTTAGATGTTCCTCATACGCGTTTGTTTTATCTGTGGAATTTAATTCCACAAGACATTCGTAATAGTGACTCTCTTCCTATTTTCAAATCTCGCTATTTTCAAATTTTGACGGATCTTTTTAGGCAGGCATACCAGTGATATTTTTATGTAATTCCTAATGATTGTAAAGATATGAATGTGAGCTTTGAATTTTATTGTTGCTTGTTAACTGTTATATTTGCATGTACGGTGTCCTTGAGTGTCATGTGAGGCGCCCATAAATAAAATGTATTATTATTTATCATTAATACAAGCACGCAAATGTATATTGTATAAATGCATAAATACATCTATTGCATACAGTTGTACAGAGGTTGGATTAGTTTAGTGGGTAATATCATTTGTGAAAAAAATCATTGCATTATCTTCAATTTATCTTTATGTTGTCTATATTCTCTAGGTTGTATTTTAATGTAGTATAAGTTATGTTCAGCAGTGTTTAGTACAAGCCGTGGGTGAAATGGGTGGTTTCCAAAAAGGACAAATCACAGGAGCCCGTTTGGCAGGAGCGTCTGTAATCTTAAGAGCCCAGATGTCTTAAATGATAATTAAGAGTACACATGCAAAGCATGGCAAGACTTTATCAGTGAAGAGTAACAGTGGGTAAAAACCGAAAGTGAACGATAGGAACCACTGACTGTGTCCAAAAACACAGAACTACTGCACCAAAGTGAGGCAAAGCTCAATATTCAAACAAAAACCGACAAAGCCAATCCATCAAAGAGCTGTGGCTGCTAAAACTTTAATCACAGACACTGATGCTAAAATGCAAAAAAGATGGTCTTGTGATCATAAAACCTGGACAGATGGATCACCAAGATAAACTTGTACATCTGCCCTGTCAGCTCATTCATGCAGATTTCCTCCTTCAACATCTCTGAATCAAACAGCAGATATTCTGATAGACGACCTTCAACTGTAAACTGTGTCAATATATTCTAAGAAGGTTGGAAGCTGTATTAAAAAGGGCAAATGGTGGTAAAACACCTTAAGAAATATGGCTTATTTCCCAAGTTTTCATATTATTTTGTCCAAAGCCCTTATATGTAGCAATACTTTTCAGTAGCAAATGGAGATTGCTTCATTGACAGTTCAAGGATGTGGAACAGAGGGATTCATTTTATTTGTGAATCACTTTTAGCATTGAGGATGTGTCCATAGGGAGGTTTTGTCAGGTTTCACTAAATTAAGGGCTCAAAATTTGGTCCCTAAAGTAAAGGTAAGTTAACATTTACATTACAGTAATGCCATGCTCAACCAGTTAAGCTCACATAAAAATAACTGGTTTCTAAGAATGTTGTCTCTAACTTCAAGGTTATAGTTAACTGAAACTAAAATAAAAAACAAACAAAAAAAAAAAAAAAAAAAAACTTAAAATAAAATAAATGCAAAAGCCTCTAAGTATGTTTGACGTTTTTCTTTAAAATTAGCATTTCTTTCTGGCTACTATGTATGGTTTCTATGTAAGCACTGGTACTTCTAAATGGGTTGAGGCTGGGATTTAGCGCATTTGAAGTGAAAGTACTTGACGAACATATACTGTGTGTGTGGAGAGCATTCACTCAGTATCATTATCTCATTTTTGACCAAGATGGCTTTTAGAGGCTTTTGCATTGGAACTCTTCAAATGTTAACTGAAGCAAAATATATAAACAAAATAAATAAATAAAATTAATTAAAATATTTTTTTACAAATTTTCATTTTTAACTTGATGCACTAAAATAAATATGAAAAAAATGAATAAAAACTACACAGGAATATAAAAACTAATAAAAATGACAAAAAAATACTAAAACTTTAACTAAAATTTTAATTAAAATAGAAAATATAAAGATAAAAACTAATTCAAAATGTTAATAAAAACTACAAGAACACCGCCTAACTCCCTTGTTTGACCAGGACTTTTGATTGCAGAACACACTGTACTTCACATCTTAAGGCACACGTATTATATCATAACCAACGTAATTCTCTAAACATTACATGGGAACACAGTTGACACAGTAATCTCCCCACCGGCATTGCCTCAATAGATTAACTTTCTCTGAGTGCAGCAAACAATCACAGTCATTCATGAGTCATTCAAACACACTTCATCAAACAAAAACAACAGCCTCCAGCTCTTCACACTGCAAGAACGGTGAACTGAGGTCAAAATCTGTATCGTGTTAAGATGCATGTTCAAGCACTTGACTGTAATCTCTGATCTAAGGCACGTGTGTTTATTTCAAAGTTTGGTTGCTGCGGGAAACAGCCGTACAGCAGTCATATACAAAGAAGTGAAGTGCAAAATAAAGCAATAAGCCACTCGAGGCTGAATTACAGTCATTTTACCACATGTACAGAGTGCCAAAACACAAGTGGCTTAAAATAGTTCTAACAGTTCTATACTTTCTACTGAAGGCCCACTGAAGTGCCTTGAAATGCGCAGCGTTCAATGTGTTGACGAAATTTCAACTGAAACAGGAAGACAGGACGGAACATATTGAGCAGCATTGATCCATATTAGCTAAAGTGAGAGACTCTAAGTTTTGAATGCTTATATCTTCTAAATGTGAATTTTATCATTGTTTTGGAGCACACTAGCTTACAGATAACCCTAAGGCTGACATATTCATACTAAAAGCCAAAGAACTTCAATTTTGATTTCATGGGGACTTTAATAATAATAACCAGAAAAAAATCTTTCAGTTAGTAATATACTAACTGAAAACAAACAAACAAAAAAAAAAAAACATAAAAAATATACACATATATACACAATTAATTAAAAAGAAGTGTCAAGTCACATGTTGAATTAAATGTGAATTTTTGGAATTACAAATACTGAAATAGAGTTTTCTAATAAAAAATACTTTAAAAATCTGTTTTATTTAAAACTTTGAAGTGTTTTTATTATGATCATGCTAGTGAAAACCTATGCCAAAATTTATTTAAAATACATATAATTCATACTAGGTATACTTCAAATCCATTAACATATTTATTGACATCACTTAAGACTTGCAGACTGATATAATATTACAATGAAACTTTATTTGGAGTATTTCTTTATTGCACATTTCTTAATATTATGCCTAAAATGTGTTTTACTATCACTATTAATAAGGATTGTATGATCTCTGTATAATATCAGTTTTTAAATGCAAGATATTTGAAGTATACCTGCAATAGTTTCACTTTAACACAATCAAATATACTTCAGTATATCTTTAGTCGGACTTCAGCACTACTTCTGCACAATTAAAGTGCATTAAGCACAAAATTAGTTGTTCCAGTTTAGCAGACTTTAAGTATACCAGCTTAGTATACCAAAAATTGCAAGGTATTTTTATTAAGTACATAAATATGTAAATGTATTTGCAGTATACTTGGCACAAAACATGTATTTCAAATGCAGGGTTTTTCTTTTTTTACAGTGTAGTTCAATATATTAACATTTGGCTTATGTTTGCCAAGCAATGTAGAAACTTGGCATTTTATATGAAAAGTGCGGTCATGTGTGCATGTTTATCTGAAATAGTTGATTTTGCAGCATTTAGCAGGTTATTTTAGTGTGATTGCGTATCTGATGGAGGATACTCACTGTAAGTACTCAGCAGGCTCTCAAACTGGGCCACTAGCCCGACGGCATGCAGCTGTCTAAGAAAGCCCTTATCCTCCAAACCTGCGTATAATCGCATGACAAATCCACATGCCAGCGCAGCCAGCTGCAGATACACAACACATATCTTCACAAACACCTTTTCACAGTAAAATGTAAAGCATAAACATAAACAACTTGACGGATTATAACAATGCAGAGAGATTGATTTAAAATCAGTTTGGACTAGTTTTTCAAAAGTGAGAACATAAAATGCACTTCACTAAACTGAAGGCCAGATTGTTAGAGTCTCTAATGAGACGTGTTCGGTCACTCACTGCCTGGCTGAACACAGCGTCCCGTCTCTGCTGCAGCTGCAGGCCCTGGGCTGTGCTGCACGCCGCTTCCTGGAGCAGGACGAAACTCACAGAGCGCCTGGCTCTCTCTGCCACTTCGGCCACACACTCCTTCAATGACTGAACCAGGACTCCCAGCTGATCCCGCCAAATCGCAGCTGTCCCTGGAGGATCTGGGGGAAAATATGACAATACGGGTTTCCAGTAATGTGCTTTCCAGATCATTAAGAGAGAACTAGCACACAGATGGTCAGTAGTAATCAGAACGAAACTGGATATTTGAGACTGCAAAATAGCTATTAAGCTATTGATTTGATTTGCTTGTGGTTTCAGCATCTAAATGAGAGGTTGGTGGTGATCATGCCAAACAGGTGAACTCAGGTGAACTCACTTACAAACTACTCTAACTCAGACTTCCAGGGAAAGTTTGTAAATAAAGACTGGAAGTGTTGCTGAAGCTTAATGGGTGGTGATATTAAAGCTTTATATTTCTGGCAATTGTACTTAGGCTTCAAAATTGATACGTTCTGTTCAAAGTTGTGAAAAAAAAAAAAAAACGTAAAAATCATAAAATTGTTGGCTGCTTTGCATATTTCCTGCAATAACACAAAAGCCAATGGAAAAGTCCTGTTGGATATTGGAAGCAGGCTGATGCAAACATCAGGATTAGCCAACAAAGTTACATAATCACCGCAGCGCTCCACTGGCTAGAGAACAGCAAGTTTTAACATGAAAGGTCATTTTAGATGTGTTTACAGTTGAAATAATATGCACTTATGAATCATTTACAATACAATCAGGAGTGTGCATTAAGTAAATAGGGTCCATCTGGATGTAGGCTTTAAAATCAGTCCAAAATTATGCAAAACTGACCACAATTGGACCATAACATGGAATATGAACAGTTTTGGCTGCGTCAGCATTGTAAAATAACTCGCAGTCAGTGAATCTGAATTTAATGTAGTAGTAATTTCTTTATTCTTTGTGCACTTTTGTTCATGTTTTTTGAGGATGATGGCATGTCACAACTGCTCCATGCTGACATTTATCTAATCTGACTCACTCGCTCCAAGTGACAGATGAAACAAAAAACAAGGGAATTATTTCCATTTAATTTTAATGACAGTTAATAAGCCTGTTTATTTATGCATGCATGACTACATGGTTAGTTGCATTATATTATTTGCATTTAGCACTGTGTTTTATCCTGCTGGGTAAGGGAAAGGATTTAATGGAATAATGAAGTTCTAAAAGTTTCATAATTTACAATTAATAAAGTTTTAGAATGTACTATTACAATAATGGCAGAGTCTGTTTATGAATGCTATATGCGGGAATTAAAAACTATACAACGCTCTCTGACATGTATAAAGCAGCCCACATGCTGGTAAGATTATTAAGACAATGCAATTATAGTGCTCCCAGAAGAAAGCGGACCAAGCTTTAGAATAAGCTGTGTTTAATGCTTGAGGCATGCACGGGTCTGTTTGTTATCAAAATTACAGACTAAGATGACTACAACTCTTATCAAAGTCCCCAAAGCCAGGAGACAGAATTAGACCAAAGTTAGCAAATACGATCTTTGGGGCACTGGAGACTAAGTCTTGGCTTCCTCATTTAAACATGGTCTGGAATATATGAACATCAATGTTTTTGCTCCATTGATGAAAATAGCTCCAAAATAAAACCACAGAGTCTCCAAGAAATACATAGCAGTGGTTTTCATTAATGAATCAGTGTTTTTAAAGAGATCTTTTAAATAAACGATTCAATGACTCACTCATAAAGACATTCTCATGCTTTGTTTTTGAATGAATAAATGTTTCTAAACAAACTGGTTGAACAAATGATTCAATGACTCGCTCGCAAAGACAGTCACTTGCTTTGTTCTTGAGCGATTTAACGTTAACTGATTAAACAAACGATTCAATGACTCATTCTTAAAGACAGTCACATGTTTTGCTCCTGAATGAGTTACCGTTGGTTGAAGAAACGATTCAATGACTCACTCGTAAAGACAGTCACTTGCTTCGTTCCTGACTAAATCCATGTTTTTAAATGAATCAGTTGAATGAACAATTCTTCTCCTTTTAAAGACAGTCACTTAATTTGTTACTGAATGAATCGGTTTAACAAATGATACAATGACTCACTCATATCAGCAGCCACTTGTTTCATTCCTTTCTGAATCAGTGCTTTCGAATGAATCACTTGAATGGCAAATTCAATGAATCACTCTTAAAGACAGCCACTTCTTTCCAAAATGCATTTTTAAACAAATTGGTTGAAAAATAATACAATGACACTTGCTACATTTCTGACTGAATCAAAGGTTTTGGAAGGTTCAGCTGAACGAATGTTTCAATGAGCCAACTCAAACATATAAATCACTGACTCTCTCATAAAGTCAGACACTTAATTTGTTGCTGAATGAATTAATGTTTGTGAACAAACTGGCTGAACAAATAATTCAATAATCCACTCATGAAAGTAGCCACTTCATTCCTGAATTAATGAGAGTGTTTAAACAAACCAGTTGAACGAATAATTTAATGATTTATTTGTAATATTTTGACTTTTTGATTTTTTTTACCTTTTTTTTTTTTACCACATCACTAATCACAGAAAATATAATTTATATATTATTTATTTATATAAATGTATTATATGTATAATTTTAATAATCACTGTAAAAACATGTTAACATGTTCAGGCACCTGCCATTTTCCTCATAAAATCGATTCTAAATGTCAAACACAGCTGCCCTGTTGAAATTTCACATGCACTAGCTTGTTATTCATGCAATTTGTCATTCAGCTCTGTGAATCGCAATAAATCATTTGTTGATTTAGAAAAAAAAAGTGCATGAGAAAAGCACTTAAATCTTTAATCTAAGGACTGGATCTGCCTTGCTCCTTTCATGCGCATCTGTTTTGCAATAAGCTCTGCGTTTGAATTTATTTTGCATTAGTCATCAGATTTTTGGCAGTATTATCCTGGTTTGCATTGAGTGACTTTTTTCAATGACCTCATTTCATGAAAACATTCATTTAAAGAGTCACGTTCAATAGTTTGGTTTCCACCAAGATGTATTCACACCTTTGATCGGAATAGCTGTCTTTATTGAATTCATTATTTTTTATGGGCATGACATGAGTCATCAACCTAAAACCGGTCTGACATCATTTCATCATGCTTTTGAATGACGGCTGATTTCATGGGTTATGTGAAGTATTTGCACAGACACAATAATGTTTTATACAATACATTGCATATAATGTTGACAATGTCACACAAAATGTAAATACTGCTGACAATGATCTTACAATGATGCAATCTCGTGTGAGAAAACATTAGCACACATTTGCATTCTTGTTAACAAACGATTCAGTACATTTGCTACATTAAAACTATGAAACTGCTAAAATGAAAATACATTAAAGCACACAATATATTTCTGAAATCAATCATAAAGAATCAATAACCAGTTGCTTTAACATGACCTGAAGGCTTAACCTGTTTGCAATGAAATCCAACTTCTATGTAAAATTTGATATTTCAAATGGTGAATTTGGAGAATTGTCAGAAATTAAGTGTAATATGAGCTCAGGATAAAAAAGCATCATTGCCCTTCAGTAAATTTATTATATTGTGGATTACAACAGGCAGAACATCAACATGTAGTTTCAGATAATGTCCAAGTGATGGCAGCATTGGCTGCATTAAAAACTCTTGCACTGCTTGTCATCGGCTGCACAGTTTTTTCACTTTAATAGCACTGAATGTCAGAAGTTTCCTTTAACTATTCCTGTCTGACAGAAGATCTGTGGATGGTGCTAATATTCATCTTTCAACTGACAGATCTGACAAGTGCTAGAAAAACGGGGTGGGTTGTTATTAAAGCGTGGGGGAAAAAAGTACAACCAGTGAAAATTGTAGTGAAAAATTCTCACAGAGAATGTCTCAAGTGAAGTGGAAAATTTGCCAATAGAAGCTTTTCTAGGATGCATAAAGTTGGCAACGTGTGAAATATTATTATTAAAATTATGAAGAAAAAAATCTATATATCACCACATTTTTGCACACTATTCTCTACTTAAGACTTTTTATGCCAAAATTCGGTAGAACTTGAAGCCTTTATGTATAATGTATTAAACAGGTATTCAAAATGTACATTGTAATGCAGTATATACAGTGCCACTTGAAAGTTTGTGAACCCCTTGCAGAATCTGTGAAAATGTGAGTAATTTAACAAAATAAGAGAGATCATACAAAATGCATGTTATTTTTTAATTAGTACTGTCCTGAGTAAGATATTTTACATAAAAGATGTTTACATTTAGCCCACAAGACAAAAAAAATAGCTGAAATTTTTAAAATAACCCCTGCAAAAGTTGGGTGAAAACTTTTGAACAGGATGATGTCGTCCAAATTTTTCTTATTTTGTAGAAATATAATTTTTTTTTTCCATTTAGTACTGCCCTTCGGAAGCAACAGAAGATACTTGCATGTTTCCCGGAAAACAAATTAAGTACAATTTACCTTGATCTTCAAATTCAAAAAGTTTTCACCCCCCGGCTCTTAATGCATTATATTTCCTTCAGGACCATCAGTGAATGTTTGAACCTTTTTTAATAGTTGCGTTTGAGTCCCTCAATTGTCCTCAGTGTGAAAAGATGGATCTCAAAATCATACAGTCACTGCTGGAAAGGGTTCAAATATGCAAAAGATGCTGGAAACCTGAAGATTCCGCAGGACATGAAGGATTTTTCTGAAGAACAGTACTCAGTTTAACTGTTCAGAACAAACAAGGGACTCATGAACAACCATCACAAAACAAAAAACAGCTGTGGATCATCCAGGTAACCACACACAGTATTAAGAACCAACGGTTCACAAACTTTTGCATGGAGTTATTTTAATAATTTCAGCTATTTTTTTGTCTTGTGGACTAAATGTAAACATCTTTTAAGTAAAATATCTTACTCAGGACAGTACTAATTAAAAAAATAACATGCATTTTGTATGATCTCTCTTATTTTGTTAAAATTACTCACATTTTCACAGATTCTGCAAAGGGTTCACAAACTTTCAAGTGGCACTGTATATATATATTCATAAATAATTCTAACCAACATAAAATGCATTATTAGCTTTTTAGATTCCTTGTTACATCTGAAACAGATTGTTTGCAATGTGTTTTCATGCATTTTATTTTATTAATTTATTTTTATTAACTCATTTTAAAGGTGTAACAACGGATATATAAGTATTAAAATGTATTACAACCCTGGTTACAATTATTAATGGGATCAAACAATGCACTGTAAGGTGCATTACAAGGCATAATTAATGCATTAAAATACTTTTAATAACACATTAGATATAAAGGCTTCAAGTAAAGTGTTGCCTAAAATTCAAATGATAAATGGGATTTCAAATCCTCATAATGCGGAGCGTTAAGTGTAACAAAATGTTTCATTTTCATAATTAATCTATAGCAACACCATAATTAATTCAGTCAAAAGCATGCAATGAAATAATACTAATGACACTTGTTTTTTTTCCATTTTTCACAGTCTATGCTTCACCATAAAAGGAAATGAAATCACCTTTAGGCAGTTAACTGATCATTCAAGCAGGCGTTTGGCATATTTGATGTATTATTTTAGCATTTAAGTATTTGCTGGTTCATTGCAGCTGCAGTCTTGAGTTGTGATTGATCATTTGAGTGTAGTGTGTCGTACCGGGACTGTGTGAGGTGATGACGTCTGCGAGCGTGTGGCTGGGTGCTGATTCCTGGTTGTTGTTGTCTTGCTCCTGTAGTTTATCCACCAGGGCGATGACGCAGTTCAAACTCTTCGCCACACTGGCCCAGACCCTGTCCTAGAAGAACCAAAGCAAACATTACTGGACTGACACTTACATCAAAGAAACCTGACACGTAAATATGAGTTTATGGGGTAACCGGACACAGCTGTGATCAGCAATGAGTGACTTTTGCATTCTGTACAAACATGGAACAATAATTTAGGAGATTTAAACTTGTTTGATGTGCCAATCACTCCCAAAGCTTGTGTATGTGGTCTAGAAACCAGGCCCAGACTTTATTTATTTATTTAGTTATTTATTTATTTTGCTTACAGATGAAGCATAATATAAAGATACATAGATGGAAATAAATAAGTATAATATATATAAAATTGTAGAATTTGTATTTTTTTTTTTAAATTAAAAATTAAAATGTAATATATTTATTTATATATATTTCTCAGATACTTAATATAAATATCAAAAAATATTTACATTTAATAGCACTGGTTTTGATTTTGTGTTATGGATATTCATAGCATATTCACAATATATGTGTTTTATATAGTATATATTTTATCCACATGGAAAATGCTATAGAGAAATAAATGTATAAAAATACAAACCCAAACACACACACACATATATGTAAAAATTAAACAGATTAGCTTTGAAATGTTATTTGATTTATTTTAAGGATCATATAGATGTAGTTTTTGTAAACTTTCCACAAGTATCTTCAACAACCAAAAGATGACATGTTTCCGTCCGCCTGTTTTTGGCTTCTGGGGCCTTATTACAGAAACTTCCTATCTTAAAACTTAAATTAAAATCTAGACAAGTTCAACAGAATGTATATAGTTCCTAATTTAAATTCGGCGTGGTTACTAAGTCAGGATGTTTCTGTAATACGGCTCCTGATCTCATTAAAACCACTGCAGAAGTTGCACATGCACACACAAAAGTGTACTGCAGACCACAACCGCTCCAACTGTCACATACAGTTCAACTTCAGCTCAGGTTTAATATGCTGATGTTGTTGGTTACCACAAAAAAAAAAAAAAACAACAACAACAAAAAAAAAACAAAACTTTTTTTTTACTCAGAAATATTATTTAGGGCACCAAAAGATAAGACGGCCTCCCCATGACTTGCGCTCAAAGCCAAAGCAGGAGGAAAACAAACGAGCATGTTTGAGACTCTAAAAGTGAAATATCCTCGAAAGATAGTGTGTGTTTGCTCTTTCTATTTTATTGTACCTTTTTATGGAGAGAGAGACAATAAAACGACTTCTCATAATATTTAATTAAGCACTTACTGGTTACTCCTATGACATTTATGCAAACTGACACAAAAGCAGCACTTCTATTGGCTGACAGAGTTAAAAAAAACGACATGAACATAAAACATTCTGACAGGAAAAATGACAATATACTTCTGCTATGAATATTGGGAAAATTCATCATCTTAAAAACGTCAGGCATGGCTTCTCCTTCCCTCCTGTGAGTGGCGCTCAAGGGCATGCAAGTTATTTTGCCATTGATTAAAGATGCTTGTCTTATCTTGGCCTCTAATCCTCTCCTGTTAGCCACGCTTATGACACACACACACACACACACACTTGAAGGCAATTACTGGAAGCAGACACCACAGCTTCACATCCATGTTTCACAGCACCATTGACTAAACAAACACACTCTAAATATGTGATTTGAGTACGTGGTCATCCTTCAGTTTGTGTGCTAAAACTTTCCACTAACAGATGCTAATAGTGGTTGCCGTGTGTGCTGATGTCACTGGCTTGGTTGCTAACCTGATCCCTGTCTGGCCTCTGGTCCTGTGTAATTACTCAACCTCTCAAGATCCTATCAAATATGTCTGAGCTCAAGTGCTGTCAGACTCTCTGAAGAGCTGCAGACACAAGCAGCACATGTGCAAAGTATGGGTCCATTCATACTGAACTCGTCTTTGCGTCTAAAACGTGAGACGCAGTGCTCAAGAATGTTTTTTTTTTTTAAAAAGTACAGTACAGAATGCCTCCTCCGCCATGTTGCCATCAAATAGAACAGTTGCCATGTAAACTTGCTACAGGGTCTTCTCATTAGTCCACTGTTTTGGAACTGACTTTGATGAGCAGTGCTTCATGTAAAAGTTTAATTTCTTTTAACTTGACATGGCGTCTTAAAAACGCAATGCTTTTGCGAGACGCTGGAAGAGACGCGAGAGCAACAGTCATATACGTCTGCCTAGTGTGTGTTTACAAATAAAAACAATGGAAAAGTAGTGCATTGGAATGGAAAAATGTTTTCTGTGTGAACAGCCTGTTTCCGTCACTGAATAAAAAAAGATAAATGTGACTTTTGAACTCACAATTCTGACTTTTTTTTGCAATTGTAAGTTTATATCTTGCAATTCTGACTTCTCGTCTTGCAATTCTGACTTTATAACAAGCAACTGCAAGTTTATATCTCACAGCTTTGAGAAAAGAAGAATTGAAAGATGTAAACTCGTAATTGCGAGAAAAGTCAGAATTGTGAGACAAAGTCAAGAATTAAGAGATATAAACTTGTCTCACTAATTGTGAGAAAAAATGTATTTAGCATTTATATCTAGCAATTTTCACTTTATTTCTCACAATTGTGTTTACATACTGCAATTTTGAGAAAGACAGAATTGTGAGTTACAAACAATTCTGACGCTAGTTGCCCAGGTCAGAGCCAGTCTGAAGATTTTGACAGATTTCAATGAAACACAAAATAGCTTCAGACTATACTTACATCCAGTAGGAGGATATCAAACATGTTTTGATATTTTGAGCTGATTTTAGAACGCATATTATTTTCATTTGTCATGCATCTTAAATGTTAAGGTTACGACTGAATCTGTCTGAAAAAAAAGTGATTAATGTTTTTATAGTTATTTTCAAAGCTCTCAATGTACTCTCATTATCTCAAAATTAACCAAAATTAAAAATAATTTGCTTATAATCTCTGCACAGAAGTGACTTGGTGTTGTTTCCAAACAAAAGTAAATATAGATGGATATCGGCACTGGCCATCAGTTTTGCATTAAAAGTAAAGTGAGTTATGTAGTCAGAATACATTCTTCAAGTAACTAGTAAAGTAACACATTACTTTTAAAGTATGAAATATCTTAGCTACTTTTTCAAATAAGTAACGCAACCCTAGTAAAAAAGTAATATATTAAAAATACATATATTTCATACTAAGTATAGTTTAAATCTATTAACATATTTACTGACATATCATTCGAGACTTACTGATATAAAAAGAATAATTAAACTTTATTTGGAGCACTACTTGTGCACAATGCACATTTCTTAATATTAAGCCTAAAATGTGTTTTAATGCCACTATTGATGAGGACTGAATGACCTCTGTATAATATCAGTCTTAAATGCAAGATATTTAAAGTGAACCTAAAGTATACTTGCAATAGTTCCACTTTAGCGCAATCAAATATACTTCAGTATATCTTTAGTTGGACTTCAGCACTACTTCTGCACAATTAAAGTGCATCAAGCACAAAATTATTTGTTCCAATTTAGCAGAATTTAGGTATATCAGTTTAGTATACCAAAAGTACAATTGCAGGATATTTTTATTAATTACATAAATATGTAAATGTATTTGTAGTACACTTAGAATGAAATTTCAAATACATTTTAGTATATTTATTTTTCACAAGGGAAGTTACTTTGTTTTCCCATTTACTGTCAGACAGCTGTCCCTTTGGGAGTGAGGTGCAGAGGCAGAGGCACTTCATTCAGCCTGAGGCGTAGTAATTTCACTTTTGGTGTGAAAGGGCCCTTAAAGTTGCCAAAAATATAACTTTTGGGTTATTTGCTATTTAAAAATAAAAAAAAAAACAAGCCCAGCCCAGGCAACAAAAAGTAACAAAAAAGTAACGTAAACAAAGTTACTCAGTTACTTTTTTTTTAAGAAGTTACATTTTTTTTCTAAGAGTAATACATTACTTTTAAAAGTAACTTTCCCCAACACTGTTGGCTATTCACCAAAATGAGTTGAAAAATATTGGTACATATAGCTTCTCTAATCTTTCTGTATTCTATCTATTTGTTTTCTTTTTATTTATTGTACAATTAACAAAAGCAAAAAAGGCCTCTAACACTAGCTTGCTCTATTGTTTTTCTATTCTATCTGTTTGTTTTATTTATTATATAATTAAAAAAAAACCTTTGCTACGTGTACTGCGTTAAGCTAACTGAGACTTGTTATAGCACTTGCATATCATTGCTCTTGTTGATTTTGTTTGCTTCCATTGTCCTCATTTGTAAGTCACTTTGGATAAAAGAAGTGTTTGATAAATGACTAAATGTAATGTAAATGTAATGTATATCGGATTTTGGGAAAGAATCCAATATCATGCATCCCTACTTCTAACCCATGAACACTCAGAAGTGAAAGCACTTGCCCATTCCTCCTCGTCGTACTCTTTGTGGTGCGGGATGGAGTCGGAGCGGATGGGAGACGCTCGGCTTTCTCTGGGCGGCGTCTGAGAGCCCTCCACGTTGTTGCAGACGCTGTGCGGCTCGTCTGCGGCGCTGGGCTTGGGCTCGGCCACGGCAGGGCTGGACGGAGTGGAGCTCTGACTCTTGCTGACGTATCCGGGGCGAGCAGCGTGCAGTGCCAGGAGAGCGCTCTTCACCAGCTCATCCTTCAGAGCGTGGACAAACTGCTCCGTCTGCAGAGACAGACAGAGAAGAGAAGAGAAGAGAAGAGAAGAGAAGAGAAGAGAAGAGAAGAGAAGAGAAGAGAAGAGAAGCCAGCGTTTAATAACCAACATTTCATTAAAGTACAGTGCAGCATAAGAGCGTGTGATGAAGATTAAAGGGACGGGACGAGACGCGCATCAGAAAACTAATAAGTGGACAAAAGCAAACAGCGATGACACAGTCGATAGAAACGTAGAAGAAAGAGCGAGAAGAACCAGAGAGACACAAAAGACAAGCCGCTTCTGAAACAACAACAACAACAACAGCAGCAGCAGCATATGATTCAATTAATCTTTAGAGTCGTGCAAATATTGAAAAGATTGCAAAAGAAACAGAAAGAGCAGGACGACTTGGACATACGTATGTTTTTGTATGTTTGGAGAATCTCGCAAAGGCGGCGACGTCCAAAAGTCTGATTTCACAGTGAAAATCTCATTGTGAGACTCAGGAATAAATCACAAATAAACTTGCTCTGAGAAATGACTTTTTAATGTCAAATTTATTTATAAACGAAATCAAGATGAAACTAATAATAGGAAACATCTTAGTACTATTTGTGACTGAATTTAATTATCAAATCTTAATAAATATGATGCTAGTTGCTAGTTATAAAAGTGTATAATAATCGACAGCAAAGACTTTTTGGTAGTTGACGTGCAGACGTGCATCTAAATCTATTTTAAATTTTATTTTATAATTAATATGTAATTATATTATTTCAATTATATATATTTATAACTTTATATAATTTTAATTTTATAATTATAATTATTATATTATAATATATTTTCTGTATAATAATAATAATAATTATTATTATTATTATAATTATTATCATTATAAATATTATTATTATTATATAACAAAGTTTAGTTCATAATTATTCATTATTTATTAGAATTTTATTTTATAATTATGCATGCAGCTTTAATAACTTCATATGTGACAAAAATCTTTCTCATTGCCTTAAAATTAACATTCAAACAATTTGAAACTATTTAATTGCAAAATAATAAATAAAATAATAATAATAAAAAAATGCTGTTTGGTTAACATGATAGCTCTATAAATAAATAAATAGTTCTAAAATATTTTGAATCAATAAACTGCTTTTTCATCAAAATGACAGTTCTAAAAAAATGAAATAAACATTTTAAATTAATTTCTTTACAGTTGCTTTTAGGGTAAAATAAAATAAAATAAAATAAAATAAAATAAAATAAAATAAAATAAAATTAAAAAAATAAAAATAAAAATAAAAAAAAAAATAAAAAAAAATAAAATAAAATAAAATAAAATAAAATAAAATAAAATAAAATAAAATGGATATTTCCGTCCTTGATTCTGATTGGTTGAGCTGCGTTCGAAGCTGTTGTAAATTACACTACAAACATACACCTTCTGTACGCTTACGTCTGTATGTTGCTCGGCAACCACTTTCTTGCAACCACAACCGTTTCTGAGGAACTACATTGTTTGGCGGAAGAATAATGTTTTTATTAATATCATTACATTTTATTTGCTTTTTATTTTGTGAAACCTTGCCACATATATGGAATAACCATTTTATAAAAGCAATAAGCCCCACGAAGCCATGGTTTACAGTGAATTCTGCTTTGCGTCGTGCCTAACAACGCCCCTTAGCTGTTATAAATTCACTGTAAACCACAGCTTTTTGAGGCTTATTGCTTTATTGTACAATTGTTGTTGTTTGGTTAGTATTATAATCTCTAAACATTAAAATAAATACATTAACTAAACTGATTAAAATTGATTTAGAACTATATACAGTAGTTTGTTTAATTAATGAATGAATTAATTAGATCAGGTGGACAACGGTCTCTGACAGATTTATTTGACTGTTTTTCTGACTGCACCGGCACTACTGGAGTGCAAATAGCTGTGGCAGTGCTTCAAAAATATAAAAGAAACAAATTCACAACCCAGTTAGGCCTCACTTATTGTTTCTGTGTAATTTTCTGTGTAATTTGTAATAATATCAGTGAACGGGACGTTTGCAGTTCACCAAATCAGTGCGCTGTGACCTTTTCTCATCGTTTTAGAAATGATAATTACATCCCACTATTCATCAAACTCTCCAGCAGTGAGCTTCTCCACCTCTCTTCTGTTTGGATTCTCACCTGTCTGAAATGCTGGTATTTTTTAATGCAGCTTTAGGAGCTATTTTTACACTCAGTGGAATTTTAACAAGCCCGGTCAGATACATGCTCTCCTCTCATTGATTTCTCATTGTCAGCGTGTGAGTGATGCCTCATCACGCGTCAGCATCTCAATGTTCTGTGTCATTAACAAAGAACACTTTCCTGAGAGCAGGAAATGGATCCAGCTGCAGCGACAACACACTCCAACACTTAGAGCTGTTTTGACATTTATCCAGGGGTTCAGACCTCAGATAACCAGACTCTCTCTGTTGCCCCCTCACCGCCACACGGGTTATTTGCACCTATTTACTATATACTATTATACTGGTACATATAAATAAAAATGATGAAATATCATTCTTACATCCATTAATTTAGAGAAATATGCCTTAAAATGAAAAATGAAAAGAGTTTACAAGTTTAATTGCAAAACAATAATAATATAATAAATAAATAATAAATAATAATATAATAAATACATTTGTTTAATAAATAAATTTATGTAAAATAGCTGTTTGGAAATGAATGAATGAATGAATGAATGAATGAATGAATGAATGAATGAATTATCTAAAATATTTTGAATCAACAAACTGCCGTTTGGTCAAAATGATAGTTCTAAAAAATAAAAATAAAAAGACAAAAAAAGCATCATTTTTTTTTTTTTTACAGTTGCTTTTTGGTTATTATGATAGCTCTAAAAATAAAATAAAATAAAATAAAAACAACTATGCAGTTCTAAAACAGTTTTAATAATATCTAAAAATAAAATAAAATACAAAATAAAAAATAAAATCAAATATAAAATAAAGTCAAATATATAGTTCTAACAGACTTCTTACACCTTCTGTTTGGTTAAAATGATAGTTCTAAAAAATAAAAATAAATAAAATATAAAATAAAATAAAACATTTTGAATTATTTTTTTTACAATTGCTGTTTGGTTAATATGATATCTATCTATCTATCTATCTATCTATCTATCTATCTATCTATCTATCTATCTATCTATCTATCTATCTATCTATCTATCTATCTATCTATAAATAAATAAATGTTTGATTTTTAGAACTATGATTTTGCCTGAATCTTTAACTAAAATGTTTTAGAACTATACAGTTAAGTCACAGCCCTAGATGGTGTGCTTGCAGTGTTGTATACAAAAATTAAAAATAGAAAAAAAAAAAAATAAAAAAAAAAATAAAAAAAGCCACAGCTTTTTAGATGCGTGTTTGCAGTGTTGTATACAAAAATAAAATAAAATAAAATAAAATAAAATAATAAAATAAAATAAAATAAAATAAAATAAAATAAAATAAAATAAAATAAAATAAAATAAAATAAAATAATGAAAAGTCAACCCTAGATGGTGTGCTTGCAGTGTTGTATGCAAATCTAACACAGCATGAGCGCGTACCCACACAAACAGTGGCTGAGGGCTGGAGATTTCAATCAGCAGAAGCGTGTGATCATGCGGCGGCCATCGCACCGCTAATCAAGAAGGTGAAGAGAGGCGGCAGAGAGAATTAAGCAATGAAGGCGGCTGATTGGCGATATTCCGCTGCGGCAGAAACAATCTCTGTGTCACAGATTGAACACTGACAGCAGCAGATGTAATTCATTAATTACACACATAAAACACCAAACGAGACACTCGGCCCGGTGGCTTCTGTGGGCTTTGGCAGAGGGGAACGTGACAGACCCATGGCCGTTTGACAAACAGCCTTGATGTTTTCAAACTGACCTGTTTCAGGCCAAGACTCAGTGGTCTGAGTGAACGGACGACACACTTAGTGACTTACATGCTGCGTTTGTTGATGTGAAATCTGGTGCTGTCTACAGAAACACATTCACAATCATTTGTGACCCTGGTCCACAAAAGCAGTCTTAAGTAGCACGGGTGTATTTGTAGTAATAGCCAAAAATACATTACTTGGGTCAAAATGATCGATTTTTCTTTTATGCCAAAAATCATTAGGATATTAAGTAAAGATCATGTTCCATGAAGATATTTTGTAAATTAGATTAGTAATATGCATTGCTAAGAACTTCATTTGGACAACTTTAAAGGCAAATTTCTTAATATTTTGATTTTTTTGAACCCTCAGATTCCAGATTTTCTAATAGTTGTATCTCGGCCAAATATTGTCCTATCCTAACAAACCATACATCAATGGAAAGCTTATTTATTCATAAATCTCAAAATTGACACTTATGACTGGTTTTGTGGTCCAGGGTCACATAGATTTCAAAGATTTGGACAAAGTGTAATGGTTTTTGGTCATAGCACCGTGGTAATACCATTTTTAAGCCATAGAGCTGTGGTAACACACAGTAAAGTGATATATATCACAGTACCATGGTATAAGCGCAGTACTTTTGTATGGTAAAAACAGCTAATGTTAGTGACTGGCAGCAACACTAGCCATCATTTCTCCTAGTGATTCAGCAGCAGCAGCAGCAGCAGCAGCAGCAGCTTGTGAATGTGAATAAATTGAGTGTGACAGTAACGTATTTCATTAGCAGAGATATTTGCCCTTAAAGCATGAACATTTGCTGGACTATTAATAGACGCATTATCAGCTGCAATATTCTGCTTCATTTTACATTTATGTTCCCAAACCAGCGTCTTGAAGATTAATACTTTATTTAAAATTTTACTTTTGCTTTAAAACTTTATGCAATTCCAGATTGACTGGAAGAAACTGGCTAAAATTGCCCCTCGAATAAAGATTTTTCAAGGGTTTTTTGATGAGTCATAGTAATACCATAATGAATCCTCCCTACATCTCATGCCCAGTTAATATCATAAAAAACCCCTAGAAAAATACAATTTATTTATTTATTTCAAGGATATAAATAAACAAATAAATATTTCAAGGACATTGGCTAAAATGGTCTTTCAACTGTTTTCGAAGAGTCATATTAATACTATAATGAATCCTCACCTACACCTCATGTCCAGTTATTACCTAAAATAATTTTTTCTTTCTTTCTTTCTTTCTTTCTTTCTTTCTTTCTTTCTTTCTTTCTTTCTTTCTTTCAAGGACATTGGCTAAAATTATCTTTCAAGTATTTTTTCAAAGTCATAATACCATAATAAATCTTTACCTAAACCTCATGTCCAGTTATTACCTTAAAAACTATTTTTTGTATAATAAATAAACAAACAAACAGACAAATCAACTAATGAACAAATTAATAATAATATTAATAATAATAATAATAATAATGATAAATTCAAGGACATTGGCTAAAATTGTCATAATAGCATGATAACGAATCTTTACCTACCCCTCACAACCAGTTATTATCTGTTTTTAATATATAATTAAATTATTAAATAATAATAATAATAATAATAATAATAATTCCATAAAGAATCCTCATGTACACCTCATGTCCAGATATTATCTTGGGGAAAAAAAAAAAAAAGTAATTAAAATAAAATAAAATAAAATAAAATAAAACAATTAAATTAAATTAAATTAAAGTTTTTTTATGAGTCATATTAATACCAGAATGAATTTTTTATCTATATCTCATGCCCAGTTATTATCTTGGGAAGAAAAAAAAATATACATACATATATAAATATAGATTTTGAGGTCAGTATGATTTTTTTTCTTAAATTTGCATGCTTTTGAAAGAAGTCTCAATAAAAACAGAAATACTGTGAAATATTATTACAATTTAAAAACACATTTCTTATTATTATCAATGTTGAAAGTGGTTGCACCGCTTCACATTTTTTGCAGAAACCGTGACACATTTTCTTCAGGAATCTTTGAAGAATAGAAAGTTCAAAAGAACAGCATTCAGTTGAAACAGCAATTTTTGTAACATAACTGTCTTTCCTGTCACTTTTGATCAATTTAACACAAAAAACCCTGCTGAACGTTTGAGCGTCAGCCATCTGCAGGTCTCACCTTCTCCTCCAGGCTCTTGAGGACGTCTGTGAGCGGCTGGCTGGAGCTCTGCTGGGCCGTCTGGAGCAGCTGATCGGCCAGCGCAGAGATGTGCGGCTGCAGCTGGGACACCACACGCAGGATCTGGCGGGCCCTGGCCGTCTGCTCTGGAGGATAGTAGATGCACTGATACGTTGTGCTGTAACTGGAGGAGAAACAACACAGAGAGACACAGAATTAATAACAGTGGCGTCTCGTTCATCATCAAACAGCTGTGATTACAGCTCTGTGCAGCAAATACACTGTGACATCAATGCGGCCATCTGAATGGCAAATATATCTAATAAAGCCAGCCGAACCAATTCCAGTCCCTGCGTGAACAGCGCTCGCTTCCTGAACATCACGGCCTGTGTTTCATCTGAGCTCGGGAGACACTGGCAGGCAAGGGGAAATTAGTGTTTTTTAAGGGATCATATCATGCATTTTTAGCAGATCATTTTTCCCCTGATGGCCACTTACACAGTTTGTGCCTAAAAAAGTAATAATTTGGTCTTTTCATGACGCGTTACCCTCTCTGTGAACCTGTGGATGTTTGTATAGATAACCTCTGTCTGCAAATAAGACAATGGACTGCAAGTGAACGATGCCACACATGAATTCAGGCCTCAGTTTGGAGCCTGACAACAAAACGTTTTTTACTAATTTTTTGTACCAATATGATTTCAGTTAAAAAAGTACTAAAATAAATAAATTTATTATTAAAAAAAATACTATTTAAATATTATTATGTATTATTTATTTTAAATAATACAATATTTTAATTATGAAATAATAAATCATCAAGTATAAAACAAATATTTAAAAATATGATTTAAATATTGTTATATATTATTTATTTTAAATAGTATAATTATATATAATAATTCTAAAATAGTATATTTTAGAATTTATAGTTACTAGAAAATATATATTAAAAAGTATTCATATTTAAATTTAAAATATGAATATGGAATTATAAAATAATATTATCAGAATTAAGATAAATTATATATTATCACTTTTAATTTTACAATTATAATATTTTAGATTTATTATGATTTCAATAAAAAAATACTAAAATATATAATTTTATTATTTAAAAATATTATTTAAATATTTTTATGTATTATTTATTTTAAACAATATAATTGTATTTTAATTATAAAACAATTAATTATAAAGTATAAAATAAATAATTTTAATATTTAAAAATTAATAAAAATTTAAATATATTTTAAAATGATTATTTAAATAAATTTTAAATATGAATATTAATATGGAATTATAAAATAATATTTAGTAGAATTAAGAAATTATATATAACTTAATTATACTTTAGATTATTATTTATATGTATTCTATAATTTGTTATATATTATTTATTTTAAAATAATTATATTAATTAATTAATAATTAATAATAATTAATTAATTATTAATAATTAATCAAATTTATATAAAATTATAAAATATTAATATAATTATTAAAATAAATTACAAAATTAATCACTTTTAACTATACAATTCTAATATTTTAGATTTATTATTCATATATATTCTGCAATTTGTTATATTATTTTAAAATATTAATAATATTTATATAAATTTATAAAATATGAATATAATTATTAAAATAAATTACACATTATATCACTTTTAATTATACAATGATATTTTTAGATTTATTATTATATGTATTATATAATTTTATATATTTTACGTTTTTATGTAATTTTTTATTTATACTGATGACTGATGCATACTTGTAAAAGCTAAGAACTATTATACATTTATTAATATATAAAATTATATTAATAATATATACATATAGAAAATATGATCTTTTAGGTGCTACAAACAACTTCAGAGATACAGAGTACAAATGCTTCTGATTCCTTTGAGGTTGGTATAACACTGAATTCATGGATTTAATACAGTCGGTTGATTTTTTTGTTGTGTGCGTGTTTTCAACAAATTAGATTAATTAAACACGTTTAACAGCATTACATTTAACACGATTAACACCAAATTGCCTAATTTGACATTATAAGCATAATTCCGCGAAGCCGTTCTGAGCTAGCACACACTCACAGACCCCGTTTCAATTATAATCACACTTATTGTGCTTTTATGATAATTAAATTCAGCCATACAAAGAGTGCAAACGACTTTACTCTTATTAGTCCCATCTGGATTTCATTTATAACAAATTTGCCATTAAAAAAGTCATTATTTCAATATGTCTCCGTCATTTAGTCATAAACGAAAGCTCTGCTACAGTAACGCAATCACCTTTACAGCCACAAAAGTTGCAACAATTCCTGTTTTCTCTCAATATAAATGTGTAGATTTGAATGCGATTACCAATGAAAAGTGCTTGAATGTTAGAACAGGCCTCTGGACACGAGCGGCTCTATCATGAGCATCCAATTCATGTCCACTTTTAATGGCAGTGCTGCGATTTCTTTAGACGCCATCAAATACACCACACTGAACAGCTCAGGGGGAAAAGGCCAAACGCTGTGGTAGTTCAGCTGCTCTCGAGTCGCTCTGTAAGTTTGTTTGTGATGCTGAGATTAGAGATGAAGTGTTAGCGTCCTGATCCTGGATCAGCGTATCGGCTGAGGCTCATCGCTTCAGATAATTGGCTCCCGGGAGGATCGCTAACCGCAAATAAAAGGCCTTGCTCAAAGAGAGGAGACGCACACCAAAGGACAGAGGAAAATATGAGAGGGACATCAATAACACAAGCCACTGGACTCATTTAGCAGGTCTACAATGACAAAACACAGCAGAGAGCGGTGATCCAAAAGGCTAGGAAGTCAAACTGATGCTTCATGTCAGTACAGGGGAGCAACTCACTGAAAGTAGTGACACAACTTAGCTAACATAACTACATTCTCATTTATACAACAAGTAGCAGTGTATTGCCTGACAAACATTGATCTGATGTATTACAGAGAATCGTTGGTACAGACAGTTTGTTTTACTGAAGCAGTTTGGTCAAAGTTTCAATGGTTAGTTTAAAAAAAAAAACAGACATGCCGATTCATTCAATTAATCTGTTAATTGTATTCACAAAGAGTCTGTTGTAGAGAATCAATCTGTTCATTTAAAAAAGACTGAGGCCAAAACTTGATTCACCAGTTAATTTGAGTCATCATGGAATAGTGCTTACAATTAAATCCAGTTTGCTTTAAACTGATTTGTTTAGGTTGGTTTAAAAAAAGGGTTTGTTGATTCATTTGAGTCATCACTCAAATGTGTTCATTTTAGCAAATTGGTTCCCAGCAGGCACCAGACGTCTATGTAACGTCAGGTTGACGTTGGACATGACGTCGGACAGACGTTGCATTTTGGTTGAAAATGAAAATCGGGTTGATGTCAATATTTGACGTCAATTTGACGTTGACTTAACGTTGGATTTTGGTTGCACAACCTAAAAACAACAAAATCTCAACGTCAGCTGACGTCGGTATTGGACATCAATTTAACATTGACATTAGACGTTGAATTTATGTTGAATTTTGGTCACCCGACGTCGCAACCAAAATTTAACCAAATATCAACGTCTTATGACGTTGTGTGCCTGTTTTGTGCCTGCTGGGTTAATTCAGACCGTTCATTTCAATGAGTTGGCTCAACAATAGATTCACTGAAATACATTGCTTTATCACTGTTTTGAAAAGTCAATTTGTCTGTTTTAGTGATTCAGTTTGTTTAGACAGTTCATTTCAATGAGTTGTTTCAAAATTAGACTAACTGATTCCTTTGGGTTATCACTCAGTAGTGCTTAGAAAAGTCACTTTGAACCATCTGTTTTAGTGATTTAGTTCATTCGAACAGTTCATTTTAATCAACTGGTTTAAAAACAGATTTACCCAATCATCACTCAATAGTGTTCATAAAAGTAAATTCTAAAGGTTGTTTTAGTGAACTGATTCATTCAGACAGTTTATTTCAATTAAGTAATTCAAAATAGATTTACAGATTCTTTTATCACTCAATAGTGATTAGAAAAAATAATTTAAACGGTCAGTTTAAATCAACTAGCTTAAAAATACACTTACAAAATCATTTGAGTCATCGCTCAAGGGTGTTCACAAATGTTAATTAAATTCAATTTGTTTTAATCAAATCGATTCATTCAGTAACTTCAGTTAAATGGTTCAAAAATAGATTTTTTTATTCATTACTCAATGGTCAATATCAATGTCAGTTTTATTTATATAGCACTATTAAACACAACCATGGGTTGACCAATGTGCTGCACAATGAAAACAATTCAAATAAGACGATACAAAATAATTACTAAGAGAAACAATACAATAAAAAGTACTGATTGATAAAACACCAAATCAAAAAGGTAGGTTTTCAACATGGATTTAAAAACAGATAGTGAAGGTGCAGATCTAATACAGAGGGGCAGAGCATTCCACAATCTAGGGGCAGCAACTGAGAAAGCACGGTCACCTCTGCATTTCAACTTCGACTTTGGGATGCATAATAATCTCTGGCTGGACGACCGGAGAGACAAGAGGGGCCGATGTTCAAATCAACAAATCTGATAGATAGGCAGGGGCCAAACCGTATAATGATTTAAACACTAAGAGAAGAATTTTAAAATTAACTCGATAGCGCACAGGCAACCGGTGCAGAGAACGTAAAACTGGTGTAATATGATCCCGTTTTTTGGTACTCGTTAAAATCCTTGCAGCTGCATTTTGAACTATCTGCAGATGGGATAGGGATGACTGACCAATTCCAAAATACAGCGAGTTGCAGTAGTCTAATCTAGATGTAATAAAAGCATGAATTACTTTTTCAAAATTTTTACTTGACAGGATAGGTTTTACTTTTGCTAGAAGTCGAAGCTGAAAAAAGCAGGACTTAACCACTGTATTTATCTGTCTGTCAAATTTTAAACCATCATACAGAAAATAACACCCAGATTTTTTACCCAAGGCTTCACAGAAGAGGTTAAATCGCCAAGATTTACTTTCGGTGTACTACGAGAATCCGACGGAACAAACACAATTATTTCAGTTTTACTCTCATTGAAATTAAGAAAATTTAAAGACAACCAGGCTTTCACATCAGACAGGCAGGACATAAGTGCTTCCAGAACATTAGAACTCTATTTTAAGAGCAGATAGATTTGAGTGTCGTCTGAATAGTAATGGAAAGACAGACCATGCTTCCTAAATATAGAACCCAATGGGAGCATATACAATGAAAAAATGTTATGGTGTTTAGAAAGGTCCATTTGAATGCACTGTTTTAGCAATTCAATTCATACAGACAGTTTGTTACAATGAGTTCATTTAAAAATAGACTCTCAGCTGAATTGAATCATCACTCAATAGGGTTTGCAAAATTTAATTCAATTCAGTTTGTTGCAATCGAACTAATTCATTCAGAAAATTAATTTCAGTTAACTACAACAAAAATGGATTCACAGATTTATTTAAATTTTTTTCACTAAATATGGTTTAGAAAAGTCAGTGTTATCTGTATGATTTAGTGTGTAACGGGGGTGGCCGTCCTAGCATAAGTTAACAAATTTTTAAAGAATTTCGGGCGCCAGACAGGATTAATCCTGTCAGAAATTAAATTAAGCCAGGATAGCAGAACCACCCGTTACACAAATCTCAGTAAGAGTCCAAGAAGAGTTTCAGTTCATAGGGAGATTTATTTCACAATGTTCAAAAGACAAAACAAAAAACTTGTTTGAAAAAGGTCATCAAAAATAGGAAGGAAAAAAAATAAATAAAATAAATAAATAAAAAAAGAGTCAACACTCCAGTTCACTTTGCACGTGAAATTGAGATCCGTGAAGAAAACGTGTCATTCTATTATTTTCCACAGTGGCAGATTCATGTCCACATTCACTCATAAATTGGCTATAAAGAGAGAAAAAAGAAAAAAAAAAAAAACATTGAATAATCACTTTGTTCATATTTAAGAAACAATATCAACATCAAACAACAATCTTCAAGAGCAGAAATAACATTTGCATAATCATGAAAATAAAAATCACTCAGCATGTGCGGATGTGAATGTAATGCGAGTAGGTGCGTGTGTAGTAATGTGTGCAATGGCTGCGGCGTACAGGAAGGCTACTGACCAAGTTTGCAGACGTGAAGGAAGCTGGAGAGTGTAGCAGGTCGTCAGACACCAGGGCAGGAGGATAAGCTGGCAACCTTTACTTGTCGTTGGAATAGTCCACCAAAATCGGACGATCTTGAAGCGCAACGCTTATAAAGTTCAGTCAAACTCCACAACGCACAGATATCCCTCACAGGAAGCAATGCTTCAACAAGCGGCCGTCTTTTCCACTCCTCACGGTAATCCATTAACTCTCACTCATACTACTGCAAAACTTAAACGCAAACTTTCTAATGATGCACCTCTCTCAGGTACGACACACCTTCTCTATATCTTCCTTCCTTCCGCTGTTAATTGAAAACTCCACCCCAATCACGTAAAGTGAAAGTAAAACAATTTCCGTGGCAGAGATTTAAAAATAACGAACCACACGAACTGGTTTAAAAATAGATTCACAGACTAATTTGAATCACTCACAGTAACGTACGCTGTGTTTCATTTAAATTTTTTTTCGTGGCACAATAAATATTTAAATATTAATAATGCATAAATATACATTAAATACAACTAATAAAAAAATTAATAACCGAGATCCTCATTATTTTGTGCCATTTTAGTTAGTAACTTGTGTACTTTGCTGCAATACGTTAAATTGAGTAGATGTACAGTAATGCAGTGTGGCAGCAGATCATCTCTTAACATTCACATTATCATTAACAGCAGTGTCCTAAAATCAAAAAAAGGAAAGACAGAAAGGATGTGGCGTTTATTAGGCTGTGATTGACAGGAATCACATCCCCATAATGCCAGCTGAGACCCAACGCCACAGCTAATGACTCGTCGGCCGTGCACCTCAAGAGAGCCAGAGCCGATCTAGTCTGAAGAGTTTCTTTATCAACCCGGCTTCAGAAAAACAGCATTTGTGCCGGGATGACTAGCGGTAGAAAAAAGCACCTGACTCATTCATCACAAACCTCCAGCCACTGCTCCCAATCTCAAACACCAGACAGAACCTGTGGAGGTTTTTGCATTTTCATTTACATGTGGGCCTGACTGTCTCTACAGACTCTCCAAGTAGACGGCATACTGAAACTGAGGCAGAGACAATATTCGCATAGCAAGATACAGGAAGATACAGCAAATAGCATTAGCACAGTAATCGGATTCATTTTAGAAAGTCAGTTTGTTCAGCTGGTTCATTTTAATTAACCAGTTCAAAAGAATGAATCACCAGTCAGTTGTTATACAAAAAATGTAATATTTTTTAAAACACTACATAATATCATATTATATAAACAACAGTCAAAAACAGCACTAAAGAGCAATATATTAATTAAATAATTACAAAAATTTTGAATATAAATATTTTTTTCTGAATACATACACATTATATATATATATATATATATATATATATATATATATATATATATATATATATATATATATATATATATAAATATTCACTATATACACTACACAATATATACATTATTATCAGGGGTCCGGGAGAAAGGATGAAGGCGAGGACTCAATATTGCAGGAGGATAAGGGCTTTTAATAATAAAATCAAACAAACAAACAAACACTACCCCATAGGGGAAACAGACTGGCACCAGACTAGCAAGGCAGGACACAAGGTAAACACACGACGACAAACTGGCACGAGACTGCAAACACAAGGAGATTAAATGGGGAGCAAATGAGGAGGGTAACGAGGGAACACAGGTGGGACAAATAAACCAATAATCAGGTAAGAAGGAGGGTGGGGTCAAGACAATAGACAGGAGAGCACATGGCACACAGAAACAGAACAATAGCCATGTGCTCACACAAAACAAAAACACAAGCACATGACTAGCAAAAAAATCACTAGCCATGTGCAAAACAGGACACAAACACGCAGCTAATGAGAACACTCATAAGCCACGTGTTCACACAAAACATGACAAACAAGAAAGCACGCAGCCAGTGAAAAAACACAAGCTGTGTGCAAGACAGCACAAGACAAAACATAAGAAAACAAAACAAGACAACGAGAAAGAACAAAACACAACACACGTGAACAGAGGAGTGCACGGCCCAAGTGAACTCGAAACTGCACGCTCCCACAGCAAGATAGAACCTGGAGCATGAGTGTCCGAACCCCGACACGAAACCAAAACCGAGACTGAACAAGAAATGAGTGCCGGGATCCGAACACCACGCTCCAACATGAAACAAAGCACGCAGACGAGAGAGCGCGCAGCTCGAGCACACTCAAAGCCGCGCAATCACAAGAAAACAAGACAAGAGGGGAGTGTCCATGAATAAACTAGACCGAAGTGACAGAACTCTGACACTTATATGATTAGATATAATATCATATAATTACAAAATATAGATTTTAATATATAAATTTAGAATTATAAATTAAAAATATAGAAATTATATAAATGATAATTGTATAAACATTTTTAATATAAATACATTATTTTCTTTTATATGATATTATATAGTATTTTTCAAATATTGTTAAAATAACTATTAAAATATTTATACATTACATAATTAAATATAATATCATATGATTACAAAATATGTAATTTTTATATAAATTATTATTAAAATCTAAACATAATATTATATTAAAATATAAATACATCTGTATGATTTTTTTAGTTAGTGTTGCATGTAATATTTTTTGTACAATCAAATTACATAAAATAATTATAAAGATTATATGATTGTTAAAAACAGCAGTATTTATTTATTGTTCTTATGTATGTAAATAAAATATGGTTTTGTTTAATTTTATTAGTAAAATGTAAATTACAAATACATAAAATTTGATGTTTTTTTTTTTTTTTTTTTGAAGAATATTGATAACCTTTCTGCTTTTGTGCCAAGCTTATAGCTTGGGCAGCTACAGTGTCAAAGTATCTTCAAAGAATTGTCATTAAATGAAATATACTGTCTACTCTTGAGTCTATTAGCAACTACAGTAACAGTGTGTTCTTCAAAAGGGTGCATAACTAGACTAAAATAATCTACACCACAGCATCAAACACACAGCATGGGGGACGTTTGGCCGCAGAACAACAGGAAATATTTCAAAGGAGCACTACCATTAGCCACATCCTCCATACACACAGAAAGATCTGTAAATGTGCTGTCTAGATGTTTACAAATGATAAATGGAAATAAAAAATGATGCTAATGAGAGGAAAGGAAATGCCAAGCCCTTCAGTGCAATCAGGCCCACGTCTCTGGTGAATCTCTAATTAAACGTACAAATAGAAAGGCAGAGAATGCTACAGGATGAAAGTTTACACCAGGCCAGCCATTACAAACCACTGCTGGGAGTCTGTAGCTACATTTCCATCATCCTTTTTTTATGCGAATTCTAAAGTATCGCATCAGAAACGAGTGATGGAAACAGCAAATTTCAGAAGAATTTGCAAAAAAGTTTTCACATTCACTTGAGATGTTTTTGACTTGTGCGAAAAAGGGTTAATGTGACTAATGGAAGATGGAAACGCATTTGCCAAATAAATTTCTCCATGCGCATCAAAAAATTGGATTGGACAGCATAACCTGACTAACCAGCAGACCGATCTTGTTGCACAGCATCTGAAATGTTGTTATGGTCATTCTGAAATGCCCAAGCAAAGTCTGTCATCAAAGTATTTATGTATAATTGCCTCCCAGAACAGTCGTATAGGACTGCATTCCCAAACAACAGACATCCACCTCCGAAAGCAATGACTGCATTTATTGTTTCATATGAGGTGCAAGTAATTTATTATATATGAAAATTATTATATTCAGTGGCATTTCCTATTTTTCTTTGTGATATTTAATACAAGTTTATCAGGAAGTGATGATTTTGTTCTTTTTAACTCGTTGGATGGAAACTGTGATTATTCGCAAATGTGATATTCTAATTTTGCGCAAGTTAAATTTTCAACTTTGGATGGAAACCCAGCATGCAATATGGAGAAAGCTGTTCATTACATTCATAAAACTCATCCCAGCAGACAAAAATAAATAACATTTTGCTAATGTTTCCATTAAGTTAAGAAAACATTATTTCTGAGCTTTCTTTGAAAATTAATTTAATCAAATTCAAAATGTTTTAAAACCTTTTTTTTTTCTTGCTTATACAAACATTAAGGGAATATTCCATGTATCAATAACGTTCCATCAATGTTCCACAAATATATCAATAATGTTCTGTAGTGGACAACACATTCCAGGGCCCAGTTTATGGCGGGGCCCCTCTCTGACCACTATAGTGGACAAAGGTTTGCTACATTTTGATTGGATCTTGGTGGACTAACATAAGCAAACTGTCCAACGCCATCAGATAAAGATGCCAGGACAATGGCCAGACACCTCTGAGAGGGCAAGAAGACGACCTTTGGAACAAAGCCCTGGAAAGGACAGGACTTCTCATTGGTCAAAATGCAGTTTCTGCCCTTCACCCACCAGAGTGATTCCTAAGGTTTTAGCCTGTGAACGCCATAAAAATTCCTTAGGACCTCTGGATGCAGCAGCAGTGGGTGAAATAGAGTCACAAAGTTCCATCCAAATCCATTCATAACTATGTTCTCAAACCTTAAAACTGATGCACACTACAACACACACATCTCATACTTATTCAGAGAAATAAGTATTCTCAGTGACAGCGATGTGTAGTGCAACATCTTACACAAACTCAGCTGTTAATGGACAAATGAATGCATGCATGACCGTTCAATCTTCTTCCATCATGTTTGGACTTAATGTATTCGTAACATTGCCAAAGGTATTCTGGTTGTGGTTTGGTAAGTGAATGATGCATTGGTAAAACTTTAGTGACACTTTTCTAAATGTGTGTTTGGACTATGCAAATAAGTTCCACAGGAGGAAAGAAGGGTGGGCCACACCGTGTCCCCCCTCTCTGATGGAAATAGCCAATCACAGCCTGGAAATGGAGAAGCGCCAGATTGCAATCTCCTCCTCATCGGAAAAAGAGATAAAGGTACCTTTCCAAAAGACACTCCTTGTTTTCTGAGTCTCCGGCCCGTAAGGGAAGGGACAGTAACAGACACATCCGTTCTGAGTCTGAGTACTGCAATGGAAAAGATGTTAACAGATACACCGTTCTGAGTCTCCGGCCTGTTACAGGGAAGGTAGCAACAGAAACAACCAGGTTCTGAGTCTGAGCCCTGCAAGGGTCTCAAAAGGGAGAGACACTAACAGAAACACCGAAACCTCTGGCCATGAGGGTGGAGGCAACAACAGATACCAAGTGCTGAGTCTGCAGCTTTGAGGCAGCAACAGATACGACCACATTCTAAGCCTCCAGCCTGTGAGGAAAGAGATAATCTATGTTCAGACTTCATTCAGAGTCTTCGTCCAGCGAGACAACAACAGATGCAGCATGTCCTGAGTCTCCATCCTAGAGAGACAAAGCAGATCGACCAAATTCTGAGTCTCTAGCCCAGAGAGGCAGAAGACACACAGACATTTGCAACAAGGTTAAGCTCCGGAGAGCAAACCTTCACTCCAAGATAGCTTTGCTTGCGTGTTCCAGGCTAAGGACCTTCTGCACCTACTTCAGGGTCACATCTGTGTGTTCCAGATTTTAGGACCCTTTGGTGCTTCAGGAGATCAGCATCCTCCAGCGCTTCGTGTTCAAGGCTGTCGAAACAGATCTCTGCTCCTTTCCCCACTGCATTGTTACCAGCACAACCAGTGGATGAAGTCACTGCCACCGGACTGCTCACTCAACCACAGAGAACGTAACTATCACCTATCCAAATCTCTTCCAGAGACCTTGGCATTGTTGTGTATTATCAGTATTTGATTTTTCTAATTGACATTAGATGCTATATAGCTGATTGCAGCTGATAACAAATAATCTTTCAGGTATTTGTTTGATGCATAATAAGGTTCTTCACCTTACTTGTTTCAGAGTAGTGACAGTTTATCTTTCCAGATAACATAGCTCTGACATAGCAACATCCAACATAATCACTTGCATTTTATGCATCTTATGCACTTTATTCCTTTTTCATTCATGGTATTCATTTAGTAAATTTATTTTATTACACTTGTGTCTTCCTTGTGTTGATAATGCAGTAAGGTTCTACAAGTTCCCACCAATCTTTCTTATGTGGTGTACTCCTAACCACACCTTAAGTGACACGTGATCCAAAAATCATAACATCACCTGTGACGTGAGTACCCATCACTACACTATTTCGCCCCCTTTGGTTGGCGAAAGCAAAATTAACTACAGTTCCATCAATGTATCAATAACGTTCCATCAATGTTCCGTAAATACATCAATAACGTTCCATCAATGTATCAATAATGTTCCATCAATGTTCCACAAATATATCGATAATGTTCCATCAATGTATCAATAACATTCAATCAATGTTCCATAAATATATTAATAACATTCCATCAATGTATCAATAATGTTCCATCAATGTTCCACAAATATATATCGATAATGTTCCATCAATGTATCAATAATGATCCATCAGTGTTCCACAAATATATCGATAATGTACCATCAATGTATCAATAACATTCCATCAACGTATAAATAACGTTCCATCAATGCTCCACAGATATATCAGTAATGTTCCATCAATGTTCCATAAATACATCAATAACATTCCATCAATGTATCAATAATGTTCCATCAATGTTCCACAAATATATCGATAGTGTTCCATCAATGTATCAATAACGTTCAATCAATGTTCCACAGATATATCAATAATATTCCATCAATGTTCCATAAATACATCAATAACATTCCATCAATGTATCAATAATGTTCCATCAATGTTCCACAAATTTATTGATAATGTTCCATCAATGTATCAATAATGATCCATCAGTGTTCCACAAATATATCGATAATGTACCATCAATGTATCAATAACATTCCATCAACGTATAAATAACGTTCCATCAATGCTCCACAGATATATCAGTAATGTTCCATCAATGTTCCATAAATACATCAATAACATTCCATCAATGTATCAATAATGTTCCATCAATGTTCCACCAATATATCGATAGTGTTCCATCAATGTATCAATAACGTTCAATCAATGTTCCACAGATATATCAATAATGTTCCATCAGTGTTCCATAAATACATCAATAACTTTCCGTCAATGTATCAATAATGTTCCATCAATGTTCCACAAATTTATTGATAGTGTTCCATCAATGTATCAATAACATTCAATCAATGTTCCACAAATATATCAACAATGTTCCATTAATGTATCAATAATGTTCCATCAATGTTCCACATATATCGATAATGTTCCATCAGTGTTCCACAGATATATCAATAATGTTCCATCAGTGTTCCATAAATACATCAATAACGTTCCGTCAATGTATCAATAATGTTCCATCAGTGTTCCACAAATTTATCGATAGTGTTCCATCAATGTATCAATAACATTCAATCAATGTCCCACAAATATATCAATAATGTTCCATCAATGTTTCAATAACGTTCAATCAATGCTCCACAAATATATCAATAACGTTCCATCAATGTTCCATAAATACATCAGTAATGTTCCATCAATGTATCAATAATGTTCCATCAGTGTTCCACAGATATATCAATAATGTTCCATCAATGTTCCACAGATATATCAATAATGTTCCATCAATGTATCAATAATGTTCCATCAATGTTCCACAGATATATCAATAATGTTCCATCAATGTTCTATGAATATATAAATAACATTCCATGAATTCATGAAAAAAAAATGTACATATAAATTAATTAATTAAATGTATAAATTATGTTCTTCTGTGGACATTTTAAGAACATTACCAAGATTTGAAAACTTCACATGAACATTCCATAATCTAGAGAACCTTGCAGGATGCTAGCCAAAGTTCTGAGAACGTTGCTGGGATGTAGTCAAAGTACACACACTCAAATGCACCCATTCATGTCATCTGGAAGGAGACGATTATCTTTGCGCAGTGAGCAAATCGACTGCTGAACGACGGAACATTCTAGTCATGCAGACACGCTCAAATTAAATGCAAATAAGATGCTTGTGGACTACCGTGGATGTTAAAGAGAAATAACTGCTTGGGCTTGGAGGCGGCCTCAGGGAAGCGGAGAAATGGATATTGATTGGCTCTCACACAGCGAGCCAATCAAAGGCATTGTAGCCGCATATTACATCGGGCCGAGCGTCCACCCCTGACCTGATGGATCGGTCCGATCGCTCCCCGGCCGCCTTTCCTGCCTCGCTCTTCAGGCAGAAGAAAAGACAGATGGCTCTTTCATTTCACTCTCAGCGTCCTTTTTCCCCCAGCACCCTTTTTCCTGTGATTCATTAATAATGGCCAAGAATTGCGTCTGTCCTATTATTTGTCTTCTAATCAAAGAAAATGCTAAAAGGTTGCTTTCCAGGAAGGTCTGGGAGGATGAGTGAATGAATGTGAGTGTGCTCAAGAGGTCATCTCTCATTGTCAGTTAAACTACACAACGTGTTTGCTGCAATCGTTCATACACAAGTTCTGTTGCACTGTTTATTCACTGTCTCATGTTGTGTAAATGTCCCTTTTAAGTGTAAAGAGATTAAAAAAAAAAAAAAAAAAAAAAAAAAAAAACACAACAACCAAGAATGGAAGTATAGTTTACCTCAAAATCTTAATTTCATCTTAATTTCACATTTGTGACCCTGGACCACAAAACCAGTCACAAGGGTCAATTTTGTGAAATTAAGATTTATACATCATCTGAAAGCTGAATAAATAAGCTTTCCATTGATGTATGGTTTGTTAGGATAGGACAATATTTGGCCCGAGATACAAATATTTAAAAATCTGGAATCTAAGGGAATCTAAAAAATTAAGTTTTGATATATTTACAGTAGAAAATTTACAAAATATCTTTATCAAACATGATCTTTATTTAATATCCTAAAGATTTAATATCCGATAATTTTGACCCATACAATGTATTTTTGGCTATTGCTACAAATATACCCATGATACTTAAGACTGGTTTTGTGGTCCAGGGTCACATTTGTGTCTTTCTAAACCTTTTTCTTCAGTGGAACACAAAAAGAGGTGTTTTGAAATGCATTTGGTAGCTCTTTTCCACGCAACTACAATGAATGAGAACTGGAGCTTTTAAGCCTTAAAATAAGACTTAAAAGCACCATAAAAGTAGTTTAAAAGACTTGTACATTATATTCCAAGTCTTCTGAAGTAACTTTGTGTGAAAAACAGACCAAATTTAAGTGACATTCGCCTATCTGTCACAGCTCTGCTTAGCTGAATTGTGAACGATTCATTCTTTTGAATCAGATCTTACCAATGAATCAAATAATTCAATTCAAAAACCAGTCAGAATGATTCACACGTGAATTGGAATGATCTGATCATGATTTTAGCTGTTTCTCACACAAAGCTACAACTTCAGTAAACTTGGACCATGGGGCACATGTCATATAAATACTTTATTGAATTCTTTTGTGATTTTGTGGCCTTTGAAGCATAAAAGTCTTAGTTCTCATTCATTGTAACTGCATATAAAAGATCAGCTAGTGCAATCTTCAAAACACCTCTTACCTGTATTGTGATCCACAGAAGACAAAGTCATACAGGTTTGGACATAAGGAAGAGTAAATTACAACCATTTTAAACTTTCTCTTTTACAAGCATCTTTAACTTTATGTGCAAATTTAATACAGCACTGATTTAATAGAATTATCTTTTAAAAAAAGAACTATAGAAGGACTCACTAGCTAGTGAGGCATAAAAAAGGAAAATCTGAGCATGAAGTAAAACATTAGCTAAGTCAGAAAGGAAACAAAATGAGGTCCATATCAGGCTGGATTAATGTGCAGCGCGAACGCTCTTTCAGAAATTGATTTCTATCCGGTAAAAACAGCAAATGTCCTTGCCTCGTATCAGTGGCGCTCCGCTGATAAATCTTCCCACCATTGGAGGTTGGAAACATTTTGAAAAGATGTTAAATTTCTTTGTACTAGTATTCCTCTGTCGGTCTGGCTCAGTAACATAAAAACCCAGGCACTCTAAAGAAAATAATTGGACTTTGCTTGATTTTTAATGAGTCTGTCCTGAGAGGGCTTGAGAGAAGAACATCTCACATGACAAAAAACAGACACATTCACATGACTCGACTGCATCCACAAAAGCCAGCTGTGATCATTCACAAAATACAAAAATAGAACTGAATAAGAGAAACTTGTGAAGCTCTTTATTGATGGAAATCACAAGGGGGCTGAGATGACATGACATGTTTTTCCTTCTTCTTCAGAGGGCTGAGAATAGAAAACACTCGTAGTTGAAATGTTTGGTGAGACGGCAAGGACAAACGAACTGCTTCAATGACTGCCAGGCTTCTAGAATCAAGACACAGGCTTTCTAATTAAACATCTCTGTGAGGACAAACCGAACAGAAGATGGAGGAGGAGGAGTGCGAGATGGACGACTGGGGCAGAAAGTGACGGTCACAATTCATTTGAGAGCAACAAACATGTCAGGAGAGACTCCAGAGTTGTGGCAACATGATCCAGCTGGGAAAATGTGAGACTCTGAAGTTATTAAAGTCATTAAGGACTCTAGAGAGAGAAACAACAGGACCACTGTGACTGTGTAGTCCACCAACAATTTGGAGCTAAACTTGTAGCTGAAAGTGAACACTTATTACTCTTCCTGACAGTACAATCATTGCACATTCAGACTTGCAAAGTGGTTTTAGCCCAAATTATGATATATTTTAAGCAAGACTCCTGCTAAAAAGACTAGATAAAGGCAATATGCTGTAGCAACTACCTTGAACATCCTAGCAACTGCACAGCAAAACACACACACACACACACACACACACACACACAAAATTATCATTTTTTCAACCACCCTGTACAGCCAAACAACCACATAGACCACCTCAGCAACCACACCTTAGAATGTTAAAAACCAACAGTACTGGGTAGATTACTTACAAATTATAATCCATTACTGATTCCAAATTACATGACACAAACTGTAGTTGGGAACTTAATCATTACATTACACATTTTAGGTAATATAGTCAGACTACTTTCAGATTACTTTTGACCTAACTTGTTTATCGCATTGATTTAAATAGGAAAATCTTGTACCATACTGATATGAAAATACAAAGAGAAAGAAAATATATTTTCCGTTCGTTGTTCTTAAATACATGAAGTGCTTTAAAACTTAATTGTCACCGTCCCACCTGTGGGACGCTTGGCGCTTTTTTTTGTTGTCCTTTTTCTCTTATTTTTCTCTTAATTTTATAGTAATTTTAGAGTAAAACCTGTTATGTCAAATATTTATTATATATAAAATAAAATAAAATTAGTACAGTGTATTTTCTTTATAGAAAATTTAAACTTCTATAACTTTTTGATACTTCAATTTTTTGAAAAAATTCCACTTTTGCAATAATCTGCTGATTGTCTTTAAAAAGAGACCAATCTTAGGTCTGTATTCCAAAGTGCACTTTCATGCATATTTTAAAAATTGGGTGTGACAGTTATCACATTACATCAAGTTTTCCCAAACTGGGCTTTGTGAAGGAATTGGATCAATTAAATCATAAAAAAAAAAATTTAATTAATATAAAACATTATAAAATAACAACAATCAGAAAATAAAACTGTTACTAAAAAGACGAAATATTCATTAATTATAAATATTATTGCATTTGTATATTACAAAATAAAATGATTCAAATAAACACTTCAGAATCCACACAGCAACATATTATCAATTAAAAACACCCTAGCAACCACATAGCAACAAGCTAAAAACCCCCAACAATTTAAGGGTGAGTAAATGACTCAGTTTTGATACAACTGATGACAATTTTCATTAATATATATATATATATATATATATATATATATATATAGATAGATAGATAGATATAGATATATATAGATATAGATAGATAGATAGATAGATAAGTGCTGTTAAAGGATTAATTGCGATTAATCGCATAAAAAATAAAAAATTTGTTTACATAATATATGTGTATACTGTGTATCTTTATTATGTATATATAAATACACACACATGCATGTATATATTTAAGAAAAATGTTATGTTTATATATTAAATATATTTTCATACAATCTAAATTATATGAATATAAATATATACATGTAAATATTTTCAAAATATACACTGTATGTGTGTGTATTTATATATACATACATATACAGAACACACACACACACATATATTACATAAATTTTTTTTATTTTGGATGCGATTAATCACAATTAATCGTTTGACAGCACTAATATATATTAATGTATATGTAAGTTTCTCCTCCAGAATGTGTTTCTTAGTTCCTGTAAGTTTGTAACTGTGTAGGATACAGCTGTAAGTTTTCTCTACTTCAAAAGTGTTTGTATGAACACGAAATCCCGGATAAACTTCATTCAACATCGATGTGGCAGAAAATCACAGCTCTATCGGGTTCACAGATTAGGGCTCCTGCTTTTCAACTGGAATCAAAGCTTGAGGAAACATGAAATAAAAAAATCCCCACCATTCATCGAAACCAAATGGATTTGACCGGATTAACAGATTGATCAATTTAAAGAGTCTTAACGAGGGAAAATATTTGAGCCTAAAGCAAAAACATTAACAACATTAACTTCAGAAAGATAAAAATGTGCGCAAGGATTAGAGTTCTGCTTCCGAGTGATGCAACCTTCGTACAATTCACTAGAAAAGCGTCTAAACGCGCTGCAGCTCACAAGGCTTATTTCTCTCCAGCAAAATAATCAATTTACAAGTTCTTTTTCCTCAAGATATTGCAAGATATTGAGACTCACCACCATCAATATGTACTACATTCATGTTGTTTTCATAGCGCTTTGGAGCTTGACAGCCTGTGGACTCAAAATAATGTTCTTCAAAATATATTTTTTGTTTCACAGAGGAAAAGACATGGATGACAAGGACTGAATGAATTTATAATATCTCATTAAATGAAAAAAACTCCTTGGTGGTTTCATGTTGACAAATTAATCTTGTATAAAAGCGTATATCCATGCAAATGACAGAAATGACATATTTTGTGAACTTCTCTAGTTTCTATCTTTACAGAAGTGTGCTGTTGAGTGTCTGATGAACAAACAAATGCTTTCATGGTTTCATACAGCTGTCAGAAAATCATTCTCCATCACCTGAGCAAGTAATCAGAAGAGACACGTGTGAACGTGGAGACTGACCTCTTCTTCTCGGATTCGTATTTGCTGAGCAGTTTCTGCAAGCCTCCGTTCTTGAAGCCTTGCGAATGGGCTGCCGGAGCTCCTACTGTGACCACATCATAGAAGGAATCTGCGGAGGAAACATCGGCAAACATACTTAAACAGCCTCACAAATCACAAACAAGCCCACAGCACATGTTTGCCTCTATATTTCGTCTTGTTTTTTGTGAATACATCCAAACAGCCTGTTCCACCTCCAGCTCTCTGAGGAACTGTGATACGTCTATTAAACAAGATTCAGTGTGGAACGACATGCTGTTTAGACATATGTAAACATACGCAGTGTGTTTCAAGTATGGAAAGTACCTGCGCAACAGAATTAATGCTACTGAATATCTCCAGTAATAATGTAGAAAAGACAGAAAACCCTGAACTATACAACAGCATACGCTAATGAAAAATAAATATACTAAAATGTATTTGATGTATGTATTTCATGCTAAGTATATGACATACATTTAAATATTTATGTGCTTAATAAAAAATACCCTGCAATTGTACTTTTAGTATACTAAACTGGTATACTTAAAGTCTGCTAAATTGGAAAAAGTAATTTTGTACTTAATGCACTTTAATTGTGCAGAAGTAGTGCTGAATTCCAACTAAAGATATACTGAAGTATATTTGATTGTGCTAAAGTGGAACTATTGCAAGTATACTTCAGGTACACTTTAAATATCTTGCATTTAAAGACTGATATTATTCAAAGATCATACAATCCTCATCATTAGTGACATTAAAACACATTTTAGGCTTAATATTAAGAAATGTACATTGTGCACAAGTAGTACTCCAGATAAATTTCAATTATAATTTTTGTATCAGTAAGTCTCAAGCGATATGTCAGTAAATATGTTAATAGATTTGAACTATAATTAGTATGAAATAAATATATTTTAAATGTATTACTATTTTTACTAGGGTATACCTCAACTTCATAAAAAAACCCTGCATTTAATAGACACATTTCCAGTTATCACACAGTATTTACCAAATTTACATTAAACAACAACAGTAATATAATAATTATTTTATAATAATAATAATAATAATAATAATAATAATAATGACAACACACACACACATATTCACTTCTACTGCATATACCACAAATACTATTTATACTATTTACAAATACTATTTTATACTTTTTAACTAAAATACAAATACAAGATAAAAAAGATATAAAAATACAAGATATAAATAATAATTAATAAATAATAAGTAAGACTAAAATTCAAAGAAATCAACTCGCATTTGATATTTGGAAATGATATTTGTGGTTGTAGTTACAGCGGGCCCCAAAAAAGTAGGATTTATTTAGTTAGTTATTTATTTAAATTTGTGTTTAAGAATACAAATGTGTGTGTGTATACAACACAATACAATACAATACAACACAGTATATATTATACAAACAATGTAGTTTCTATAATAATTATATTTAGATTTTTTTTTTATAAATAAATAAAAGAGGGAGAAACAGGTTGCTCCATGAACCAGTAACTATATAAATATGCCAATAACTCTATATTCCTTCTTGTATTTTTTTATAACCTATAAAATTTGTGGTTGTAAAACACTTGTGTTTGTTGTAACCGTTCAAATGGTGTTTTCTGTCAAAACAAATCATCAAACAAATGAACACAGACTTTATGAGATTCATTCAGATCTGGTAGTTTTATTTCAGCACTTAAAAATCTTTACTTTAGAGGGCCGATGTGTCCTATAGGCAATATAAATGGTTCGAGACTTAACATGCTGCGGTGGAGAATATTAATAAATATCACAACCTCCTGACATTTACCCCCCAATACACACAGAAAGAAAGTGGCGACAAAACGATTTACACATGATATTTGCAGTGGCTCTATGGATGTTTTATTCTTACACCCATTTTTACACCAACTGGGGCTCATTTTGATGATTTCGCCACAATTCCCGAAGCTGTCTATGGAGAAAAGCAATGGGAAATGTCTTCACGCTGGAGGTCACACACTGCATCTGCAGTATTGCTGTTAGATATATGCAAGGTCAGCCAATCGGCTCCATGGGAAATGAGCGCAACACATTAAATGGCAAATAATGATCCGGGGCCCTTCAAACACGCTGACCCCAGGGCTGACCGCTACGGCCGCTTCGTTCCTCCGCTAATTACGACGAGGTTCTCCTGCGACGACTTTCATCCCACCCTCGCGCTCTCGCTGCTTCCGGAGCACCTAATTGGCTGTTTCACAACAGTGTACCCACACGATGAACACAGTGGCATATATACAGGTCAGGATCATCCGTCACGCATGGCCCAATTTGAAGGCGATTTGTGCAGGTTCTTGCAGTCTCTATAAATGGATGCTCTGATCCGAGGGGCTCAGGCAACTGTGTCTCTCTGTGGCGGAGATGAATTGTTTGCAGAGGCTAAGAAATGTTTAAAGTAGGGCTGTCAGTTTAACAAGGTAATTAGTGCGATTTTAATTTTATACTGTACGAAAAATATATGAACAATTAGGCCTATTAAAGGGATAGTCCACCCGAAAATGAAAATTCATTTACTCACGTCGTTTAAAACCTATATGACTTGTGTGAACATTAAAGAAGATATTTTGAAGAATGTTGGTGAGCAAACAGTTTCGGTTTCAATTGACTTCCATTGTATGGACAAAAACACAATGGAGGTCAATCAGAACCAAAACTGTTTGGTGACCAACGTTCTTTGAGAAGAAAGCAAGTCTGGTTTGGAAAAGTTTTCACAGTGATGCCATAACAGAACCATTTTGGTTCCCTAAAGACCCTTTTCAGTGAAAAGTTCCCCTTCAGTAGGTCACTACGAGTCACGTCGGTGACCGACGAATGGGATCTCATCAGAGAGACCAATCCACTTTGAGTGTAACTAAACAAGCCAATGGACATTGTCATGCGGTATTTCGCATCTGGCTGCCACACCCCGCAGCGCGGGTAAAAGAGGCAGCATGTGCACCGCATCTTTTCACTTCGGCGCTGAGCGGTGGTGCATCACTACTGCTCTCCTGTTCCTCGAGTGATTGCTGAACGAGTGCGGGCGTTACGGTGTAGCAGCGGTGGTCGCGGTCTCATGGGAGGAAAAAAAAAGGTTGTCTTCGTGCAGACAGCCACACCAAGAGTGTACGGTGGCCAGCTCCCCTGCATGCTTCAGCAATAAAAGAGCAATTTCTCTAAAAGAGCATTTCTCTAAAAGAGCAACACGGGTGATCGCGTCTTTTTAAAGATGTCTTATCACCTGTACGTTTCTGGGTGTGGTCGTTTCCTGGCACCTCAGGACGGTCACGATCGCTGCCTCACGTGTCTGGGCATTCAGCACGCTGAGGAAGCTTTCGTGGATGGTTCATGTTCTTCTTGTGGGGACCTGACCATCTCGGAGTTGCATAAAAGATTCCGCTATGTCAAATATGGCGGGCTCGTGTGGAATCCTCCACCGCGTCTCGATCCTTCGAGGCTGGACGAATGGTTTCTTGTTGGGGGTTCTCAGCGCCCCCCTCCAGTGCCATTCTTCCCGGAGGTGCATGAGGAGCTCACTAGATCGTGGAGGGCACCTTTCACTGCCCGAAACACATCTTGTGGCTCCTCCGCCCTCACCACCCTCGATGGTGAGGCCGCTTTGGGGTATGCGGGCATCCCCTCGGTGGAGTGGTCTGTGGCCATGCAACTATGTCCAACAGCCGTTACCACTCTATGGGGTGACCCGTGTCTCCCCTCACGGGCCTGTAAGTATTCGTCAGGCCTAACTGGCAGTGCTTACAGAGCTTGTGGGGAGGCGGCTTCTGCCCTCCACGCCATGGCGTTACTGCAGGTCCACCAGGCCAAAGCCCTGAAAGACCTGCATGAGGGTGGCCACGACCTGGCGGTTCTACATGAACTGCATGCTGCGACAGACCTCGCACTTCGAGCGATGAAGGTGACTGCACAGTCTCTGGGTTGTGCGATGTCCACGCTAGTGGTCCAGGAGCGCCATCTCTGGCTGTGTCTGTGACATGAAGGAGCAGGAGAAGGTACAGTTCCTGAATGCTCCCGTGTCGCAGACCGGCCTTTTCGGCGACGCTGTCGAGAGCTTTGCCCAGCAGTTCTCGGCAGCACAGAAGCAGACTGAGGCGATCAAACACATAATGGGCTGGAGGAAACCTGCTGCTTCCACCCCGGTTGCAGCCCCTCAGCCTGTTCGTCACTGTGGGCGCCCCCTGCGGCCACCCCCGCTCCCACTCAGCCGCAGCAGCCTTCCACCAGGCAGCGTCGTGGAGCCAGTCGCAGGCAGGACGCCCAGCCCGTCCAGGCCCCAGGTTTGGCAGGAAGCGCAAGTGCAAGAGACCCTGAGACGGGCGACCCAGAGATGGTGGAGACTGCTCATCGGGAGATGGTGACCGCACCACTCCCTCCCCCGGAGGAGGGCCGGGTGGAGAATCTTTTGTCTCGTTTTATTTTTTTTCGCCAGTGGTACCCAAAACTTCAGTAAAAGAGCAGTTTCCTCAGTCTCTGGGTCTCAAGAGTAGGAGAGTGGTGAACCGTGCATTGCGGGATCACTTCCCTCTTCCTCTCTCACCAGCAGGCAGCAGTGGGTTACCCAAGAGCACCCCCCCCTGCCCATTCGTGGAACCAGGTAAGGGCTGTTGCACTCGAGTCCCCACTTCATGGCGTCACACGTCGGGCTGTCACAGGCTTCAAGCCAGGCTCCTGCATTTTCTTCCCTCGCGAGGAGGAATCAGGTGAGTGTCACACTTCACACCCAGACCCCGCCCCTTGCCGTCACAGGCCAGGCCGTCATAGGCCCCGGGCCGGGTCCCTGTGTTCCACCATGCTGCCCCACCGCGGGTATGTCGGTGGCCCCATTGGTTCCGCTGGCACGGCCTCTCGGAGCCTGGCTAGCGCTCCCCAGTCCGTCCTGGTGGCTTCTGCGGACCATCAGACTCGGCTACGCTATTCATTTCGCCTGGCGTCCCCCCAAGTTCAGGGGCATCCGGTTCACTTCAGTCAAGGCTGTTGATGCCCCTGTCTTGCGTGCGGAGATAGAGCCGGTCCCTCCAGCCGATATGAGGTCAGTGTTTTACAGCCCTTACTTCATTGTACCCAAGAAAAGCGGTGGGTTACAACCAATCTTGGATTTGCGAGTTTTGAACCGTGTGCTTCACAAGCTGCCGTTCAAGATGTTGACGAAGAAACGCATTTTTGGGTGCGTCTGTCCCCAAGATTGGTTTGCAGCGATCGACCTGAAGGACTCATACTTTCATGTCTCGATCCTTCCACGGCACAGGCTTTTCCTGCGGTTCGCGTTCGAGGGTTGGGCGTATCAGGTCCTGTCCTTCAGGCTGTCCCTATCGCTTCGCGTCTTCACAAAAGTTGCGGAGGCAGCCCTTGTTCCCTTGAGAGAACGGGGTGTGCGCATCCTCAACTATCTCAACGACTGGCTCATACTCGCACAGTCTCGCGAGCAGTTGTGCGCACACAGGGACCTGGTGATCAGGCACCTCAGCCAGTTGGGTCTTCGGGTCAACTGGGAAAAGAGCAAACTCATGCCAACACAGAGGATCTCTTTTCTCGGCATGGAGTTGGACTCGGTCAACCAGACAGCACGCCTCACCGAGGAACGTGCTCAGTCGGTGCTGAACTGCCTCAAGACTTTATCAGGCAGGACAGTGGTCCCACTGAAACTCTTTCAGAGGCTCCTGGGGCATATGGCTGCAGCTGCAGAAATAGTTCCGCTCGGTCTGCTCCATGAGAGACCGCTTCAGCACTGGCTCCATGGCTGAGTCCCGAGGTGGGTGTGGCGACACGGTACTCACCGGGTTCAGATTACATCGGCCTGCCGCAAAACCTTCAGCCGGTGGACAGATCCCTCGTTCCTTCAGGCAGGAGTGCCCCTGGAGCAGGTATTCAGGCATGCTGTGGTATTCACGGATGCCTCGGCCACCGGCTGGGGTGCCACGTACAATGGGCATGCAGTGTCAGGGGTATGGACGGGTCCCCAACTGCGTTGGCATATCAATTGCCTCGAATTGCTGGCAGTACGCCTTGCCATGAGCCGCCTCAGAGGGCGCCTTCGGGGGAGGGACGTTCTGGTCCGTACGGACAACACTGTGACCGTTGCATATATCAACCGGCAAGGCGGTGTACGCTCCCGTCGCATGTCGCAACTCGCAACTCGCCTGCCACCTCCTCCTCTGGAGTCAGAAGCATCTGAGGTCCCTTCGTGCCATCCACATCCAAGGAGTGTTCAATCAGGCAGCCGACGAGTTGTCTCAAGCAGCACTTCCAGGGGAGTTGAGACTCCATCCCCAGGCGGTTCAGCTGATTTGGAGGCGGTTCAGAGTTGCTCAGGTAGACCTGTTTGCATCTCCAGAGACCACCCACTGGCAGTGGTTCTACTCCCTAACCGAGGCAACGCTCGGCACGGATGCACTGGCACACAGCTGGCCCCAGGGCCTGCGCAAATATGCGTTTCCCCCAGTGAGCCTACTAGCACAGACACTGTGCAAGATCAGGGAGGACGAGGAGCAGGTCCTGTTAGTGGCTCCATATTGGCCCAACAGGACCTGGTTTCCAGAACTCATGCTCCTCGCGACAGCCCCTCCCTGGCCGATTCCTCTGAGGAGGGATCTGCTTTCTCAGAGATGGGGCGCCCTCTGGCACCCACGTCCGGACCTGTGGAAACTCCACGTGTGGTCCCTGGATGGGACGTGGAGGTTCTAGGTGACCTACCTCAGGAGGTAGCGCTCACTATCACTTCAGCTCGAGCACCGTCCACTAGACGGGCCTATGCTCTGAAGTGGAACCTGTTCGTCGAATGGTGTTCTTCTCACCATGAGGACCCCCGGAGATGTTCGATCAGAGCCGTGCTTTCCTTCCTGCAGCAAGGGTTGGAGCGTAGGCTGTCCCCCTCCACCCTTAAGGTTTACGTTGCTGCTATTTCCTCCCACCACGACCCTGTAGAAGGGAGGTTGTTGGGGAAGCATGATCTGGTCGTCAGGTTCCTTAGGGGGGCCAGGAAGTTAAATCCTCCTAGGCCTCCCTCCCTACCCTCTTGGGATTTGGCATTGTTGATAAGAACCCTTCAAACTGCCCACTTCGAGCCTTTGTAGTCAGTTGAGTTGAAGTTTCTTTCTATGAAAACCCTACTCCTGACTGCATTGGCCTTGATTAAGAGGGTGGGGGACCTGTAGGCATTTTCGGTCGACGAATCGTGCCTTGAGTTCGGGCCGGCTGACTCCAGTGCAACACTGAGACCCCGGCCCGGCTACGTGCCCAAGGTTCCTACCACTCCCTTCAGGGACCAGGTGGTGAACCTGCAAGCGCTGCCCCTGGAGGCGGCAGATCCAGCCCTAGCTTTGCTCTGTCCTGTACGTGCACTGCGACAGTACATGGATAGAACTCAGAGCTTTAGGACCTCAGAACAGCTCTTTGTCTGTTACGGAGGACAGCAGAAGGGGAAGGCTGTCTCCAAGCAGAGGATGGCCCACTGGATAGTGGATGCCATCACCTTGGCCTATGAAGCACAAGGTGTGCCCTGCCTGCTCAGGCTGCGTGCTCACTCCACTAGGGGTGTTGCATCATCCTGGGCGCTGGCTCGTGGTGCCTCGCTAACAGACATTTGTAGAGCTGTGGGCTGGACGATTCCTAACACGTTCGCTAGGTTCTATAGCCTACGTGTCGAACCGGCTTCCTCCTGTGTTCTCACCTCAAACGGGTAGTGGCACTGAGAGGCCCAGTTCAGAGTTGGCTTGCGGCGTCCTTAACGCCTAATTCTCCAGAGAGTTCCTTAACCAGGCAAACCCTGTCGAGTCCTCCAGCACTCCAGCGGCCGGATGTGGCAGAGTGTCCAGTGCCAGGCCTTCAGCCAATGAATTCCTGAAATCTGGTGTGAGGCTAGTTCCCATATGAGTGACCCTGTTGGGTTCCCATATGTGTATTTCCACGGTGCAGCTACTAGAGCCGTGCTTCCCCTGGCAGACCGCGTTCTGCCGTCTCTAAATGATGCAGCCTGAGCCATCTCAGAGACTTCCATGTGCGATAGGGCCCTACAGGGTTACTTCACATGAATAAATGTCACTTAACCCCCTCTGGGAGGAGGTGACTCTGCAGTGTGCCTCTTCAAAATGGAAGGGCACGCTTTCCCAGTGTTATCCAAGTCCCACTGTTGGGTTGCTTGAGGAACAGCAGTAGTCGACCTTCTCTGTGTAGAGAGTCCTATCATCTGCCTTATAGGAGGGACCTGGAGGCCTACACAGGGCACTGGAGGGGGCAGCTCCTGTGGCGCTTTGGTAGGGATCCCATTCGTCGGTCACCAACTTGACTCGTAGTGACCGACTGAAGGGGAACGTCTCAGTTACGTATGTAACCATCGTTCCCTGAAGGAGGGAACGGAGACGTCCCGTTGCCACAGTTACTGTACCAAAGCTGAGCTGCCGGGTCACCGGATCGGCTCCTCAGCAAAAACATGAATTATTGCAGTGGACCTGCTGCCTCTTATTCCCGCGCTGTGGGGTGTGGCAGCCAGATGCAAAATACTGCATGCCAATGTCCATTGGATTGTTTAGTTACACTCGAAGGGGATTGGTCTCTCTTGCGAGATCCCATTCGTCGGGCACCGACGTGACGTCTCCATTCCATCCTTCAGGGAACGAGGGTTACATACGTAACCGAGACGTTTTTAAAGGATTAGCTCACTTCTAGAATAAAAATTTCCTGATAATTTACTCACCCTATGTCATTCAAGATGTTCATGTCTTTCTTTCTTCAGTTGAAAAGACTCCATATAGGTGACTTCAATGGGGATCAACGGGTTGAAGGTCCAAATTGTATATTCAGTGCAGCTTCAAAGGGCTCTACACAATCCCAGCCAAGAAGGGTCTTATCTAGCTAAATGATCTGCCATTTTCTTAAAAAAATTAAAATTTATATACTTTTTAACCACAAATGCTAGTCTTGCATTAGCTCTACGATGTGCATGTGTCTTCACGCATTACGTAATCATGTTGGAAAGGTCACGCACGGTTAGTTCTTCGTCTGTGTACTTCGGTTCAAAAAAGGTAGGGTTGGTCGAAAAACTCAATTTCTCCTTCAACTTCAAAATCTTCCGCCATCATTGTTTTACCTTTTTTTGTAAAAGGGTGTTTGACTTTCTTTGCATGTTCGCTTTGTAAACACTGGGTCGGTAATTCCATCTATGTCGCACATGACCTTTCCAAAGTGACTACTGTACGTAATGCATGAGGTCGAGCTAGTGCAAGACAAGCATTTGTGGTTAAAACGTATAGAAATGTTTTTGTTTTGTTTTTTTTAAAATGGCCGATTGTTTTACAAGATAAGACCATTATTCCTCGGCTGGGATCATGTAGAGCCCTTTGATACTGCATTGAAACTGCATTTTGGACCTTCAACCCACTGGCCACCACTGAAGTCCACTATGTGGAGAAAAATCCTTGAATGTTTTCCTCAAAAACCTTAATTTCTATTTACTGAAGAATGAAAGACATGAACATCTTGTATGACAAGGGGGTGAGTAAATTCTCAGGAATTTTTTATTCTGGCAGTGAACTAATCCTTTAAAAGAACCATTATTTTCTTTGTGTGAAGAACATTTTAATCATCTAAAGAACCTTTTTTCCACTATAAAGAGCTTTTTGAATGGAAAGATTCCATGGATGTTAAAGGTTCTTTATGGAACCATCGATGCCAAAAACGAACCTTTATTTTTAAGAGTGTAGGATATTCAAAGAGAAATGTAAGACAGGATTTGACATATGAATGTGCGAATAGGTTTAGAAGGATTAGAAAACACTTCTATATTTCTAAAAAACCAACATCTCAAAATATTTGACATGTTATGGGCCTTAAGAGCAGCTGTAAGTGGCTTGTCACCAGCAGGCAAAAAGAAAAACAAAAACATCTGTGGCATTTTGCTAGTAACAAGCAAAGGCAGTCTGAAAAGTGCTGTCCACTACTGTCACCTCAAGACTCCTCTCTGAGGCTATAGACAAAAGCATCTTCTAGGAAATTGTGTTTACGCAGCGTCCTTAAAGACGGAGCACCATTAACAACATGAACTCGGAGACGATGTCTGGCTTTTAAACTCTCATTCTGTCATTCTCTGTCATGAAGAATTTCAAATGGCATTTTTTTTCCTGTACATGAATATTATAATTTTAGCATTAGCAATCAATTGTTTTTTCTTTCAAATCCTCAAAAGGAATTCTGTATATAAAATATTCTATTATATATTACTCATTTAGATACACTATCATTCAAAGGTTTGGGGTCTGTATTATATATACATAAAATAATAATAATACTTTAATTCTTAATTAAACTAAATGAAAAAAAACTTTAATGCAATTAAATTGATCAAAAGTGACAGTAAAGGCTTTTACATAATTCCAAAAATGTTCTATTTCAAATAAATGCTGTTCTTTTGAATTTCATGTTCATTAAAGAATCCTAAAACAGTAATAAAAATATTACAAAAATATAAAAACTATATAAAAAATATTATTAAATTAATTATATTTATTTATAAACAAATTATATATAATTATATTAATAAATAATACAATTATATCTATAAATAAATTATATATTTTTAAATTATATATTATAAAAAAAGTAAACTATCCAAAAATATATGAAAATATTAAGCAGCACAACTGTTTTCAACATTGATAATAATCAGAAATGTTAGATTAATCAAAAATATTAGAATGATTTCTGAAAGATCATGTGACACTGAAGACGAGTAAATACAGCTTTGCATCACAGGAATAAATAACATTTTAAAATATATTACAACAGAAAACAGTTATTTTAAATTGTAATGATATTTCACACTATTACTGTTATTACTGTATTTTTAGATAAAATAAATGCAGCCTTGGTGAGCAGAAGAGACTTCTTTCAAAAACATTAAATCTTACCGACCCCAAGCTTTTGAATGGTAGTATATCTATATCTATATATATATATATATTTATATATGTGTGTGTGTGTGTGTGTGTATATATATATATATATATATATATATATATATATATATATATGTATATGTGTGTGTGTGTATATATATATATATATATATATATATATATATATATATATATATATATATATATAGGTGCAACTCAATAAATTAGAATGTCATGGAAAAGTTCATTTATTTCAGTAATTCAACTCAAATTGTGAAACTCGTGTATTAAATAAATTCAATGCACACAGACTGAAGTACTTTAAGTCTTTGGTTCTTTTAATTGTGATGATTTTAGCTCACATTTAACAAAAACCCACCAATCTCAACAAATTAGAATATGGTGACATGCCAATCAGCTAATCAACTCAAAACACCTGCAAAGGTTTCCTGAGCCTTCAAAATGGCAAATTGGTTCACTAGGCTGCACAATCATGAGGAAGACTGCTGATCTGACAGTTGTCCAGAAGACAATCATGACACCCTTCACAAGGAGGGTAAGCCACAAACATTCATTGCCAAAGAAGCTGGCTGTTCACAGAGTGCTGTATCCAAGCATGTTAACAGAAAGTTGAGTGGAAGGAAAAAGTGTGGAAGAAAAAGATGCACAACCAACCGAGAGAACCGCAGCCTTATGAGGATTGTCAAGCAAAATTGATTCAAGAATTTGGGTGAACTTCACAAGGAATGGACTGAGGCTGGGGTCAAGGCATCAAGAGCCACCACACACAGACGTGTCAAGGAATTTGGCTACAGTTGTCGTATTCCTCTTGTTAAGCCACTCCTGAACCACAGACAACGTCAGAGGCGTCTTACCTGGGCTAAGGAGAAGAACTGGACTGTTGCCCAGTGGTCCAAAGTCCTCTTTTCAGATGAGAGCAAGTATTTCATTTGGAAACCAAGGTCCTAGAGTCTGGAAGAAGGGTGGAGAAGCTCATAGCCCAAGTTGCTTGAAGTTCAGTTAAGTTTCCACAGTCTGTGATGATTTGGGGTGCAATGTCATCTGCGGGTGTTGGTCCATTGTGTTTTTTGAAAACCAAAGTCACTGCACCCGTTTACCAAGAAATTTTGGAGCACTTCATGCTTCCTTCTGCTGACCAGCTTTTTAAAGATACTGATTTCATTTTCCAAGCGGATTTGGCACCTGCCCACACTGCCAAAAGCACCAAAAGTTGGTTAAATGACCATGGTGTTGGTGTGCTTGACTGGCCAGCAAACTCACCAGACCTGAACCCCATAGAGAATCTATGGGGTATTGTCAAGAGGAAAATGAGGAACAAGAGACCAAAAAAATTCAGATGAGCTGAAGGCCACTGTCAAAGAAACCTGGGCTTCCATACCACCTCAGCAGTGCCACAAACTGATCACCTCCATGCCACGCCGAATTGAGGCAGTAATTAAAGCAAAAGGAGCCCCTACCAAGTATTGAGTACATATACAGTAAATGAACATACTTTCCAGAAGGCCAACAATTCACTAAAAATGTTTTTTTTTTTATTGGTCTTATGAAGTATTCTAATTTGTTGAGATAGTGAATTGGTGGGTTTTTGTTAAATGTGAGTCAAAATCATCACAATTAAAAGAACCAAAGACTTAAACTACTTCAGTCTGCGTGCACTGAATTTATTTAATACACAAGTTTCACAATTTGAGTTGAATTACTGAAATGAACTTTTTCACGACATTCTAATTTATTGAGATGCACCTGTATATATATATATATATATATATATATATATATATATATATAATATTTTAAATTTTTTAGCATTTTAAAATGATTACGGACCACAAATATAAAACTTATAATTAAAACAGATTTTAGAAACATCCCTCCATCCTCACAGTTGACATGTTTCACAGTTATTTGACATGCATCTTGTCCAGTCAGGAGTGAGTGTCATTTCCTCAGTTAGTCGTCTCAGTGCACCTGCTGACCCCTCACTGACTGCAGCGCCACCTGCCACCGGGACACGTGTGAAACGGAGCATCAGAGGGCGTCTGGGCCAAACCTACTCTGCTAATAGGGTGCTGTACTGATCTTTGAGACCACCATGCTCTGCTTCCCACACCAAATTAAACAGCCACACATATGCTACACAGAGAGATGCTGTGTGCTGTGCAGAATTACTTCAAATACTGCAGCATATAGTATGTGCACTGTGCACAGTAAGCATTGCATTCCTGCATTTAACAATTCATATACTATATATAATATAATAAATACAATTATTTTAATAATGTTAATAATAAATAATAAAATAAACAAAAATAAATACGTTTTAATTAGTTAAGTTAAATTATTTTAATTAAGTTTTATTAGATGATTCTTAATTAAGTTTTATTAGATGATTCTAAAAATAAATTTGCATGACAAAAGTAGCATGTTACTGTGTAAAATATTTATTACGTAATACTGTTTTATTTATTATTTATTTGTATGTAAGTCACACAGATTGTATTCAGTACGCTAGTATTCGATTCCAAATCCAGATAGAGAATGTAAACAGAGGGAGTAAGGAGGCATGAGACGCACCTGGTTTCCTTGGACACGTCACCCGCATTCTCTGTGTGTGCAGGTTGATGGGAATGAACTCCAGATATTTCTGGCCTTTGCTGCTGCTGGGCTTGAACGACAGGCCTGGGAAAGATTACCAAAAGCCAAGCGTTTATATATAATCTGCTTTAGCCCTCGTTCAAGAACAAAACAAACACACAAACAGACAGAAGAGCGCAAACAAACAGCGGGGGCTCTGCCATCTGCTTCTATTGAATTACAGCCTCATGCAAATATAGCCCTTTACTATTATTCTTACTCGTATGTGTTGGCCGTGGCTCGTTTGAATGCATTCGACTACAAAGCCACGACTCGATCAAATGAATACAACATTGGTCTGATTAAATTAATAAAAAGAAGGCAATTAAGCATGAATTGAAGGCGAGAGCCAAAACAAAGAGCCTGCATGCAAGGCCTTTCATTTAAACGTGTGAAGGTAATGTATTTCATACAGGACTAATAAAGGATAAAAGAAATCGTGGATGACCTCGAGTGACTGGAGCTGTAGTAATGACCGCTCAGGGCCGCAATCTGATTACAAATATTGCTCTCCCAAATACCAACTCATTTATTCTTAAATCCACTAAGCACAGGGTTTTGCTCAAATTAAGTACCACCTGCTTCCTACAAAAACAACCCAATTAAAATCTTCAGAAACGGATACTGTAAGCCCCTATGGTGAAGCAAATATCGCCCAGCAACACACGGCGGGCTTTTGATCACTTCAGTCTAATATATGCAAATATAACCAACAAAGACTCTTTGAAACATTATCAGCGCTCTTAAGAACTTCCAAAACCAACTAATTATCTGACCAGTTGTGTTGTGAGCAGACAAAGAAATTATAGAAAAAAGTTAATGATAAATAAATAAATAAATAAATAAATGATACGCTAAATAACATTGGGTTTGTAAAATAAAAAGAAAGCTACAAAAATAAATATTATATTTTACACTTTTTTATAATGATAATTAAGCATAATTCCCCTCAAAATTCATATTATTCTATTATTATTCTCAATGGTCATTGTCAGGCACTAACAATAAATAAATAAAGTAAAACTTTATATTATTATATTATTATCCTCAATGGTCATTCTCAGTCACTAACAATAAATAAATAAATAAATAACTAAATAAATAAGTTAAACTTTATATTATTATATTATTATTTTCAATGGCCATCCTCTGTCACCAACAATAAATAAATAAATAAATAAATAAAAGTAAAACTTTATATTATAATATTATTCTCAATGGCCATTCTCAGTTACTAACAATAAATAAATAATTAAATAAATAAATAAAGTAAAACTTTATATTATTATTTTACATGCATTTTTTTAAAAAAATGTAAACAATAAACAATTCTTAAACAAAAACAAACAAACAAATATCATTTGGGGGGGGAACTGAAAAAGAAAATAATGCCACTAATGCAAAAATTCATTCCTAATAAGCTTCATTTGATAAAAGGTTTTGTTATCATTTGATCCAAAACATAATCAAGTATATTTCACGCCCAAAATTCATATTATTATTTTCAATGGTGATTTGCCTTACTAAAATATAGTATTTTTTTCTGTATTACAAAAATACAGAAATGTTTTTAATTGAAATAAGTATTACAAATACTACTGTATAAACACTTTACAAATTAATAAACAAACAAACAAAAAGTAAATGAATGAATGAATGAATAGGTGGTCTTAAAATAGGCTTCATTCAATAGGTTTCCATTGCATGATATAAGATTTTTTTTTATTTATTTTTATTTATTGATTTTTTTTTATTTTTTTTTTCATGAAATATGACAAGGAATCCACTGGTATAGTGTGTGAGCACTTCAACGAATAACAACACATTCTCAATCGACACCAAAAGCACAAATGGACTCTTTTGAGGAAGTGAAGTGCTGTGATAATTACAGCTGATCAGACTCAAAGGCTCTGTGCTTTAAACACATGTGAACATCACATCAATGAAAGGTTGTACAGCCGTACCAAAGCCCACCGAACATCACAATGCTTACACAGCTCAATATCACTCAAATATAGATCAGACCTGCCAATGCCTCCACAAAACGCCCTTTTATTTACAACCAAACATACTGAGGAAGGGGAAAGTGAAGAAATAAAGAGCAGCATCCACACTGAAACATGACCTTTGCCCAAACATTTTATCATTGCTGTATGTTTGACCCTTGTTAAGCTGAAAATGTACATGCTGAAACATTTAACAAGGCATAAATTCACTACACCTCCACAGCAGCATGATGGGTGGGTAGAAACCACACTCACGGGCAATGAAAAACATACTGTATGAACACGAATTAGAGTGCTTTATATAGTTAAATTTGGAGTAAGTTTTAATAAAAGTTTAATGCAATCACTCTAATTAGGATCGAGATAAACATAAAATAAAATAAATAAAATAAAATAAAACAATTATTTGACATCTATCTCAAAAATCAGGAATTGAATAACAGTGTTTTATATTATTTTATTTAGTGTAAATTTAATCTTTAATGCAATCACCTTAATTAAAATTTGGATAAGTACTGCTCTGATTCCTAAAAAAAAAAAAAATAAATAAAAATAAAGATAAAATAAAATAAAATAAAATTTGACAGGTATATATTTTTTAAAAGATGCTACAATTTAAAATGTCAGAAATATGGCAGGCTGTGGAAGTAAAATACATTGCAAACTGTGTTTTATGTTGTACATTTGTACAGAAAAAACAAACAAACAAACAAAAAAAACATTATGAACCGAATTTGAGTGTTTTGTGTAGTTTTATTTTGTGTACATTTTAATAACTGTTTACTGCAGTCACCCTAATTAGGACCTGGGTAAGTACTGCTCTGATTCTTAAAAATAAAAATAAATAAAATGAATAAAATAAAATAAAGTGACAGGCTTATTTTTTAAAAATATATTACAATTTTAAATATGAGAAGTCAGAAATGTGAACGTAAAATACATTGCAAACTGTGTTTTGTGTTGATTTCAACTACTTTAAATTAACAGTAGTTTGTAGCCTGGAAAACCACTGTTTCAAAGCAACCCACCTCATGTAAAACAAAACAACTTTTATTAGGCCACTCATAAGTCTGGAGTAATAATCTCGTGTGTGCATCATTTAAAACCCATTTCTCAAAGGCACTGCTCATTTTCTGTGTAAAACTTTCTAACATGGACAGAATGACTGAGCGCTATGATCTCTAAGCGTCACTGTGCTGAGCACTTGCGGACAGTTCGGTGTTGTTTTGCACGAGCGCCTGTGAGGCAGCGCTGTCAGTCAGACAGATGTGCTCTCTCCTGGGACACGGGCTAATGGAGGCGGGCCAGCCAGGCGTGGCGGAGGAATTAGCCCCATCACACACACCATCTGCCCACGCAGGTGCTGCCCAGGGAAGCCCCAGCAACACTGACCAGCCGTCCACTTGTTTCTGAAGTGACTAAAGCCTTATTCTATACATCACAGTAACAATATAACACACTATAGTTCTTTCTGTTGGATGTTCAACCCAAAAACAATTTGTTTTTTGAGTGCATGTGATAATGCCTGTTTATGAATAATCAACACACCCTCATGCAGTTCATAACTATTACATGTTCAGGCGAGTTGGTGGCTAATTTGTATGTTTGTACGTTTTCACACGATTAGGTTTAGGGTTGGACCTTCATGCATACGTTTTTTCTAAAAAATCACGTTTACATATGATTCACATTGTATGAATTCACTTGAAATTGACATTTTGTAAAATGGCTTTTTTTTTTTTTTTTTTTTTTTTGAGATTGAGTTAAAATCTAGTTAGTGAAATACTTTACAAAATAAAAGATACTTCATTTTATTTGATTATTTTCTCATTGTTTTTGGAACCTGAGGAATGCAAACCAGAAGATAATATTCATACCAACTTAATGACAAATTTCATATTATATAATAATTAAAACTAAATGGATCTGACTTTTAATTCCGATCGGATAAGCTACATTAAGAGTTGAAAAAGTTTAAACTGTGTCCAATTTTTCCAAATTCCAAGCAAAATATGGAAATCATCCTGTGGTGTGACATCCTCATCATGCACTATAAATGATGAAATACAGAATCATATCAACATAAACAATGTGAACAGAAGTAATATTTTAAAATACTAACTATTTATCTAACTGGGGTATCTTCATAAATATAAATAATTGTAAATTGTCAAAACTAACAAATCATGAATTTTCATATTACCACAAAAATGTCTTTTCTTTTGTCACTAATCATAAAATCCTTCTTCAAATCTTGCAGGGATGCAGTATTTTAACTGAGTTGGCAGAAAGTGTAATATTTATGATACAGTAGCCAAAATAACAAATTGGACACTTTGCTATCCCATAATGCCATGGAATCAAATTCAAAACGATGAATAAAAATAAGATGATAAATAAAAAATGCCATAAAAGTACAATATGAATTGTTCTTTGTGGTTTAATTGCACAAATTAATAAAGTTATATGTTCAAATTGTGTCCACTTTTTTCAAATTTCAAGTAAAATATGGAAATCATCCTACAGTGTGACTGTCCTCATCATGCATTATGAACTATGAATTACAGAAACCTATCAACATGAACAATATGAAAAGAAACACTATACTGACATTATCTAATTCATCATAAATATACATAATTGTGTTTAAAATTATGTTTAAATATGTAAAAAAAGAAAAAAAAGTCTTTACTGTTGTTACCATTCCTAAAATTCATTTTGTCGCAAGTATCCATGAAAATATTACAAATTAAAAAGCAATATGTGAAATGAGTGGGTAAAATATGTAATATTTATGATGCAGTAGGTGAATAACACATTGGACACTTTGCAATCCCATAATGCCTCGTAATTAAATTCAAAATGATGAATAAATATAAAATAAGATGAATAAAAATGCCATGATGACTAAATGTACCAAGAAAGTTGTTCCCTGTGATTGAATTGCACTTAATTAATTAATTTATTTAATGTATTTATTTAACATATTTAATTAGTATTTAATAATTAAATTATTTATTTATTTATTTTTTGTCACACGTCGAAGGCAAGTTAAGATGGAGGATGTAGTTTGCATGCACTGACTTTAAGTACAATAAAACAGAGGAATTAAGACAGTGGTTGTCAAGCTTATAAGCAGTACGAGTTTTACCTTTCACTAATTAAACGTTATATAACTCTGCTCTATTATTTAACTATTTCCATGTTAATTTATTCAGTACAACACCTCCGCATAATAAAAATAGCATTAATAAACATAATAAGTAAACGCTTTATTGATTTGTGTGGATGCAGCATATGGGAGTCTGCTGAATAACAGCTGAATACTTAGAAATATCCTGCAGTATGAGACTACAAACCTTCAAAATATTCTGTCACACTGCATTCAATGTGATCACGTCTCCAGTCAGAGATGAGTGTACTTGAGCAGGAGCATCAGGCACGTTTCCTGGCTTCCATTAATCGCCCTTCTCAGAAACACAGAGTAAAAAACTCCCAGCCCCACCATAGAGGCTAGAAAGCACAACCGCCATGACGATACGCACTAAATGCATAGCTAGCTATTGGCACAGAAGCCTATGACTGATTCAGCTTCGCTGTAGGTCTCTTGTGCCAAGCGTTTTCAGGGTTTTCCTCCAGTCCAACAGGCACCAGAGTCCCAGGGCAACAGCAGCAGGAGTAGGTTGTGGTGTCTGCGGCCTGCAGGCTCACACAGCGCAGACTGTCTGTGATTTTGCAGCAGTTCTGGGGAACAAATCAGTGTCTGAGGCTTAATAAACTGTTTTTATGTTTACGAGAGGCAGCTAAAGGCAACAAAGAACAAACAGAGCTGCTAAAAATGTCATTTCTGTGAATTTTCTCACCCTGATGTTGTTATAAAACACTTCTGAGTTACTTTTTGCCATGGCACAAAAAAGGAGATGTTTAGCAGAATGTCCAAACTGCTCTTTTTCCAAAAACAAAAGGATATGGTGTACAGGTGCAGTCGAAAATACCATAAAAGTATTAAAGTAATCCATGTGACTCTGCACAATGTCTTCTGAAGTCACAAGACAGCTTTGCATTTCGCATTAGCATCCTTTAGCATTTATAACGTCAAACCTACTATATACAGGATTTTTAAATTTAAACACAAAAATGAATACAATCAAGGCTTTGATTAGAAAGATTATCACAAAGCTGTTATATGACTTAAGAAGCGTTGGTTGAAGTACTGTTCAAAGGTTTGAGTTCGGTAAGATTTTTTAAAAATATTTTTGAAAGAAGTCTCTTCTGCTCACCAAGGATGCATTTATTTGATCTAAAATACAGTAAAAACAGGACTATTGTGAAATATTATAACAATTTAAAATAAACACCTTCTATTTGAATATATAGTCAAATGTAATTTATTCCTGTGTTTAAAGTTGAATTTTCAGCACCATTACACCAGTCTTCAGTGTCACATGATCCTTCAGAAATCATTCTAATATGCTGATTTGATGCTCAAGACACATTTCTGATTATATCAATGTTGAAAACAGTTGTGCTGCTTCATATTTTTGTCGAAACGATACATTTAATTCAGGATTCTCTAATGAATATACAGTATATAAAAAAAAAAACCTTTTTAAAATTTTTTTTTTTTTAAGAAAAATCTTTTGTAACATCATAAATGTCTAGTGTCAATTTAATGCATCCTTCCTGAAGAGGGAAAAAAAAAAAAACTTTTGAAAAACCTTTAAACAGCATATATACAATTTCATATGATATTTTATGGTGGTTTTATGTTTTGTTTTGTTTTTTATGAGCTTGATAGATGAACCAGTTCACTATGAAGTGCTACTATATAAAAAAAAAACAAGTATTTAAAAATTCAAAAATGTCTTTTTGCGATCAATAGAAAAAAGAAACAAAACGAAAGGAAACAAAACAAAACAAAACAAAAAATGTACATTTGCAGTAACAGGAGGGCGAGTAAATGCTGAAGAAAAGAAAACTCATTTAAAGAAAAGTCCAGGAAGCTTCCTCACTTATTTTAATTACCATCAACTTATTCGGTGACTCAGTAGAGTCTTTGCTTGGATTTGTCTTACTTTGCTCTCTGCGACGGGGCGGGTGAGAATGTGGGTTTCTCCACCCTGAGCCGCACAATCCCGCTGGAGGACTGACAAACAACAGGATTAGCTCCCAGTGCCTCTAATTCCACCGGCTGCAAACAATGCTAACACAAAATGATTAATTCATTAGTTAACACACTCTGAAGTACCCCGAGTCAGCCTTGTCTAATTAAAAATGAATTAAACTAAAGGAAAAAAAACACCACAGAGCTTGTTTTTTCTTTTAGACCAGAGCCAAATGATTGCAATACCTGCCCTGAGGTGAGGAGGAGAACGGACCTGCCCTTTTGAGAAACGCCGGCTGAAACCAAACACTCTCTCCAGCCACAAGTTGCCAACCTTGTGATAACATTAGATATCAATAATTAATACTCTGCAGTAGCACTGCAGTGAGTGGATTATGACAACATCCCAGAGGACAGGAGAACATACACAGACACGACGGGCAGAATGCGTCCAGCAATCGGCTAGTCCATTAATACTGTCGACTAGTTTTTCTATCATATTTTACAGGTTTCGTTTTTTAAACTTTAATATTTTAGCTGCAGTGCTTTAAAGGAAGATGAATTAGGGGATGCAGAGATCTTAGCATGATAACTGTACTGTCAGCATGGTAAAACACTCTCTAAATGCTGTAAAACTCAAAGTGAGGTTTTGTGACTTTTAGACCATGTGTATTTGAGATTATTCATATGCTAGTGTACACAGATATATGGATTTACAGCAAAATTTTAAATCAAGGAAAAGAAATTAACAGTATTAATGACTCAACCTGCACCAAACAGATTTTTGTCCAATCAAATGCTCTCAAGAATGCCGCCTGCAGCTGATTAGTGTGTAGCAAATCATGGTTCATGGCTGTGACGTAGGCTAACTAAACGCTAAAAAGAGACCAGAAGAGACCAAGTGACACAACATCCCACCTAAACCTGTTTTAGAGGAAATAAGTCCTCCTAGTGATTTCATGGGGAGTTAGCATTAGCTACTAAAGCTATCAAAACATGCTTTTGCAACAAATTCTGTGCCTTCAACAATTTTCAAGACAGATCAACTGCTGTGAAAGTTCTGGCTATTATGCAGAATCTAATAGTGCATCAAAGTCATGTTGGAAAGATCGTATTTTTGAGTTGAATGCCACCACAATGTTGTAATTATGAATAATGAACTTGGTATTTTCTTTAAGCCCTGAGTTTCAAAGTTGGTAGAGGGTCAAAAAACATGGTAGATGCAACATGCAGCATCTGTATTGATGGATTTGAGAAATTAATGATTTATTTTTCATTTACGATAAAAAGATCAATAGCATGTACAAAGTACAACAGTACTGTACAATTATGATAGGATATAAAGCAATTCAATATACAGCATCTTCATAAATTCAATACAAATGTAATAGTGAAGACACATTAGATGCATTTACTGTTTGGCAAATTGTCACCGACAAAATCCTGTCATTTCAATCCGAATCCACGCAATAGAAAATTTTGCTCAAGAATGAAAGGATCCTCACACAGTTTTGCAACATGTTTAAGTTGGTCACATGGATTCGCCACATTGACTAACAGAAAGCTGCTTGCTTTGCTGTGTTTTCTGTATGAGCAGTAATTTCTAAATTGCTACACTACTGACAAAAAGACAATGGACCTTTTTACCCACAAAATTTTGCTAATATAACAGCACCTTAAGACAAAAACAAACCTGACGCACATTATTTATCAGTTTGTAGAAATAGAATTCAAAATGTTGTATTTCTTGTAAAAATGTTACATCTTGCTCCAATGAAAGTGACTTGAACACTTAAAATGCGTTAAAATGATGCACTGAGTAAAAAAAAAATTCCAACCTAAAATGCAACCTAAAAAATAATCATTAAAGAATGTTGTGTATTAGTATTAGTTCTCATTAGGTTGTCTCAAAAACTTCCCTGCAATGTTCTGTGAACGCTAGTTTATGAGTAAAAAACAAACAAACAAAGTTTTAATAGCAGTACAGAGCTATTTAGGAGAATCAGTTTACAAATAATTAACTTATTTCAATCTGCATGATATGCTGGGATAGAAACAAATTTAACATTGGTAAAACAAAAATTACACACTTCTCTTGTTAAATAACAGAACTCCTGAACTGAAAACTTGTTTTACGTTGGATCTCGTTTTAAGTTGTTTTTCTGAACAAGTAGTCAGATTACAAAAAACCAAAAATACACAGTCCCTGGTATCAAGGGAAAAAGGGAAGATGGGAGCGGCTGAGAGGGAGCAGGGCGTCTGCTACACGGCAAACAAGATTAGAGTCCGATGTAGCAGCTGGCCACTCATGGGCTGTCGAGAGGCAGAACAATCTGAGATCTCGCCGTCTCCTTCAGGGAGGGACACGTCAACGCCGCTCAGCTGGCAAAACACAAGCCTGCACAATTCCATCTCTGAATATAAGCCTCGGTAATGGGTCGATCGATCAGGCAGATCAGTTTTTTCGGCCCGTCACGGCTGATTAGAAGGGCAAGATCATCAATGACTATTTTTGCTTGGTGTGAGGCGTGACACGGCTGACAAATACTGGCATTCTGTGCTGCGTTTTATTTTTCCTCCAACAATATGGATCATGCTAGAGCCGGGGCGAGATGATGGCATATACCGCATGACAGTAGCAATGTGTCAACTGGTAGAGACATATAACGCTTACATGGCCATCGCTATTGCAAAATGCACTGCGGCAATGTCTTATTTGTCATTTTGGCTTATGTGCTTCTGAACGGCAGCATGAAATCAGACTCTTTTATCCATTTTTCAGTCGATTCAAATTTAGTTGGCTGCATTGCTCCTGCACACATAAATCAGGCAACACTACTACAGTATGTCTTATTATTGAAAGCGACAAATATGTGTTTACTGTAAACAAGCTTTATACAGGCTAATGCAATAGAAGGCAGCTTTAAAAGCGAACGCTCTCTGTCTGCTTGTTCCTCTACAACGAGTTTAACGTCGCATTGAATGTGACAGCTAACTGTGAGCTACGTATGAAAATTTGATGAATTAAGAAATTCTGCATGAATGCGGCTGGACACACACACACACACACACACACACAAAACAAACAAACAAACAAACAAACAAAAAAAAAAAATGCTTTTACAACCCGCACTGCTGATCAATTGTATGTTGCATGCAAATTGCAGAAACTGTTTGCACTGGAAAAAATCTCATGCATGTAAAATGAGAAGGGCTGCATATTATGTGTACTGTATGTGTGTGTGAGAGAGATCATGCTTCATTGCATCTGAAGCCTTTACCAGTAAGCTTCTCCAGCTCTGTCAGTGTGTCCTGGTATTCTTTGATGATCTGGTCATAGCGAGAGATTACATCTTTCCGTAGGTTGTCCCAGTGTGGTGAGAGCTCTCCCAGATCTTTCAGCTCCTGTATCCTGTAGGAAACAGCATAAATCAATCATCATGTTGGCTTGGCTTATAGAATTCCCATATTAGGCTTCCGAACAGGCTAAAATTCACGTAGTCGTTCACCGAGGGGGTGAAAACTTTCATACAATAACTGCTATAGAGCATTTAAGCTGTCATATCACTAGCAAAACCTAACAACTAGCCTGCAACACACTAAATAAGCTGAACAACATGCTAGAAACATGCCAGCAACATAGTAAAACGTTAACCATATGCTAAAACATGTTAAACATGCTAACAACAAGCTAAAACATATTAGAAACACGTTAAAACGTGCAGGTAAAATGTTTAGTATGTTTAGCATGTTTTAACATCAGTCGTGCTAAAACATGCTTAAACATGTTCTACAAATGTTTGCAATGTGCTAACCCTAACCCTAATGTGATAAAACATAAGCAATGTCATGTTAAAACATACTAGGAACATGCTAACAACTTGCTAAAATATACTAGAAACGTGCAAACAACATGCAAAAACATGTTAGTATTGTTAAAACATACTACGAACATGTTAAAACAAACTAAAAAACAGGTTAACAATGTATTAAAATATGCTAGAGAAATGCTAGTAATGTGCTAAAATACTGTATGCTAAAAAAACAATTTGCCAAAATATGCTAGAAACATGCTAGCCACTATGGTAAAACATGTTAACAATGTGAGAAATATGTTAGAAACACATTAAAACATATTAGAAATATGCTAACAAAGTTAAAATATGCTAGAAACATGCTAGTGACCATGGTAAAACATGTTAGCAATGTGATAAATATGTTAGAAACACATTAAAACATACTAGAAACATGCTATCAATGTTAAAATATGGTAGAAACATGCTAGCCACATGGTGAAACATGTTAGCAATGTGATAAATATGTTAGAAACACATTAAAACATACCAGAAACATGTTAACAATGTTAAAATATGCTAGAAAAATGCTAGTAGCATGTCAACAATTTGCTAAAACATGGCAGAAGTACGCTAGCAACTTGTTCAAACATAATAGCAATGTGTTAAAACATGTTAGCAACACGGACTTTCTCTGAGTAAAACCTTCAAAATTCAAGCTTTTAAAGTTATTTTAAACTTTCAGACAAGTGTAGCTTCAAACTCAAATCATCTAGTTATTACTGTTGTTCAACATCTAAAAGTTTGAGAGCACTAGCGGATTTCTACTAAATTTTTGCTGTAATGAAAGCAGCATTGCAGTAGATTTGATCAAAACCTGATGATCATGTTCTCCAGCTTGATTTGAGATGTAGAGCATCTCGAGCTTCAGTGCAAGAACATCTGAATTACTGGCATATTTTAGGTTTTCATAAGCATTTTACACTCACTTTTTTTATTTTTTTTATTTTTTGCTTTTGTGACTTTACGACTTCTATGAAAATGTGTAAAATAAGCGCTTTGCTGCACTAACTTGTGATCTGCAGGTTCACTGCAGATCTGATATAGTTTTAACTGCTCCATCCTTCAATAACAACATATCTGCTGCCTAAAACCTGCATTACACTTAGATAGATTCATCAAACACACGTTTGTGAATGTGCCCTTCAAACTGCTCAGATCAGACTGAAACGATCAAGGATATTGTAATTGTAATATTGTAACAATATTGGATATTGTATTATAAAATAAGCTTCAACTCAACTTTAACATTTCTGACATCAAAAAGTTGCAGAAGTACAAAACGAGCCTTTTTTGCTGCCTATTTTCAATAAATGTTTATTTTTCACTGGGGAACAAGTTTTGAGTTTTAGTTCTGAATGTCATAGTATGTTTTCTTGAACCAAGAAACACTGAATTCGTCATCACATGACCCCTTTAAATCTGTATATGCAGGGATTCAAAGCCACAAAACTCCAATTTTGCTTTCATTGGGTCTTTGAAAAGGGATCAGACTATTTCTGTCCCCTGGAGCAATTCAACAGGTGAAATTCACTCATTCAGTCTCATTCAACAGCACTTACGCATAGACTTTCTCTTAATGTGTCACGCTGAGAGACTCTGTTGGCTGACTTGCTGTGTGTTGTGTCTTTATGTTGTCATGCGAGGTCTGCAGCGATTTGCTGCATAGCACTACGTTGTATTTAAATATGTTATCTCTCCACGCAGACTGACAGAGCCAAGTCTCATTAATAAAAGGCTCAGGAATCTTTAATTGTGGAGGGCATTTCCAAAGGGAACAATGATTAATTTTCATGTAAATTCAAAGTCTCTGTGATACTTTAATAATAATTTCAGAAATGTGATTAGCATCTTCAAAAGGAGCCAAAGGTGACAAGAGCTGCAGAAATGAAAGAAATGAGCGGAACAGACAGATTATTGTTTCTTGAAAGGTAAGTGTTTTTTTTTTCTTAATAATTCTCGATCTTATTCTCTACATTTTAAAGCCTAAGTATGAAGTTTACGTGGCACTAACATCACTAAACAGAAAATGATTAATGTTAATTTTTCAATACGTCAACATCTATTACAACACAATTACATTTAGTAAGATTGAAGACAAGACAATAGTTTTATTCAGGAAGGATGTATTAAATTGATCAAAACTGACAATAAAGGCATTTATAATGTTACAAATTTTTCTATTTAAATAAATGCTGTTCTTTTGAACTTCATATTCATTAAAAAATCCTGAAAAAAGTTTCACAGTTTCCACAAAAAAAAAATTAAAATTAAAATTAAGCAGCAAAACTGTTTTCAACATTGATAATAATCATAAATGTTCTATGCAGCAAATCAGCATATTAGAATGATTTCTGAAGGATCATGTGACGCTGAAGACTGGAGTAATGATGCTGAAAATTCAACTTTGCATCTCATATATAAATTTCATTTTAAAATATATACAAACAGAAAACAGTTATTTTAAATTGTAAAAATATTTCACAATTTTACTATTTTACTGTATTTTTTGAGCAAATAAATGAGGCTAGCATAAGAGACTTTTTTCTAAAAATATTTAAAAATCTCAACGACCCAAAAATTTTGAAAGATGAATTTATATTTTAATATAGTGTTAATTTAACACTTAAACCCAACCGCATCTTAACCACAAATAAAATGTACAAACATCATATCTAATCTTAATTAAATAAAGCAACAATGTGATTTAAGCATTGATTAATGGGCCAAACACAATCCACAGTGTGTATCTAATGTCTGAAATGTACATATGGGCTCATAAGGGTCCAGAAACACTGGTGAAGACTAGATTTAAGTTTATGTTTTTATCAGACATTCATTTTTATACAACACATAAGAAGATACTGTGAAGAATGTAAGTCAATGGGGTCCAAACAAGAAGACTGTATGGACACAAAGGGGAAAAAAAATCATAAAGGTCTGAAGAGACATTTTTCAATTTTCATTTTTATGTGAACTTATTTTCATGTTAAAAAACTGATGTTTGAAGTGCATGTGGACTAAGAGATGTTTTCAAAGATGAAATAAGCTTGAACAAGACAATTAGAGGAACAAACTACTGCAGGTTATTTAAAGATTTCTGCTTCAGCCACCAGTCAGTCTCTTTCAAAAGGCCTTCAGAATGATCTATTCCAGTCTTGTTCTCATTGTCAAACAGTGGTTAACTAAGGAAAACAGGTGAAAAGAAATTGTTATTACTTCATGCCAAGCCAGAGCTGTTAAAAAGCTGAGAAGATCTTGTGCCGAAGTTGTCGAGCCACTTAAAAAAGCATCATATCTACCATCTTGTTTTGTTCAAAAGCTCCAACTTGAATCGTTTTGTCACTTTATCAGAATGTGCTTTGGGTGGAGCGGCGGCGATAATAAAAAAGAGATTTGTAGAGGAAAGAACGCATGCGGAGAGGAAGCGGAAGAAACTTCTGTTTCATATTTTATTGGGGTTTGGGTGGAAGAAAGGCACAGTGATAAAGAGCAGAGCTGAAACAATAGATCTAGGAGTGCTACTGGAATTAAAAAAAAACAATAGTTTGGCAGACGAGAGATGAGAGCTGGAATTATGTGTAGATGTCGGTACAGCGGGCCGTCGAGGAAGCGGCCACTCTGAAGCCTTCATTTCATGGTGCGTTACGGCCACCATTCGCTTTAAATCACCGGAGGCTTTGTGTCTGCCGTCAATTCCAGAAATGTGACGAGAATAATAATTAACAACAGCTAAAGTACCTTCCAGTGCAGTAATACACTGATGAAGAAACTACAAAATGCACTGACCTCAAGAGTTAATCAATAAAAATACATCGGAACACACGATTTGGAGAGTTACTTGACAAATTATGTAAAAAAAAATGCCCATAATGCTCACACTTTCTGTCTAAAAACACTGCTTTCTCCTGCCAAAATCTGTGTGTACTGGTTGTCAATGTCAAAGTATGACTGTGAAAAAGAAATGAGTCTCAGTTCAGCCCTTCAGCTAATATTATCACAACAACACTGGTATATAAAGCATGGGGAATGAAAGTCATCCGCTCGCATTGGCATTCATCTCAGTGACAGCTTCTCATCCCCTCTGGACGTACGCGACCTGCACAATGCATCTTTTACATATAAAAGTCATGTGACTAATCACTGCGTAGCCGCAGGAAAATGACATCATGACAACACTGACTGGATGATGGTCTCACAGGAACACACATGATCCTCAATGGAGACGACAGCAGACAGGGGAAAAAATATGGCAATTTTATGCAAAAATAAATAAATACAATAAAATAAAAATAAATATTAAAAATAAATAAATTAATATATAAATAAGTGAATGAATAAATAAATAAATAAAGCAAAATAGCACATATTGAGCACTTGCATCATATTCTGACATATAATAAAATTAAATATTTGTTATTTTATTTCTTCAAAGACAGCAGACAGGTGTCAGGGTTCTGGACTGTCTGTGTGTGTTTTTGTTCTCCCTGTGACCCAGTTTCTCCCTCATGTTCATTGTTAATTTGATTCCAGGTGTGTCTCGTCTTCCTCCCTGATTTTCCTGTGTATTTAAGGTCTTGTCCATTCAGTTAGTGTTTGTCGGTTGTTGAACGTCTTCCCATGTGTTCCTGTCTCCTACGTGTCGGATTATATTAAAGACTCTCGTTTTGTGAATTCCTCGTTCCTCCTCGCCAAGCTAATTGTGATAGAACAACCAACCCAATACAGTTACCTCTGCGTTTACCCTCCGTTTTTGTTTCCCGTTTTCATTCAGTGTTTTAGTTTCCACAGCTAATTGTGACAGAACAACCAACCCAGTACAGTTACCTCTGCGTTTACCCTCCGTTTTTGTTTCCCGTTTTCACTCATTGTTTTAGTTTCCATTGTGTTTCCTGATGGATCCCTTCGTCCGGCCCAAATTCCTCCTCCTCCTGCTGGAGCAGGGGGATAGATCTCTCGAGGACCATACAAGACTTCCTGATGCTAGCCAACACCACCGGCTACCCGGAAGACGCGCTGTCATCCGAAGATGGTTCTCGAGAGGAATTTGCTGCCTTCGTGGAGTGGACACGAGGCACGGATCCCGTTCACCGTCTGTGCAGAGGGGGATCTCGCCAGTGCCACTCCTGACCCAGAGCCCAGCCCACCAACTCCCCACGGTGCAGAGCACCAGCCCGAGCTCACCGATAACAAAGAGCCATTTCCCGCTGCGATCGACGAGCCAGCGCCAAGCCGAGCGACTGAGCAACGGATCACCCAGGACGTTGAGCCCCACCCGTCAGACCAGGTGCGAGAGCCGGCGACAGTGCCCACCACGAGAAAGCCAGCCGTGGACGGTGTGAGCGAGGAGTGGAGCTCCGCCCACTGCACCGCAGCTGAGGGTGAGCTGATAGGACATCTGGGGCTGCTGGACTTAGAAGGGGATCTGTTGGACTGGGAAAAAGATCTGGATTTCGACGTTTCCCCTCTCCTCTCTCCTTTGTCTCTGCTGGTCCCAGCCAGCTCCACTCCTCCAGAGCGCCCTCCAGTGCCCGCTCCTTGAAAGGGCACTCCAGTGTTCGCTCTCGTTCCTGGGTTCAGCCCTGAAAGCCCGGAGGCTCACGAATGCCCGTCCTCCCACCCGCTCCTGCCTCCTCCACCGCTGTCGTCTGGCAGCCCCTCTGCTCGCCCTCAGCCCACCATCAACGCGGTGCAAGCTCCGCGGGTCTGCCATCCTCCATTGTCGCCGTTGCTGGAGTATCCCTCACCTCCGCCTACAGCCACCTCGGCCCAGACTCCGCCTCGGCCCATAGACCCAGTGGCTCCACCTCGGCTCTTTGCTCTCTCGCCTCCACCGTTACCCATCGATCCACCAGCTCCACCGGGCTCCCTCGTCCTTCCGGCTCTGCCTTGTTCGGGCGTTGTCCAGCCATCGCCTCAGGACTCCGCTCCTCCGGCTGCACCTCGCTCTGTCCCACCGGCTCCATTGGGCTCCTTCCTCCCGCCAGCTCCACCTTGGTCCTCAGCCGCTCCGGCTCCGCCGCGGATCTCCGTCTCTGCAACCAGAGCCCTCAGCTCCACCCTGGCCCCCGGATCCTCAGCATCCCCCTGGCTCTTCGGCTCTCCGTCTCTGCCTCGGGCTCCTCCACCACCTGCTCCGCTGCCGTTGGTCAGCCCCCTGGAGTCGGCAGCCATTCCTCCTCCATGGCTCCTCCCTCCGTCGGCTCCACCGTGGGTCGACATCATGGCTGTGGCCTAGGTCCAGCTGGACTCCTCCTGCTCTGGGTCCCTCCTGTCTCCTCCCTGGATCCTCCCTCCTTCATTGCCCCCCTGATTTCTGTCTGCCGGCCCCCTCCCGGGTGACCGTCCTCTTCCGGAACCACCTCCCAAGCTCCCACCCATCCCTCCCTCTGTTGTAGCTATTTTATTTCTTCAAAGACCGCAGACAGGGAAAAATAAGGCAATTTTATGCAAAAAAAATTTAAAAATAAATATATAAATGAATTAATTAATAATAAAGCAAAATAATTAAAAAAATACATTGAGGATATGCATTATATAATAAAATTAAATATTTGTTTTTTTATTTCTTCAAAGATAACACACAGGGAAAAAATAAGTCAATGCCAAGCTTTCGGACACTGGCAACACATCTATTATAATATATATTGAAAATTGCTATTTTCTGAAAGACAGCAGACATGGAAGGAATAAGTAAAATAATAAACAACAACAACAAAAATAATTCATATATATACTGGGCACTTGCATCATACATGGTAATAACATTAAATACTTGCTATTTACTTCTTTAAAAACAGCAGACTGGGGAAAATAAGCCAATGTCATGCTTTGTTTAAAAAAGAAACAAAAATAATTAATTAAATGCATAAATATCTTCAAAGATAGCAGACATGTCATGCTTTTTAATTTCATGCTTTGAAAAGTCTTACAATAAATAAATTATTAAATATCTGACACTAGCAAAACATCTATTGTAATATAATGAAATAGTGCTATTTTATTTTATTAAGATGGCAGACAGGGGAAAAAAGCTGATTTCATGCTCTGAAAAGTCTTACAATAAATAAATACATTCTGGACACTTCTATTAAATTGCATACTTAAAAAAATATTTAAATCAAATTAAAATATATTTTAATTGAATTAATTTTATACATAAATTAATATATGACACTGGCAAAACATCTATCATAATAAAATCTGCTATTTTATTTCTCAAATCCATTACTAGTTTTGAATATCTGGACTTTTTGAATGGAGAAAGATCATTGTTGCTCCTAAAATTGTTTAGTTACAATATAGTCCAGCAGAAAATTTAAAACTTGACACCTTGATTTCCAAAGGCCAACTTCTGTAGAGTCAACATGATGGCATTCAAAACCCATTTAACTTTCAATATCGGATGTAATATCAGGTTAAACAGATACTTAGTGAGGAAAACAAGCATAGTTCAGAACCTCAATATATGCATCAGGAACTAACAGGGCTGCATAAATAGAAAATAAAATAGACTAGTGATGTCAACTGACAAGGAAAGTCAGTTCACAGGTGAAGAGTTTATTTGTTTGACTATGAAGAGATTCTGAACATTTTGATGAATGATGCAAAAGAAATAAAAGCAGGAATGTGCATTACACAAGAAAATAGGTTCAAGTTTGGTGTCATGTTGACTTCTGAAGGACACATGCAGTGAATTTCTGTTGACATCAGTCCAATAAAAACGCAAATGAACATGAGAGAGAAAAACAAATGTAGACAAAAGGTCTCATTCATAACAAACAAATAATTGTTGAGGATAATGTGAGTTTCGTCGGTGCTGTGGGTGGATGAGAGTCACAACAATAACAGTGACGCTTCGCAAACACCACTAATGATAAAACATCAGCCTCACATCGCATTCGATTCCTTCGTTTTCCCAAACACGTTGAGACAAGACATCTTTTTCCTTTGAATCGTATGCAATCGTGGTTAAACCAGAGCCAACAAAAGCAGCTGAAACGGCCTTACAGGTGAACGCGGTGCCCGGGCCGATAATTAGATGTCTAGGGATAGAAATGGCTGCTTGAGTTACCTGTCTGTAGCGGGAGAGCAGGTGTTGAGGCCAAATAGCCTCGCTGAATAATGCACACATGATGATAATTGCTTAGCAGGGTCTGATCTATGGGAGCTCCAGTCTGGGAATGTGTGTCTCACCGAGTTAATGATCTCAGATTCTTCAATGGCCAAACACACACACGGCCTGGACCGGCACACAATGATTCGTTCTAGATGAAAACGTGCCTTTGCTAATACCTGTCGACTTTGGGGAAGTTGCCGCTGATAATGGTGCATGCTGAGAAGTGTTTTGCATGTACATAAAACCTGAAACTCTGGGGAAAGAGCGAGAGCTGGAAACAAAGAGCAAATTAAGCCGTGAGATTGTTTAGCTTGTTGCTCTGTGGTAAGAGAAACAAGATCACAAATGGTTTACTAAGTTTTCGTCTAGCCTTTACTGCTAGGATTGTGCAAAATCATGAATTTAAGAAAAGACTATTCAATTTACAAGTGTGATATTTGAACTGAATTGGCCTCAAAACCAACTACAATGACAGTAAGTGGAATTTATTAAATTGCAATTCAAAGAAACTCCACAGTCACAGAAGTTTTGGTAAAAAAAATAAATAAATATTGTGAGTAACTGTGCCTATTTATTCTCTGATATGCAGAATATACATATTCTGATTAGACATATTTCATTAAAATGCCAATGTTTAAAAAAATATAAAACATAACCAACATTTTTTCATTTTTTTCAACTTTTTGCCATACAGCACTATAAAATGTCCACAATTTTTCAAAAAATATCAAAATTTTACATTATATTATTAAAAAATATTAATATATAAATAATATATACTATACAATATACTTGTACAAAATATATTATATTTTGTTTCATATATTTAATAATTCTTAGAAAAACAGTAAATTAAAAATGTTTAAATTAAAATATACACATTTATATACTTACACTATTACAGAATACATTAATATACACTAATACACAACTATAAAAGGTAAATTTATAATATTTAATTTATAATAATGAAATATTTTGATGATTAATACAATAATACAATTATTAGAAAATTAGAAAATGAAAATACACACACACATTTGTGCTGATGATCATTGTGTATATTATTAAATACAATATATACTTACACAATTTTAATTTAAATAAAAATATATTAACATTATCACACATTAAATATATTAAATATATTATAAATATGATAAAATATGCATATATTTAAAACAATTATTAAATACAAAAACTGTAGATATAAATATATAAAAATATAAATACATAAAATATAAAATATCTGCTCAAATAAAATGCTCTCTTTTTTTACACTAAAAAGATAAATGTATTATTTTTTAAATTAAATATATAATATAAAATAATAATATAATACATTCCAAAATGTAGATTACTGCTACATAAAAATACAATTTTTAAAAATTGTTTAATAATACGGTATAAGGTTTATTAGTGTTGACGATCATTCTGTATATATTAAATTTAGAATTCTGCATTCTGTTTGCTAATTTTCGATCTTTAAATAGAATATAAATTTGAATTTGATGAAACATCTGAGTGCACAAGCATCAACACACTGAGCTTTGGTGTTCGTCATGTCACGTCCAACCATCAGAAACCACAAAACATCTCCTGTTGAAGCATCTGTAAACATGTCCACTTTCTTCTTCCGCAGATTTTCACTGAGCTGTGTGATCACCCCTTCATCTGACTGAAATGCATAGGAACTGAGCAGTGTGTTGTGTCGGAGTGTACTGTTGACTGCTGTGCTTTAGAAAGCTTTCCACTGAAGGTTTCCCGCGTCGCGCCCTTGTTCTCTTCCACGCGGCTCCATTCTCTTTTAACGCTCAGGTTACAACTCTCCCACAATGAGATGGAGGGAAGAGAGAATGCAAAGGTAAAATGAAAGAAAAGCAGGAGAGAAGGAGGGGTTGTTGAGTTTCCGAGAGAGAGGACAGGCACTCTCCTTTGAAGTGTTAAACATCCTTGAATAATTTAGTGCAGGCTAAGTATAGCTCTAAAACAGCCATTTCCATCTCTGAAATAAACCCTCGCTCCTGCATCTCGCTCAAACCGCCTTTTGTGTCGCATTCGTTCTTCCAAACAATTCCAGCTTCGCTCAACCTGAACTTGAACCTGTCCTCTAGGAGCGGGAATCGCCAGGGATCTTACGACTCAATGCAGTCACCATACTTCAGCCGCCATGTTGTTTGCAGTAGGACATTCGTATGATATTCACTGCAGATTTATATCACAATGAAATAGACTTTTTTGTGACTTTCATACATACAGTTTCCATTAGACCATCATCCAAATACTAGATTGGTTACATCACGACCACAAATTAAAGGAATAGTTTAAATCCTGTCATCATTTACTCTGTGATCATTTTGGGTGAACTATCTCTTTAAAAACAAATCACAAACTTCTGTCTCTGTGGAGCAGTTAAACCATCGTTACACTGCAAATGTGACATCGCACTCTTCATTGAGTCAGTGAATGTATATTGTATGAATCACAATAAAAGGAAAATTATTCTATACTAGTTCGCTTACTGATTCTCACGCAGAGCCATTGAAAAATGAGACCTGTTAATCTATCATGACAGCTCCAAAGTTTAAGGTTTGATGCTCATTTCAGATCATATAAAATCTGTTCAAATTTAATGTTAAAATTATTATTATTATTTTTTAATAAAAAGGTCAAAGTAAGATTTTTTTTCTTCCTCTGTGCTTTACAGATTCTATCCTAGACAAAACAAAAATAAAAATTTCGGCAGTGAGAGTTCAGGGTCTGTAAGATTTTTATTTATTCATTTTAGTAGAATAAAAAATAAATAAATAAATAAATAAAATAAAACTTTTATTCGGAAAATATGCATTAAATTGATCATTAAATTGATCAAAAATCACAATAAATCATATATATATAGTTACTATTTTAAATGTTTTAAAATCTATTTACCAAAGTTTACTATTTTAAAATCTATTTACCAAAGAATACTGAAAAAATGTATCATGGTTTACACAAAAATATGAAGCAGCACAACTGTTTTCAACATAGTAATTTTTCTTGAGCAACAAATCAGCATACCTGTATTAGAATGATTTCTGAAGACTAAGAAGAGTAATGATGCTGAAAATTAAGCTTTGATCAAAGGAATAAATTACATTTTACAAATTACATTCACATAGAAAACAGTTATTTTAATTTGTAATTTTTTACAATATTACGGTTTTTGAACGTATTTTTGATCAAATAAGTTGCATTTGGTGCAAATGCTAAAACTTTAAAATGCATATTAAAATGCATGAATTGGCATTTAATAGCATTATTATTAAAATACATAAATCGCAGAGTCATAGGTTTGATTGTCACTGAGCACACAAACTGATAAATGTGCATCTTGAGCACAGTATAAGATGCTTTGGTAAAAGGATCCGCCACATGAATAAAAAATAAATAAATCTAGTTTTCATTATATTGATTTCACAATTTAACAACAGAGTAACATAACACTGTATTGACCGGCATCTTTACAGTGAAGGCGGCTCTTCACACCAGATACTGCACTAAAGATCCAGAGCAGAAGTTTATACAGTAGGCACATTAACTGATATTACACCCACAGCTTATTACTGTAGGCGTAAAACTTTTTGTGCTGCTTTAACAATCTTGTCTGCTTCACTACTTCCTCCTGTCCTGTTTGCTCTGAACATCTCTTACCTGCAGGTGTCCTCCTGAATGTAGAGAGCAATGAGCTGCTTCGGGATGCTGAAGGACAGCGTACACTCCGCCATCTGTTCCCGAACCAACATCCATTTACTGTCCACCGTCTGAAACCTGTACACCTTACACACTGCGTTCTTAAACACTGATGGAGAGAGAGAGAGCGAGAGAGAGAGAGAGAGAGAGAAGAGATATTGTAAGTGATCATTTATACAAAGTATTGTGAATAACGACAGACTGTTCCTTTCACAAAGCTATTGTATTACTTCAGAAGACTTGGAAATATAGCGCATGAGTTATATGGACCATTTTATGTTTTTGTTTTGTTGTCTGACAGATGTTTATACTATATCCTAGCATTTAAAGAGTGCCTTCTACTTTCCACAACACTATTAAAACTGCTTGAAGAGCTGCTAACTAAGTCCTGTGAAGAGAGACGGAGGGAACGCGTTTCTGGATAGACGTGAATAAGAGCGCAGAACACGTTTAATGCTCTTATCAGAAGTGAGAAGTTATTTCCTCTACGGCATCAAATCTTGCATCTCGTCAATGCTTCGCTCTACAGGAGAGTCATCAGAGCAGGACCCGAGTGGAAATCTGCAGGAGCGTTTACTTTTCCTCATCACAGAGTTGCTTAAATAGTGGACGTTTCAGCATTTTTGGTCTTTGTGGTTGCAGCATGAGATTCTTATTAAATATACAGGGAAAAATCTACTGTACTGTAACTCCGTAAGAGCTTAAAAAAGAGGCTTTGAAACATAATGTGTGTATATACAATGGAGAACTCAGACTAACATAAATACAATGGCTGAAACCAGTAAGAAAAATTAAACCATCTAACATAAAATTAACTCATCATGAAAAGTAACTAGATTTAAACAAATATGTTTTGTTGCCCCTGTATGTATGTATCTTAATAACATTAAAATAACCTTTTTTTAATGACCAAAATGTAATATTTAGTGGTGACACACATTTTGCATGCAACATAAAACTGTGACACCCATTGACAGTATTTGTAGTCAAATCTAAATTTGTAGTCATATCTATCTATCTATCTATCTATCTATCTATCTATCTATGTGTGTGTATATGTGTGTGTGTGTCTGCACATATACACCGTATGCATAATTATTAGGCACATAGATATTCTGATGATATTTTTTTCCAAGCACATTTTACCAATTCCAAACCACATCGATCTTAATAACTACTATTATTTTTGTATTTAATCATGATATTGAAGTGATATATAATTGTCCATGAAGGCCGGAAGTGAAAAACTCCTTATATTCAGGTGTGCAGTATTATTAGGCATGTTTTCTTTTACTTATAAAACGAACCAAAAAAGAGGTTTAAATCAGACTGATATGTCAAAAATTATTAAATCCCCATGAAAAATATTCAAAACTAATGTGATACAGAAATTGCAAAGTTAAGACATGACCATTGGACAGCAAAATGCTCACTGGGAAAGCGGGGTCAGAAAAAAAAACAGGTGGAAAAGAAAAGACTCACGTTAACTGCAAAAGAATTAAGAATTAAGAATTTAATTATTTTTAATGATTTTTTGCTGATTTTTTTCGTTTTATTTTAAGTTTTATTCATTAATAATACTTTCCCTGATGGCATACAGTCAGAAACAGCAGGAGTTGTCTCCGTCAGCTTCTCCGATTAAGCAGAAATCCAAGTCACCGACCGCGAGCGATATGGTGGTCAAGATGGCGAACGCTGTTACACACTTTGAGGACATTCTAAGAACTGAGTTGACGGCGATGCGGAACGAGTTCGCTTCTCACATGTCAGTTGTTATGCTCTAATCAAGTCAGACATAACTGCATAAAATGTGTTTATGTTTTTTTGAATAGTGACGGGAATGGTGGGGGGTGGGTTGGTTTAATGGTAGACTCAACTGGTTTTATTTTCAAACTTGTATTTTGTCTTATTATCCAGTAATTCTGTTTGATACCTATGACTGACCTTAATATTCTGAGTTGTAATATTAATGGCCTAAATGGCCCTCACAAACGTACAGGTTTTCTGGATTTTTTTGCGAAGAAGAAAGATTGATATAGTGTTAGTTCAAGAATCCCATTTGAAAGAGGAGGGTATATGCAGGTGTAATAAGTTTTATGAAGTGGTATCTCACTCATCTTCGGATACTAAAACCAAGGATGTCCTAATATTGGTGCGGAGGACTTTAAATATTACTATTTTAGATAAAGGTTGTGATACAGTCGGTAGAATAACATATATAAAAACAATAGTTGAGAATAGGAATATTGTATTTCTTTCAGTTTATGCCGCTTGTGCTCCTGACCCTACTTTTTCTCTGTTTTGTCAACCTATTTCTTGAAATTCTCGAATTTTGAAATTGTATTGGGTGCAGATACGAATTCTGTAATGTCGCATATCCTAGACAGATCTGGACCAAAAGAATCACACTCTCAAGCTTTTTGTTCAGACAAACTTCGGCAATGTGTAACCTCATCCTCATTGGTGGATAGTTGGCATTTATTAAATCCTTCTGCTAAGTCTTTCACTTTCTTTTCTGCTACTCATAAATCTTATTCGCGAATGGACTATATTTTCATTTCTAATTCTTTATCTTCAGCTGTTCGTGATGCCGATATCTGTTCTTATCTCTGTCGGATCATGATGGAAATTTGTGCAGATTATCTTTGATCCCTCGGCCATCTCGTGCCACTAGATGGCGATTTAACCCTAAATTGTTACAGGATGAAAACTTTTGCAATCAATTCAGAAATAAATTTGCTGAGTTTATTGAAATTAACCAAGGTCCAGTGGATGATCCGCGAACACTTTGGAATGCAGTTAAAGGATTTATAAGGAATAACTCAATTTCATATGCCTCTTTCCTTCAGAAAAAGCGACACAAAAAGATAGTTGAACTGGAATTACAACTCCAGAATCTGACTAGAGATAATCAACGTTATTTCTCAGACAATACACTCAGTAAAATCATGGCGGTTAGGTCCAAACTCAATTCATTACTGAGATCCAGGGCAGAATTCCTGATTCAAAGATCCAGGCAGAATTACTATTTTCAAGGGAGTAGACCAAGCCACCTTTTAGCTCTAAGATTACGCAACAGTGAAAAATTTGCTAATATTTCAGCAGTGAAATCCCAATCTGGGCTCATTATGACAGACCCAAAAGACATTAATATCGCCTTCCACTCTTTTTACTCTAACCTTTATACTTCTTCTGCTGATGGTGACACTGACTCTTTTGCATCTTTTCTGTCCAACCTTGATTTACCTAGGCTGTCAGATTCGGATTCGGAATACCTGACTGAACCGATCACTCTTCAGGAGCTGGAGTCAGTAATCCGATCTATGGACAAGGGGAAATCCCTAGGCATAGATGGTATTCCAATCGAATTGTGTACTACTTTTTGGTCGGATTTAGGCCCCCTCATGTTAGATATGATATATTTTTCATTTCACCCATCTATTAATATAATTATTTCTCTCTTGTTAAAAAAAGTTAAAGATCCGACTTCCTGTTCTAGTTACCGGCCACTTTCTTTGATAGGGGCTGATGTTAAATTATATGCTAAAGTACTATCTCATCGTCTAGAGAAATTTATGAATAGACTAGTTCATCATGACCAAACAGGATTTATTAAATCTCGCTCAGCTTCGGATAACTTACGCAGGTTATATCATATTATTAATTCAACAAATAGTTCGTCCTCCCCTTGCGCAGTATTATCTCTAGATGCGATGAAAGCTTTCGACCAGCTACAATGGAACTATTTATGGGCGTTTCTACAGCATCTGGGTCTAGGATCGAGTTTCATAAATATGATAAAAGTTCTGTACGCCAATCCAGCAGCCACTGTTCTCACAGGTGTTTTTCGCTCTAACCCATTCTTTATACATCGAGGTACTCGTCAGGGTTGCCCACTTTCTCCTCTGTTATTTGCCCTAAACCTTGGAACCCTTAGCTCAAGCGGTCCGACAATCTGAAACTATTTCTCCCATAATTATACGTAATACTCATCATCATATTTCTTTGTTTGCTGACGATATCTTATTGTTTTTGGAGAAGCAGTCACATTCTATTCCTCATGTGTTGAATTTATTTGACCATTTTGGATCTCTCTCTGGGTTTAAAATTAATTGGAGTAAGGCATGTCTACTTCCCCTCAGTTCTAAAATTGATTCCATGTCCCTTTCTATATCTTTCTATAAACTTTAAGTACTTCGGGATAGATGTTTTTCCTTCATTGCAGGAAATCGTCTCAAAAAACTATAATAGTATTCTAGCCAAAGTATCCTTAGATTTGGAAAATTGGTCTCATCTTCCTACTTCTTTTCAGGCTCGTATATCAGTGATTAAAATGAATATTCTCCCACGTATTAATTTCTTTTCTTCCATGATTCCTCTCGCTCCACCAGTTGGCTACTGGAACAAACTTGATGCATGTGTTTCCCGGTATATATGGGATGGGAAACGTCCTCGTATTAAACAGACTACCTTACAACGATGTAGATTACATGGAGGTCTTTCTTTCCCCAATTTTAGACTGTATGCTCAAGTCTTTTCCCTCCGCCCTTTATCAGTTTGGTTTGAACCAGACGCTTCTGTGACTTGGAGAGCAATTGAGGAATCTATTGTTTATCCGTATAAATTGAAGCATCTTGTTTTTTCGAGGGTTCCGCTAAGGCAGTGTAAATCTCGGTTTTGTCCCATTGTAACCCACCTCCTCTCCACATGGAGGGATGTTGAAAGATGTTCACAACTAGTTACAATATGACATAGGCATTTGCCTATTTTCCACAATAATAATCTTTTGTCAGGTAGTACTCCATTTCATTGTCTGCAATGGACTCATAATAAAGTAAACACTCTGGGAGATATCTATGATGATAGTGGTTTAAAATCCTTCCAGAATCTCAAAACTCAATATAATCTGCCAGGCACCTCCTTTTTTATGTATTTGTGCATTAGATTGGCCCTATGGGCTTATGGGGTGCCTTGAAACTCTCAACTGACTGTTCACCCTTTGCGCAAACTAATCCTTCCTTCTGAGGAATCTCCCTCCTCTGCTTCAGTCATCTATCTCTTTCTTCTTGAGCATTCATACAAACCTTTATCTATTACAACTGTTTGGGCTAAGGATCTTAATGAGGATGTGCATGTTTTATTTTCGGATCAGGTATGGGGTATGTTTAAATTGTCTTCTAAAAACCCTAATCACCAAATGATTCATTGGAAATTGCTGCATAGGGTTTACTTGACTTCAATGAAACGTTTTTATATGAATCTGTCGTCTTCTCCTAAGTGTAATCTCTGTTCGCAAGGATCTTTAGGCACGCTTTTGCATTTTTTTGGGAGTGCCCCTCTCACCTTTTTGGACTCAGCTCTCACAAGACCTATCATATTTGTTGGGTACTGAGATATGTTTGACTCTGCGCCATTTTTTCATGAATGACTTTTGGGACTTCACCTTGTCCGTCCAACAAAGATGTTTACTGTTAGCTGCTCTCACAGCAGCAAAACAATTGCTAGTCAACCGTTGGAATCCTCCTCACACAAATGGACAGACGAACCTGGACTGTGTATTTGTTGGACATCATCTCGATGGAACTCTCAACTTCTCGTATACATGGATCTAATGTGAAAACTGTAAATTTATGGCATTCAGCTTTTAATGTTGTGTCATCTTTTTTAAAATCTTTGTAAAAATTATTTTATTATTTATTTATCTATTATTTATTTTATTTATTCATTTTATATTTATTTCTATAATTAAGTAATTATTTATTTCTATAATTAAGTCTATCAGGGGGTGGGTTCTAAATTTGCACAGTTGCTTTTGTTTTTTACTACTGTTCCCAGAAGAAAATTTAATAAAACGTTGTTAACAAAAAACCTGAAAATAAACTGAAAATAAACATTAAATTTAGTGGATATCTTCAGATTTGAGACATTAACTATGACCACTTGAGTGCTGCTGTCATTACAGCAAAAACAGGACACTCCAAAACACTACAAAACATCATGCTCATTTATAATGAAAATGTCGTATAAAAACAATTTTCACTAGTGGTCTCAGATGTTTGAACCCCACTGTAAACGTACATGTGCTTTTCCTTCCTACAAAAAAAAAAAATAAAAATAAAATCATTCATGACCACCAAAACATGTGTCCTTAATGTGTCCAGAAAGTACAGACAGGTGGTTGGCTGAGGATGTGGAGTGAAGACAGAGACAGATGGACGCGTGACCTCCTGAGGAGGAGAAGCGGACTCAAAGTCCCTCATCCAGCACCGAGTTCTTCACAGAAGAGGATTAACCTCTGACTCCGCCCTCCCGTCTGCCCTCTAATCCGACAGCCAATCGGATCGCAGCATATCTGCCTGCTCAAGCTCTTAGGGAAATGACTGTGCATTGAGTCCGTGTTGAGGCGCAGGGGTCGGGGTGACGAGGACAAATTTCATTAGTCACTCTTACCGAAGCAGCAGAGACTAACATATTTTGACAAGCAGCAGCGTGACTAAAACAACAGCCGCAATGACATTCAATACGGTTACAAATATGTCAACAAATAAACACTGCGAAACATCAGATAACACCCTGGACTTCTGGAGAGATTCGTCTGCCGTTCTCGATTTCTCCTCCATCCAACACATCACAGCAGCTCATAAATAAAGAAATGACCTTCTACAGAGTTTGCTTCTCAGGGAACTTTTCTCATCTTGAGACTTCGGGTCTATTCACTCACTAATAATGTGCCAAAACTATCCGACACATCTCTTCTCCTCCTCGTACAAAGCAAATTTATACAGACTAAACTGAAATGGCATAAAAACTACCGTATTCCCCCAATACTGTTTATCCCGCTACGTTACCTGAGGTAATTAAGGTAATGAGCTGCACTTCACACCGCTGCTGGCTGTTATTTATCCTCAGCAATCACACTGTTCACTGGGACGACAATCAAACGCTGCCGAATCCACTTCATAATCTCAACAATACGGATGGGAATCACACCGAATTCAACAATTCTGCTTCTGACTCTGCTTAATGATTCCTTTACTGATTATTTCATAACTGGACCGAAAATACACTAAACAAACATGCTAAATTAAAACAACACAATTTTTGATTACATATTTAGTCTTAAGTACCATTTATTCCAACAGAACTTCCCTAGAATAGGAAATTGGGCCTGAAAATTGCTTTAAATATTGTTTGTCCACCATAGGAGGTCATGTTTTATTTACTATTCTTTTCATAATGTCGTAAAATCACAAATCAGGGTGTTATTATCTAGGAATAAACACATAAGAACATAATTTGTGGTTCTCTTATGAATAGAAAGGTCAAAAGAACAGCATTTATTTAAAACAGAAATCTTTGTGACACTAAATTCTCATTTTTGATCAAGGCGAATGCAGTTCAAATGATGTCATTTCTTGGGTGTCATAACGAGCTGTAACCAGATTGCGTTTTAAAACGTTTCCTAGACAGTAATGAGCTTAAATAGCAAGCATGTTTGCTCAGGCCTCCTGCTTTCCAGAGAAAAAACATCATGCATCATCTCCAGAGTTTCAGCAGAGATCACAAACGGTTCAAATTCGCCAAGACACAAAAGCCAGTGAACAAAAGTCAAAGAACTCAGTATGAACTCATAAATTTCTCATCGGATTCTCCAGAGCCTGAATGATCTGAGCTGCTATGCACTTTCATTTATAGCTCTATAGTTTGATTTTAGTTCAACAGCTGCCTCATTTTGTATTTCTTCTAAAGAATTTAAAAGAACCTCTGAGACAAAGTTGATCCATACATGAAATAGAACTCTTTGAAGGAGCTTGAAGAACCATCCCTGAGCAATCAGATGTTCCTATAGGAAATTACATCACATGAATCAGTGAATTCAGCATGGCAGCAGAGCATGAGAACTAGGGTTGGCTGGTTAGTGTGACCCAGTTAACCGCTGACGGAAGATTGCAAAAAGCATATTCACCTTTGATGGCAACCCAATTCTTGCATTCTGATTAAATACTTTTTAATAACATAAACTTTAAATTATATTATACACTATTATTAAAATTTTTGGGTCATAAGATTTTTTAATAAAGTCTTTTTTGCTCACCAAGGCTGCATTTATTTGATCAAAAAATACAGCAAAAATTGTGAAATATTATTACAATTCAAAACACTGTGATCTATTGTAATATATTGTAAAATGTAAATTATTCCTGTGATCAAAGCTGAATTTTCAGCATCATTACTCCAGTCTTCAGTGTCACATGATCCTTCAGAAATCATTCTGACATGCTGATTTGCTTCTCATAAACATTTCTTATTATTATCAATGTTGAAAACAGTTGTGCTGCTTAATATTTTTCTGGATTTTTTTTTAATATTCACAGATGAAATAGAAATCTAATAAAAGTAATAAAATACATAATAACATAATAAAAGTCTTTACTGTTGCTTTTGATCAATTTAATGCAACTTTACTGAATAAAATTAATAATTTATTTTAAAATCATTTTTAAAAAGTCTTTCTTAACTTTTAAACATTAGAATAAGTGTATTAATAGTGCCTAATTCCTTAAAGGTTGAATGTATATTTTTTAGGATCATGTACATTATTGTGAACCCATCAGCCAATCAGCGTTGTCATTTTTCTGTGAGTATTTGGTCACATGACATTTATGCATCAGGTGATTGATTCAAAACAATCTGGCAGTGAAAATTAATCGTCATAAGCAAAGATGGCAGATTTCAAATCACATACTTCTACAAACTCTCATTCTCCAAACTTTGCTGCATATGAGTAAGTGCTGTCAAACAATTAATCACGATTAATCGCATCCGGAATAAAAGTTTTTGTTTACATACTATATTTGTGTGCACTGTGCATAGTTATTACGTATATATAAATACACACACGCATGTATATATTTAAGAAAAATGTTATGTTTATAAATGAAATATAGTTTTATATATAATATAAATTATATGAATATAAATATATACATGTAAATATTTTCAAAACATATACATGCATGTGTGTGTATTTATATTTACATAATAAATGCACACAGTGCACACACATATATTATGTAAACAAAAACGTATTTCGGATGCGATTAATCGCGAATAATTGTTTGACAGCACTATAAAAAAAACAAAATGTAAAAGATTCTGTAACTCACCAGCATTCATTATCGGTCCGTTATCTTTGTCATTAACACTTCCATGTGACGACTCATACACCAGTGTGCACTGTGGGAAGAAAACAAGATTGTGCATTTGAGACTGAAGCTCATTTGTCCCGATTATTAGACATCAGCATAATGACTACTACTCTAAATACAACCGGTGCCATCAGAGACTTTAAAACACCGTCCTGTGACTCTCTCTCCATCTCATAAGCTGAGCACTCAGTGACAAGCTGTCACCTGCACCGCTGCTCAGATAATAGAGGACTTCTCCAAGTATCCCCGAGCTCCAATGTAAGCAATCTAGGAGAGGAGAGACCCTCACGGCAGCTCAAGACAAACACGACCCTCCATCAACATCAGCCGCAGCGCTCACGGCCTAATCACTTGAAATGCATAGCCCGCATCAGGGTTTAGTGCGATGACGGATGAGTCTTCATGTCTCATTAGGTCTCATGACCTTGGATGGGTCTGGAAGAGTTTCCAGTCAGTTCTTGGCACACAGCTCAAGGGAAAAAAAACCAAAAAAAAACAAAAAAACAAGAGAAGAGTTGTGATCATCAGGCCATGTTTTATGTAGAGTCTTGTTCTGTGGCAGATGCTCCTCAAACATACATCAGGCCTGACCCACATTCCCTCATGAAGAACAAGGAAAATCACTTCTGAAGCCCACAGATCAAATAAAACCACAACGGCTCTGAGCCAATAAACAGACACACACTTGTTACAGTACAGCACAAAAAGACGTATCTATCCATCCATCCATCCATCCATCCATCCATCTATCTATCTATCTATCTATCTATCTATCTATCTATCTATCTATCTATCTATCTATCTATCTATCTATCTCTCTCTCTCTCTCACTGTCATCCATCCATCTATTCATCTATCTATCTATCTATCTATCTATCTATCTATCTATCTATCTATCTATCTATCTATCCATCCAAACAAAATATTATGTAAGAAATAATACTAAAATGCCAACTATAGAAATAATTGTTTGAAAGAATAAAGGGTTCTTCCACTGTAGTTCATAAAAACAATGTCAATTATGAAATATAATTATGTATATTATTAATAAAAATCAAATAAATTCAAAAATAAAAATACAAACCTAAAAAGAAATATACAAGCCTATAAACAAACAAATAAAAAGTCATTTTGAATGTTTCTCAAAATATCCCACATTTGGAGTGTTTGATACAATATGTAATGATTTTATGGGCATTTTAAACTGAAAAATTAAACATTATTATGATAGCTTGGCAAACTCAACTATCGATTAATAACGTCTATATACTTTCCAAACTTGAGCTTTTATACAGGGTTTTATCAATCCAACATTCAAAGTTTGTCTTGACAAACTTTCCTTTCCAAGTTAAAAAATGAGTTTCTACTTCCCTGCATTCAAATATAAATTCTGAATCTCTACCTCAATTCAAATTCAGGACTGTCATTTATAAGGCACTCTCTATTTAAATCTCTTCAAGTTTCTCTATTAAAATTGTGCTCAGTCTAAATATCCTTCACTGCCTCTCTCATGTCCTTCATCCATCTCCATAACGCTCCATAATTCTAACACCCTTCTGGTTTTCTTCCCTATATTCCGTCTGTGTCTCTTTCATGCTGATTAATGAAGGTTAAAGGGCTCTGCTGATGGCCGTGTCAGTGTAAGTTATTGAGTTTAGGGGACATGAAGGGTGTTATGCTGTCTGTCAGTGCAATAATGATCAATTCTCCCTGACACACAGGATGAAAGCAGCTAAGGATACATATACGGCTCATTTGCACATGCCCATTACATATGTCTATATATACTGGATAAAATATTCCACAATATTCCACAAACATGCATTTATATACACATACATGCACACTGTAAACGCTCTCCAAATGGTTGCTTTACTTCTTCATTCAACTGTGCAATTGAATTTCAGGGATTCCACACTCAATACTCCCTCCACTTTCTCTCTTTGACTGGAGACATGTCCTGAGAGGTGATTTTCTATTACCAGCCCTTACAAACTGCATGCACATGCACAAAAAAGACAACTTCTCACAATACAAGCCACTCTTAATTTACAGTAGTTCAACTACAGTCAAGCAACTCTCTTGAAAACGTAGTTAGCTACACAACAAGCTACTAACACTACATTTTTAAGCATTGCATTTCACTAAATATTTTACTTCAAAAACAACTAAACAACATCAACTAATTGTTTGCTCTGTGAATTGTTAATTTAAAAGATCTGTGTGACCACAATAAAACAGGATGAAAAATACAGTGATTTTGTCTTGTCCTGGTGTTGTTAATAATGAAAATACAATGCTGTCTAAAAATAAAATGCCTATATAAATAAATAATTCATGTTGTTCATAAAAAGAAAAGTAACTTATTAGACACACGCTATATACATAATAATAATCATAAATTATTAAATGTATAAATGAAAAATTTAATAAAATTAAACAATCTAACAAACAAATAAATAAATTCTATAGGTAGCATTTTTAACATTACTTTTAATGTTTCTGAAAATACGCTATATTTTGTGTGTTTATGGGCATTTCAAACTGAAAAAAAAAGTGTTACATCGGTTTGGCAAACTAAACTCTCTGGAATACTTGTATACCCTTCAAAAGCTACATTGTTTTGAAAACTAGTTTTGCTGAATTAGTAGCATCGCTAGTTTAGTATAAATAAAACGCATATACACCCATGAAATAAAAATAAATACCTAAAAATAAAAATTAAATGCTACCAAATATCTATGGAATGAATTTTTCCCCACTATAGTTCTTAAAAAAGGTAACTTATTAAAACATTGTACAAAAAATAATACAATCCTTATACATTTAATAAATAAATAATACTTAATAAATAAGCAAACAAATAAATTCTATAGATTAGCTTGCCAAACTAAACTATCCGTCTGTTATACTTTTATATTCAAAAGCTACACTGTTTTAAAAGCAATTGAACTACTAGTGTTGTTGAGTTAGTAGCAGTGCTACCTCAGTGTAAATAAAAACACTATATTGCTTAAGAAATAAAAATGAAATGCCACTTACTGAAATAAAATTTCTATAAAATGAAATGTTTTTCCACTGTAGTTCATCAAAAGATGAATTATTAACTTATATCAATTATAAAATTCTACTAAATTGATTTAATGAATTTAGAAAAAATATTAAATAAATAAATAAATGCATGAATGCATGAATGAATGAATGAATGATTGAATGAATGATTGAGCTTTGCGCATTTTGTCTGTAATCAGCAGTAAATCTCCATCACCTGCTTTCAGACGGAACAGCATTTACTACACAGAGCCGTAGTTCACTGACAGGTAATGCAAAAAATTAATCGCAGATGATATTATTGCGCGATTATGAAAATCGAAGAAATCGTTCGCGATAATGACAGCTGTTTGCGTAGCTTCTCAGTGAACTACGGCTCAGTGTAGTAAATGCTGCTCCTTCTAAAAGCATGTGAAAATACCACATTTATTAACATGTTTTTACTCCAAACTCATTCATAACATCAGTCGAGTGTTTGAAATAAATCCTTCTGTGAGATGATGTGGCTTCTTACACAGAATAAGGCACGCAACATATTTCATAGTATTCTAAGCAGTGATAAAGGCACTGCATTATAAATATACTTTATTAAAATGAAAATTACAATAATAAGAACTCAGATAAACCATATATTGTCATAGTCGTGTGTTTATTAGTCACGTTGAATCAATGAAAGCAGTTAAATCTTCTGTTTATTCAGCTGTAGTGATTGCTTGGCATTTCCTGGGTTTCTTCTTTGGGTGTATTTGGAGTTTCTGCGTGAGAGCACCCTCTGGCCTTCAGATGAAGATTTACTACTGATCACAGAACCAGGCTTCACTGAAAGATACACATGACAATTGCAGCTTCTGCCTAATCACGATTTCGATTTCACTTCGATTTATCGTGCAGCCCTATTGGCAAACTAAACAAATTTGTCTGTAAAGCCAATATATAGCTTTTGAAAGCAGTCAAACCACCAGTGTTATTTAGTTAACAGCTAGTTGAAGTTATTTAGCTTACCTTCTGGTGCATGTCAGAGGTAATGTGGTCGACCTCACCATCCTCGATCTCACCCATCTTCATCCGGCTCACCACCACTGTGCCCACTGTAGCTGAATCATCTGCTGTCCTGAAACACATCAACACAACGACACATGAGTCTCCATACACATCAACAAGCGTCTACATTACGCCCATTACCTTTTATTACATTTGTATTTTTCCTTCAATCAGACTCATTTTACATTTGTATAATTTCCAGTCTAACCTTTCAGTCAGAATGTCAGTAAAAAAGGTGACACTGCGGCCTCGCTAAGGTAACTAAAACCCATATTTGATATCCAGCAGACATTAGCACTGATTAAGCAAGATTACTGGTTTTCTCAGTAGTAACCGGCTGCAGGTTTGGCACGATCAGATCAGGCCCCAGCTGTGGCTGTTTCGCATGCCAGCAGACTTGGAGCGAGTCTGATATCTGAGGTTATGACTGACCTCAAATTAACTTTGAAGCTCGATTGAGTCATGGAGGAGAGGAAAAGACATCCAGTCAGCCTTTAGAGGCGCATTGGCAAATTACCCATCCATGAACATGACCTAGACAAATCTAATTGGCCCTGGGTCTCTTTATGACAACAGTAAATCAGAGAGCATTGTTATGAGAAGAGCTAGCACTTTATGCTAATAGATCTGAATGAGATGCCGTTAGCAACTCATTTTACTTCTGTGATGTGACACTTTTCTGAGTGAAACAGGATATTTAATGATTGAAAGAAATGCAGGGACTTATTATCCATTCGGGATTAATTGGAGAGTGGCAAGTAGTCATTATATAGCAAAAATGGAGCTTGATGGTTGGAGGGGTTAATAAAGTAAGAGGCAGTCTTGATGTTAGTCGAAAAGGAAAGTCATTTCAGAGGTGGTGCAAGTTATTACGGCATGGTACTATTTTTTGCTATATATTTTTAGCTCAAAGTCAGTGTCAATACATAAGCTGTCATGCAAGAAGATCTTTGTGAAGTTTATGTACTTATATACACCACAAGCTCAAAAGATGTTTTTACCTGCCACCCACTGTGCATTTAAAATGAGCAATGTGGCAGTAAAATCATTTATAATGTTACAAAAGATTTTCAAAAGAAAATGTATCACGGTTTCCACAAAAATATGAAGCAGCACAACTGTTTCCAACATATAATAAATGCTTCTTAAGCAGCAAATCAGCATATTAGAATGATTTCTGAAGGATCATGTGACACTGAAGACTGGAGTAATGATGCTGAAAATAGAAAAGTAATTGTTTTGTTGTTGTAATAAAATAAAATTGTAGTCATAATTATGAAATACTAAGTCGATTACAAGATAAAAAGTCAAAATTATGAGATACTAAGTCAATTATGAGAAAATATTTTTGAAATTATCAGATACTATGTCAATTATGATATAAAAAGTCAAAATTATGAGATACTAAGTCAATTATGAGATAATGTTGAAATTATGAGATACTATGTTGATTATGAGATAAAAAGTTAAAATGATCAGATACTAAGTCAATTATGAGGTAAAAAGTCAAAATAATGATATCAAGTCAGATAAAAATTCAAAATTATGAGATACCAAGTCAATTACGAGATAAAAAGTCAATTATGACATGAGTTAAAACATCAAAATTGTCATCATGACTTCACCTTATGATTTCTAATTTTTGTCAATTTTGACTTTTAATGTCATAATTTTGACTATTTCTCTCATAATTTTATCTTTTTATCTCATAATTTCATTTTGCCATATTTCAGAATTATCAAAGAATGATTTTATGTTCAAAACTTTTTTTTTTTTTCCGGTTCATTGAAAAAATAAAAAAACATATCTGACAATGCAAGTTACTCAATATCAGATTTGTTTTTTAAACCATTGTATAAAATCAATATCATACAATAAATCCTTGTTACTTATTAACTTCTGAGAAATGGCTCCAGCCATTGTTGCACATTTTAATGTGACATTTTTTAATTTTAGTGTATATAAATGCATGTTTTTAATTTTTTTTAAGTCTTGGCATCATTTGAGCTAGGCACGTATATACACGCATCATGTACCAAAGTCCTGCATAGTATAAAAAAGGGCAAAGGAAAGAGCAGCAGTGGTGAGAATCATAAATCTTATATATACACATAGAGCATCACAAGACTTGATGATTTATGATGCCTTTAAACTCACAGCTGACTCTGACACTATTTCCTACTGTGACTAACAGCAGAGTCAATTAAGAGACACAGAATTAATATTTCTTTCTCAAAAATACATACATGCCTTTATTTTGAGCTAGAGGGCATCCCAAGGACGCAGTGCTTTCCACACAGAGAGGACCTGATAGTCAAGATACTGTATGCCGCTCACAAAAGGACTGAAATAGGTTGAATTTGAACATGATTTTCAAGAGGGAGAGACGTGAAAAGCTAAATGAAGAGTGACATTGAAAAGAAGCAGCTCAGTGGAATGTATGAAACCAACCTTACTCTTCAGCAGCCGACACACTAGGTCTGTGTCAACCAAAGTGTCTACAATACCTGAAGAGAGGGAGCCGTTAGCATTGCCATTCAGTTCAGTTTCTTGGCTGAAGTATACTCTTTGCAATCTGCCATCTTTGCTTAAAGAGCACTGAGATTCACAGTTTATGTTTCCTTGACTGTCATCAAAGAATAAAAATAAAATAAAATAAAATACAAAACTAAATTTAAAAATAAAATAAAATATAAAACTAAATTAAAATTAAAATACAAACTAAATTAAAAATACAACAAAAACTACAAAACTAACTTTAAAAAATGCTAAATTAAAATATAAAATTAAAAAAGGACATAATTAAATTAAAAATAAAATACAAAAATAAATTTAAAAATGAAATACAAAACTAAATTAAAAATAAAATAAAATAAAATAAAATAAAATAAAATAAAATAAAATAAAATAAAATAAAATAAAATAAAATAAAATAAAATAAAATAAAATAAAATAATGCACACACGTATGAGCTGCTAGCTCATGGGTCAAAATAAAAACAAAAGGTCCAAAATAAATTTTGATTAAAAAAGTATATACATTTACAGTATATTCAACAATACTGACATTCATTTACGTCCATGTCTGAAATAATTTTAGCAAAGCAAAGAAAAGAAAATTCTATTGATTAAAATTAACACTGTCATATGTTTGACTTTTTATATCCTAATCGACTTAGTATCTCATAATTTTGACTTTTTAGCTCATAATTGACTTGATACCTATAATTTTGACTTTATCTCATAATCAACATATCTTAATTTTGATGTTTTTATCTCATAATTTCAACGTTATCTCATAATTGACATTTCATAATTTTGACATCTCATAATTGATTTAGTATCTCAGCTTTTCCTTTTTATCTTATAATCAACATAGTATCATAATTTTGATGTTTTTATCTCAATCAACATATCTCATAATTTCGATGTTTTTATCTCATTTCAACATTATCTCACAATTGACTTAGTATCTCATAATTTTGACTTTTTAATCTCATAGTTGACTTAGTATCTCAATTTTTACTTTTTATCTTATAATCAACATAGTATCATCATTTTGAAGTTTTTATCTCATAATCAACATCTCATAATTTCAATGTTTTTATCTCAATTTCAACGTTATCTCATAAACGACTTAGTATCTCATAATTTTGACATATCATAATTGACTTAATATCTATTTTTTTTTTATGTTTTGGAATCTCAGTCTACTCCTTTTATGTCAGTACATTCAACAATACTGACATTCATTTATGTCCATGGCTGAAGAAATTTTAGCAAATAAAAGAAAAGAAAATTCTATTGATTAAAATCAACACTGTTGTATACATGTTAATAAAACTGTCATACATTCTTGATTCTTGGTATTATTACTCAACTCATTACAAACCAGAAACTGCTTTTCCCAAGTTCAATCAAAAAATGATTTTGCGGACCGGTTGAAATAAATACACTAAAATGATGAGACTGAGAATGATTCATTGCTGAATCAGACATTGCTAGTTGACTCTTTTATGGATGACTAATCAAAATGAAGCAGCAGTGAAGCTGTAACACCGTCTCAGTCTCATTCTGCCTTTATTTCTCCCAAGTTCTCCCATGCAACTCACCCCACCTGCTGAGAAATCCTCTGATTTTTGACCTACATATGATTTTGACCTACATTTTATGATACTCTGTATGAGTAATGCTGGCACGATTCTGGAGAGCAAATGAGTGAAAGCTACTCTGGACACTTGTAAATGAATGAGCCGTTTCTTCCCTGTGTTTTTCCCATGACTCAGCAGTAATTGCATTCGGATGGCCATCTCAATCAGCGCATTGACAAACTGAGCTTCTGAACAGAAAGACAGCAGATGCTTGTTTTGGAGCATTTCCAGTCTTTTCTAAACAGACGCTTATGCAACAGCTTACTCATGAATATGAACAACGAGTTGCCTTGCTATTTTTACAGCGGAGCATATAAAATGAATTGTATTCATTCAGAAATCATGTCGCAGGCTGCGGAGAGAGGACGGTTTATCTGTCCGCTCGATATTATTGTGTATTAATGGATGGATGGCTGATGGATGCCGCTGAGCACTGTGAAAGGTCATTCGTCAGTTGATTTCCGAGGGCTGTTAAAATCTCAGCCACAAACGAGGTCATGTTTATGAAGCTCATGTCCAAAGACTGAGCTGTGTATTATAGACCATTCTAGAAAGGTGGTGATCTTTTAAAAAGGGTAATTGAGAAATAGGTCAGTCCATGTATGTGAGATTATTATTAGGGTGAATGCGAAACCTGTCAAGAACAGGACTGGGTTATATTTAACCCTAAAATCACAAGAAAGAAATAAGAAATTATATTTTGCGTAAAGAAAATGTAGTCTACTTTTGCATTTGAGTTGTGAAAGTTCCAGAAAATCTGTCTAGCTGACAAATAACAAAAATGATAATCGGTTTGACCAATATTTTAACTCATATTGTTATTATTCTCAATAAGCAGTTATTAGTTATTTAATGTGAAAACAAGTTTAAGAAATAAATATGAAAATCTAAATGTCCAAATAGCTAAACTATAAACAAAAAATTCTGTTATTAAACATTAAAAATTAATGTTAAAAATGAATAAAAAAATTAAATGAATTAAACAAATTAATTTAAAAATTAAAATTAAATTAATAAGATCGCTATGACAATTATAGAAAATAAACAAATAAATCAGCAAAAATAAATAAAACAAAACAGCAGGCATCATTATCGGGGTGATTGTGAAACCTGTCAAGAGCTAAAAATTAAAAATTAGAAGTAAAATTCTAGAACTAATTCAAGAACTAAAAATTTTAATTAAACAATTGATAATTAATATGATCGCTATGACAATTAAAGAAAATAAATGAAAATAAATAATTAAAAATAAATAAATAGATGTGGGATAGGGCGATTGCAAAACCTGTCAAGCACAAGGTCATATTTAACCCTAAGATAAAAGGAAAGAAATGAGAAATTACATTTTGCATGAGGAAAATGTAGTCTATTTTTATATGTAGTTGTTTTGTAATTGTGATATTATTAACATGATAGACAAAATTTATTTTTTGTCTCATAAGAAAATTCATTACTGGTAAGTAAGTAAATAAGAAAGCAAATAAATAAATAAATAAATACATTAATTAATTAATTAAAAGAAAATGTAGTCTATTTTATATGTAGTTGTTTTGTAATTGTGATATTATTAACATGATAGACAAAATTGCTTTTTTGCCTCATTAGAAAATTCATTACTGGTAAGTAAATAAAGCAAAAATAAATTAATTAATAAGTTAATTGAAAAAATATATAGATATAGATATATACATACACACATACAAACACACACTTTTCAAAAAAATATTTGTAACACTTTATAATAACTGCACGCTATGAATCATTAGGTAAGCATTAGTAAATAGTCAGTTCATCCTTTATAAAGCATTGTCCCAACATTAATAGTCATTAGTAAGCAGTTTATAAATACAGCTATTGTCACGATTATGTTCAGTTCCTGTCATGTCTGTTATGAGCTCTTGTTAGTTAACATGGTTTCTGATTAGTTAATCCTTGTCCAGCTGTTCCTGTTTAGTTCCCTCATTTACCATGTGTGTATTTATAGTTCTGATTCTGTTCTATCCAGTGTCGGTTATTATTTGGTGTTATGTGTTGTACCTCTGTGGAATTCTCAGCAAAGTCTATTTGAAAGCATGAATCTTTGTTTGTTGCCCTCATTCCTTGACGTCCCGTGACAGAATAACCGACCGCATAAAAACAAACAGAAAAGATGGACTCACCAGCATTATGTCTCCTCCTCAGACTAGAAAGCCGAAGGTGGCTGGAATATTTGGGCTGGATGCTCCAGAACGGCGGCCTCTCCCTCACAGTCAGCGAGCAAGAGACACCAACAAGGCTTGTCCAGGAACCAGAGCTGGACACCACAAAAGCCCCGGAGACTAAGCGTGCTGATCCGTCCACCGTAAAGGCAGGAGCGGACATGAACCTCATAGATCTGTGGTCCACGGATCCAGTTCTCATCCTCAAACCTTTGTCTTCTTCGCTGGTCCCATCCGGATTGTTAGAGGCTCCGGTCCCGTCAGGAGATCTTCCTCCTCAGATGTCCCTGTCAGATTTCCTGGTCCCATCTCCTCCGCTGGTTTCAGCCAGTCCCCTGGATTCGTCGGCTCCACTGGTGTCGTCCAGCTCCTCGGATCTGCCTCCGCCGCTAGCTCCATGCAGCTCATCAGCCTCGCCTCAGGCTTCCCCTCCACCAGCTCCGTATTGCGCTGAGTCCCCAGCTGCACTTCGGCACTCCAGGTCCATGTCTCCACCTCAGCCTGTCAGCCCGCTGACTCCACTGCGGCTCTGCATTCCTTCATCTCCACCGAGGCCCGTCTGCCCTAGAACTCCTATGGGCTCCCTCGTACATCCGGACAAACCTCGGTCGGTCATCGCTCAGCTTCCGCCACGGACTTCCGGGTCTCCAGCTGCCCTCGACCCTCCACCCCTTCAGCTTCACCGGGCTCCTCCCTCCCTCTGGTTTTCCCGTCGTCCTCACTCACTCCATCGTCGCCACCGGTCAGCCGAATCCACCGGCTCCGCCTCAGTCACACGAGCCAACCACTTCACCTTGGGCTTCCACGCCTTCGATGTCACCGTGGTCTGTCGGCCTCTCTGCTCCGCCGGTTCCTCCACTCACCATGGTTCCGCCTCCGTGGATCGGTTTCTGGGTGTCGCCCAGTCCTTCAGCCAAAGCTCCTCCCTGTTTCCTCCCACCGATGGCTCCACCATGGTGTTGGTCTCCGACTTCTCCACGTCCTTCACCAGCAACATGCCCTCCACCTAAGCCTCCACCCTCCGTACACTTTTCTAGTATCTACTGTTGTGGCGTGAAGTCACGCCTTTTGAGGGGGGAGCTAATGTCAGGATTATTTTCAGTTCCTGTCATGTCTGTTATGAGCTCTCGTTAGTTACCATGGTTTCTGATTAGTTAATCCTTGTCCAGCTGTTCCTGTTTAGTTCCCTCATTTATCATATGTGTATTTATAGTCCTGATTCTGATTCTGTTCTATCCAGTGTCGGTTATAATTTGGTGTTGTGTGTTGTACCTCCGTGGAATTCTCAGTAAAGTCTATTTGTGTCACGCCCCTGGACTGTTTTGTTGTAGTTTTTGCTCCCCATGTGTTCCTTGTGACCCAGTTTCTCCCCTGTCTGATTGTATTAATTTGCTCCAGGTGTGTCTCCTTAGTTCTTTGATTGTCCCGTCTTTAAAAGCCCCAGTCCTTTCAGTTAGTGTTTGTCGGTCTTTGAATGTCGTCTTGGGCTCTATGTTCCCTAGATGAATGTCTTCTTGTGTTCGATGTTCCCTAGATGGATTATTAAAGACTCTCAGTTTGTGTATTCTCCGTGTCTCCTCGTTCCTGGCTCCAGCGTACGTGACAGAAAGACCGACCAAAACAGTTACCTCCGTGTGTCTAACCTCCGTTTTGTTTTCCGTTTTCAATCAGTGTTTTTGTTTCCGTTGTGTTGCCCCATGGATCCCTACGTCCGGCCCGAATTCCTCCTCCTCCTGCTGGAGCAAGAGGACCGATCTCTCGAGGACCATACACGACTTTTCCTGATGTTAGCTAACGCCACCAGCTACCCGGACGGCGCGCTCTGCACATTCTATAACGCTAGCTTGAACACCGCGTGCAGAGCGCTGTCGTCCGAGGATGGTCCTCGAGAGGATTTCGCCGCCTTCGTGGAGTGGACACTGGCGAGGCACGGATCCCCGTTCACCGTCTGTGCCGAGGGGGATCTCGCCAGTGCCACTCCTGATCCAGAGCCCAGCCCACCAACTCCCCGCAGTGCGGAGCACCAGCCCGAGCCCACCGATGACGGAGAGCCCTTTCCCGCTACGATCCACGAGCCAGCGCCAAGCCGAGCGACTGAGCGGAAGATCGTCCCGGAAGTTGAGCCCAACACGTCAGATCAGGTGCGAGAGCTGATCACGTGGGAGCCAGCCGTGGACGGTGTGAGCGCGGAGTGGAGCTCCGCCCCCTGCACCGCGGCTGAGGGTGAGCTGATGATACATCTGGGGCTGCTAAACTTTGAAGGGGATCTGTTAGACTGGGAACATGATCTGGAGGTCGACGCTTCCCCTATCCTTTCTCCGTCTCCGCTGGTTCCAGCCAGCTCCGCTCCTCCCGAGCGCCCCCCTGTGCCCGCTTCCCGAAAGCGTCCTCCAGAGCGCCCCACAGTGTCGGCTCCCATTCCTGAGTTAACCCCTGGAAGCCCGGAGGATCTCAAATGCCCACCCTCCCACCCGCTCCTGCCTCCTCCACCGCTGTCGTCTGGCAGCCCCTCTGCTCGCCCTCAGCCCTCCATCAATGCGGTGCGAGCTCCGCGGGTCTGCCATCCTCCATCGCCGTGGCTGGAGAATCCCTCACCTCCACCTCCAGCCTCCGAGGCCCAGACTCCACCTCGGCCCGTAGACCCAGCGGCTCCACCTCGGCTCCTAGCTCCCTCGCCTCCACCGTCATCCATCGATCCACCAGCTCCACCAGGCTCCCTCGTCCCTCCGGCTCCGCCTTGGTCGGGCGTCGACCCGCCATCGCCTCGGGACTCCTCTCCTCTGGCTGCGCCTCGTCACTCCATCCCACCGGCTACGTTGGGCTCCTTCCTCCCTCCAGCTCCACCTTGGTCCTCAGTCGCTCTGGCTCCGCCGCGGATCTCCGGAGCTCCGCCTCTGCCTCGGTCGCCAGAGCTCTCGGCTCCACCCTGGCCCCCCGGATCCTCGGCGTCACCCTGGCTCGTCGGCTCTCCGTCTCCACCTCGGGCTCCTCCTCCACCTGCTCCGCCTCCGTTGGTCGGCCCCCTGGAGTCGGCGGCCATTCCTCCTCCATGGCTCCTCCCTCCGTCGGCTCCACCATGGGCCATCATCATGGCTGTGGCCTGGGTCCTGCCAGGCTCCTCCTGCTCCGAGTCCTTCCTGTCTCCTCCCTGGCTCCTCCCTCCTTCGTCACCTCCCTGGTCTCTGTCTGCCGGCCCCCTCCCGGTTGTCCGTCCTCCTCCTGAGCCGCCGCCATTGTTCCCACCCGTTCCCCCCCCTCTGTTGTTCCACGGTGCGAGGACGCACCTTCCGGGAGGGGGGAGTAATGTCACGCCCCTGGACTGTTTTGTTGTAGTTTTTGCTCCCCATGTGTTCCTTGTGACCCAGTTTCTCCCCTGTCTGATTGTATTAATTTGCTCCAGGTGTGTCTCCTTAGTTCTTTGATTGTCCCGTCTTTAAAAGCCCCAGTCCTTTCAGTTAGTGTTTGTCGGTCTTTGAATGTCGTCTTGGGCTCTATGTTCCCTAGATGAATGTCTTCTTGTGTTCGATGTTCCCTAGATGGATTATTAAAGACTCTCAGTTTGTGTATTCTCCGTGTCTCCTCGTTCCTGGCTCCAGCGTACGTGACAATTTGGAAGCGTGAATCTTTGTTTGTTGCCCTCATTCCTTGACGTCACGTGACAGCTATAAATGCCTTGTTCTTGATTTATAAGCATATCTATTACAAAGGAGATTTAAAGGCTCAGTTATCTTCCTAACAGAAAAAATAAACAACACAGAGGGATACAGAACTCAGAAATATTTCAAAATGCAAAAAAAATAAACTGTACAACTGTACACTTGAATTCTTATTTTATTTTTTTTTCTATGAAATTGCAGATTTTTTTTTTTTTCGATCAAGTGTACAGTTGTACAGTTTAATTTTTTGCATCTTGAAAATATATTTCTGTGTTCTGTATCCCTCTGTGTTGTGTTTGTTTAACGTTTCTGTTTGGAAGATAAATGAGTCTTTAAATCTCCTTTGTAAATGCTTTAGTCCTCACTTTAGATGAGCTCACAAAAATAGATGGCTGGCAACTACTAAATGTTTTATAACTACCTGACTTAATCATAAATTACAGCAGGAATATGTGTTAATAAAGCATTTATTAACACACTGAGCAACTATTATCATGTGCCTAAATAATAAGATTTATAATTGTATATTTAAATATTTTATTAATGATTTACTTACACTTTCTAAATGATCTTATGAACCACTGACAACTCCTAAATAACTGGTTTGTAAATAATGTAATAATTTAGAAATAATAAATTGATTGTTAATAAAGTATGAAAATACAATTATTAAACATTATAGAAATGCTCAAGAACAAAACATTTATAGCTGTATTTATAAACTGCTTACTAATGCCTATTAATATTGGAACAATGCTTTATAAAGGATCAATTGACTAATTTACTAATGCTTAACTAATGATTCATAGTGTGCAGTTATTATAAAGTGTTACCAAAATATTTTCTTTCTGTGTTTGGTTTTGAGGTGAAATGTGATGGTCATTTTTCAGAGATTCGTCCTCTGTACACTCAAGCTAAATGTATACTAGTGAATTCAGGTAAACATTTGGAGATTAAATTCCCCCAGTAATTCAGTGCGCTCTGTTTGAGGATCTTACACGGCACAGACTTTACTGAGGCTTATGAATCGAGGCTGTGTGTTTGGCACAGTCTTTCATTTCCATAAAGCTTCATTATGTACGCCCTGCATGTGGTTGCGAGTCAATTTGCAAAGGCGTTTGTGAGGCAAGCTCCAATCAATGACAATCGAATGAGAGCGCCAGTCACTGGTGCAGAAAACAGGAAGCCAGTCATTGACCTCATCACAATCCAGCGCAGTAATTGTGCTCTATTATCAACTAGATTCGCACGTTTCCTGTACCTGGTAATTCTGTTATTCACTTATTTCCTTATTAGATAATATGTTGAGAAGCGAGCTGTGAATTGGCTCACGAGGAGGCCCAGATGGAATCGGAAAATGACTTCTTTCGCACTTTTTCTCCATTTTTGGGAGCCAATCTGTTTTCTGTGGACAAATGTCTGCAATTTAAACATGGTAAAATGTGCTAAACCAAGCAGAGAGTACTTCAGTCTTACTGGTAGGTGAAAACATGAAAAATTTGCAGAAATATTTAATAAAACATGAAAAAAACCTTTGAGCGGGCTCAGATTCCAGTTGGTCTTGCTCATGAAGGCTGACATTTTTGCATTTGAGTTGTACAACTTTCAGAAAATCTGTCTAGCTCATGAGCACCAACAAAATAATGAAAAGGATAATCGGTTTGACCAATATTTTTACTCATATTCTTATTCTGCCTGAGCAGTTATTAGTCATTTAATGGGAAATATCAAGTTTAACAGATAAATGCTAAAATCTGAATGTCCAAAATCAAAACTAAAACTGAAAATACTTTTTGCAATTCTATCATTAAAATTTAAAAAATGAATATGATCGGTATGATTAAGAAAATCCAATAATAAAAAAATAACAATTAGTACGATCTCTTAAAAAGTAATAAATAATATTTTAAAATATAAAGCAACACATTAAAAAGGTAATATAAAAAACATCAGTCGATAACCTTAAAATAATATAAATATAATTATATCATAAGCAACTAATAAATAATATTTTAAAATATAAAATAACATTAATAATATAAAAAAAACATCAGTCAATAAATTTTAAATAATATCAATATAATTAGTGTGATATCATAAAAAACTAATAAATAATATTTTAAAATATAAAATAACATTAAAAATATATAAAACATCAGCCAATAACCTTAAAATAATAATAATAATAATAATAATAACAATAATAATAATAATAATAATAATAATAATAATAATAATAATAATAATAACAACAATAATAATAATAATAATATAATTAGCGTGATATCTTTAAAAAACTAATAAAAATATTATAAAATATAACATAACATTACAAATATATATAAAAAAATCAGTCAATAACGTTAAAATAATAATATTAATATAATTGGTGTTATACGGTAAAATAAATAAATAGTAATATATATATATATATATATATATATATATATATATATATATATAAAGTAAAAAACAAAATAATATTAAAAACATTTGTCAATAACCATAAAACAACTACAAGGATTTTTACACATACAATTTCTGTTAGTAGGTCACGTGTCATTAGAAACGCTGTCAAAATGCTGGCCGATCAGATCTGGCAATTTACTGGCTTTAGGAATTACATCACTTCTGGAAACATTTTGCTGCTATACTGTATGTGAGCAATGCGATCACATCAACCGCTCAAACCCATGCAACATAAGGACATTTAACACATTGCAGTGTTGGAGTAAATAAAAACAAACCAAACAGCCTATTGGTAGCTGCCACATCACATGGCTGCTCATTTGCATAAAGCATAAGCGGACACGCCCACCTCAGCATCAGCCGCTCGTGTCTCTGGAGCATCGCTGACAATCAGTGACTCGTCGCTGCATGTTTCAGCAGCTTCCCATGAGAAACGACGCCTCGCACGCTTCTCTTCACAGTTTGTCAACGCTGCTGAAAATGCGTTTTCACAAGTCACTCGTTCTATCGGCTCAGCAAGTTCACAGTCGACTCCACAACATCTCCATCCTCCAGCGCTTTACTCTCCACAAACATCCAAAACATCTCAAAATCTCCCTCAGATCCAAGCCGCTCACCTCTTGATAATGCAAATAGCAAGGTCCTGGCCTGCGCTGGTGAATGTGAAAGTGCCAGTCAAAATGTCAAGCCAGCGACAGCTTCCTGCAGGGGAAAGAGAGCAAAAGGTACCAGACTAAAAATACCCTGTTCTGTGGGGCTGGACGGAAATAGCTTAAAGGTAAGCTCTCGGTCTCAAGACGCTCGGGTTGGGGACACGGCATCTTTTAGAAACTCTAAAAGCCTTTAGTGTCTGTGAAGAGCCCGAGTATTAATATTTTACACCCTGCACATTTACATAACGAAGCATTCAAAGAGCGCTGTGTGATGAAAAGTGCAAAACTCCTACAAAAGACTAGTTTGTTATTATTGGTTATATGTAAGCGATCCTATCATCATCGGGTCAATGTTAAACATCATTTCCAATATTTTTGTACAGCAGTAAGGTATTACGGTCAAAAAAAGGTTCAAATTTTCATAATCATTATTATTCCTATTTATGTGATAGCGATAAAAATGAAATGTAAAATTGTCTTTATTTTCACGCTAATTATCACAACATGTAGTGTTGTTTTAGTATAATTGAGATTCTATTAAAATTGTATTAATATTCTGATATTTTTATTAATATTTTTAGATTTTATTTTTATAAAATAAGGCTTGTTTTTATATTCTTATTTTATATTCATATTTTAATTCATTTTAATTTTAAAGTTTTAGTAATGTATAGTTTTCATTATTTTTTAGATAGCGGTTATTTTTACATCAAGTATATATATATATATATATATATATATATATATATATATATATATATATATATATATATATATATATATATAAGCTTTAGTTTTAGTTAACTAAAATAACCCTTATTCTCATTACTGTAATAAAAATAAACAATATAGTACAACATGTATGTCAGGCTTGTGTTAGTTGTGTCTTGTGTTTTTCTGTCCATGTGTTCCCCAGGACCTAGTTTTCCCTCATGTATGCCCTTATATGGGTTCTCCTGTTCCTGTTCTCGTTTAGTTCCTATTATGTTCCTTTGATTCAGCTGTGTTTAATTACTTAGTGTTCTTAAGCCCTGTGTTTCCCTGAGTCTAGCGTCTGGTATTAACGTCGATGTGGTGTTCCTGTGTGTCTCTGCCTATGTTACCCCTTGGATTATCATCATTAAAGACTTTGGTTTGAGTTTATTTCCACATCTCCTGGTTCTTCGTTTGCCACAGAAGGCTACCGTGACAATGTAACACCATGATGTAATAGCATTTTCCATTTTCAATAATATATATTTATTTTTATTCATGTATTTTTTTTTTATTATTATATTTAAAAATGGTCACAATGCAAAAATCTTGTTCATAATAATGTAAGACAGGATATTACGCTGTTTGATTATAGGGTAAAATGTGACTCCAAAAAACAAGAAATACGATGTGTTTTATGAGATTTGTCCATTTACTAGTACTTGAGCTTGTCTTGAGTTAGTCATAAGGCCAGTCAAACAGAAAACACTGGCACCTGAGCTGAGACTGTCATCTGTGTGTGTGCTGCGCTCGGGCAGGAAGGATTTGAGTAGGATGTTGATGTGAGTCATTGATATTGACAGTCTGGGCTGTTAGCATTCCTCCCGCTCACTCCTGAAAGTCACCAGGATTAGATTCATCAGAGCTGATGCAATCCCAGCACCGCAGCAGGGATGTCCTCCGACAACTGCAGCTAATCCATCCACACGCGCACAGGCCACTCTCATTACAACACACAACATCAGCACACCACTCAAACAACAACACCGTGTCATCATAGTCTTACAAATAAAGATTCGCTTAAAGACAAAAAACTTTCTTCACAGCCTGATGAAGCAGAAACTTTTTTAAATACCACAAAAAACTCTACTCTCGAGTTCTTTAGAAAACTATTGCAAGAATATATTGATAAGATTGGATTATATGTTGACTACTCACAACATATTTGCAAAAATGTTACCAACTAGATTAAATAACTTAAAATAATTAAGATAATTACATTCTAATGTGCTTTATATTTAGCCATAAATTGCTTAAGAATTGAAAGGCTTGGCTGAATTGGTTGAAAACATTTTAAATACCCACACCCACACTATAAATAAATAATAAAAAATAAATAAATAAACTGTAGTCAAAAGATTGAAAAATAGTAAATGTAAAATTAAATAATTCAAAAAAAAAAATTATAAAATAACAATCAGAGTAATAAACAAACTATTTCATTAATTATGGTGTTTTATTTTTGTCCATTAATTGGGATCGCATCTTTTGGTTGTGATCAATACTGTAAATAATAATGAACAATAAATAAAAATATAAAAAATAAAATACAAATAAACAAAAGATTGCACTATGCTAATATGCTAACATATAATAATATTAATAATTAATTAATATAATTAAAAATGAATATGATCAGCATGATGATACAAGAAAATAAATAACAAATAAAATAAACAATAATAAATCAATAAAAAAATAAAATAAATATAAACTGTACAATTATAAATATCAGCTGATAACCTTAAAATAATAATATTCATATAATTGGTATGATATATTAAAAAATAAACATCTAAAATCTAAAAATATCAGTCAATAACCTTAAAATAATGATATTAATATATTTAGTGTGACATATTAGAAAATAATAAATAATAATATAAAATAAAATATAAAAAATGGATATTAAAAAATGTGGCAACACCCATTTAAAAGCAAATATATATATATATATATATATATATATATATATACATATAATAAATGTATGTGTATTTATTTACTCCAATTCTTTACACTATTAAATATATATATATATATATATATATATATATATATATATATATATATATATATATTTAATAGTGTAAAGAATTGGAGTAAATAAATGAATTAGATATCAAACAAAACTGAGTTTTGTTTGTTTAGCTTCAGTGTCTCAAAAAAATAAATAAATAAAAATAAAAGGTATTTCAACGAGAAGTGTCAGAAGTGTCCAAATAATTTTTAAGCTTTATATTTTGTAAATATTTTCATTACTTTAACCTAGTCGTTAAACTCCAGCTTTTAAGTTCCCAGGCTTCTCATAATTGTGGGAAGCCTGTAGAAGCAACCTTTGAAAGACTTTTATTTGTAGTAGAGTAAGATGCAATCAGCCGTATAATGATTGTTCCTGTAAATATGTTCCTTCCAAAATGATCATTAGAGGCCTGATTGCCTGTTGGCCTCCATTATAATCCGCTCCGCACACAATCACCACGCCTGGCGTCCCTGTCAGAGAACAAACAGACTATTTCTTCAGCAGAAACAAAGCAGACATGAACGTGGCGGTCATTAAAACAGTAAGCAGCTCCTCCGGCTTGGCCCACGTGTCAGACTTATCCCTGTCCCTCCGGTGTCAGAACCCACTTCCTCTGTCAGCCATTTTAAGAGCTCTGTCTAACACCTCCAGACTAACAATGAGAAAAATGTCAGAGCCATGAAAAATGGGCTGCGCTCCTCTGAGTGCACTCGCCATGGGCTAAATGTCAAAGCTCCCTCACCTCCATAAACAGGTGGCTGTTTGTTTAGCGTGTAATCCAAGCGAGCGGTCTCTGTTAGGAACGCTAACTCATCGGCCGTAGCAGGACATTAAGCATAACAACTGTGTGTGGCGCAGATACAGACTCGTTTGGCAATAGCATACTGCCAAGCTAAAACCTGACGCTCCAGTACGCATACAAACACACTGCAGAGTTATTAAGTCATCTTTAATGTATATTAGTACTAAATATGAAATGAATAATCAATGTGATTAGGGATTGAGCATAATCAGAGAGCGATTACCGTAATATACACCCTGACAGGGTGATTAAGAAGAAAACAATCAGCCTAGCAATAAAACAGTATGTTGCCATAAAAGTAAAATAAAGCATAATGTAGTTCAGACAAAAACTAGAGTAACAAATGTAATACTAAATTTAATACACATTAAAATTAAATATGATTCCAAATTTAATATTACATATTTATTTAATAATACTTAAAAATACGTACTTAAATATTAATATATTTTAAAATTACTATTATTGTAATATATAATTGTTATTATATTACTATTAATTAATTTTAATGTTACTATAAAATAATTTTAATGCATATTTAAAAAATATATATAGGCTAGTCAACCTAAACGTAAAAATATGAAATTAAGCAATTATACAAAAATTTCTGACTGCTCAGATTCAATAGAGTGGTGTTTTAAATTAAATATAAAATAATGAATATATTTCATATATATATATATATATATATATATATATATATATATACAGGTGCATCTCAAACTAGAATGTCGTGGAAAAATTAATTTATTTCAGTAATTCAACTCAAATTGTGAAACTCGTGTATTAAATAAATTCAGTGCACACAGACTGAAGTAGTTTAAGTCTTTGGTTCTTTTAATTATGATGATTTTGGCTCACATTTAACAAAAACCCACCAATTCACTATCTCAACAAATTAGAATATGGTGACATGCCAATCAGCTAATCAACTCAAAACACCTGCAACGGTTTCCTGAGCCTTCAAAATGGTCTCTCAGTTTGGTTCACTAGGCTACACAATCATAGGGAAGACTGCTGATCTGACAGTTGTCCAGAGGACAATCATTGACACCCTTCACAAGGAGGGTAAGCCACAAACATTCATTGCCAAAGAAGCTGGCTGTTCACAGAGTGCTGTATCCAAGCATGTTAACAGAAAGTTGAGTGGAAGGAAAAAGTGTGGAAGAAAAAGATGTACAACCAACCGAGAGAACCGCAGCCTTATGAGGACTGTCAAGCAAAATCGATTCAAGAATTTGGGTGAACTTCACAAGGAATGGACTGAGGCTGGGGTCAAGGCATCAAGAGCCACCACACACAGACGTGTCAAGGAATTTGGCTACAGTTGTCGTATTCCTCTTGTTAAGCCACTCCTGAACCACAGACAACATCAGAGGTGTCTTACCTGGGCTAAGGAGAAGAAGAACTGGACTGTTGCCCAGTGGTCCAAAGTCCTCTTTTCAGATGAGAGCAAGTTTTGTATTTCATTTGGAAACCAAGGTCCTAGAGTCTGGAGGAAGGGTGGAGAAGCTCATAGCCCAAGTTGCTTGAAGTCCAGTGTTAAGTTTCCACAGTCTGTGATGATTTGGGGTGCAATGTCATCTGCTGGTGTTGGTCCAATGTGTTTTTTGAAAACCAAAGTCACTGCACCCGTTTACCAAGAAATTTTGGAGCACTTCATGCTTCCTTCTGCTGACCAGCTTTTTAAAGATACTGATTTCATTTTCCAGCAGGATTTGGCACCTGCTCACACTGCCAAAAGCACCAGAAGTTGGTTAAATGACCATGGTGTTGGTGTGCTTGACTGGCCAGTAAACTCACCAGACCTGAACCCCATAGAGAATCTGTGGGGTGTTGTCAAGAGGAAAATGAGAAACAAGAGACCAAAAAATGCAGATGAGCTGAAGGCCACTGTCAAAGAAACCTGGGCTTCCATACCACCTCAGCAGTGCCACAAACTGATCACCTCCATGCCACGCCGAATTGAGGCAGTAATTAAAGCAAAAGGAGCCCCTACCAAGTATTGAGTACATATACAGTAAATGAACATACTTTCCAGAAGGCCAACAATTCACTAAAAATGTTTTTTTGTTATTGGTCTTATGAAGTATTCTAATTTGTTGAGATAGTGAATTGGTGGGTTTTTGTTAAATGTGAGCCAAAATCATCACAATTAAAAGAATCAAAAACTTAAACTACTTCAGTCTGTGTGCACTGAATTTATTTAATACACGAGTTTCACAATTTGAGTTGAATTGCTGAAATGAATTTTTCCACGACATTCTAATTTATTGAGATGAACCTGTATATGTATGTCTGATTTCTGTCTGAACTTAAAATATATATCAAATAATAATCCAAACGTAATATTATTTTATTTAACATTTTATTTAACATTTAATTTAAATTGCATGTTGTCATCAACAAAAGTAAAAACTTACAGTCATTATATTATTAATAAAATTTCTGGCTGATAAGATTTGTGAGAAAGAAAGAAAGAAAGAAAGAAAGAAAGAAAGAAAGAAAGAAAAAATGAATATTAATATTTAATTAAAATTATTATTATAATTATTTATTAATCAATTAATCAGTTACTGTATTTTATTTACACAATTAATTAATATAAAATGTACTTTATATTTAATTAACTGTAAATAAAATGCAGTAATTCAATATTTAAATAATAGTCAATATTTCTTTTTGTCCACCATCCTGGATGGATTCATCTGCAATTGTCTCTGCAAAAGATACAATACTGCTTTAGATTTTAGCAAAAGAAAAGTAATAATTATGCTACCTACCAAAATAATTTATGCAAAATAATTATGCTGACTATATTTCGGTATTAGGATTATGCCTAGGATGACTTTAAATGCTGCCTATGTAGTTTTTTTATTACAGCCACAGCTTGAACAAGACATGAGACACGATCCAGAAAGCATGTCTCAAGCTGAGCTGCAGATGTGAATGTGTCCACGCATCACAGCTCCAGTTCCATCCCAGTGCATGCAGCATGCAAACCAGCACTAATGACACTGAGGTCAAGTGAAGTCGGAAAACCAAACCATCCAGTCAGTAACATATGCAAGTGTCAGATAACACACCACAAAACTCAACACTTCTGCTACAGGCAGAAATCAGTCGTCCCTGTCTGCAAGCTGCATCAAACCCTGCCACATCAAGCCCAGCCAGAGCAACGGGCCTCTGCTCACAGCCAAGCATGGATATTACTTCCTGAGCGAACGCTTGTGTGCTTGCAGTGTGTAACAAGTGGTGACTAGCAGCAGATAAACCAGGGAGGGAGATGAGAAAGCCATACTAAACTACACACACACAGAGAAAGACTGCAGCATCAGAAGCCTGTGTAAAGTGTGACGCGTCAGTATTTCTCCAGCACAGCCCCACCTATCCCTTTTTCTGCTGGGCTCTGTATTTCACTGGATCAGATACTTGATGGCTTTTCCATCACCGAGGCAATAAGCCTGGCCTTAAGTGTGTGTGTGTGTGTGTGTGTGATGCTGCAGTGCTGTGATAGGCAGACTAGCAGAAGCCAAGGCAAAGAGTTAAGTCGTTCTCAGATTATTCTCAGTATATGGAGCACAAATATACATATACTTGCTTGCTACAGTGTTCAGAGCCTTTAGAGTTTAGGATGACTGAATTACGAATCATGCATTTAGTTATTTCTAGAAGCACTAAAAAGATCAAGGCTGAAATAAGATGTGCATTTCCTGAACAAACGGCAGTGCTTGCAAGGAGGCAAAAATAGCGCAACAGTTTTAAATAAGATGGTAACAACATTTATTCATCTTTGTTAATGTTAGTCAATAATAATCAGTGTTGGGGAAAGTTACTTTTAAAAGTAATGCATTACAATATTGTGTTAGTTACTTTTTATGGAAAGTAATGCATTACGTTAGTTTTGCATTACTTTTTGTCACCTGGGTTGGGCTTGCTTATTTATTTTTAATAACAGAAAACCCAAAAGTTATATTTTTGGTGACTGTAAAGGCCCTTTCACACCAGAAGTGAAATGAATAAGCCTCAGGCTGAAGAAAATGCTTTTGTCTCTGCACTCTACAATTTCTCTCAACACAGGGATTGGAAAGGTGTCAGTGAATAAATAGGAAAACAAAGTAACTTGTGTTACTTATTTGAAAAAGTAACTCAGATATTTTCTTGTTCATTTAAATGTAATGCGTTACTTCACTAGTTACTTGAAAAAAGTAATCTGACTACGTAACTTGCGTTACTTGTAATGCGTTACCCCAACACTGATAATAATTGTTCATTGTTTGTTTGTGTTAGTCACAACTTTTATATACAAATTAAAAAAAAAAAAAATTATTACTAATTGTTGAAATTAAGATCAGGATTTATAAATGCTATGGAAGTATATTTCATTATTAGTTCATGTTTACCATTAAAGAAACAGTTTACCCAAAAATGAAAGTTTTTGCTGAAAATGTACTCACCCTGAGGCTATCCAAGATGTAGATGAGTTTTTCTTCATCAGATTTGGATCATCACTTGCTCACCAATAGATGCTCTGCAGTGAATGGGTGCCGTCAGAATGAGAGGCCAAACAGCTGATAAAAACGTAATCCACACAACTCCAGTCCATCAGTTATTGTCCTGTGAAGTGAAAAGCTGCATGTTTGAAAGACACAAATCCATCATTAAGACGTTTTAACTTTAAATCATTGCTTCTGGTCAAAATATGTGTCCATGATCCATAATAACGCTTCCTTCAATGAAAAAGGCCATCCCCTGTTTTCCTCTCACATCAAAATCCACCAACATATGTGTTCAGAACTGTTTTGGCTTGTAAACGGTGCTTGATCTGTGCATATTTCTCTCCTGATTCAGACAAGATGACTTTTTCACTGTGTGGAGGAAGCATTATTATGGATTATGGAGTCATATTTTAGTCGGAAGCTAAGACATTTAAAGTTAAAAATGTCTTGATGGATTTGTTTCTTACAAACAGTTTTTGACTTTGCCTGACATATTAAGTCATGAACTGAAGTCGTGTGGGTTACTTGTGGATTATTGTAATGTTTTTATCAGCTGTTTGGACTCTCATTCTGACGGCACCCATTCACTGCAGAGGATTCATTGGTGAGCAAGTGATGTAATGCTACATTTCTCCAAATCTGTTACATCTTGGATGGACTGAGGGTGAGCAAAGTTTCAGGAATATGTCATTTTTTGGTGAACTATTCCTTTAACAAATGAAACCTTTACCAGTAAGTTCAGGTTTCAGGCTTAAACAAAATGTTGCATCAGAGCTGGTTTGACACTGTCATCACGCTGTGCATGAGAATCAACACAATGTGAGTGACTCTGCAGATGTTATACAGAAAGAAAGACTGATCACACTTCAGCATGCAAATACATGCAAGAAAGAAAACCAGAATGCAAATGTCACTATGACATCATCACTGTAGTTCCATCGTGAATGCTGAACATTCTATTAAATTTAAATTTCAAATTTCTTTCTAAAGCACAATGTTAAAAACCAAAAATAGCCCAGCTGAAATTATGTACTGGAAAAACTGAAAGTGTTGGTTGAGGCTGAATTAATTGCAGAAGTTTAATACTGGGTTTAGAGAACAATCTTTGACCAGAATGTTTGCGTAATATGAATACAGCGCTGCCTTGAAAGCACATATTCAAATCAGACTGTATTATTTTAAAGATTTATGTTCAAAAGTGTTTCTCATGCAACTGTAGAGCTGAGAAAGAGCTGTGCATGTCAAAGTCACATGTCTAAGGCAGCAAAGAAATACAGACGAGGATTTATGCATCAATATATAGTATTTCACAGATAAAAACACCAGACTGGTTTATTCAGGGAATTATCTTCATTTTAAAAATGTTAAGGGAGAAAGACACTTTTCAAGCTTAATTTCACATAATTTAGTGTCTATAAGGACTGAAGCAACACATTAGCTGCAACCAAACAGAAATACAATTACGTGCAGCATTTAGAGATTCATTGGTTTGTGCACCTAAAAAAAACAAAAGAACATGCATGTTAAATACAAATAGTAAAATAAGTAACCACATAATCACATCCAGGGCAGCAAAATAAACAAGCTTATCAACTACTCAAATGGAGAAAACGCTTCTGGTTTCTTTTGTTGTAGGCATCAAAGGCTGTGCGTCTAAAGCACTTTGGCACAAATTCATTTGGGGGGTTTATTTTTAAAGAGCCAGCCTCTAAACTAAGACCACCAGATCAGCACTGACCCATAACGGAGTTTACGAGGGCTTAAAATTCACCAAGTTATGGTCTAATTCTGGCCAGTGTTGGCAAAGTAATGAAGTTATACTGACCGCAGCACATAACAGACACGTTGTCTTGTTTACACCCGTTTTACAGTCTTCAGAAACAGGGACGTTATAGAGGGACAGAGAGAGACTGTGATAGAAATAACACTGAATATGAATGTGTTTGGGTGTAAATGTGTAATTATGTGTGGTACACTAGCTGATGTGTGATATATAGGTTCAATTTTTATTAAACTTTATTTTAGTTATATATTACTTAGTTAACGTATTAATTCACAGCATGCATTCATTTATTAAAACAATAATTATTATTATCAAACTAATATTATTTATTTTATAATTCATTTAAATATTAATTAATTTTAATATTATGCATATTTTAATCCTGACAAGATAAAGTAGAAAACCATCGTCCTTTTAACAAAACAGTATGTTGCAGTCATTATACAAACATTTCTGGCTGCTCAGATTCGAGAGAGTGGTGTTAATATGTTATATTAATTGAAATATACAACTTGATTAATTAAAATAAATTTATATATATATATATATATATATATATATATATATATATATTAATTATTATTATTATTATTATTATTATTATTATAAAACCGTTATTTCATTTTAATATTATGCATTTTTCAATCTTGACATACTGTAGAGTTACAAGTAAAAACATTATACTAGTAATTATAAAAGTAAGCAGTCATTATACAAAAAATTGCATGAATAATTAAAAAAAAAAGGATTAAAATGTCACAAAAAATATTAAAACTACTATTTAATACACACACACATACATACACACACACATATATATATATATATATATATATATATATATATATATATATATAATATATAGGTCTAGTGTTTTTTTAAATTATATTAATGCATTTGTCATCATGAACTTTCAATGAAACAAATACTTTTTTTAATATAATTATATATAACTTATTTAATAATAATTGTTATTTCACATTTGTTCATAATACATAAATGCTAATTTATACAACTCAACTTGATAATTGTTCGTTTTAATGCAATGACTATATGAAAAAAAATATTACCAATTATATTTTATATTCCTACAAAGAATTTCTAAAACATCTGTATGCACAAAAAAGTTTATATTAAAAACTATACAATATATAATGTATGCAAAAAAGTTCAATTGAATGTTAATGAATGATTAAATGCACATCTTTTTCCAATCACAATTCCTGTTAAACATTTATTCCAAACAGAGTTTCATCTTCTGTAACATGCTAATAAATCCAGAACAAACTAAGACATCAACGCTTTCTTCCCTCTCCTGTGTTCTGTTTGCTCTCAGCATTTATTATGCCACATTTTAGCAGGCTAATTTAATCAAATCATTCATTTCCATTTCAATAATAGCAGACGAGAGGCTAAAGGATGAATCAGGAAATGCAGGCCAGTAACCCTTCTAAACACGAGCTTCATTCTGCTGTATACTGATTTATGTTGGCTTCATTTAAGGGCTGTAAATGATTCTCTCTCTCCTCCTCGCGCTCTTCCAGCTGGCGGTGATCTTGTGCGTCTCACAGATATGCATGAATATTCACTTACAGCAGGTACTCAAAACAAGGTGTTTATGGGACGCGTAATTGAAATACGACTGTATTAATTATTCTCGTCTTCTTGAGCTCCTTGTCAAATCTGATCACACGTGCATTTTATAAATGAGCCCCCAGATGCTTCTAAACACTTTCTCCTGAAATTCTCTGGCAACCTGAATGAACTTCCAAAGACACGCATTCATCAAAGCACACTTTCTTCCTGCTATACACTAACCAATGTGCAAAGCCGTGCTGAGGTAATGCTCGGTTAAGTGCTGCTAAAATGAGGGTTAACGCTACTCATTTATCTCAACAGTTTAAAATGAAAGGGACGGGGTTATGCGAGGTGAGCAAAGCAGCGTGGGAGAAGATCAGATAAACTGCCTTCCTGGTCGTCCATCACTGGGCTTGTCAATAGCAACATGCAGCATTTGCATGTAGCAAATCACTTTGTAGATAAGTTCAGTTCATGCATTTGAAAACCATTACTTGTGCACCAGAATGTTCTCCTCATGTTCTTTTAATCAACCCCACACAGGGTCCAAAATTAAAGCTGCACTCAACCATTTTTCTTCATTAAAAAAGATTTATTCTTAAAAGTATACTGGTACTTTTGAAAAATCACATGAAATGAAATGACTCTTTTGTGTGACGCTACATTCATGCTGCCAAGTGTCAATATTCAAGAGGACTAAAAAAAGATTTAATAATAACATGTAACCATAAAAAAATAAACAATTACTAAAATAATCACCCTGCACAACAACTAAAAAATTCTTGGTTTTGGCATCTTGTAAGTCAAACTAAATAAATTAAAATGATAAAAAGCCAACAACTTTTTGCTTAGAAGTTTATGATGCAGACACATGCAGAATATACCTTACATTAACCATAAAAAAAAAAAAAAAAAAATTATATAGCAAGTATGTGATACAAAGACCTAAAAACATACAAAAACTCCCCCCAAAAAAGTAGGTAAACAAGTAAAATAAATCAAATGTCACTAGCCAACTAGCAATTTAATCACCAAAACAAAAACATGAAGAACTACATTTTAATGGGCCTTCATGATTTTGTGAGTTGTGGGATTAAGGTTAAAGTACATTTTACCAAAAAAAAAAAAAAAAAAAAAAAAAAAAACCTTTCTACTAAAAAATTCATGTTTAATTTCATGTGTTTTGTCATCTATTTGTAAAAAATTAATAGCAATTTCTGAATGAAAATTGGTTCAAAGTGAAACCAATCCACTTATTTGTCATGCTGCAAATGAAAAGCAAATATGTTTGCTATAAAAGTATAATGCTAAAAAGTTTTTAATAATTTAAATAATTGCATTATCATAGCAATAGATATATATAATACCATTTCATAGACAGTAATAAATATTCATGAATGGTGATGAAAGGTTCTCAATTTATTAGCCATTGGCAGGTAAATCAAATATTGAATTCTGGATGCTTTGGATCATCAGAAAAATGCAAAGAACACAGAACAACAATATAACTGTAATACTACTACAAAATAATGCAAACAATTCATAATTATGGTAAAAAAAATTCACCAGGTGCAGAAATAAATATGTAATTTTAAACCCTGATCTCACATATGATGAAACTTTCATTTAGTAAAAGAGAAATTTGATTTGGAGTAAGAGTGAGCTGCTAACATTTAGAGGACGCTAGATTTCATTCGCCATGGGTACGGCACGTCTCTACCCATAAACTCCCTCCCAATCAATACACGGACTGTAAAGTGATTGAATTCAAGACTCAAAGATCTCCAGTGCAGGCCGCTGTTTATTGCCCTAGACTCTGTGCATCTAGACTGCTTGGATAAGGATCTATAAATAACTGAATATGTCATGATATAGAGAGAGGAAGAGATAAGCCTGAAATGAAAAGGTGACCAGCGAGGGGACGAAAGAGAGGAAAGACAACACTTCCTGAAACACAGCGCAGCAGAGCTGACAACTGTGTGAAAGGTCTCGACCGGGTCGAGCAATAGAGTCACAAACACACACCATGCATGCACTGCTTTCCTATTATTTGCACAACAAAAACAGTTCAAGCAAAAGAGAAGAGCTGAAAAGCTGCTTTACCGCATAGACACCAACAGAGAGTGCTGATTATCAAAAACGGACTTTTTCAGCAGAAACTTTCCGAAAGTATTTTTCCCATACATGAAATATATTGCAAATGAATTTCAGTAAATGAGTCATTTCTACACCAAGATGCATCAGAAATGAGTCATTTCTACACTGCAAATGATGCATCTGAAATGGTACAATGAAAATAAAGGTAACACTTTATTTTACGGTGTCTTTGTTACGTTACATGTACTTACTATTATAATAACAATAAATTATGCATAATTACATGCAAGTAACCCTAATCCTAACCATACAGTAAGTACATGTAATTAATTAATATTACTCAGTACTTAAATGTATAATTACACTGTATCAAGGGCACCTTAAAATAAATTGTAACCAAAATAAAATATAAAAATTCAATTATAAATGTAACTTACATTTATAAGAATATAAATATAAAATAAGAATATAATAATATATAATAAGAATAAGAATATAAAATATATAATAAATATATATAAAATAATAATGAGAACATAAAAATTACAATAAATTATTGACAATAGGCAAACAATATTTTGTTGGATTTATTACAAAATATTCAAATATATTAATGACATAATACAAAATGTACAACTAAATAATCTTGAATAGCACCAAAAACAATACATAAACAAATACAATATATAGTGGGGTCCAAAAGTCTGGCCACATTCAAATATATAAGATTTGCTGTAGCATTTAAATAGAAATAAAAATTTAGATTTCTGAAAAAAATTCACAAAATAAATATTTAATATTTCTGCACTATTTCTAGGTCACTCTAAAGTAAATGAGAGTGGTTCTTCATACACTGTATAAAAAAAAAATCAAAAAGTATGATCAATAAAGTCATGGCAACATATGTTTTTCCATTACTTTAACCAATTTCTAACTCTTTATATTGGTTATATAAGATTCAGCTCGATTTTTAAAGTCAGTTTAATATAATTTGAAAGTTGAAATGAGTTGTGCAGCCAATTTGATTAACGTTAAAAAAGAAAGAAAGCAGCAACTCAACAAAGATAATGATAAATTTTGATAAAGTTTTTTTTTTTTTTTTTTTTAAAGTTGAGTTGAAATAGGTGGAAACTTCTTACAGTGTACAGACAGTCCTACATTCTTCCATCGAAGCTCAAGATGCTCTTTGAAACATCTCATATCATTCTGAAGCTCCAGTACTGCTTTAATTAAAGCAGAAGAGATACAAACCAAAATCTACAACAATCTGAAATTCACCTTAATTTTTCAATCCGACTTACACATTTTACAATATGTAAAAAAAAAACAGCTTCCCAGAATTTTGCACCCCATGTACTGTACGCCTTGCTGCATTACACAAGAGACAGCGCAGTCCTTTTGTACTTCTGCTGCTCCTCACCAAAGAGAAACACTATTCTGAGCTTCAAGAGAGACACGAAGAACGACAGAGAGAAAACAACCAGCCACTGACAGCGAATCAGAACAAACAACAAGAAGCAAGGGCCAGTGTCTATACCCTAACATGAGCAATATGCCAAATAAAGAGAAACAACAATCAATATTAATACTAATGTTGTAACCTGTGTTGCAGTGTGCAGGGAATCCCTCTGGCTGTCACTCACAGTCACAAAACTATCAATCATGACTAAGCAGTGATCCTCACACACACCGGCTCTGCTCCAAAACACAGCAAGCTTTCTTAATGTTTACTGTATGTCAAGGAGACTTATGAGGGCACTTCATAGGCAGCAACCCAGCAAACAGCACTCCAGCCAGCAGATCCAGTGCATCTGTGTTCACAGGAAAGAGTAACTGCACCGAAGCAGCTGTTTGAATACCGAATCATTTAGTGAACGACAAGAAGGACGGTTTTCAGGTCTCTCTCAAGGCCCTGATGGCATGTTGCAGATGCTTATGGATATGAATGTGTCTTGCCTGCACCGTCTGTACTCATTTAGAATACCAATTTGTCATTTAATTGGCACTTAAATATGATTTACAGTACATTTACAGGAACAAGCCCACTGGGAGGTGCACAATGGGGATCATTGATAATGAATCACACTTTGTTGAGATCATTGATAATGAATCACAACCTTTTAGGTTGCCAGATTAGATCTGCAACTACTAAGCCACATAACATCCTCTGCCTGACTCTTTTCACAACACAATATCCAGTTGTCATATTTACCCACTTAACCAGCACTTAACTACCTGAACTATTCAAACCAGAATACAATAGGGATGGACGCTAATACTTAAGTATTTTTTATTGTGTTAATATTAGTGCTGTCCAAATTTGTGTGTTAACACAGGCGATTAATTTTTCCAGTTTAACGGCGTTAAAAAATATTTAACACATAAAGGATTCATTTATAGTTAACTTAGAATTTAGTGTTTGATAACTTTTGTATTCAATTTACCTGTCGGCACAGGTAAATGTGACATTTATTATAATGGGTTTATGCGAAGAAGTTCACTTAAATTAGAAGCTGTTATTTTTAAGACTAATAAATGTTAAAATTGATAGCTCTCAAATATACTGTAATGTTGAATGGCTATAGTAAATGGTTAAATATTAGGAAAAAATCAATTTCCTACAGACATCAGTAGTATCGGTATCAGTGATACTTGCCTTGAGTCATAAAAAAGATGGCATTAAACAAAAATTAAAAATATACTGTCTTTATGCTGGGTCTACATTAATTTGAAGAATCAATGTGAAATTATTTGTGATTAATTTTAGAAAAAAAATGTGTAATTAATTAGTTAATTTTTTAACCAATTGACAGCACTAATTATTAATATAGTTATTTTTGTTGGAAAAACAAAACAACTATTTATTAAAATAAAATGTTAAATATCTATTTTTGTAAAATTCAGTGAATTAAATTTTGACTCTTTTCTCAGAATTGAGAATTTCTTCCTTTCTCGCAATTCCGAGTTTACATCTCAGAATTCTGAGTTTACACCTCACATCCTGTTTTTTTTTTTTTTTCTGCCTCAGAATTAAAATTCAAAAAGTAATTGTGACTCACAATTCTAACTTTATATATTCTGAGAAAAAAAGTCATAATTATGAGGGGAAAAAAGCCTGAATTATGAGATTAAAAGTCACAATGATCTTGTTTATTTTTTATTCCAGGGCAGAAATGAGCTTCCATATAAAACAGATTTTGTTTTGAGTTTTGAATCTCAATTCACTGGATGAGCCACATTTAAAGCACAGCAGTTCTCTACACCCAAAAAAAAAACAACAAAACTCTACATGTCTTTACCAGGTTGGGACATGTCCTGCTCCGTATTTTCACTTTATTCCACATTCCTTAGTGTGTAAATAACATAAATCTACCACGCTATAAATCGTCATGCCGCCCTGCCCTACCGTACAATGCAAACTCAAGCTGTGCATTCATTGGACAATCAGATCGGGCTGTGTGGCAACTAAATATGTGCCAAATACAGGAGCAGATGGCCTGTTTTCTGCTGGAGTCTCAGTCCTGTTTGATCAGCTGTGTGTGCCCGACATCATCCATCTCCAGAGAGCTCATCACATGTGCACGAAACCCAGCAAATGAAGTTCACACGTAAAACAGCACAGCTTCAATGAAGTGAGCGCTGCAGACAATGAGAAAACTCTTTTCCCACAATGCAACTCACTTCAGGCTGAGAGAAAGCTGCTGGTCCTTAGACTGGAGGAGATCGGCCACAGAGAAGCTGCTACTTCCCAAGAAGTTGCTCTAAAGAGGAAACACAGGAGAATGTGGTCATAACATGAATGCAGACATCACCCAGCTGTAGAACAGAGATTATCCTACATACACTTTTCATTAATGACGTCACTATATCTAAACCGTACTGCAACTTTCAGTTACAGTTGCTTTTTAAATTGCAAATCAATTCCTGAATTTGAATTGAGGTAGCAAATATAGAATTTTAATATAGAATTTTAATATGGAATATAGAATTTTAATGCAAATTTTGAATGTAATGAAGCAGAATCAAAATGGAATCAGATTCTAAATCACATAAGTGTAATGTTTAACTAGAAAATAAAAGTTTAATACAACATTTGAATGCTGAAAAGAGTAAAAAAAAAAGTTTGAGGTGTTTAATTCATAGGCTTCATAAACAGAAAACTATAGAATGATATACAGACAGATATAACAATGGATGGATGGAACAAAAGTCAGATAGAATGATAGCTTGATAGAACAACAAATAGAACAACACAAATACAGACAGATAGATAAAATGATAAATAGAATTACACATAGAAGGTTATAAAGATCAACAGACAAATAGCACAATAGATAGAACGACAGACAAATAGAATGACAAAAGGATAAAATGACAGACAGGCAGAGAGACAGACAGATGATAGATAGATAAGATATGTTTCCATCACCCTGTTTTTATGCGCATTCTGAAGTATCGCATCAGAAAACAAGTGAAGGAAACACCAAACTAAAAAAAAAAAACCTTAATTCGCAAAAACGTTTTTACGCTCACTTGAGGTGTTTTTTTTTTTTTTTTTGTGCGAAAAAGGGTTAATGCGAATAATGGGAGATGGAAACGCATTTGCCATATAAATTTCTCCATGCGCACCAAAAAGTCACGTGACTTTGCGCTATGGGACAGGCGGCATAACCAGCGGACTGATCTCGTTGCACAGCATCTGAAATGTTGTTATGGTCATTCTGAAATGCCCGAGCAAAGTCTGTCGTCAAGGTATTTCTATAATTGCCTCCCAGAACTGTCTTACACAACTGTGTTTCCAAACAGCAGGCATCTATCACATTTATTGTGTTTTGTCTGCTCACTCTGAGGTGCAAGTAATTTATTATAAATGAAAATTATTATATTTAGTGGCTTCTCCTACTTTTCTTAGTGATATTTAGTGGCAGTTTATCAGGAAGTGACGATTTTGTTTTCTTTGACTGTTTTTGGATGGAAACGGTGCTTATTTGCGAATGTTTTATGCAATATACCAATTTTGCAAATTTGGGTGGAAACCCGGCTCAATACATACATACAGACATACAGACAGACAGACAGACAGACAATTATGATGTTATACAGGGAATATTTTCATTCCTGTCACACAGTAATCATCTGCTCCTGGCAGCCTGGAAACATGTTTGTGTGTTTATGCATGAATCCAGCAGTTGCAGTGAGCGTGAATAAACACACAGTGCAGGAAAGAAGCCATCAATAAACACACCCAAACACACAGAGTGGACAAGAGACAGATTGCTAGAGGAAAAGGAACAGAGTTGAAGAGTAAGAGAAATGGAAAATGATGTAAGGGAACTAGAAAAAGCAAAGTTTTTACTTAAAAGCTTGAAGTTTAGCAGTCGTTACACAGACAGTGAGACAGACACTGACGGAGGCCTACAGACTATATTGAAAGCTCAAGGAGGAGTGACGGTTCATAAATGTCTGGTCTCAGAAGGACGTAGCAGCTTAAACACAACTGCTTTGTCAAGCAACATAATGAGAAAACACAGACATAAATGTGGACTGGATGCGTTCATCACTCTGGTTTTGTTCCACAGAGAGAGAACCGGTCATAGAAAGGACATGCAGCCCTCTACGCTGCCTTAATTAGTAATTACAACACACACACACACACACACACACACACACACACACACAGAGACAGGAATCCCTGGACATTTCTCAAAAATTAATTACTGTGCTGCATTCTTCACTATAAAGACTCTATGCAAGCTAAAACAGACTCAGATTTTTTGGGGAAATGCTGTGAAATTGATTTATACATGAGTTAAATGGAGCTGAGAGTCTCTGAGAGACACCTGGCTGGTTTGGAGAATTTGGATATATAAATATACATATTCAAAGCTGGGTAGTAACTGATTACACTTAATCTGGATTACATAATCAGATTACAAAAATTGAGTACTCATAAATAGAGTATATTACATTTTAAAATACTTAGATTACTTAGATTACAGTTTTTTTTAATGGATTACATATTATTTACACAATGGTAAATTATTCATAATTTATTGATTCTCCCTTATTCTTCTAAAAAAGGTTTCCTTTCATGTTTATTAAAGTGTGTTCATGTAATGCAGGGATTCCCAAACATTTTGTCACCCAAACCCCTTTTTTACAGTCTATGCCTTTGACAAATTTTTTTTACTAGAAATATCCTGAGAAAGTTTAACAAGTTTCTCTGAGAATAATTTAACAAGACATTCCTATGTTCACAGTTCTCTGATGTTTGTTAATGGTCACACTGACATGCAGGTAAACAATTTTGATAGTTTTTATTTTAAAATAGTTTATTTTACACTTTCATGATTTAATTAATTATTAGCTTTTTATCAACTCACAAACCCACTGGAGGCTTTTCAAAAATATTTTCTTCCTTTTTGCTTTTTTTTTTATATCAATCTGGTACATTTAATGGCAAGTTTAAAACATTACATAAAAACTAATCTAAAATTAATCAAAAAAGTAGTCTGAGTAACTATAGATTACATTACGATTTTCATCATGTAATCAGTAAAGGAATACAATTTGTGAGTATTCTACCCAGATCTATCTATCTATCTATCTATCTATCTATCTATCTATCTACTAATTGAACCCCTAGCTGTGTCTCCATTCTCTACTCCAAAAAATCCAACTCACTTTAAAATCATTGCAAAGCAAACATGAGCGGCACTTAATATCACCAAATGTTCCTGTCATTTGCATATTTGCCTTTTTAAAATAATGATTTACTCGTAAAGGTGCGCGTATGGTGTTTACCGAGACAAAGTGTTGTCAGAGATCAAGACGGGATCTTGTGCTTGACATGATGAAATACGTGGGAATACGGCATACGGTTTGGCTCTGACAGCGATGTGGGGTAATTGGGAACAACAGTGTTTATTCCTGAGCAGGAATTGGTTTAGCATCATCATCATTTCAATTCAGCGAAATAAGAAGGTCACTAGCCACTACACAGGAGGTTAAACCAGAACGAGTAGTGATTTATTGATGTTTTACATGTGCTGAAAAGGTTAAGGTAATTCACAGTATTGACAAAGACTTTAGTGGAAGAGCCAGATGTGTGGCGAGATAATAGCTAAATCCTCTACATACACTTCAGAAGTATCAACCTTATAGACACAGAACATCCAGTGTACAAATATTCTTCTAGCTTGTCTCGGTCTGTGTCTCTTTTGTAAAGATTGCAGTGCCTGAGGAACACAATCTCAGGCGTCATTACTCCACAAAACACTCTGAACAGTATGCTAAGTGTGAGAAAAAGATCAGTCATGCAATTCTGAAAAGACTGTCCATGCAGCAGAATCAGTTTCAGAGAGTGAAGAGATAATGGATAAACTAAAGCAACTACTGAGACTAGTGATCTATATAGCTCTACATAAACCAGTTGCACTGGTTGCAACTGTTCAAGCAGTCCCATTTAGATCACCTGACTACTATAAGTCAATTGGATCGTTTTAAAATAAAAAATACCAAATGTATATTGAGTACGTAGTAAAAATCGAACAGTAAAAGAAGTTTGACTCCTTGCCAAACCAAGTAAATACGACCCCAGACTTAAGGCAAAAGGCCTTAAATACACACTAAAGTGATATGTATATATTGCACCAGTATCTAGAAAATATATATATATATATATATATTTTTTTTTTTTAATTATTATTATTTATTTATTTATTTTTTTTTCTAGATACTGGTGCAATACTGATATGCCACCATGTCGTCATCACATGCAAATAGTTTAAATATAGGAGATGTAAAAAAATAATAGCAACATATAAGTACAAAAGGTGAAAATCACGTCAGCAAGTGTGTAACCACTTTTCAGTTTATTTAATTCATTCTGCCATTTTATAACCTCTCATTTTATGAGATCTCCTGCATTATTTTGCTGTAATTTTTTTGGCCAAAGTGTGTTTTTCATGCCTTTCTAGCTTATTTACTTTTATTACTCAACAGTTCCTGAAAAACTACAAATTTTATCACCTTGAGCAAAACTGAAAATCATAAAATATATGATCAGGGATTCTCAGCACAACATGGTCTCATGATGAAAACGTACCTCTGGGAACTTTTCGCAAGACGTGAAATATGTACCGCCGTGTACATTTTGTGACATATTCGATGTGAAATGTCCACTGGGTGGCGCTAAAAGAGTGTTCAGTTTTTTCCATTGAGTGGCGCTATAAGTCTCCGTGACGTTTTAAAATAACGTACCATCTGCACTACACCTAAACCTATCCAATAGTATGAACAAAAACGAATGTGACGTAAAAACGCAATTGCAAGCATTGTTTTTTGATCTCTCATCTTTCAGCTCTTTCATTGTGAGTTATGTTTTTCACAGGATTTGTACCCAAGGATTCTGCATTGTAAGTCCAATTCCGTGCCACTGAGCTACAGAGCAAGCTTGTTACATCCGGAAAGCGAAATATATGGAGCTGTAATCATAACTGTGTACGAAAACGATTACAAGTGCTTGCTGTTTTACCGCCTCTAGTGTTCATTTCTGTTGGAAATGGCAGTGATATGTACTTATTGGTACGTATTTTGCATCTTGCGAAAACGTTCTCAGAGGTACTTTTTTGTCATGAGATCAGGTGGCCTTAGCAACATGAATCGAACCTCAAAATCAACCTTTAGACCTTTAGCAAGCATTTGTTTTACTGATATGGCCATATCTGCGATACATTGAGACAGGTAGGTGTTTAGGAAAGTGGTTTTAGTTTCTGTTTAGTGTTTTTGAAGCAAATAGCAAAACTCAAATGACCTTTTACCCCAGAAGGCCTTTAGCCCCGTTGTACTTTATTCTAGAAATACTCTGCATAATTTATCTTGCTTTTCTTCTTCCTAGAGCACTTTTAAACAGAAACACTCACAACGGTGTGAAATCTTGATAACAAACCACCTGCAGCTTAAGGGTTTTTGTTTTGCTGTTTTGTCCTTCTTTCTTTCTTTCTTTCTTTCTTTCTTTCCGTGCTGAAGCTCTGAGGCGACTCATGAAAGACCAAACAACACTGCAGAAATAGTCTCAGTCTCAAAATGAGTCACATGCGAGAGCGTTTTTATCTCGTGTACTTTTCCAACTGCTGGTGGAGGAATTTTTCAGCTTTTAAAGGGCATCCTTTACACTGACCTCTTCTACACGAACACTTCCTTCCTCAGTGCTTTCACGCTAATAGACCAGCTTCTCGGGTGCGTTGCAACATAGCAGCAAAATCACACACACACACACACACACACACACACACACACAAACACACACAAACACGCACAAACACGCACAAACACGCGCGCGCGCACCAAAGAACACAAAAAAAACAACAGCCATTAAAGTCATTTATACTACAGACAAAAAAGAACATCTAAAAAACTGTTACAAACACACATAAGCAAGCAATAAATGTGCTAGACACAAACAAACACAGAGAAAAAGCGGAGACGCAGCCCCTCATTTTCACCAACAGCTTTATAGTTCATAGCCAGAAGGAGCAGGACAATCTGCTTGTCATTCAAGCAGACGAACATAATGGAAATTGATAAGCATTTCCTGAAGGAAACAGCAGCATTTGGAAGGCAGCAAACATGTGTTCTGTTTTAAGGTAAGTGTATGTTTTAGTGATTCAGTGAGAATAAAATGCCGCATCAGAGACGCTTTATTGCTGTCATGTCACACAGCACAGACAGCAGGATCTGATCACCAGCACATGAAAAACAACACATGCAACAATAAAGAGTTAGATATATGCAAGGAAGACCTATCAGTGTGCATATAGATATTCCAATGACATCGTCACAGTTGGATACATTTGGAATGCTGAACATTCTATGAATGCAAGTCAATGGGAAATTTTCAAAGTGTAACCCCAAATATAAAAAAAAAGATGATATATTTTATATATATATATATAATAAAATTTACAAGTATCAAAGTTTTTAGTATATTACAATTTAGCATGCATATATGTATGCAGCTTGTCAATGGTTAATGCATTTTTTATTCATGCATTCCATATTTTTCAATTAATTTGTAATATTTTTTATATTTATTTTGTAAATGTTAATATTTTTAATTTTTTCTGAATAATAAATGTTTTAAATATTTATTTAATGTTTAATTAAATATATTTAGTAAATATTTACGTATTAATATTGTTAATATTGTGTAATAAAGTTAATATTTAAGTAATAAAGTATACTAATGTTGTGTAATATTTAGACTCCTTCCACTAAAAAAAAATCCTTATCGGTCTGATGTAAATCCAATTTACCATGCATACTTAGCACAACCATCACTGAAATTACAGACACAAGCAGAGCTTTAAATGGAGAACATTAAACAGTTCAAACAGAATCAAACCCAGTAGTTTAATACTAAGTGTTGAACAAACCCTCGCCAGAATGTCTGAGGAATATCAACATTGTTCTGCTTTGCAAGTGAAATGAGAGAAAGAGGAAAGATAAATGTGAAGTTTCCTGACATTCGTTATGAGCTGCCGCTGTCACTCTCACTCTCTCTCTCTCTCACACTGTGTGTCGGAGGCTAAACGCAAACTTCTGATCATGCCCTCCCCTTGTCACCGGAGGAAGTGTGCATGCTCAAAACATGACACCGACACAAACACAGACGCACGCTTACCTTGCTGTCTAAATGAAGACATGCCGCACACTTCGGCAGTTTATATAAACCTAATTCTGACTCCACACTACCTCAAAGAAACTTTCTGCATGCTAGGACTCAAAAAATATCATGCAATTTATTCATAAATTATTCGATAACCTCCCCAAAGGAAGATTTTGCCACATTTAGCTCACGTCTAGGGACCATTTTGTCCCCAAACTACAACAAACACACATCTGGCTCTTCAAAGATGACACGTCTTGCACTCCAAATCCCCAAATGCATTATTTCCCACACAATTCCCACACCAATGTCAGTCCGGCAGCAACCAGTCCATCCCACCTGTGCGTTCGGGTCATTTGTCTTCGGGTGACAAACAAGAACCCTTAAGACAATCCGCACCTGCATAAATGCACTGCATATTGACATCCTGAAAGCAGACTCACTTGTTAAGAGTAGCACTTGCACTTGGAGGTCCACAAAGGAAGTGTCCTAGCGGAGTCGTTGCGGGGCAGAACCGCCTGCTGCATGAGACCGCATCTCCTCCTAAGGATACATTTGCAGCCTCCTTCCTGTCTACGCATTCCAGCCGGGGCGAGCAAACACACGCACATGCAGCGAGCACGCAGAGCGGCGACACAACCCGACTGAATAAACCACTGCAGATCTGAGTCCACGCCAGAGACACTGAGAGAGAGAGAGAAAGGGGGAGGGAGTAAGACTGGGGAGGCGTGTAATACTCAGAGATTAAGGAAGGAACAGAAAAAAAGAGAGAGAGAGAGAGAGAGAGAGAGACAGAGCACACACACTGTGTGTGTGTGAGAGAGAGAGAGCGACAGCAAAAGTAGGTGAGACAGAAAAGAGAAACAGACACACCTCACATGGGTTAAACAGTGACGGGGGTCAGTGACTCAACAGCTACTTGAATTAACACAGAGACAGATGCTGATTGTGTGTGTGTGTATGGTCCATACAGTCTGATATTTGCGTGTGTTTGCTCTGCAGTCGGAGGAATTATAGTTTTACAGGCTTACAGCTAATCCACAAACATGCATCAGAGCCACGTTTTCTGAGAAAAAGGAGGCTATGGCTCCTCCAAAATATATATAGTATGATAAAATAATTGACATTATAGAATTAAAGCAAAAGAAATATTATGAAACATGAGGTTAAATGCCATAGAAGACATATTTTATCTAAAGTAAGGGCCATTATAACAGCACCAACAGCGTTTATGCAGAGCTGTGCCCAAATGGATGCTTCCAGAAGTCATCATAGTTTGGTAAATTTAAACAGTGGTGAATGGAAACAATACAAAAAATATATAATTTTTCCCATTTGCTCCAAAAGAAAGAAAAAAATTTGAGATTGATTATGATGCTCAAAAGAGAAAAAGACGTCAAATTTGCTGTCGCTCCCTCAGCCGTTAGTAGCAACACTCACAAAGCAGTAGGGGTGGGCGATATACCAGTAGACACGATTAACCGGTAGAAATCTGTCAACCGGTAGAGATTTTGGACTATCATGTCTATCACGGGTATGCACTCACGTGACGTTGCTACGTGGTCACGAAAACTTATCTTTTTCACGCATTTTTAAGCATTACAGTTTAAAAACAAGTGATTTTAAGCCATTGAAATGCAAACAGCAGCAAAAGAGAACTCATTTCACTATATGCACGCGGTGTCTGAGAGGTGCGTGCACATGAAGACGGTGCTCATAGAGCACAGGAGTATTGAACGGAGTTATTTTTGTCGCTTCATAGGCCTTGAAGGGTTACACACACTTGTATGTCAAAACGCCTGTCTTTGCAAGTATCATAATAAACACAGTAATTTAGGTCTTAAGTGAAAGCAAACAGCTGAGAAAGAAAACATATATGTAACAGTATATTGGATCCGGGCAGCTCTTAAAGTGACAGCAGTCTAATATTCCTGCTGTCTGTCATTAATGTTAATAAAACAACAAATGAGAGAAAATCTCTCTCTGCTCTTGATTAAATACTTTTGTAACTTTAATAAGAAGAAATATATATTTAATTTACACAGTTAAGAATATGTGTTTGTATACATTTGATTACTTTATAGAGAGTAGCTTTTCTTATTTATTTGTTCTACTGTAGTTCTTTGGCCTATTGCTTGTAATTAGTTTCTTATTCTTATTTAACCGCAGACTATTTATTTGCCTTTTTAATTTAGGCTAGTATTAGTTTTTTAAGATCTTGACACTGGTGACAAGAATTACGATATTTGTATGGCATCAAAAATTTTGATATCATAAAGACATTATTTAAAGCAAAAACAACTATATCATGATATATATCGTTACCATGAAATAAAATCATATGATGATACATGATTTTGGTCATATCACCCACCCCTACACAGCAGCATTAATTTTTCTGAATTTAATAAAAGGTAATATAACACAAAGTGTAGTGCATATTGTAACACAAAGTGTGAATAAAGTATATCATTCTAAATTTACATATTTTTTTTTTAAATTGCTAAATTTACAATAGGTGCATCCAAAACCACATACATATGCACTATTCTATGACGTTCTGTAGTATAAATAGTGCAAGTAGTGTGTTCACACTGAAAATTAAAAAAAAGTACACTTTAAATACCCAGATGATGGACTTAAATAACTCAAAAAACAAAGTGGTGAATGTTGGACACTTGACACCTGAATGTTGCACTCAACTTTTGCAGCTTTAAAGGGATAGTTCACCCAAAAATGAAAATTCTGTCATTAATTACTCACCCTCATCTCGTTCCAAACCCGCAAGACCTTCGTTCATCTTTGGAACACAAATTAAGATATTTTGGATGAAATGTGAGAGTTCTCTGACCCTCCCATAGACAGCAAAGCAACTGTAAAATTCCCAGGTCCAGAAACATAGTAAGGACATTGGTAAAATAGTCCATGTGACATCAGTGACTCAACTTCAATTTTGCGAAGCTATGAGAATAACATAAAAAAAACAAAAATAACATAATTTATTCAACAATTCTTCTCCCCCAAGTTACGTCTTCCACCATTTTGGAGAGTACCCAAGAACGTAATCTGCGTAATCAGCGTTGTTTACACTTAGGGGAAAGCATGCGTATGCATTGTGATATTCTCTAAAATGGCGGAAGATGGTAACTCGGGGGAGAAGAATTGTTGTATAAAGTCTTTTCTTTTTTTTTTCTTTGCGCACAAAAAGTATTCTCATAGCAAAATTGAAGTTGAGCCACTGATGTCACTTGGACTGTTTTACCGATATCCTTACTACATTTCTGGACCTGGGAACATTACAGTTGCGTTGCTGTCTATGGAGGGTCAGAAAGCCCTCACATTTCATCAAAAATATCTTAATTTGTGTTCCGAAGATGAACGAAGGTTTTACGGGTTTGGAACAACATTAGGGTGAGTAATTAATGACAGAATTTTCATTTTGGGGGGAACTAACTCTTTAAATACGTAGCGAAGGGGAGGGGCTATCAGACTCTGATTATGAATGACAAAATAACCTTATACAATTCATACACTATATGGTTGAGTACATAGTATATAAGTGCATAGTATACAGTGCGTCATTTGGGATGCAGCTAATGTTAATAACTGTGAAAACGCATCATCACAGTCTTTAAAAAAGTGATTTCTGTGTTTGCTACACTGCATATTTTCTTCCTACTGCACCAGAATTCAGACTAATAAATTATTATTAATGTTACTGGGGTGAATGTAGTGAATAAATACCAGTGTAGGGTCACATGAGAGGCGGCAGTGCCTCCACAGTGCTGTGATTGGCTGATGCCCCTGTGACTCATCTAAATGTGTCAGACTAGTGAGAATGGATGGACTAATTACAGAGTAAACAACTTAACCACTCAGACATCACCAGTTTTTGGTTGAATCATGATGACCTTGAAATGACGACGTGTGAGTGAGCTGGTTTTTCAGCTGTGTTAAATTAAAGTTGCACCTCCTTTTTATGACAGCTGCAGTGTTTACAGATAATTTGATGATTAATGGTCTGAAAAGAAGGTGGATATTAACCATAATTGAACAACGGTTTGCAGTAATTAATAAAAGCTACACAAAACTGCATTACTGTAGTTAACTTTGATGCAAAAACAGTTTAAAGCACAAAACAGATGAGACTTAACAGACTGATCATGTCTTCTGGTGTCGTCAATCACAAAAATACTACATGCATTTGCATTTCATTTTAGCCTACATCTTCACACTGAGGTTTCATGCCAAAATTTACTATCCATAAACCTATTGCAATGATGCACAGACAACAAACACACAATTACAAACCAAATACAAATCAACTTAATTCAAAAATAGAAATTTACTGATGAATGAAGGAGTTTGAAAAAAAAAAAATTCCACTGGACACATAAGAAACTGAATTGTAAGACCAAAAAGACAAAACTGCATGTTAAAGCAAAGCAAACGGTGATTGGCTACTTCATTTGTCAATCAAACTGTGTCCTTCATTCTATGTGGGTGGGTCTTAACCAGACTAAGCTGCTTATTCAGTCTGACGATCAAAAGTCTGGCTACGTAAGATTGTTACATAATCTCTTACACCACTGGAACTGAATGATGACAAATTTATATCACATTATTAAATAATAGCCTAACTTCTTTCCATGGCTTTATTTTCCTGCTCTCGACAGTCACTTCAACAGCACGGACCTCTGAGACTATGAATACAGATATCTATGAGCTACAGGTCACACATCGCTAGGCTAGATATTTCAATATCTTAGGCATGTTTGTTTAAAGGTCCCATATTGTCAAAACTGAAATTTCCTGGCTTTTTTCATGATAACAGAGGTCTAGGGGCTATGTAACTACCATAAAAGTTTCAAAACTGTCAATCCACAGTAAAATACACACAGCCTGCATAAAGTAGCTGTGATTTTTCACAAGCCGTTGTGACTTCCGTAAATATGTGACGTCCGATCTACTCAGTCACCGCCTTCAGTCATCACCCCGAGCACCACCCACCGTCCTTTTGCCAAACCCCCAGACAACATCGCGTCCATGCCATTGCTGAGCAACAACAACACTGAAACATGTCAAAAGGACGAAACCAGATCGGCCGACCTGTAATGTTACACGCTCACTCCAAGGATGTACAATCTGACAAGATTGTTACTATGAGGCGGCTCACATCTAACGTGTATAGCAAAGACAAACTCACTGTGTCTATCTAGTCATGATGAAGATGTAGGCTATATGCATTTCAATTTCAGCAGGCAACTATTTTTACAGCTACATTATTATTCTAGACACAATTAATCACAACAACGTACATACAATTACAAATGACTATATATAAATCGTTAGTTTGTTGTTTTACACACATGCACACAGACATTATTTCATACACGACATAGTCGTGGGATGCAAGAAATCTTTAGACGCGCCCATAACAACAAAAGACAATACTTTATTGAACCCTTTCTGATAAGAAGTGTGCGCTGCAAACGCGAGCATTTTTGACAATCGTTTCTGTCAGTCCGCTCATTTTATCGCGTTGAACCACAGCTGTCGTTGGTTTTTTGTCTGGCAGTGGCAGCAGGTATGCGATCAAATTTCTAATTTGAGGCTGTATTATGTTGATTCTGTCACCCAACATCACAACAAGATGATAATTTTAAGCTCCTTATATAGTCGAATTTGCACTGGTTTGAATGGGCTGCCTCCAGTTTTTCCTTTGTTTTGCCTCCAGCTAGCGCTGTGACGTAATTGTGACGTTGGCCCTAAAAGGTCTACCTGTGGTTGGCCTGGTCGTGCGTCACTCAGAAAACAACAGGCCAATCAGAAGAGAGGTTCATGAATATTAATTAGACAGGCCAAAATCTACCTGTTCTTAGCAGAGCTCCTGAGAGAGGAGCTGTAAAAATATATTGAGATGGTTTTTGGTACTTATACCGCAAATATATATTCTTAAGGACATCAACACCTAAAATAAAACTCCAGAAAGGTGTAAAAAATGTGACCTTTAAGGTTAATCTAGTCTGCTTTTAGACCTGCCTGAGTGCTTTTCTTTTACTGTAAACAACCTTTAAACCAAAGCAACTTCTAAAACACACACAGAGTCATGAGAGTGAAACACAGGTCATACTACACTGATAAAGTATCCGTTAGATGCTGTAGGCACATGCACATCTGTTTACTAGCAAAACATCCTGAGGTGAATATGAGCGACTGAGATTGAACTTCCTCTAACAGCCTGATGTAATTCCCACTGAACATGACACATGGACAGAAACAGTCGTAAGAACTCAAACTCAGTCTCATGAAGGCCAGTGCTGTCTAGACCAGTGCTTCCCAAACCTGTCCTGGAGGACCCCTAGCCCTGCACATTTTGTATGTCTCCCTTATCTAACACACCTGATTCAACTCATCAGCTTGTTAGTAGAGACTGCAAGACATGAATTGGGTGTGTCTGATAAGGGAGACATACAAAATGTGCAGGGCTAGGGGTCCTCCAAGACAGGTTTGGGAAGCACTGGTCTAGACTAATGTTTACTTACATCAACAGTGCTTTGAATAAAAGAATAATGCATATTTTGCATAAATAAAATTAAAATTCTTTTGCATCGTGACATTTTCTTTTTTCAGTGGGATCATGTGAGGATACACACTTTCTCTTGAAGGTTTACATGCATTTACTTAACAGAAGATTATATGTAAATCTACAATTTAATAAAATCTCAACAGAGAAGCACACCTTGAACACACTTTCCACTGAGCAATATGTATGATTCATCAGAAGTACTATAGCACAAACACAGCCATACTGAAGGAGTGACCTACCAGCTTGAACGACAAACACTATAATGCTTCTTAACTCGCATAAACAGCAGCAGGCCTTTGAATCAAATCATCACACAGCAGATCAATCCACAACCGAACTTACTACATATGGTTAACAACTCGTAACAGACAGGAAAACCAGCAGTATAGAGTCATTCCACAACATGCCCATGCTCGCCCCAAACCTTCACATGACCAGTACAGGCCAATCTGCTCCTCTGCACCAGCAGGGATGAACTAAACTCAATACTTACTGCTTTTCAATTCATGAACAGGAAGGGGAATTTACTGAATTGCAATGCAGTGGAATTTCATTAGTCATACCCAAGACAAAACACAAATTTCAAAACAATTTCTGGTTAAACATGTTACTAAATAAATTCAATCATGTCAACATTTTAAACATATTTTATCAAAATATACATTATTTTCATCACTTTAATAAAATAAATATTGACATCAAAATTTTAATATAATATAATATAAACATATTTTGAACTATAAATACACAAGATGTAATAATTAACATTTCCACCATTGTGCATAACATGCGACAACATGTTTATGGGCAATTCACACTGAAAACGAAGTGTGTTATAAAAGCTACAGTACTTTACTACTTTATAGCATTACAATTCTACATCCTGTTTGGTACCGAAAGCAAAATGCAATGCACACTGATCTGAAAATGAATTGTAATTTCAATCGACTTGAATGGAATTTAAAATGCATTTTCAATTCAAACCTGAAGTGCACACAAACCCCACTATAGTACCTCTTTTTTCATTTTCACTGTGCACAAACAGCAGGCCAAGGCGAGGCTCACTGTCCTTCCATATGAGACGGTGGGTCTGATACACTCCAGATGAGACAGAATCATCAGTACATCAGTGAGAGATGATGTTCAATCAGCAGCTCATTATCATATATCAAACTCCCACAGGGGGATTCGGATCAATCTCAGGTCACCCTAAAGACCTTTATTTTGCCAGAATATCCATCTGACTGTACATTACCTGCTTATTATACTTCTCCTCACCAAATAAATAAACAAATGGACGTGAAATATTGATTTGAGCTGAAAATATTCCATTTAGCAAGAAGAAAGAGACCACAAAGTGATACGAGAGACATGAAACTAGCATGTCTATGTCAAAAATCAGTCAGTTGACCAATCAGAATTGAATATTACAGAGAAATGAGTAATAAGATGTAGATATCTGAATGTGCCTGTTTTACTTCACCATTCGGCTGCAAGTCCCACTCCAGAGTCGCACCAATCCCAGACCGAGGCTCATGGGACGAGAGCTAATCAAATTGAACTCTGAGTCACCTCAGACCTTAGGATGTGAATCCAACGGCTTCCCTCCAAGGGATTCAAGCACAGTTTTAATTCAACAGGAGGAGTTACAGGAGGGAAAACATGGACAAAACTATTGTTAGTGCATGAACACGCTCCACTGAAACAGAAACGATACGGGAAAAACATACATAAAAATAGGGCTGGGTGATAAAACGATAATGATAATTATCGCGATATAATTTTCCTCGATAAAACAATATCAACAGTTTGATAAATGTTCGATATAATGTTTATGCACCAAAAACGGAACATCGCTACTCATTTGAATCGCAACACACAGACAATTTATCTGCTCGGGTCAAAGTTCAAATGGCAGCGCAGTGCAAGCTCACTAGAGCATATGCTTTACTCGCCGATGAGTCTAGGTAAACAGCACTGTAAGATTCAGTGTGAAGTGCTTGAAAACAGCAAAAAACACAAATGACTCAAGTGACACAAATGATTTAAATTAGTTTAAAGTCAGATGAAACAGCACTGACAAACAGCAGAAACACTGTGTGCAACAAGACAGACTGAAGGCTTTTCAATCTACAAATTGTTCCGGGTGGGAACAATGGCGGAGGCTCAGGAGGAGGACGGACACCCGGGAGGGGGCTGGCAGACAGAGACCAGGGTGGCGACGAAGGAGGGAGGAGCCAGGGAGGAGACAGGAGGGATCCGGAGCAGGAGGCGCACAGCAGGACCCAGGCCACAGCCATGATGATGGCCCACGGTGGAGCCGACGGAGGGAGGAGCCATGGAGGAGGGATGGCCGCCGACTCCAGGGGGCCGACCAACGGTGGCGGAGCAGGTGGTGGAGGAGCCTGAGGAGCCAACAAGCCAGGGGGATGCCGAGGATCCAGGGGGCCAGGGTGCAGCCGAGGGCTCTGGCGACCAAGGCGGAGGCGGAGGCGGAGATCCAGAGATCCGCAGCAGAGCCAGAGCGACTGAGGACCAAGGTGGAGCTGGCGAGAGAAAGGAGCCCAACGGAGCCGGTGGGATGGAGCGACAAGGCGCAGCCAGAGGAGAGGAGTCCCGAGGCGATGGCGGGTCAACGGCCGACCAAAGCGGTGCCGGAGGGACGAGGGAACCCAGTGGAGCTGATGGATGGATGGGTGACGGTGGAGGCGAGGGAGCTAGGATCCGAGGTGGAGCCGCTGGGTCTACGGGCCGAGGCCGAGTCCGGGCCTCGGAGGCTGGAGGCTGGAGGCAGAGGTGAGGGATACTCCAGTCCCGGTGACGCTGGAGGATGGCAGTCCCGTGCGGCTCGCACCACATTGATGGTGGGCTGAGGGCGAGCAGAGGGGCTGCCAGACGACGGGTTTCCAGGACTGAACTCAGGAACGGGAGCAGACACTGGAGTGCGCTTTCGAGGAGCAGGCTCTGGAGGATGCTTTCGGGGAGTGGGCACTGTAGGGGCGCTCTGGAGGCGTGGGCTCTGGAGGACGCTTTCGGGGAGCGGGCACTGGAGGGCGCTCGGAAGGAGCGGAACTCGCTGGGACCAGCAGAGACGAAGGAGATCCAGGAGACGAAGGAGAGAGGAGAGAGGGAAAGTCAACCTCCAGGTCAGTTACCCAGTCCATCAGATCCCCTTCTAAGTCCAGCAGCCCCAGATGTCCTATCAGCTCACCCTCAGCCACGGTGCAGGGGGCGGAGCTCCACTCCGCGCTCACACCGTCCACGGCTGGCTCCCTCGTGGTGGGCACTGCCGCCGGCTCTCGCACCTGATCTGACGTGTTGGGCTCAACTTCCGGGATGATCTTCCGCTCAGTCGCTCGGCTTTGCGCTGGCTCATTGATCGTAGCGGGAAATGGCTCTCCATCATTGGTGGGCTCGGGCTGATGCTCCGCACCGCGGGGAGTTGGTGGGCTGGGCTCTGGGTCAGGAGTGGCACTGACAAGATCCCCCTCGGCACAGATGGTGAACGGGGATCCGTGCCTCGCCAGTGTCCACTCCACGAAGGTGGCGAATTCCTCTCGAGGACCATCCTTGGACGACAGCGCTCTGCTCGCGGTGTTCAAGCTTGCGTCATAGAATGAACAGAGCGCATCGTCCGGGTAGCTGGTGGCGTTAGCTACACACAGGAACAGTTTTGTATGGTCCTCGAGGGATCTGTCCCCCTGCTCCAGCAGGAGGAGGAATTCGGGCCGGACGAGAGGATCCATGGGACACAATGGAAAGAAAAAACACTGAGTATAAAACGGAAACAAAAACGGAGGGTAAACACATGGAGGTTACTGTCTTGGTCGTTTCTTCTGTCACACTTACTCAGGGAGCACGGAACAAGGAGACACGGAGTACATGAAAACATAGTCTTTATTAATCCAAACACGTAGGAGTTACAGGAACACAGGGAAAGACGTTAAGAACCGACAAACACTAACAGAATGGACTGGGGATTTTAAACTCAGGATAACGAGGGAACTAAGGAGACACACCTGGAATCAAGTTAACAATCAGACTGGGGAGAAACTGGGTCACAGGGAACACATGGGGAGCAAAAACCACAACAAAACAGTCCAGGGGCGTGACAGTATAGTAATTGTACTTTTATTATGCCTATATGGTCATATTATTTGTGGTTGGTAGTGTTAAAATATAGTTTCTTTGTTATTGGCATTCTGTTTTCTCATCAAGTAGGCCTATGCATACTAAGGTACTGTGAAAAATAAAATGCTAATGATTGTTTATAACATTCTTTTAGGACTGTGAATACATACTCTCGCCTTCACCTGCATCTCACACAGAAAAGGGACGCAGGTCTCATTCAGTTTTAATCTCCATTCAGAATCTTACAGAGTAAGTATACATTCACTATTTTACAGATGTTACTTTCATTTGATTTATTTACTGTATGGTAAAATATGTGTGCTATGTGGTATGTGTTCTTTTTTTTCTATAAATTAGTACTAGTATCAGTGACCATCACAATAATGTTAATAATGTTGTTTATTTGTTTAAACAACATGCTTGCTTTTTTTATTTCAGATGTGAGAATAACAGTGCAAAATAACCTGTTGCAAAGATAGCCAAAGAAAATAAGCAGCCCACTCGGTCATGGAACAATATAAATATACACAACATAAACAAACACATAAACAATATATACTTTGAAAATGGCAGGTATGTGATGTTCATTTATATATTTCAACATGACACACTACCAGTCAAAAGTTTTTGAACAGTAAGACTTTTAATGTTTTTGTAAAGAATTCTCTTCTGCTCACCAAGCCTGCATTAATTTGATCCAAAATACAAAAAGTTATATTTGCTACAGCAGTAATATTGTGAAATATGTTTACTATTTAAAATAACTGCTTTCTATTTGAATATATTTTAAAATGTAATTTATTCCTGTGATCAAAGCTTCATTTTCAGCATCATTACTCCAGTCTTACTCCAAGTGTAACGATATACACTATACCGTTCATAAGCTTGGAGTCAGTATATATAGAAATTAACACTTTTATTTAGCACACAAGTGATAAAGACATTTATCATGTTACAAACGATGCTGTTCTTCTGAACTTTCTACTCATCAAAAAACCTGAAAAAATTATTCACAGCTCTTTTCAACATAATAATAATAATAATAATGATAATAATAATAATAATAATAATAATAATAATAATAATAAATGTTTTTTGGGCAGCAAATCAGAATATTAGAATGATTTCTGAAGGATCATGTGACTGGAGTAATAATGCTAAAAATTCAGCTTTGATTGTTCCTAATAAACTGTTTAACTGCACTCGCAAGTGAATCTCAAGTTATTTTGTGTGATAGCTAAATATATTCTAAATAAACTACAAACAAAAAATATATAAATTTATTCATTCTTTCTTGTAACTCTTCCCTCTCAGTCACATACCTGACTGAATGGCTCATTATGCAGCTCATTATGCGGGCCTTTGTCCTCTCAGGTGTGAATTACTGCATTATGTAGGGTAGTTGACACCCTCTCGCATATGCCCTTTCTACCTGAAAAAAGTGTCTTAGAAAATTTAAATCAATATATTGTTTTCTGAGCGAGTAAACAAGATGATTTTCACATAATTTTGAAACAAAAATTCTAGGCTACAAGATCCAGTTCTCAAAAGTCTTGTGAACAAATGTTCTGTTTGTGTTTTATGGCCTTATTTCAGACTTCAAAATTTTAGTTTTTCACTAACCACGCATAAACGTTCCTTTCTCAAAAACACAATCATTTACATAAATGCTGCTTACATATTATTGTAGCCCAGTTTGTGCTGATTACAGTGTTATTAGACTTTAGCCATTTATATGTTTATAAGCAACTGAAAAAAGCACAAATGTCAGGGCATGTCAAAAGTTCTCCAGGCCTCCAAAACACCCTCTGACCCCAGAGGGTTAACAACAGAGCACATACTATTAAATTCAACTACTATTTATTTTTTCATTTTTTTCAACTGCTGTTTATTTTATGCATTTATATCATCTGTGGAAGGCGTAGGACCATAAAACGTTCGTCCGATCATATTCCTCGGTCCTCGGGCAGACTGAATTAAGAATGAAAGGTGTTACTATTGTAATATTATGCGCTTTGTACTGTAATGTTTTCTCACATGAGGTAATCTGACAGTGTTGCATTCAACTCTCCACCAACGGCGTCTCTCATCGTGTCGCAGGTTAGCCTCTGGTCTGCCTGTGTGCGTTCATGTGTTTTGGACGAAGCATGGCTTTGGAGAGTGATTTGCAGGGAGGGTGGGATCTTATGCTTTCAAAGCTAACGCACTATTCCTTGCTTATCCAAAATTGCCTACTCTACCTTTAATTTTCTATTCCATTCTAATTTCAATAGACATGATATGTTCATTCACGTTTATTTCGTGTTAAAACTCGTAGTAAAGATGATGGGATGAACGCACTCCATGCTGTCATTTGAACTGAGGCGTTTGAACATCAAAATACATCAAAACAGCATTCATTATGTTTAAATTTCCTGACAAAATGGACATAATTTGATGAGAAAAAGATGAGACTTTGTATCTTATTGAAACTATCCTAAATGTAAAATACTTGAAAAAAAGTCAGCACACTCTCACATGAGAGATAAAAGCTTGGCACTGAAAAAGGTCACGTGTGACTGAAACATTTGCCTTGGTGCCTTGATTTTTCAGTAAAGGGTTTTTAATCTTGCATTTGAGAGTATGCAGACTTTTTTCAAGTATTTTAATTTTGGGAAAAATTTTTGGACTACGCACCTTGGTTGGATTGTTTTGAAGGTGCGGTGAGTTTCTGGCTGCTTTCTTATTGAACGTAACAATACATAAACCTAGAAGTTTAGATGAAATCTAGAAAAAACACTGTATTTGTTAAGCACACGTGTACCTAACCAAAAGACCTGTACTAAATATCTTTTATAAGAGCAGGAGCATTTTTGGGTGAGAGGAGGAACATCTGACATATACTGTAGAAATAAGAAATAATCATCAGACAATCAGGCCATGTGGATCAGAGGGCAAAGATCAGAGTTTGTGGGTTCTTATCTCTCTCTCTCACTCACTCACTCACTCACTCACTCACTCACTCACAGAAACTGCCAGATAAGTTTGTTTCACAAGCGCACCTCTGCCCGCTCCTCGTCTTCCTGTCTCTTTGAAGCACACAGGTGGGCGGCTTGCAGATAAAAATGACAATGACAAGAAGATCCACAGGCTTGATCATCTCAGAGCGAGCACAGAGAGATCACAAACAGCAAAGAGTAAAGTTTAGCAAAACTGCACACTATAGAAGTCATATTTGGCCACCCGACATCAACAGACTGGCCTCTGGCTGGCCGACTCGTCTGTAGTGACTCTTGCTTTGAAGACTTTCAGCACAAGGTCATTTCACAGTCATTCAAACAGATGCAGTCATACACCTGAATGAATGTGCCTCAAATAACCCGCAGCAGCACTGGGGTGAACAATCGCTCTTGATGCTGGTCAGGAATGGGCCATCGCACACACACACACACACACACACACACACACACACACACACATACTCCTCCAGGCGACACTATCATCTACGTCTCTCTGACAAGCAGGAAGTCCAATTAGGGAAGGGGTTTGAGTTTGCGGCTCTGTTCTAAAACCCAGTGAGCCGCCTACATAGGCAACATGAGTGAAAAAGTACCTCATAACTTTCTTCATACACAGCAACAAACAGATACACTCCTCACATGAAGCGCGCTGGAGATTCGACTCATGACTGATCCAGAATTTGGCATTAAAATGCTGATAAGTTTATGATGCAATACTCTAACCATAAAAATACACAGCATACTGAGATATATAACAGTTTGTAATAGATTCATTTTTGTGATGCATTCAGGTATTGAATGAGTCATATTTACAAATCAACATTACTTACTGTGTCTGCATGGTTTTTTCCAAAGAGCTTGTTAAATTATACTGCCTACCTTTTGAAATAGGCTTTTTTTTGTGTACATCATAATTTAAAACGCTGCCTACAGAAGCACTAGACCTTACACCCACAGCGGACCTTAGATTTAACTACAAAGATTCCAGTTCTGTCCAAATCACTACATGCAATCGCAGATGTGTAACTGTACCTCAAACTTTGTTTCAAAAACTAATCCTGTCTGAAAAATGCTTATGGGAACACATGACGAATAAATAAATAATGAAAGAAATTAAAAATGCTGTCAACACAAGCATATGCCAGGCATTAAATCTTGGTAGATATTTTTATCGTTGTGGCATATGGTCAAAACAGTTGTTTTGACACCTGGTGTGTTAAGTTTAAAACTTTGCTGGAGAAAATTAGTAATTGCATGTGAGAAGCATATTATTCAGATTAGACTGAATTTAAATATAAGGACCTATTATTATAGCCAATTTATAATCACATTTATTAATGATTTAAGCTAAATTCCTGACTTTGATATTCAATAGAGTAATTCAAGTAAGCAATTCACCTGTAAGGTCCATATGCAAATATCTGCACCACTGCAAGAACATAAATAATGTCCTAAAAAAATTAATAGTAATAAAATAAAATAAAATAAAATAAATAAATAAAATAAATAAATGAATACATAAATAATATAACATGACACAAAATAAAAATAAAACAAAACAGAATTTAAAAAAAAGTGTACAGACCTATTTTTATAGCCAATTTATGATGTTGCATTATTATATTACAATATCATTTTAAATGATTTAAGCTAATATACAGAATTTGATATTCAATAAATTAAGGAAATAACTAGCCTGTATGGCCCATATGCAAATAACCTAAAATAACAAAATGAATCAAAATTAATTAAAATAAAATAAAACTAAATAAAAAATAAAATTACATATAATACATATAAAAATAAAAACAAAAAAACATGCAACAAAATAAAACATGACTAAACAAAAATTAAACAAAATTAAATAAAAAAATATATATATATATAAATAAATATATATAAATAAATATATATATATATATATATATATATATATATATATATTTATATATATATATATATATATATATATATATAGACCCAATCCCATCACACCCATATATATAGACCCAATCCCATCACACCTTCTCCAAGCAATCTCTCCCACACTCTTACCAGCACTCACACACATCATCAACACATCTCTCTTCACAGGCATTTTCCCCACTGCGTTCAAGCAGGCTCGGGTAACCCCACTGCTCAAGAAACCTACATTAAACACTTCTCTTATTGAAAACTACAGACCTGTCTCTCTCCTTCCATTCATAGCGAAAACACTCGAACGAGTTGTCTTCAACCAGGTCTCATTGTTTCTTTCACAGAACAACAAACTGGATGCTAAACAGTCAGGTTTCAGGAGTGGCCATTCAACTGAGACTGCGCTACTCTCAGTCACTGAAGCCCTGCGAATTGCAAAAGCAGACTCCAAATCATCAGTCCTCATTCTGCTGGATCTATCTGCTGCGTTTGACACTGTTAATCATCAGATCCTCCTGTCTACCCTCTCATCTCTGGGCATCACTGGGATTCCACTTCGCTGGTTTGAATCCTATCTCACTGGTAGGTCTTTCAGGGTGGCCTGGGGAGGGGAGGTATCCAAAACACATCAACTGGTCACTGGGGTTCCTCAGGGATCGGTTCTTGGACCCCTCCTCTTCTCCACATACACGACATCACTGGGTCCCATCATACAGGCACATGGCTTCTCCTACCATTGCTACGCTGATGACACACAGCTCTATCTCTCTTTTCAACCAGATGATCCAACAGTAGCTGCACGGATCTCAGGCTGCCTGGCGGACATCTCGGCATGGATAAAAGAACATCACCTGGCATCACCTGGCAAAGACTGAGCTTCTTGTCTTCCCTGCTACTCCAACCCTACAGCATGACTTCACGATTCAGTTAGGTTCATCAACAATTGCCCCATCAACTTCGGTCAGAAATCTTGGTGTAATCTTTGATGACCAGTTGACCTTCAAAGAGCACATTGCAAAGACTGCTCGATCTTACAGGTTTGCGCTACACAACATCAGAAAGATCAGGCCCTTTCTGACAGAGCATGGTGCACAACTTCTTGTCCAGGCCCTTGTCATTTCTAGGCTGGACTACTGCAATGCTCTTCTGGCTGGACTTCCATCAAACACAATCAAACCTCTACAAATGATTCAGAATGCAGCGGCACGTCTGGTCTTCAATGAGCCCAAAAGAGCCCATGTTACACCTCTCTTTATCTCCTTGCACTGGCTACCAGTTGCAGCTCGGATCAAGTTCAAGGCACTGATGCTTGCATATAGAACAACCACAGGCTCAGCACCCGCCTACTTCCACTCAATATTACGAATCTACACCCCCTCCAGAAGTCTGAGATCTGCTAGTGAGCGACGCCTCGTGGTACCATCACAGAGAGGCTCAAAATCACTCTCCAGAACATTCTCATTCACCATTCCTGGCTGGTGGAATGATCTTCCCACCCCTATCCGGAATGCTGGATCCCTATCAATCTTCAAGCAACAACTGAAAACTCATCTCTTTCAGCACTACTTGACTTCACCCTAAACTTTAAAAAAAAAAAAATTCTCTCTCTTTATTTATTCCTTTCCTTTCTAGCTTGTACTTATTTGAACAATGCCTGAGACTTCTTGTTACGAGCACTTCCTCTGTCTGATTGCCTCTTCAAGACGAATCACTTTATGTATTCCCCAATTGTAAGTCGCTTTGGATAAAAGCGTCTGCAAAATGACTAAATGTAAATGTAAATATATACAGATAATATTGAATTTACCTGTGTGGCCCCATTTTTTATAGCTGATTTACAATATCATAATTATAAATGACTTAAGCTAATCTCCTGACTTTGATATTCAATAGATTAAGCAAATAATTGAAAATACCTGCACCAGTGCAAAATGTAATAAAATCAAATAAATAAATAAATAAATAAATAAAATACTAAATAATAAAATGAAATAAAATAAAATAAATCAAATGCAATAAAAATATGAAATAAAATAAACATTTTTAAGTGCTTCAAACACTTCAAATATATTTTTCTAAGGATCAATGCCACTAATCAAATCCTGTTCTTTCTCAAAAATGCTCATTCTGTGCATTCTGACTCCCAGAAGAAGCAAAAAGCCGGCCAATCAGATCAGAGCTTGTGCTTAACAGTAAGCCGGTTTTCCATTCAGAGATTAGAGTTAGCCAAGCACTGAACTCACCCTTGACCCGATAATACAAGCAGGTGAGAGAATATGAATCAGTGATCAGCAGGAGGGAGAAGAGAGACCACCTTAATTACATTTCAAAATGAAAAATGCATTACAAAATTGATCTGGACAAATCCCATCTTGTGGAAGCTGGAATGGGATTATGAATGGAAAGGAGGGGTCTTTGAGACGACTGGAGCACTTTAGAGAGCCAATGAAGAATGAGCTTCTACAAAGAGACGTGATGTTTGACTAAACCACAGCACCTCCAGAAGAGTCCATCAATACCTGACAAAAACACTCACGGCAGACGAGTATCACCCTAAAACAGCAGGGCTTCACTTCAGAACCCAGACTTTATGTACAGTGGACATCAGATGGGGGCTAAGTGTTTTTATTTTATTTTGTACTTTTTTGTTTTTTTATTTTATTTTATATTTTATTTTATTTTTTATTTTTTATTTATTATTTAATTTAATGTTATATTTAATTTTATATTTTATTTAATTTTATATTTAATTTTATTTTGTAATTTATTTGTAATTTATTTTTTGTTATTTATTTTTTTGTTATTTTTCTTATTTTATTTTTTATTGATTTTTTTTTATATATATTTTATTTTTTAGTTTTAATTTAATTTAATTTTATATTTTATATTTTATTTATTTGTATATTTTATTTTTATTTTTATTTATTTATTTATTTTGTTATTTTTTGTTATTTAAATGTTTATTTTTTATTTATTTTATTTTTTTTTTCATGATTGTAGAATGGTAGTTAATGATAGATTGTATCATTGTATATTAATGGTAGTTAATGATAATGATAGATTGCTATTATAAATAAATGCTCTTTTTTTAACTTTTCATTCATCAAAGAATCCTGAAAAAAAGTATCACATGTTCCAAAAAAAAAATATTTGGCAGCACAACTGTTGCCAACATTGATAATTCTAAAAATGAATCAGCATATTAGGATGATTTCTGATGGATCATGTGACACTTTAGACTGGAGTAATGGCTGATGGAAATTCAGCTTTGCGCACAGAAATAAATTATACTTTAAAGTATATTAAAATAGAAACCATTATTTTATATTGTAATAACATTTTGCAAGATTACTGTTTTTTTTTCTGTATTTTTTATCAAATAAATGCAGCCTTGATGAGCATAAGAGACTTCTTTAAAAGAACAATATAAGTCTTACTGATCCAAAACTTTTGAACGGTAGTATATATTTGCTAAGTGCAAGTAGAATAATTGTCTTACTGCATAATGGCAGAATATTAATACCAGATGACAGAATTCCATCTTCATCTTTAAGGCTCCTTGAGTTGTTCCATAATGCCACATGCATATTTTCTTACCCACAAGCCTCGTCATGGAGCCTCAGCACTTTTACTACTGTGACAGACTTCACACGCCGCTAAAACAGCAGATGCCACAAAGCCGCCTCTCACTAGCGGCCGTCTGCACGTAAAACCCAGCAGCTGCTTTCTTTTATTTGACTGCTTCATTTGTCTAACAACCAGTCAGCCAAGTTTTCACACAGGTTCTGGCGCTTTGCCACTCTCCAGCACTATAAAATCAAGAAGCAGACATCCAAATCACTATTAATATTTGCTGCTGTATAAAACCCTGTGACCGTTTACAATGGCACTGTATTAACAACCTAATTCATCACTCTTCACCTCCACACCTTCATGGGGACAATTTTTACCGTCCGCCCAGTGTTTACTGCTCAGCCTGCGCTCTAGAAAGGTTTATACCATGAACAGTTTGGCCAAAAAAATCTGTCATTTTCTATCATTATTTACTCTCTCACTTTCCAAACCCAAACAACAGTTCATCGTGACCACATCTGTCAAGCTACAAAAACATCATAAAACTACTTTATACAAATTTTTATTTATTTATTTTTTTAACTAGGGTCTGAGGATCCTTAGGAAGACTAAAAAAAAAATGCAGAAAATACTTTGGAAAATGTATTTTTAGTACCTTTGTGTGTGTGTGTATGTATATATATATATATATATATATATATATATATATATATATATATATATATATATTATATTATATTATATTATATATATATATATATATATATATATATATATATATATATATATATATATATATATATATATATACACACACACACACACACACACATATATATACAGGTGCATCTCAATAAATTAGAATGTCGCTGAAAAGTTCATTTATTTCAGTAATTCAACTCAAATTGTGAAACTCGTGTATTAAATAAATTCAATGCACACAGACTGAAGTAGTTTAAGTCTTTGGTTCTTTTAATTGTGATGATTTTGGCTCACATGTAACAAAAACCCACCAATTCACTATCTCAACAAATTAGAATATGGTGACATGCCAATCAGCTAATCAACTCAAAATACTTGCAAAGGGTTCCTGATCCTTCAAAATGGTTACACAATAGCCTATACAATCATGGGGAAGACTGCTGATCTGACAGTTGTCCAGAAGACAATCATTGACACCCTCCACAAAGAGGGTAAGTCACAGAAGGTCATTACTGAATGGTTGGCTGTTCACAGAGTGCTGTATCAAAGCATATTAAGTGAAAAGTTGACTGGAAGGAAGAAATGGGGTAGGAATAGGTGCACGAGCAACAGGGATGACCACAAGCTTGAGAATACTGTCAAACAAAGCTGATTCAAACACTTGGGAGAGCTTCACAAGGAGTGGACTGAAGCTGGAGTCAGTGATCAAGAGTCACCACGTTCAGACGTCTTCAGGAAAATGGCTACCAAGCCACTTCTGAAACAGAAACAATGTCAGAAGCATCTTACCTGGGCTAAGGAGAAAAAAACTGGACTGTTGCTCAGTGGTCCAAAGTCCTCTTTTCAGATAAAAGTAAATTTTGCATTTCATTTGGAAATCAAGGTCCCAGAGTCTGGAGGAAGACTGGAGAGGTACAGAATCCAAGCTGCTTGAAGCCCAGTGTGAAGTTTCCACAGTTAGTGATGAATTGGGCTGCCATTTCATCTGCTGGTGTTGGTCCATTGTGTTTTCTGAAGTCCACAGTCAACGCAGCCATCTACCAGGACATTTTAGAGCACTTCATGCTTCCTTCTGCTGACAAGCTTTATGGAGATTCTGATTTCATTTTCCAGCAGGACTTGGCACCTGCCCACACTGCCAAAAACACCAAAAGTTGGTTAAATGACCAAGGTGTTGGTGTGCTTGACTGGCCAGCAAACTCACCAGACCTGAACCTCATAGAGAATCTACGGGGTATTGTCAAGAGGAAGATGAGAGACACCAGACCCAACAATGCAGATGAGCTGAAGGCCACTGTCAAAGAAACCTGGGCTTCCATACCACCTCAGCAGTGCCACAGAGTGATCACCTCCATGCCACGCCGAATTGAGGCAGTAATTAAAGCAAAAGGAGCACCTATCAAGTATTGAGTACATATACAGTAAATGAACATACTTTCCAGAAGGCCAACAATTCACTAAAAATGTTTTTTTTTATTGGTCTTATGAAGTATTCTAATTTGTTGAGATAGTGAATTGGTGGGTTTTTGTTAAATGTGAGCCAAAATCATCACAAGTAAAAGAACCAAAGACTTAAACTACTTCTGTCTGTGTGCATTGAATTTATTTAATACACAAGTTTCACAATTTGAGTTGAATTACTGAAATAAATGAACTCTTCCACGACATTCTAATTCATTGAGATGCACCTGTATGTGTATATATATATGTGTGTATATATATATATATATATATATATATATATATATATATATATATATATATATATATATATATATATATATATCCCCTCAAATCATCTAAAGCCATGTGATTCCTCAAGAAACAGCCCAAAATTGAAGCCATAACTTACTCTCAAATCACATCAGTCATGCAGCTCAAAAACTAATGACAACATCTTCTATGAAATGTTGTTTTGAACTACCAAGATCTTCAGGAAGCCTGTTCTGTCAAGTAAAAGACCAAATTCAGCAGAAGCCCAGACACATCCTCAGCGTTCAGCAGTGCATCGCTGGGCTGCCAGAGAAATATGACTGAATATGAAACCATTCCACGCGTTCATGTTCGAGTTCGGCCGCGCTGCTGTTTCTTCTGGAGGAATCCTTTGAATGACAGAGCATTAACATAAAATTAGCATAAACAAATGAGCGTAATGCAACGACAGAGGAATTACTCTGGCAGACGGGAATGAGAAACGCCTGCTCATAAACCACTGCCTTTCAGTTCAGATGCTTCAAGGACAGTTTTGAAACGACGCCATGCTTGTCGCTGAACAGCACACTAATCAACACATCGTGTGTGGCCTGGGACATCTTTATAATCTCTCACACACACACACACACACACACACACACACACACACGGAAATACAAACGCCAGTCTGCAGTCGTCCCAAATCTCTTCACTTGTCAACTCTTTTATTAATGCCCTTTGCTCCTTAAAATAGGAATAATTGGAGAAGGGCTGAGCACAGGGGTGGCAAAGAGGGAGAGGTGGCTTTTCATTTAGATTGACAGGGCCGCGTTATCAGCGCTGAGCACCTGCATGGGGGTCAAAGCCGAAAAAAAACAGCGCAACCAAAGCCGATCCCGCTGTAATTGGCTCCATTGACCCTCCTCTGATCGGAGTGCTGGGCGTCGAGGGAGTCTCTGACAGGACGGGTCACGTGTTTCTCTCGTCGACGCAGGTATCACACGCAGATGTGCTGCTGATCAAACTGATGCGCTTTAGCATGTAGAGAATGGAGGAAATCATATGAGTTAGTTTTCTTTCATTACAATGTGACCAAGTGAACACTGTGAACTTCTTAAATGAAACAGGCAATATATTGAGAAGTGTTTCCTCATGTTTTCCGTTCTCAAGTATAAAATAAAATAAAATAAATTTACAAAAAATAAATAAAAGAATAAAAAATTAAATCTAATAAAATAAAAAGTGTTAAATAAAAAACAATGTCAAAAAAAACTAATTTAAAAAGTAAAATCAGGATAAAATATAAAAATAATGTAAAAAAATAAAGCATAAAATAAAAATCAATAAAACAAATTAAAAATAAAGCTAAAAATTAAACATTAGAAAATAAATTTATAAACTGAATAACGTAAAAATATAAATAAAATAAAATAAAAATGAATTTACAAAAAATAAAACAAAGAATAAAAATATAACATAAAAATGCTAAATAAAAAAACAATGTTAAAAAATAAAACAAATAAAATAGAATAAAAAGTAAAATCAAGATAAATATAAAAATAATGTAAAATAAATTAAAAAAATAAATGAAGCATAAAATAAAATACAATAAAATAAAAATTCAAAATGAAGCTAAATTTAAGCATTAATAAATAAAAAATTGAATGATGTAAATAATAAAATAAAAATAATAGTAAAATTAAGAATAAAATAAAATTAAATAAAAGTAAAAATTAATTTACAAAAAAAATAAACAACAAAAATAAAAAATTATAAATAAAAAACAATGCTAAAAAATAAAAAATAAATAGAATAAAAAATAAAGTAAAATCAAGTTAAAAATAAAAATAATGTAAAAAAATAAATTAAGCATATAATAAAACACAATATAATAAAAATTAAGAATGAAGCTAAAAATTAAACAATAAAAAATAAATTAAAAAATTGAATGATGTAAAAATATTAGTAAAATGAAGAATGTAATAAAAATAGGAATAATAGAATATAAAATAAAAACAATAAAAAAATAAACCTGCAACCCACCAGCAAAAGCTAGTTCCTTTGAGACCTCATGAAAAATAAACTGGACTTTTTTTTTTTTTTTTTTTAGGTATTAGTCCACATCTGTTATCTTTGAGACTAATGTCTATATGCTAATGTATTTCAAAACCTTACTAAATTAACTAAAAATTAAGCAAATATTCACATTTAAATTTATATTCACATTTCCATTTATAACATGGATTTAGAAAGAGTAAAATGCATTTAGAAAGAGAAAGAGTAAAATGCATTTAGAAAGAGAAAAAAAAAACTACTGTAAAAAAGAATAACCTACCAGTTCACAAAAATAAAATGTGTTTTGAAGATTGAAGACATTTGCAAAGCAGCTGCTGAAATATCTCACTACCGCTGTACTGTAAAGTTTTATGTTGCCGCTGTAACTTCATTGAGTCTGCAGCATCACACTCTGTATTCATCCATTTGCCTGCTGTACTGCATCCTCTGCTTCAATGAGTGCAATAGAAGTGGACAACTTCAGATTGACAAAAATGAGACGAGTCCTGCGGGAGAGAAAGCCGCGACACCTCAGTCACTTCTACAGGAAGGTGAGCGAGATGGAACAGTGTGTCAGGGACATGACGGATCATCCGTAACACCTGAAACGACTCGCGGAGGAGAAGTGCTGAAGAGAGCTTTTGCTGTACACATTCCTTAAACTGGAATGAAGAATGCCATTCAAAGTAATCGAAACTGTCCACAGATCGACCGCAATGTGTTCGTCAAGTCAGGAAAAATAAAAAAATAACAAATATATATATATATATATATATATATTTGGAATTCTTATTGTCTTATACTCTATTGCTTGAAGTATATTTATCTTGGCAACATTAAAAAGACTAATTAAAAACATATGAAGAAGGGCATTCATGAACTTTAAATTTGTTTGTACTTTTGATTGCTCTTATTAAAAATCAAGAGTTTTAAGTAGATAAAGCAGTTTAATAAATTTATTTAATATATCATTTACCAAACAATAAGCACTCTATCCAATGAGCACAGGATCATGTGAGAACTGTAAAATAAAATAAAATAAAATAAAATTAAAACAAATAAAAATTAAATCAAATTAAATCAAATACAATAAATATAAAAAAAATGTATCAAGAAAAATGTAACCAAATTAAACACACACACACACACATATATACGTGTGTGTGTGTTTAATTTGATTATATTTTACTTGATACATATACACTGTGTGCCGAATTATTAGGCAAGTTGATATTCTGGTCATATTTTTTTCCCAAGAATATTTTACCAATTCCAAACCACATCAATCTTAACTACTATTGACTTTGTATTTAATCATTTATAAGTGATATATAATTGTCCATGAAGGCTGGAAGTCAAAAACTCCTAATATTCAGGTGTGCCGAATTATTAGGCAGGTTTTCTTTTACAGATAAAATGAGCCAAAAAAAAGAGATTTAACTCAGACTAAAAGTCAAAAATTATTAAATGCCCATGAGAAGGATGCAATACTAATGCAATAATAGAATTTGCAAAGTTAGGGCATGACCATTGGGCAGCGAAATGCTCATTGGGTCAGCAGAGTCGGAAAAAACAGGTGGAGAAGAAAAGACACTTGTTAACTGCAAAAGAATGAAGAATTAAGGTGAGGAATGAGGTGAGAAACCATCAGGAACCATTTAGTCTCCAGCGCCATCATTTTCCAGAACTGCAACCTTCCTGGAGTCTCCACAAGTGCAATGTGTCAGGTTCTCAGGGACTTTGCTTGGGTAAAAAGTCCTAAAAGATGACCCTGAGGATGTGGTGCTGGTCCTTCAAGAGTCACTCAAAACTTATCTGTCAATAAAGCCTATGAAAAATCAGTCTTAATGTATTTCACAACACTTCAGAATGCTATTTTTATTAAGTGAGGGTCATCTTTTAGCATTTTTTACCCAAGCAAAGTCCCTGAGAACCTGACACATTGCACTTGTGGAGACTCCAGGAAGGTTGCAGTTCTGGAAAATGATGGCGTTGGAGACTAAATGGTTCCTGATGGTTTCTCACCTCATTCCTCACCTTAATTCTTCACCGTGTGCCGAATTATTAGGTGTAATGATCAGAAATAGTAATTTGCATATGTGTGTGTGTGTGTGTGTGCGTGTGTGTGATCCTGGACCACAAAACCAGTCATAAGGGTCAATTTTGTGAAATTGATATTTATACATCATCTGAAAGCTGAATAAATAAGCTTTCCATTGATGTATGGTTTGTTAGGATCGGACAATATTTGGCAAAGATACTACTATTTGAAATCTGAGGGTGCAAAAAAATCTAAATACTGAGAAAATCGCCTTTAAAGTTGTCCAAATGAAGTTCTTAGCAATGCAAATTACTAATCAAAAAGTAAATTTACAAAATATCTTCATGGAACATGATCTTTACTTAATATCCTAATGATTTTTGGCATAAAAGAAAATGATTTGGCATAAATCAGTAATTTTAACCCATACAATGTATTTTTGGCTATTGCTACAAATATACCTGTGCTACTTAAGACTGGTTTTGTCATCCAGGGTCACATATATGATTACTAAGTCATGGCAACTCATGTTTTTAAATCGTCGACTCATCGAAATAAGTTGAGAATTTTCATCTTTTTTATATGAAATTCACTTTTTAAGTCGGTCTAATGTAATTTAAGTTGTAATTAAGTTAAATTAAGAAAAGACTTTTACAACCAAGTACACTTAAAAAGACACTGAACTTAATTTTTAGGTTGAAATAGGTGGAATTTTTTTACTGTGTACACACACACACACAGTACATGTTTTTAAACTATAATGAATCATGCCAAATTCATAGTGTTCACGGACCACCCACAGTCTGTTGACTAACTCAAGTACACAAACACAAGCACATACTGGCACAAAGGGACGGGCGGCGTGAATAAAAGATCTCCAGCTGTCTTCTGTAGCACTGGGCAGAAACACACACACCTTCTGTTTCCTGCACACGATGAGCAGGTGCAGATAGGCAGTATGCTGCTTGCACACATAAGCGGAGAGAAGACTCCCTGCAGAGGACGCTGGGAAGGTCTTCAGATGCACGCTATTAGATTACAGGCCAAAAGCAGACGGGATGCTGGGATATCACAGCGGGAGAGCAGCGGCTGCTGTCTGTGTCTTCTCTGAAAGCGATCCAGGAGCGTCGAGTGTGAACGCGCGCGAGTCTCGCTCCAGATCCGCCTTTGTTTCATCTTCATCTCTTTGTGCGGCTTTGATCTGTGCTTCTCTCTGGTGCTTCAGGGCGCCTGCGAGAACCGACGTTGCTCTTCATGTGCCGTTATGACGAAATGATTTTTGAGCAGGATGATGAAATGTGATGGGATGTCAGAGAAATGTATGGATTCTGACAGGTCACGTCTCATGTCTCATGTTCATCAGATGCAGTCTGCATGTACAGTAGAGCCTGTGATGGGAACTTCAGAGAGCGCTATGATGGTGTTTGTGAGAGCTAACGCTCAAAGTGACGTAACCACAACATATGTGGCCACCTTTCTCCATTGACAGCTTTGAAAAAGAGCTTCATGTCGTCGCTCGATAACAATCACAGGGAGAATTACACATGATGTTCATCCAAGTAGATTAACAACACTGAAAATATGATGAAATGCAAGAGATAATGAAATTGTGTCACTTTTTATTGCATTATTACCATTTAATTTAATCCAGAGCTTTGTTGGCTTGTTCTCCTTATTTTGCCACTTTGGTCTATTTCATTTAATTTAATTTCATTCATTCATTCATTCATTCATTTAGTTAGTTAGTTAGCTAGTTAGCTAGTTATTTGTTTGTTTGTTTGTTTTTGCTTGCTCTGATAAGGTCTAGAAATTCTTTATAGCCTTCTAAAAATTTCTAAAAAGCAAAAATAAATAAATAAATTATCCTATTGTTAAAGAGTACAACTTTCTTATTTTCTGGTTAAAATAATGCAATAAAAAGTTTACACATTTAATTTATTCACAGCTTTTCAGCTTGTTCTTTTTATTTTGGCCAGTCTAGCAATTCGTTATAGCCTTCTAAAAATTCCTTTCAAAAGCAAAAATAAGTAAATAGATAAAATGAATAAACAAATCCTTTTGTTAATGAATACTTCTGTCTCATTTTCAAGTTAAAAAATGCAATAAATGTTACAAATTTAATTTATCGGCAGCTATGTCAAATTGTTCACCTTATTTTGTCTTTTTTGATTTATTTTCATGTTTCTCTGCTTTTGTAAGGTCTATAAATTCCTTATAACCTTCTGAAAACTTTAATTTAAAACAAATTAAAATGAATTAATAAATCCTTAAACTATTAAAGTTACTATAATAATTATGAATTATAATAATATATAATAAATTATAATTATATTATTATAAAAATTATAATATAAATAAATTATTATTATTATTATTATTATTATTATTGTTATTATTATTATTTTAAGATTTACAGGATAAGATATAAAGACTTATTTCCACATATTGACATATAGACTGTATATCTGTCTGGCAGGTTTTATCATTTCATCACAAGATACAATCCATGAAAACAAGTCTTAATAACTTTCAAAAAACAGTCAAAAAACAACTAATTAATAACTCATTAAGAAGTCATTTTGCAGTGCATTCACTGTTTGAAAAAACGTGTTTGTAATTTTGATTGTTCTTATATCAAGGGTTTTGGTTATGATATAAATAAATGTAAACACTTCAAACACTGCTGCTATATCAGAAAAAAGGTACAAAAGCTGTCATAGGGTAGAACTTTTTTAAAAAGAACAAATATATACCATTTGGGTACTAATATGTACCTTTAAAGATGCTTTACTTACCTTTAAGGATACTGTTTGAAAGTGTACCGTGCCACTGACAGTTTTTTTTAGTTTTTTTTCTGAGAGTGTACCCTCAAACCATCGCTAAAGGTTGAGTACGGCATTCTGTTTGACTTGCAAGGGTTTTTTTTTTTTTTTTTTTTTTTTTTTAAATGAGGCAACAAAATGGTGCTAAAAGCAGCCAGAAACAAGAAGACACAGACGCAGAAGATCCAGGAGCATCTGGAACACATTGACCGCTGGTGTGAGTGATGGGACTAAAGTGCACCTCCATCCACAACAACAACAACAACAACAACAACATCTCCAGGACTCATTCATCCAGACCAGACGCACTTAAAGACTTCAAATATAAGTACGAAACATTAAACAACACTTCATCCATAATAACTACACCACCCATTGAATGACCTGAGGGGTGAATCACCATATAATAACTACATATGAAATGTCAATAAAACTTGGGCTTCACTAAAGACATGCATTCAATCCTATTTTGATGAATGTTGATAAGCAAACAGCTGCTGGTAGCCACTGACTTACATAGTATGGAAAAAAAATATTATGAAAGTCAATAGCAACCATCAACTGTTTGGTTAACAACATTCTTCAAAATATCTTCTTTTGCATTCAACAGAAGAAAGAAACTCATACAGGTTTGGAGTGAGTGAGTAAATGAGTAAATAATGAGAAAGTTTTCATTTTTAGGTAAACTATCACTTTATGCCACCAAAATGAGAATACAAGAAACAAAATCAATTCATATGTTTGAGACACATGCAGCTTTACAAAAACATGGGGACTTGATCAAAGACCTACAATGTTTGTCACAATTATTCAGTGAAAAACAGCTAAATAATCTATGCAAAATGACAAAGAAAATTAATAAATATTTAAATGTATAAAGTACTAAAATAAATAAATAAATAAATAAATAAAGTGTTTGTATTGATAATTCTATTGCATAATGGTAAATCTACATACTTGTCATTTTAATAATTCTACATATTGTTGCATATGGGGCCAATGCAGTTCATGGTAATATTAAAGAATTTCAACGTTTGATTTTTAAGCTTTGTTTAGCAAAACTGGTTTTGACCCAGCTAGAGCCGCCGCTCCAAGGTGCACAGAGATCAACAGGATACAACATTAAAGTAAGCAAGCTTCTGGAATACCAAAAATAAAAAGAAAGTGTCATAATTTTTCCCAGTTTTTAATGCAGAATGATAAGTAGGCATGTTCTGGATTCATAAAAGAAAGCTGTATATTTCAAAACATGGAGACCTGCACTACCATACGTTTAACGCAGCATGATCCAACTCACATAGATAAACAAATCAATAAAATGAATGAATAAATGAATTAATTCTAGTATCATGGATGGTAATTTTTTACAATTTACTCAATATTTACACAAATAGCAAAAATGAACCATTTCTCACATAGGATAAACCGCTGTATGTACTTTTAATAATCTTCAAGTCATACCTTTTCAACATGTTTAGGAAAATCAGTGCCTATGCAAATGTTTCCTCGCTCCCACGAGCAGCGCCATGCATCAAGACAATCAAATTCAGGGGCGTGTTCATAAAGACTAAGCGATAAAAATATTCTTTCATTATCTGAGAGTCTGAATGGAAATAAAGGAGCGCTTGATTAGCCAGCGCGCCGCCGCTGCGACAGCTATGACATGTTCAGTAGTCCAGCAGACGCTAGATAATGACTTTCTCCTGACAGCCAACTTGTAGCTCCGCTATTAGTTTGCCTCTCAAATAGCTTCCTAAATCAGGTACATAAGTGCTGGAAGATATGAGAAGTCTTATCTGTATTGGCCGCATTTACTGCTGTTCATTTCTTCACTAATTTTTCTCTCTCCCACACACTGTGCAATATGCAGGATAATCAAGTTCATTATGTTTTCCACAATGTCTCAGACTGAACCATGACTGTTCATGAGGTGACCTCCAATCACTTAGTGAGTCCAAAAATATAAGTCAATACACTAAACCGCTGCATCACAGGTCAATTCTGACAAGGTCATGCACAATAGGAGGAAAAATATGCAAAATGCATCCAACATAATTGTGCATAACTATCATAACACCATGTAAACCATGCAAAATCAATAGGCACATGAACTTTTAAAAGCGAGAAGAAAACAATTGACATCAAAGATTGTGCATTCAATCAAACTCCATAGTGCAAATTCATTTTGTAGAACAAAACTACAAGTTAAAGAAAATTTACAGCTGAAACTATAGGCTAATAAAACATTAGCAGTGAGATCTGTAAATTATTGGTTACCAAGAGCATAAAACCATCGGAATTGAATAAATAAACACAAAATAATAAATTAAAATAAATGAATTAATTTAATTAAATACATTAAATAATAATAATAATAATAATAATAATAATAATAATAATAATTATTATTATTATTATTATTATTATGATTATTATTATTATTATATAAATAAATACATATTTTAATAAATACATAAATACATAAATAATAAATTTAAAGACTAAAATCTACTCTAACAAAAAATGCTGTAAATCACGTTTCCGTTAATTTATCGTTGTTTCATATCTGTCATTTTAATAATTTTGCATATTGCTGCATATTGGGCCTATGCAGATCAAAGTAATATTAACATTTCAATGTTTGATTTTTAAGTACATTTTTATTTAAATTCATATTTTAAATAATTCTGAAGCCAATTTGTAATTATTTTGCCTTTTGTAGTCCTGAAGCAAAACTGGTTTTGACCCAGCTAGAGTCTCCACTCCAGGGTGCACCGAGATCAACAGGACACAACATTAAGGCAAACAAACTTCTGGAATATCAGAATGCCATAATTCTCCCATTTTTTAATGCAGAATGATAAGGAGATGTGTGCTGCATTCATAAATGAAAGTTGTACATTTCAATACATGGAAGATCCACACTATCATACATGTTTAAAACACTAAGCGATTTGTCTCAGTTACAAAGAAAAGCAAACATGTCCGACTGGAGTCTTTTGATCTTCAGATAAGCCACTATATATAGAGAGCAATCTCTTGAGTAAACTATGGTCCTGACAGAAAAGGACCCCATTCGACTCCAGAACCCCCACTGCGGGTTCAGAAGTTTGCACTATTTTTTATAGTACATAAACAAAGTCTATTCCTGGAATTTCAACTTCTTGAGAATATTGTCCTCTTGTAGTGCTGTGGGTCATTAATATTACACAGTACATCTACATGTGCCCATCACATATGCTTTAATATTTTGGACAAAATGTTAGAATATTTACATTTGAGTTTCAATAAATGACCATCCCTACAGTATAAATTCTGGGTATCTCTTGTTCTTCGAAACCACAACAATGGGGAAGACTGCTGACTTGGCAATGGTCCAGAAGACAATCATTGACAGAAGGTCATTACTGAAAGGGGTGGCTCACAGAGTGCTGAATCAAAGCATATTAAATGCAAAGTTGACTGGAAGGAAGAAATGGGTAGGAAAAGGTGCACAAGCAACAGAGATGACTGCAAGCTTGAGAATACTGTTAAGCAAAGCCGATTCAAACACTTGGGAGAGCTTCACAAGGAGTGGACTGAAGCTGGAGTCAGTGAATCAAGAGTCACCACACTCAGACGTCTTCAGGAACAGGGCTACCAAGCCACTTCTGAAACAGAAACAACGTCAGAAGCATCTTACCTGGGCTTAGGAGAAAAAGAACTGGACTGTTGCTCAGTGATCCAAAGTTCTCTTTTCAGATAAAAGTAAATTTTGCATTTCATTTGGAAATCAAGGTCTGGAGTCTGGAGAAAGACTGGAGAGGAACAGAATCCAAGCTGCTTGAAGTCCAGCGTGAAGTTTCCACAGTCTGTGATGATTTGGGGTGCCGTGACGTCTGCTGGTGTTGGTCCATTATGTTTTATCAAGTCCAAAGTCAATGCAGCCGTCTACCAGGAGATTTTGGAGCACTTTATGCTTTCATCTGCTGACAAGCTTTATGGAGATGCTGATTTCCTTTTCCAGCAGGACTTTAGCACCTGCCCACAGTGCCAAAACCACTTCCAAGTGGTTTGCTGACCATGATATTACTGTGCTTGCTTGATTGGCCAGCCAGCATGCCTGACCTGAACCCCATATGGAATCTATGGGATAGTTTCAAGAGAAAGATGAGAAACAGTCGATCCAACAATACAGACGAGCTGAAGGCTCAATAGTGCCTCAGCAGTGCCACAGGCTGAACGCTTCCATGCCACACCTCACTGATGCTGGAGTTTTTGTGCTAAAGGAGCTCCGACCAAGTATTGAGTGCATAAATGAACCTACTTTAAAGAACTTGAACTGTTCTGTTTTGCAGATCCTTTTTTTGATTGATCTTAGGAACTATTCTAATATTTTGAGATACTAGATTTTTGACTTTCATGAGCTGTAAGCTCTAATCATCAAAATTAAAACAAAACAAAAAAAAAAAAACTTTTGAAATGTTTTACTTTACATGTAATGAATCCAGAATATATGAAAGTTTCAGTTTTTGAAGTAAAAAAAAAAAAAAAAACGGGTTCACGATATTCTAATTTTTTGAGATGCACCTGTGTGTGTATGTGTGTATATATATATATATATATATATATATATATATATATATATATATATATATATATACACAGTGGGGCAAAAAAGTATTTAGTCAGCCACCAATTGTGCAAGTTCTCCCACTTAAAAAGATGAGAGAGGCCTGTAATTTTCATCATAGGTATACCTCAACTATGAAAGACAAAATGAGAAAAAAAAAATCCAGAAAATCACATTGTAGGATTTTTAAAGAATTTATTGGTCAATTCCTCGGTAAAATAAGTATTTGGTCACCTACAAACAAGCAAGATTTCTGGCTCTCACAGACCTGTAACTTCTTCTTTAAGAGGCTCCTCTGTCCTCCACTCGTTACCTGTATTAATGGCATCTGTTTGAACTAGTTATCAGTATAAAAGACACCTGTCCACAACCTCAAACAGTCCAACTCCAAACTCCACCATGGCCAAGACCAAAGAGCTGTCAAAGGACACCAGAAACAAAATTGTAGACCTGCACCAGGCTGGGAAGACTGAATCTGCAATAGGTAAGCAGCTTGGTGTGAAGAAATCAACTGTGGGAGCAATTATTAGAAAATGGAAGACATACAAGACCACTGATAATCTCCCTCGATCTGGGGCTCCACGCAAGATCTCACCCCGTGGGGTCAAAATGATCACAAGAACTGTGAGCAAAAATCCCAGAACCACACGGGGGACCTAGTGAATGACCTGCAGAGAGCTGGGACCAAAGTAACAAAGGCTACCATCAGTAACACACTGCGCCGCCAGGGACTCAAATCCTGCAGTGCCAGACGTGTCCCCTTGCTTAAGCCAGTACATGTCCGGGCCCGACTGAAGTTTGCTAGAGAGCATTTGGATGATCCAGAAGAGGATTGGGAGAATGATGAAACCAAAATAGAACTTTTTGGTAAAAACTCAACTTGTCGTGTTTGGAGGAGAAAGAATGCTGAGTTGCATCCAAAGAACACCATACCTACTGTGAAGCATGGGGGTGGAAACATCATGCTTTGGGGCTGTTTTTCTGCAAAGGGACCAGGACGACTGATCCGTGTAAACGAAAGAATGAATGGGGCCATGTATCGTGAGATTTTGAGTGAAAACCTCCTTCCATCAGCAAGGGCATTGAAGATGAAACGTGGCTGGGTCTTTCAGCATGACAATGATCCCAAACACACCGCCCGGGCAACGAAGGAGTGGCTTCGTAAGAAGCATTTCAAGGTCCTGGAGTGGCCTAGCCAGTCTCCAGATCTCAACCCCATCGAAAATCTTTGGAGGGAGTTGAAAGTCCGTGTTGCCCAGCGACAGCCCCAAAACATTACTGCTCTAGAGGCCAAAATACCAGCAACAGTGTGTGAAAACCTTGTGAAGACTTACAGAAAACGTTTGACCTCTGTCATTGCCAACAAAGGGTATATAACAAAGTATTGAAATGAAATTTTGTTATTGACCAAATACTTATTTTCCACCATAATTTGCAAATAAATTCTTTAAAAATCCTACAATGTGATTTTCTGGATTTTTTTTTCTCATTTTGTCTCTCATAGTTGAGGTATACCTATGATGAAAATTACAGGCCTCTCTCATCTTTTTAAGTGGGAGAACTTGCACAATTGGTGGCTGACTAAATACTTTTTTGCCCCACTGTATATATATATATATATATATATATATATAAACAAATATATAAACAAATCTATATTTTGCATATATTTCTATAACACATATCATACATTCAATATTAATTAATATTAATATATAAGACTGATATGTTATATCAATATTAATATTAATAAAATATGTAATTATAAATATAATCATTTATTCATCCTATTTTTTATTACTTACTCAGAAATCAGCAAACTTTGTATCAAAGTTTCAAAAGATGGTCAAAAAAGGAAAAAGTTACCAAAAAAAAAATTATAATAATAATAAAAAAAACTGTAAGTTGACCATGACCTGACTAACTTCATCTCTTTATGACCATCCTGTTCATTTTCCTGCCATTACGCAAATAGGTTCTACAGTAATTAAAGATGAAGTGCCTGAGCTTGCGAATCACATTCGTAAGGTAGAGCAGGAATAACCCTGCTATTATTTTTATCTATATATGTGAGATGGCATGCGGTCCACCTGTCCGCTCTGACTTCATGCCCTCAGGCAAGATCAAATCCAGGCAGAGCAATCAGGAAGTGTTGCTCTTCCTGCTCTCTTATTTATGCAGGTGAGGCAGGATTCGTACATGAATACTAAAGCATGAAGCTACAGGCGGATGAGGAAATGATGCTCAAATCAAACCTGCTCAGAATGTCAAAAACTCTCTCTCTCTTGCACTCTCTCTCATTAAGCATCTCCTGCTAATGTCCTGCTTACTGAGGCTTGGCGGTATGAAGCGGTTTGGAAGTGATTCACAGAAACGATTCGTTTGAATTCAGGGAAATGAATCAAACAGGGACGATCCCGCAGGAGGAATCGAGGGCTGAAGAGTCCTGCTCGAGGGCACAATGATGACAGCTCACAGATTTAAACCCATAAGCTTTCAGTTAACAACCTTGATCTTTAACCACTGGGCCACAGCACCCCGATGTCTGCTGTGGGGAAACGAATCTAATGAGGGTCCTGACTCTCTCAGGGGGGCAAATCAACATGACTAACACACTCAGCACTGGACAGGTGCTTTATTCACTGAAGCTGAAGGCGTGTAGTGATAAACTCTATTTGAGTTTATCACTCTTTTCTCTATCTGAGAAATGGCATTACATTTCTAATATTATCAAAATTAACACATGATTTGATTGAAGTTTTATAAAGTGGATCAAAAAACGTTAATTAAAGTCATCCTAAGACAAGAATGGGTGTTGTTTTGGTTTTAGGACAACTTGATGAAAGATTTTGATCCTCAAGATTAAATCTAAAAAACATAAAACCTTTTATATTAATTGAAATAAACTAAATATTAGCTGAAATAAAAGATTTTTAAGTTTTTTAAAATTATTAATTATTAATTATTTTACTATTTTATTATTTTTTATTTTATTTCAGCAAATTGCCAAGGCAACATTTCTCATTTTCATTTAGTTTAAGTGCTAAAATAAATAAAACTAAATAAACTAAATATTTTAATTTAACAAAAACTATATAACAATATTTAAAAACACACAACAATATTAATACAATTTTAAAATTAAAATAAAAACAGAAAATATAAAACTAAAATCTAATTCAAAATATTAACAAAAACTATATAGTAAATGAACTGTACTAAAATAACACTGGAAAAGTATATATATATATATATATATATATATATATATATATATATATATATATATATATATATATATATATATATATATATATATATATATATATGCTTGATTATATGCTAGATTTTAGTCTCTTTTGACTTTTCATAGTTCAGTTTATATGCTGCACACAGGTGAGATAAATTGCAAATTACACAATAAAATCAGTTGCTCTAAAGTTTGTGAGATGCTTGAAAAGTTTCCAGACTCATCTTAAAGTTGGCACGTTTCTCAAGCACCTCTGTTTCTCTTGCTTTGTTTTCAGATTTCGTCTGTGAAATAATATCTAATTTCTGAAGTGTTGTCTGCAGAACATACCGATGCAACAGAAATTAAATGAGCTGTCAATTTGTAGCAGAATAAACGTCAATGTGCCAGACATTATGCAAAATAATCAAACGTGTGGCTTGCGAGACGACGTCTGATTTATAGACTAAAGCTGCAGCTCTGAACGATTTTGTGACAAACATTACCAAGCAGGTGATTAAAAGAAAGAAAGAAAAACACATTTAGGCCCCAAAAGCCCCAACTAGTGCAATGTCTGAAATCAGCAACACAATGACAGGACCACATCAAATCCATGAACCAGAGCCTGAGTTCTGCACAAGCAAATCTGAAAGGAACTGAGACGAGAGCAGTCTGTAGCTCAGATCTCATCCAGTGTGGAGAGTATAGTCTCTTTACTCACTGTCTGCTGGTGGCCGTCGCTCACACCGTAGACGCTGAGTTTAATAAGCGTCTCGCTGCAGACGGGACTATCAGGTGGGAAACTCACTCCAGTGAGGAACACGGGATCCCTCGTTCCCTGCAAAGAGGAACAGAGACAGAGAGGCAATGGGTGAGGACGATAAATGAACCAGCAGTTGTCTGCCACCGTATCGCCGCTCATTCACTTATTCAACGCAGATGGGAGTAAAAATAAGAAGTCATGTTGAAGTCTGGAGACCAAATCAGAGAAGGGTTGTGCTAAACTAGGGGCTTTCAAACTGGAGTGCAAATAACTTGTAGTGCACTAACAGAAAATGTAACAAAATGTAACAAAATAAAATAGAACGCAACAAAATAAAAAAATGTAACAACATAAAAGAAAAGAAAAGAAAAAAAAAAGAAAAGAAAAAAGAAAATGTAATAAAATAAAATATAATGTAACAAAATAAAATAAAATAAAATTCAAATGATTCTAGAAAGTTCAAAAGAACAGCATTTATTTGAAACAGAAATTATAATTTAGTAATTGCACCCTTTGTAAAGGGAATCTTCACATTTGAAGGTCTGTGGCATCAAAATTTCAAAAACTGCTGTCCTAAATGACCAAATTTTCCTTACAGTTGGTTGTTTGAACAACTAGTCAACTATTCAGCCTTACTACCCTTTATAAAAAGGGGTTAACCATGCAAAACTGCCTAATAGCTGAAGCACAACATGGCAATTAAAGCAGCGGCACTAAAAATATCAGAACTAGCCAACCTTACGAGTCATTTGTTGGATGACCAGTGGGCCTTAGTGACCCATCCCTAAATCCCAGCGACTCATCTAAAAAAACACAACCATAGCAGTAGAGCAAGAGTTCAGGCACTTCAGATGAAACCCGCACCACAACAAAAAGCATCTGTTTATTCAGAAGCCAGTCCGATTCCCAAAGCCCAAACCCCCTCGCTCTTATCATAGTTCACCGATCTCAGAGTGGGAAACTCCCAGTCACGGCCATGTTTACACATCTCATTTCCTCAGGTTATGCTTGCCATTCTGGGGCGTCTCTGGACCCGAGTCCCCTGAGACGGTGGGCGGGACAGATAGAGAGGAGCGATCGCTGGCATGAAAGCTCAATCACACACCTAGAAGTCCAGAGACTGAAGCAACTCTCTTCTTTAAGGGTAAAAAGCAGCCCAGCTATTATTCAAGTCAGCTCTGGATCGATGAGGCCACAGTCTATCTGTTTCACATCTGCTTATTGGCTGAGCACGTCGCTATCTTAGCCAAAGATCACATTGAGTCTAAGTGCCTCCGGTTCTGCAAATGAACTGAGCAAATGTACCTGGTTAAAGGGAGAATTCACCCATAAATGAATATTCTGTCATCATTTTCTCAACCTCATGCTGTTCTAAACCTGTACGCTGAGAAAAACTTAAGAATCATCACTTTTTAAAACTTTTTGGATTTGAAAGTCCAAAAAGCACCAAAAAAGGCCATAAAATTATTCCATACACCTTATTCACTGCATTTCAAATGTTTTGAAGTAACACAACAGCTTTTTATGAAGCAAAGACCACATTATTCATTCAAAATTTATTTAACATTCTGCATATTTGATATGATGCATCAAATAAATTTGTCATGCTTTGTTAAATCATAATTATGACATAAAAATTCAAAATTCTGAGATATTAAGTCAATTTTGAGAAAAATTGTAATTATGAGATATTAAGTCATAATTATGAGATAAAAATGAAATGGAGATACTAGGCTACATAATAATTATGCGATAATAAAAAATCGATTGTCAATTATTAAGTGCATAATTTTGACATACGTGTGTAATAAATATCTTTTTAACTTTTTCAAATGGTTTTCTTTTTAAAATTTTAATTTTAGTCTTTTTTGACTTGTCAGCTGTTTTTGTTACAAATTTGTATATATATAATTGTTTTTTTATTTAAATTTATTACACGCATATGTTGAAATTATGTATCTCATATTTTTTTCTCATAATATATGATATATTTTATCTCATAATATATATAGTCATAATCAACATTTCATTGCAATTTAAACCGGTCACTTATGATTTTTATGTTATAATTATCACTTTTTAACTCATAATTTCTATTTTATCTCATAATAATGCCTTTAATTTGAACCCATAATCATTTTTAATCCATAATTATATGACTATTTTATGTCAATCTTAATTTTGACTTTTAATCTCATAACTGCCTTTATCTCAACTTAAACTTGTCATACTATGTCATATGTCATAACTATGTGATAATTATGATTTACCAAAACATTTTTTTTTTCTTAGGTGGTGAAAATGGGCTTCCATAGAATATAGTGCACAGGTTGTATGAGACATTTTTTGCTGTTATTTTGAAGTTTGACAGACTACAAACTGTCGTTTTAGGCTGTAAAGATGCTTCAGAATGACTTTTTTTTTTTTTTATTAAGAAAGAAAGTCATACAAATTTGACTAATGACACGTAAACAAACTTTTATTTTGTGGTGAACTATTCCTTTAAAGCTAGCTATGCATGAAGCCGGCACATATAGACATTAGCCAAGCGTTTTTTTCTCACAGACACGCATCTCCCCAAGGGATCTCTGAGTCTTTTACAGGTTTGCATCATTCATCAGTTCAACAGGGTGAGATTGATTTTATAAGGTGCTTAATTAAAAGAATCAGCAGGATGTATAGGCTGAAAGGTTTTCGCACTTTATCCTGCACACGACTCCTAATCACCAAACAGCACAAAGAGGACCATATAAATCTTGCTAAACTTATGATCCACGCTAACTCATTAAAAAGCATTACAATATCACACCTACCTCACCCTCCATGCCTGAAAGTTCAGTTAGAGCCGAGATAAAGCAAGTGACCAGCACAAATCTGAACCCATACAACCACAAGGTCAATATCACTGGCTGTAATAAATCAGCGGAGCGACGCGGGGGAGCGCTGAAAACTCACTGCAGCAGTGTGGGTAATGATCAGTCCTCAGGACTAATGGCCCCGTTTCAAAAAGCAGCGTTTATTTAGTGTGTGTGCTGAATGCGGGGCGGAGGGAGTCATTTAGATATGTCCTAAAGTGGCCAATTTGTTCCGTAATGCGCCGTCATGCTGGGCAAACTCAGACACGCTCATATCTTTTCACTAACCGGACGCTCGATAGGAATGCAATAAAAAAAACGGACCGAATAAATAACGGGTCGCCATGACTTTGGCTTGAAATCAATGTGCACATGAATGCACACGCATCAATAACACATAACAGACAAAGATGTTTTATAAAGAGGCAGTGGTGTGACGTCAAATCATACTTACTGCCCTCCTCTTGAGGCCAGACAGACATTTTTAGAGTGGGATTTTCCAGGAGATACACACACACACACACACACACACACACACACACAGGCTGCATCTTTCAGAGACAGAACTTAATTGTGTGATTATTAAATTGCTAGTGTATTTTTCTTAGTATGAGGTTCAACCGTTTCTGGTCAGTTTTCACAAAAATATTATACCCCACAATTGTTTTCAACACTGATAATAAGAAATGTTTCTTGAGCAGCAAATCAGCATATTAGACTGATTTCTGAAGGATCGTGTGACACTGAAGACTGGAGTAATGATGCTGAAAATTCAGCTTTGATTACAGGAATAAATTACATTTTACAATTTATTACAATAAAAAACAGCTATTTTAAATTGTAATAATTTTTCACCAGATTACTGTTTTAACTGTATTTTTATTTCATATAAATGCAGCCTTGATGAGCATAAGAGACAAAAATCTTACTGACCCTAAACTTTTGAATAGTAGAGCAGTGGTTCCCAACCACGTTCCTGGAGGCCCCCAAACACTGCACATTTTGCATCTCTCCTTTGTCTGACACACCCAGTTCAGGTCTTGGAGTCTCTACTAATGAGCTGATGATCTGAATCAGGTGTGTTTGATTAGGGAGACATGGAAAACATGCAGTGTTGGGGGGCCTCCAGGAATGTGGTTGGGAACCACTGTAGTAGATTACTGGTTAATATTGCATAAAACTAATTGTTTTCAAATACAAAAATCACACTAGCTGTTTTTTCCACAAATTTCACTAATTTGGTTTGAGCGAATGTCATTTTTGACAAGTGATGAACTTCAATAATATGAAAAAAAAATCCAGGCGTTTCTTCATTATTTCTTTCTAAACAAAATGTTTCAAACTAAATATTTTCTTCTAAATATTGTTCTAATAGTTTCTCTCCTTAATATCACTTTCCATATTGGTAGACTTTTGCAGCTACCAACAGGCAGTTCCTTAATTGCATCATCCTTCAGGAAGTGACATCACTTTTGGAGGGAAAAATTGCAAAAACATCAAAATTGCAGAAACCAGTATAATAGTATCAAAATAAAATTTTATTTTATCAGTTAAAAAAATGTAAAATATTAACAAAACAGTTAACAATCATGTGATCTAACAGTCAACCCCACTAATTTTAGCCAATGACATTATTTACATTATGGAATATACATTATTGATAAGTATTATTAAAATGTAATAATATTTATGTTATTTATTAAAGTTATTAAAGTGTGACTGCTAAAATAAATAAAACATACACTACCAGTCAAATATTTTTGAACAGTAAGATTTTTAATGTTTTTTAAAGAAGTCTCTTCTGCTCACCAAGCCGCCATTTATTTGATCCAAAATACAGCAAAAACAGTCAAATTTCCAAATATTTTTATTATTTAAAATAACTGTTTTCTATTTGAATATATTTTAAAATGTAATTTATTCCTGTGATCAAAGCTGAATTTTTACATGATCCTTCAGAAATCATTCTAATATGCTGATTTGCTGTTCAAGAAACATTCATTATTATTATTATTATTATTATTATTATTATTATTAATAATAATAATAATAATAATAATAATAATAATAATAATAATATTTAAAACAGTTGAGTACATTTTTTCAGGATTCTTTGATAAACAGAAACATTCAAATATCAGCATTTATCATTTATCTTAAAAAAAAAAAAAGCTTTTGTAACATTATACACTATTCCATTCAAAAGCTTGGAGTCAGTATAATTGTTATATATATATATATATATATATATATATATATATATATATATATATGTGTGTGTGTGTGTGTGTGTGTATTTGGGGGGGGGGGGGGGGGGATTATAGAAATTAATACTTTTATTTAGCAAGGATGCTTTAAATTGATCAAAAGTGATGATGAAGACATTTATAATGTTACAAAAGATTTCTATTTCAGATAAATGCTGTTCTTTTAAACTTTCTATTCATCAAAGAAACCTGAAAAAAATTCTACTCGGCTGTTTTTAACAACATAATAATAAAAGTTTTTTGAGCAGCAAATCAGCATATTAGAATGATTTCTGAAAGATCATATGACTGGAGTAATGATGCTAAAAATTCAGCTTTGAAATCACAGGAATAAATTACATTTTAAAAAATATTCAAATAGAATACAGTTATTTTAAATAGTAAAAATATTTCAAAATTTTACAGTTTTTGCTGTACTTTAGATCAAATAAATTCAACCTTGGTGAGCAGAAGAGATTTAAAAAAATCTTTTTTTTTTTTTTTTTTTTAAATAAATCTTACTGTTCAAAAACTTTTGATTGGTAGTGTATAAAAAATATTATTACATTTTTAAACAGCCCTTATCAAACTCCTTGTCCAATAAATCCTGTTTAAAATATAGTATTATTATTAGATGAACAATGTTTTAACAATCCAGTATAAAAATAGATGCATGACACAGCATGATTTCCATGAATTAAATAAACCACCACGGCTCTTTAAATCACACCAGATTCGATCAGATTAACACTATCACACTGCCTTGCATTCACTAACTGGCTGGTTCCCCAGTAGATCAGCACACCAGACAGCAGTCAAGGCCACCAGCATCAGCACGAAGCAGCACAGTCCCACTGCAGACCCCAGCTGTGACTGAGCAAAACCTCCACTGGGAAACACAGGACTTTGCTGGGGCAAACAGCTGCCTAGCTGCCTGCAACATCTTCACTCATCCACACACACACACAGGTTTACATGAGATTACATGTGCATTAAGTCAGGAGACTGGAGAACAGCTGCAGTCTCATTTCAGACTACACCACCTGTCTATATTAAACAACAAAAGTGGGCCAGCTCTCTCATCACAGCGCGCGGCCCACACCTGCAGGTATTTCAGACAACTGCCATTCACAGGAATCCACAACACGCTGAAAGAAATGTGGAAAGGGAATCTGGGAATCTCACTTCACGGTTTCTTCCATTAGGGGAACCTCGGTGATTTTCATCTCCACTTCAGATGATCGCATGCGGTTATGAACTGAGGGACACATCTCAGTGGAACCACTAATGTGTGCATGATTACATTTAGTTAATTTCAATCCATTTGTCAATTGCTTAGCAAATTATATTGCATACTGATTATTGCATAATGCTTCATTTATGAATGCAAACAAGATATCGAGATCCCCGAAACCAGACTTACACAGTTCAGCAAAAGAGGAAAAATTTGATATTTATAAATCAAAAAGCAACTTTCTCACATCTTAAGTCTTCAAAGATTTTTGATAGTTTTTGGTGAAGAAAAGACTGTCACTAGGTTCGATTGAGGCATTAATGACGTCAACTACTTTTATGATACTTATCTGATGCCATTTTTGTCCTTTTGGGAGCTTTTATTTATTTTTATTTATTTATTTTATTTTTTTGGACAGACGTGGTCATTGTGAACTGCTTACGTATGCAAAAAAAAACAAAAAAAAAACTAATGAATATTTAGTCAGCAACCTTCCATGCATGATTCATGAAAAAAAATTAAATTAAAGATAAAAATTAAATTTTCAGAAACATGAAAAAAAAATATATCTATAAAAATATTTTTAAAAAATGTATTAAAATTGTATTCAATTATGGTTGTAATTATATTATTTCTATATTTAATTACAATAGGAAAATAACCCAATTAAAACTTTTTTGGACAGATGTAGTCACTACGAACTGTTAATATATGCAAAACAGCTTCGTGAATATTCCTCAAAAATTATCCTTTTGTGTTTCACGAAAAATATATAACAGTTTTCATTTTCAGTTCAAATGACAGTTTTCATTTTCAGTTCAACTTTCACAAATATATATATATAAACAATTTGTTTATATATTAAAGTTATATATAGCAATATTAAAGTATAAAAATGTATGAAAAGTTTAGTAATGAATATATTTCTATAATTTATACATTTAACTACAATAGTAAAACAAAGAAACATAATATTTAAATATAATACTTTACATTCATAAACTTGTGCAAATATAAACTTACACCTACCCAACACCTCAGCCTCCAACAACATGAGCACAAGTCCATCTTTAGTCCAGATTCTAGAGTGTTTTCATAAACAGGTCAAAAGTGGCACTATTCAGCACTTTCCAGCATCCAGTTCACTAGATTCCTAACACTGAAACTGACGCCAGTCATTGTCCGATCTATACGGTGAGGTTTAGATATGTCGCAGAACTACAAACACACGCATGAAAGCTAAATATTACTGCAGTCTGGGTGAGCTTCAACAGTGCAATCCTCTTTCCTACAGCAAATCTAATTTGGAGGGAAATAGACTTCTCTTTGTGCACTCATGTGGGGCCGAGAGTCCATGTGGAGGAGAAAAAAAGAGGCAGAGTGAGAGAGAGAGAGAAACAGAGAGATCAGTGTGCCACTGGAGGGTGTGTCTGGGTGTGAGATACGAGCCGAGGGAACAGCCAGCTGTTGCCCTCAATAAAGAACTCAAGAGGACTGTCAGCAGAAACATGCCAGCTTCCCACAATGAATAATGTGTGTGCATGTGTTTTAAAAACACAAACAGGCCTACTTAAGTATGCAACTTTACAAAGAGCCTGATAGCATCCTAAAAGTGATTCCTCAAATGTTTTTCTTTCTTCTGTCCCAATGTAGAGACTATAAGTAGGTTCGTTCAAAGTGTAGACCCTGTGACTCCGTTGCTGTGGTTGTTTAAGCCCAACTAGTCTGACACAGCAAAACCAGCTCAACCAATAAAATAAGTTTGGGGTGTGGTTATCTCTTTTCCTGACCAATAGCAAGGTAGAGAGCAGGGTTGTTGTTTTTTTGACATCGCTTTAGTCATAGTCTTTTGATGAAGATATCTTTTAAATTTAGTCAAGGAATTTGTGATGTCATTTTCTTTACTTTTAACTGATGAGAAAGTGCAAAGTTAAACAATCACATTTTTCCATGTTAATTTAAACATGTATCAACATTTAACTGAAACAGTGTAAAAACTGCTGTTATTGTTCAAATGAACATTAAGGAAAAGACATTCATTTTGGAATTCTGAATGACATGCTTCACCTTTATGTGCAATTTCACACTACAGCTTTTGATGTCATCGGTTTGTTCCCTCTTTTTGATAAAGCATCTCTTTGATGACAGTTCAGTTCGTTTGGTTAGTGTGACAGTTTTCAGAATTCGGCTGGGCACCAGCAAACTACACCTAAGTCTCTTTGCTTTGGGATACAATTTACAGCATGCATGAAAACAAGTGGTCAAAAATTGCCAAAGAAAACAGTTTGCATCTTTGCATGCTCTCGGTCTTATTTCTCATACTGCAGTTACTCAGCAGTAACTGCTGACACAAATAATCGTCTAAGCAAACAAACCACGACTCGAACCCAAAAGTACAAAGTGGAAAAGGACCTGCGAGGCTCTTTCTTTCAACCGATCAATCAAACCAAGCAAGCCTAAGACTCATCCAGTAATCTACATGACTCATGACATATTGAATTACCAAAAAAGACTATAACCTAATATCTTCCAGGAAACAGATCCCCATTTCCTGTAGCCTCAAGCTCAATAATTAGGCCAACAAGAACAGAAACAGTCATGTGATGAATGAAAATTCTGTCATTATTTACTCAAAAAAGCAGCATAAATGTTAGAAACAATTAACTTAGAAATTAAGGTAGATGACTTATATATGGCACTATTTTTATGGTATTTTTGGGTAAACATTGTGAACAGCTGATGAATCCAAAAGAGATCATAAATATTTATCAGAATATGCTCTTTTTATGTTTCATGAAAAAAGTAAATGGCAATCTCCATTTTAAGTGAACTATTCCTTTAAAAAGAAATATATATATATATATATATATATATATATATATATATATATAATAAAATAAATATAACATCTAAACAATAAAAACTATGGTTGTAAGTTATTTATCTATTTATTTAATTTAACTTTTTTTTTTTAAGTAAATGTCATACTTAAAGTAAGATCACTTAAAAAAAAAAAAAAGTCTAATATTCATTGCATCCATAATCATGCTGTCATGCCTCTGAATGTCCAACACACCTGCACTGAAATGTTCAGCTTCCTTCCCATGAACTCTGACACCTTACATGCTGAAAGAAGAGAGACACAAGTCATAAACACAAATTATAGAGTCCAGAAGAAAGATGAATGCTTCTGTATAGGAAGAGGAAGTGGAGGGAATGAGAGAGAAAGCAGATGGAGATAAAGATCCTCTATTTTGTGAAAGAATAACAGAAAATAGTGCCAAAAGGAGGAGAAAACCCCTCAAATGTGAAGAGCGGTTTGTTGGTATCCACAGGAAGCATCTCAGGAGGAAACAGGAAGTCTGTCTGAGCGTCCTAAAAAGTGCCATGTAATGGCTATGAGAAGTGTGTGTTTTTTTCCCCATTACGCTAGAATTTCTGTCAGCAAATGCTTTCGCGAGGCTTTCATCCTCCCGTTCCAGGTTTCCTATAGCAGGAAAAGCCACTCGGCTCTGGAGCTATTCTTGAAGAGGGATTTCTCTTTTACTCCTTCCCTTCCTGCCTCCGCCGTCTTCCTGTATAACAGCAGCTCACCGTTCTGTGAATGCCTGCGGGATTAGGATCCGTATGAAGTTTATTAAAGCCGTGAAAAACAAGTTTCAAGAAGTACAAACCAGGCCGAGTTCATAATCTAATGACATGACGTTCTAACAAACATGAAAGTGATCCGCAGTGATTCAAGGTCAAAAACGAAGCCAAAACACAATAATAAAAAATGTATCAAAAGAACTGACCAGGAACGTCAACGCTTGGTATTCCTGTCGAAAACACAAGACTTTCAATGCAGCTCAGGTTATTGACCGCAGCAACAGAAATAAACGTGCTACATACGAATGTGTATCGTAAAGAATATAATGATTTTTTTTTTTTTTTAATGATTCCACTGAGGATTCTTAGAACTTTTGAGAAAGAAATAATTGGTGGAAAAAAAAATGCAATTGCATTGCCAAAAGATGGGATTATTTTAATAAACAATTTTTAAAAAAAATATTTTTTAGATGCACCATATGCAATTTTATAATCTGACTTTTAAATACACACTATCATATGAACAATCACTCAATAACAGGCCTTAAGAACATCACACATGAAGTTGTGTTTAAGTATAATGAGACTAATTACCCAAACAAGACAAGAACAAGATTTGTTCAAAAGAAAAAGGTTCGTTCAGCAATGAAACACTCAAGCACTGCTCTGGGATGCATAAATATTTCTCTCTGGCTTTGTAAGGGAAACCATTTTTGTTGACAGAACAGAAAAAAAAAAAAACATTACATTTTGTGTCTAAAATGTAACTCATGTTACATTGTTCTTTTTTTGTTGAACTGTTGAACAGTACAACATTTGCGGCCGCGCTCACACGTTAATATTCAGGAAACGGCACTCTTGCTTATATGATATTTCTACTTAACTATATTATATCTTATAAATATATATATATAAAAAACATACACGGATATTTTACGCTTTCATAACTTGAATTATGGAAGCATACTAACTGCAGTGCATTTTAATAGGCTTCATCATGAAGTGAATGCTACTGGACTCTCTTTTGTTTTTTTTTTGTTTTTTTCTTTTTGCAAAGTGAGTGATATACTCGATAATGTCAGCTCTCATATCGTTAAAACAACAATTACGATATTATCGCAGATGATTAACATCACACACCCCTACTGGCAGCTATTTTCACAATGTTTCTAGAACATTTTATGTTGGTTGTATAAATGTACTGATCATTTTGATAATCCAATTACATAAACCACACATCATATTCAAGTTGTTGTAAAACTTGCATTTAATAGTTTGTGCGTCATGCATCATCTAGTCATCTTGACCAAACTGGAAAGATGTTATATATGTGCATCCATATAGTATTGAGATTCTAAAGTATGTTTTCATGAAAACATCTAAACACAAGGACAGAGAGTTGCAGTACCTATTCAATCCCTCAAGACTTTATGATCCTACCAACTATTTTTCTCATTTCAGCAGCAGTTGGCATGCTGGGAGCAGAAGTAGAGATGTGTGATCTGAAAGTCACAGATAGGAGCGTTGGATAACCTTGTAGGCTAAATGTATGAGCTTAGAGATTAGACGTCAACAATGACGACATCGGTAAACTTTCTCGGCAGGTTGCAAGGTGGACGTTTTAACATCAAAGATCCAAGAGCCGCTTGAGAAATGTTGAATATCATCTCTGCTGGTAATTCACACCTGATCTCCCTTGGGTCATATCAGCCACCATCCTTCTGCTAATCTAAACACAAATCTAAGACAACAACCATAAATAGATCTTATTCTTAAAAGCTGTTTACAAAAAAAAAAAAAAAAAAAACACTCACAATAATTGACTCAGTCCTTCAGGGTGAAACAGCACATCCATTTATGCTCCTTTACACATGGTTTCATCAGATGCTGCCAGTCAAACACATCCAAGACCAAAAAAAAAAAAAAACTCAGACAGAATCGTGTTGACATTATGAGATGGTACAGATGCCACCTTGTGATGATTTGAGAGGCATTAAAAGCCTATGTGAAGATTTTATAAGGAAATTATTAAATTATATAAATTAATAATACAATTATTTAGTAATTAAATATACAATTTTATCATTTATATTGTTAAATTATATAATGCAATAATATAAATAAATGTAATAAGATATTAATTAATATTGCACAATTGTGTTTAAATTTGGACAAATATTTGCACAAATATGCACAATTAATAAAAAATAATACACAAATAACACTGAATAATTATTTAATAATTTATATAAATTAAATTAAAAGTCAATAAATTAGATCATATATAATGTAATTGTACAATCAAATAATATTGAATAATTAAATTCAATAAATTAATATAAATGTTTGTATAAATGTACGTGTATAAATACATATACGTGTATAAAATACATATAGAATAAAAAAAATAAAAATAAAAAAAGGGGAGATTGTTGAATGATTGTTTAGTACAAGCAGTATGACTTACTACATGTGGGGAATATATTTTATATTTAGAAAAATGGCATCGGGCTGGTTTGTGCCCCAAGGCCTTACAAGACCATAATTCATTCTTGCTTTTCACAACCACATGACAACATTCAGTTTTCTCAAGTTTGTTTCGAGTTCATGTAACTGTAAAAGCAATAATGGGTGGCTGGTGGCTGTTAGTCCACGTCTATTAGTTTTGAGGTCACCGCCATGCAAGCAAACTCATCTTTTAGCATATTTCCACTTACAAAATGTAGTTTCTTTCTTTTAAATATTAATGAATATTCTGCACTCAAGGGCATATGCAATTTTTCATCCAATCAAATGCTTTCTAGAATGAGAATGCCCCTCCCACAAACAACCTGCCTCTGATTAGCATAAACACACGCTGCCAAAAATACAGGCAGGACGATCCTTTAACTTCCTTTTTCAAAACATTAAATGGTTCCAAGAGACCTTTAAGACATCAAAAGCAAAACTTCACTTAAAAGCAACCAGACTTGGCGTTCTGTTCTTTAAGCCACTCCATCAGTGCCTTTGCACCTGCGAGACTGCCGTGCCATCACAACTATACAGAACGTGATCTTCCATTAGCATAAGAAACCAGCGCTCTGAATAATATTAATCACGTCTGCCAATCCTCAGCACTGCAATTACGCTGTGCTGTTTATTTAGTGTGACTGGAATACGTCGAGCCATTAGCATAGCAGACGAGCGCGCTCTGTAATTAGTTTATGACAATGAGACGCCACAAACCTCGAAACAGATCAATTTGAGTAATGTATAATGTCATTAAGAGGAAAACACTGGCTGCTACGAGAAACCCATATGCTTTTTAAAGCGAGGACTATTCATCATGGTAATTTTGTCATTGTTTTAGTTAAGGTGACACTATTTGCATCTGGCCTCCATGCAGCACCTGTTTGACAATTAGCTCAAGAAAATTCATTTAAATGGGAACTCGGGCTTAATGAGGTTCTCGTTGCCAAATACATCATTGTGATCATCAATAATATTATGCACGTGTCAATTTGCACAGAATTAGATGGACTAGGTGGTCAAAAGTGTAACATCTGATGCTCCAAACCAAGTTTTAAGAAACAAAACAGACCCGTATGGAGGGAATATTTAGTGGTCATCTCATTAAAAAGTTGGCGGTAAGTAAAAAAGCCCTTTGCCAAGACCTCTGGACCGGTGTGTGCTTCTGGACTGCAGCTATTCAGACTCGGAAATGAAACGGATGAGCTTGTTAGCACAGATGAAAACACCCACTAATGAAGACCGGTCCAGCCCGAAGGGAAACATTAGACGGTCAAACCAGAAAAGCTTGCAGAACATGGTGGAATTGAGTCATCTATGTTAGATCTCTACTAGTTTTACTTCTGGGCCAAGATTTTAGACCAAGACCAAGTGATCCAACACTAGGGCTGGATATTGACAGATCTCACAAATCCATTCAAAAATGATTCACAAGGTCGTGATTCGATTTAATGTTGATTTTGGATATATATCAGGTACAGTACTGGTCAATTTCTCCTGTAAGCTGAAGCTGTAAAGTATACAGAGAGTCAGTAGGTACATTAAAATATTCATTATATTTTTCTCTTAAACTGTTAGTGATGTCTTATTTAATGCATGTTTGAATAAATATGTCACGAAATGAGACAGCCACCATTTAAATGTTGATATTTTACCAATGAATCGGAATAGAAACATTGTTACATAACAGAAAAGTTTATATAAAAATCACATCATTATAACCTCAATATAAAGTTAAAATTAACAAAAGTCTATAACTGAACAGCTATTAAAGATATAATGATGAACACAACAAATAAAAAGCTGTATACAAACATTTAAATTGCACACAATTTTTATATCAACTTTTTTAATTATAGCCTATAATTATGTTTCTATTCCAAATCGTTGCTAAAATATGAACATTTAAACATTGGCTGTCAGATTTCACAACAGATTCATTCAAACATGCATTAAATACTTATTTAATAATTAATCAAATAATCAAACATCACTAACAGGTTAAGAAAAAATACACTGAATATGCAAAGTAGTGCATATTCAGCAAAATACTGGACTGTGGAGTTTATTCCAGCTGAATGAATGTGTGGTCGAAATGGCGATATTTCAGCGAAATTTTGTGAGGAAATAAGGTCTATTGTCAACAGCAGAGATGAATAAAGCACTACTCACAGAAGTAACTTTCAAAAGCAGCTTTCTTGGTCAAATTCACGTGACTCACATGAACACGAGCTAAATGGTGGGCAACTTCATCGGCGTCACAGGAAACTCCCAAACGCGAGGATTTACATTGTAATGACTGAATTTCGGACACAAAATTTCGCCAAGCTACGGTAAATATAAATATTACCACCTCAACGAGCTCTGGACACTGAATGGCTTTTCTGAGGTAAATGTAACATTATGTGACATATTGTTTACTACTTGTTTTATAGCCGTCTTTCCGCGGTTGAAATATATGTCAAGTCAAGTCAAGTCCCTATTATTTGTATAGCGCTTTTAACAATGCAAATTGTGTCAAAGCAGCTTTACACCAGCTTGATATAAAGCTGGGTGGCTTTACATCAGCTTTACAGTATTTAGACAGGGAAATAGTGTCATTCTCCTCTGGCCAGACAAAATCAGCAGTTTAAATCTAGGCTGCAGCAGAGTCAGATTGTGCAAAGGACTCATCTGGTTCCTGTGGTCTTGTCCCTTGTCACATGAGACGTGATACATATCAGTAAGTTGTAATGTTTCTTTCAGCATACCTTCTGACGTCTATCCATGTTTAGCATGTTTATAGCTATAATTTTAGTGTCGTGGAAGACATCATCGGTTCACGTGTCGCTTGAATGAGGCGCTACAGCTGTCTGTCACGACACATTAAAGAGCGCCAAAACGATATTTATACCATACAACAAAATATATAGACTATACATTTTTTTTCCTGTCTAAAACATATTTTAAAAATATGCTTGGCTAAATGAACAGTGAGGCTAAATGAAATATGTTAATTTGAAATTAAAATATATTTAGTTTTAATTTTCATATAAAAAAAAAAAAAAATTCAAATTGTATTTCAGGGGCAAAAAAATATATTTCCAATCTTACAGTAACCTACACTTTTGTACACTTATTTATTTATAACTACACATTTATTTATTTGTTTATTTATTTAATTTTTGTTTTCAAATGTGTTACACATGTTCACACGTGTTATTTATAAATTCTTCAAATGTGACCTATGTAAACATATTTTTGGATTGAAATATTAGGAGGGCAAAATATATTTTAAAATGTTTTTAAAATATATTAATATTTTTAAATTATATTTTCAAAAATATACTAAAAATGTCCAAAAATATATTGGTAGAAAATATATTTACATAAAAATATTAAATACATTAAAAATATATTATATTTGAAAATATACATTTTTGTCGTATGGGATTGTTTGAATTTCATGATAAAATTTACAGAATTTTAAATCTGAGACTTTGAGTCATATCAAAAGTAACAAAGTACAACGTTTATTGCGATTATTGAATGGTAGGGATGCTACAAATAATGTTCATTGAAGTTTTGTTCAGGCATCAACAGAAAACATCATCGACTGTAAATTAATTGATTTTGTGAACCCAGCCCTACCCAGGACAGCATTAAAATTTGACGGAATTAGACGGTATTACAAGGTTTTTGAGGATGAAGGTATGTCCATGTTAGCATCATCAAATTTTGATGAGTTTCTACCAAAATACAGTAGTTTGATGAGACATACAGTACATCCTTTGACCTCAACAACAAAAGCTATGGGAAGTGTTTCACCTCCCTTTTAAAAGACTTTGAAACCACGAGTGCTGTTAAATCAAGTGGCACTGACCTTGCTAAAATGTTAATTATGAGAAAATTACTATGGCGGAGACTAGGGAATCTTTATGCACAGCTTTCTGAACTCTGTCTTTAATCAGGTGTTCCCGCTGCCGCACGAGGCACATCTGCGCTGTAAAACCCAGTTTGGGAGTTTTCAGGTTGAAGGGGTTTTACTATCTCGTAATTGCACTGCTTTTGATTTCAAATAGGTGTAAAATTATATGTTTAACTTAATTGTCCGGTCCCTCCGATAAAACTCAGTGCACACAATTGACAAAGCTCAGTGGGATGTGAAGTGCGGATTGTTTCTGTCTTTTACGAGCGTTTCTGGTCACTTCAAACGTTATGATCCCAGTGAGATCTGGAATAAAAGCTCAAGCAAACGCTGCAGCATCGACAGTCTTTAATGTCAGACTCTATGCTGTACATCTTCAGACTTTGGAGAAGTTTTGCTTGGAAGAAGAAAAATGAGTGTGCAACTAATCAGCTGTTGGACAAGCATGCATGTCATACATAGAAATATAAGACTTTTTTTTCCAGAAAAAAACACTGTACAACTTTTCCACTCTTAAATGGTAGATATTAGTGCATTTAGGAGCTAATATTATGGCCTTTGTACAAAGGAGTTTACATGATCAGTGTCACAAATTTGCATATAAATATTTCTTATCTATTTAACATATATTTTTGGATGTTTAAAAATCATAGAACTTCTTTTAGGTTTAAATAAATAAATAAATAAATAAATAAATAAATAAATAAATAAATAAGTATATATTAGTGCTGTCAATCGATTAAAAAATTGAATCGCATTAATCACAGTCATGGACTGTGATTAATCACGATTAATCACAAATTTAAAATACTAGGATTTACCTGTAAATGTGTTGACAAAGAAATGCATGACAAACTAGTTTAAAGAAACAGAACCTTTCACACCTCCGCCAGTTATGAGACATAATCCTTATTATTCTTTTGTTTTATTCAGCCATTATCAGCCTTTATACTGGCAATAAAACATTTACCAAGCCACATCACTTCAATCCCAGTATACATTTACCCAACTATTATCAAAAGTATTTCTAAATAAGTACAACAAAACATTCTCTTGCGACCTTACGTGAAGTATTATGACTAAATGCATTATGAAGAATTGGACCTATTCTGCAGCTGCATTAGATCTAAAATTAGCATCATGCTTCATAAGACAATTTATGAGATTAATAATACACTTTTACTCAGAACTCACTTCAAACTACCATCGAGTGTTTGTAATAACTTCCTTTTGTGATCACATGTGGAATTTGGTCGTTTACTGTTGTTAAAATATGCTATTTATAGCCTTTTTTTTTTTTTTTTTTTTAAATCGCTGTACAAATTAGCATTTCAGATGTACACATTCATTCATTATTGTTATGAAAATATCCAAATCTCAAGAAAATCACATACAAACCATATCCTATCGTAATCATGTGTTTATTATCTTATATAATCTATAGTGGCTGTTGTCATGTTTATTCTGCTGTGTAAAAGCCTTAACATGTGTGCTCTTACAACCGCCTCTCCGTTCTTAAGTTGGCAGGTATACATTCCAAGTATAATACACATTAGTGAAATGATCTATTTTAATTTTTGTTTGTCTATATACACTTTGTATATATACTTATAATTATAAAATATTATTAAATGACATAATATACCTTACAATAACTTTTCAGGCTCACTGTGTGTGAATCCAAACATACTTGTTCTTGTGACATATTGACGGTGCTTTATTTGAGAGAGCAGCTGTAGCAAACAGGAAATCCTTCCTGCCTGTTACTTAGCAACAAGTGCAATGCTAATATTGGCCACCTACTGAATATTGACAGTGTAAATGAGTGTTTAGGGGAGAAGAAGAATCTGACACACTCATTGTGTGACCCCCAAAGCAGCCCTTCACCTGTTAAAAGATTAAATACCCATTTATGTAATCTTACCTATTTCTAAAGCAATAATAACAAGAATATGCTGTATAATTTATTTAATGTGGTTTCATATATAAGCAATTATGACTACAAAGAGAGGTAAGTGTGACAGTCTGATGCCTTTTATTTTTTTTATGTATTTTTTTTTTTTTAGCAAATCCTCTTTTGAAGAAAGTAACTTGCATATTCTGTGTCATATCTGATTTAATGCTTTCAATCTGCATCACAAAAAAAGACCCCCTAGTGGGAATCAGCCCATAATCAGGAATAGTGCCGTGACTGATGCTCTGAGGGCAGATGACAAGGAAAATCAGATCACAGTCAACTATCACTGAAACCCCGCATGGGGAATCACATTCAGAAGAAGTTTGAGAGTTTACAGCTAAATAAGACAGAACTTTGGTTTGCAGATCTGAATGCAATTGATCAGCTCTGCTGCAGTCGATTCAGGACAGACGTCAGAACAGACTGTGATGCTCTCAGAGCTGGAGATATCAGTGAAGTCTTGCAAAAGATCTCTAGTTCATTTCACTTACATGTAGTGATGATGGCTGTTAAATTTCATCCATTCGTAGCAGGAGTCTTTGTTATGTAATGTGTAACTGCTGGAAATGCATCTCATCTGCTGGATGGTTGAACACTCTTGACTCACGAGTAAAAAGCGTGATTTCTGAGGAGGCCTGAGCTCAATCTCCAGCTGCCTAGAAAATGACAAAATGAGTCAGAAAGCCTCAACAATAATGTAGGTTAGGATCACATGCTCTGGTGTCTGATGAAGATCTAGCATGAGAGAAACTGGACGTTTGAGACCCTAAGTCACAATCAGACAGCATGAAAACTGGTCTAGTTTGTAGCTTATTCTATAGTCAAGACCATCTATATAAGAAGAGACAATCTAAGTGGTAAAATGACCAGACACCATTTTTTTTTTGTATTTGCATAATATTTAGAGGTGAATTATGAACCACAATAATAAATCAGAGAGAAAAAACTCATTCCTACCATTACACTGTCAACCCACAAATGGTAATCCAAATACAATTGCTAAAAGTAATATTATTAATTAACAGAAAATAAAAAAAATAAAATAGTTTTGTAAATTAAAGTCAGATGGGTGAGATAAATTCACATTGTAACATATAAAGTCATAATTACATGAAAATATTTTAATTGTGAGAAATAGTGGCTTTTTAGTCTGAAGCAGAAACAATAGAAAGGTTTTTAATAAATATAGCAATATTTGAGAAATATTAGAATAAATACTAGAGACTTATTATGAATAATCTTGGTTTGTGTCTGTCAGTTTCTGAATAAAAAGACAAAATAATCAAATAAAGTACCTTTAATTTGTAAAGTATTTCATTCACTAAAGTATTAGAAATTTGGCATTACCACATTTTTTAATATATAAACATTAATAAATTTATTAGTGTTTGGTGTCAGTAAGATTTTTCTGGAACAAATCTAATATTTACATTTAGCATTGATAATATTCCAAAAGATGTCTATTTCAAATAAATGTTGTTCTTTAACTTTCTATTAATCAAAGAATCTGTATAAATAAATGAATAAATAAATAAATACGTAGCACGGCAATGTAGCAAATTGATAATAACAAATGTTTCTTGAGCTTCAAATTGCCATATTAGATTGATTTCTGAAGGATCATGTGACACTGAAGACTGGAGTAATGATGCTGAAAATTCAGCTTTGCATCACAGGAATAAATTACATTTTACAGTATATTCAAATAGAAGACAGTCATTTTAAATTGTGAAAATATTTTAGAATATTGCTGTTTTTACTGTGTTTTTAATCAAATAAATGCTGCCTTAGTGAGCACAAGAGACATTTTGAATGGTAGTGTAAGCATTAACAATTTATTTAATATATAATTTAATTTAAAAAAAGTTAATTATAAAATATATACTATTACTGTGCTATGCAATTACCCATCATGATATAACATCTCATTTGCACCACCCAGCCCTAAACCAGGTATACTAAACCTAACAGCACACGGTGTTATTAGTCAGTTAACATCCAACCTCACCAGAATCTGAATCATTGGTAGCTTTCAGAGCTTTTATTACTAGTATGTCACCTAACTCTGTTAATATCAGTGCTTCCAGAGAGAGGCTGAAAGGCAGCAAACACCTCAGCAAGCCAATATAAGTACTGCTGCTGGAGGTGTATAAACAGAATTCCATCTCTGTGAAGGCTTCTATGATTCCGGGTAATTAAAGTGCCCCTGCTGCTTTTATTCAATCAGCGAGATGCCATTCCGGCTTTCACAGGCAGCGATCAGAGGGGAAGGAGAGTTCGCCTTCACTTGTAAACACTGATGTGAAACACCGCCGATGTAATTGGATGATGCTTGCAAATGGTGTGTGGTGATGACCATAATACTGACCTATGCTTTGACTGCAGGCTCATTTAAAAGAGACAAAGATGCATGAGAGGTGATTCCAGCAGAGACACTCATCTGAGACGCTAATCAAATATCTTGATGGATTCCTAGCAAAAAATAAATAAGTAATCTCTTATTTGCTTAGCTCATAATCACACATATTTGCTGCAAATTACATTGCTGTGCGGTGTGAGTGTACGTGTGGTGAGCACATAATGGACCGTCAGGGACATAAACTGAGGCCTAAAAGTGTTTCTCCCCTTCCTGCTCTGATTAAAGGAACAGTTAATCATCTAAATGTTACAATTTTGCCATATTTATGTTGCTTCAAGCAGTTTAGCTTTTTTCAACATTGATAATAATAATAATAATAAATGTTTCTTGAGCATCTCATCAGTATATTAGAATGATTTCTGAAGGATCATGCGACACTGAAGTCTGGAGTAATGATGCTGAAAATTCAGTTTTGATCACAGGAATAAATTACTTCTTAAAATATATTCACATTGAAAACACATTTTAAACTGTAAAAATTATTCCACAATATTAGCATTTTTACTGTATTTGTATTCAAATAAATGCAGCCTTGGTGAGCAGAAGAGACAACTTACAAAATATTAAAAAAATCTTCTTCGTTTTATATCCCGTAAGCCATTTTGTCTGAACTGCTCTTTTTGATAAAAGAAAAGTGGATATTTCATCCATCATATAACATTAAAAAATTCTAAAAGTGGAAGTAACCGCTCTGACAGATTCAGCGAAGCCATGAAGGATTCATCAGAAAAATTAAAATCGTAATGCTTAAATTCCCTTTTGAATGATTAAGAATCTTTTTGAATGATTCATTGAAAGATTCACTTCAAAGAATCAGTTCATAATTATCGTTTGCTCATGAATCAGACTACATTGATCATGCTGTGTGTTACTGCATGCAGCCTGCAAGGGCAAATCTCTAGAATTTCATGTCATGTGACTGTTTCAGTTTGAGAAACATGAGATTTGAGAGAATAACTCACCTCTATGGAAAACAAAGGCTCAGTTATTTTGGCTAAAATCTCCTTTTGTGTTTAACGTGAAAATAATGCAGGTTTGAAAATAATGCTATTTCTTTAATTGTGGATGTTGCTTTCAACAACAAAGTTAACTAAAATATTAGTCACCAAAGCAACAGTGACTAACTTTTACATGCTATCAGTAGTTAAAGAAGGTGCATTAATCTGTAAAAAGATATTTTTAATGGGAAGCAAGTGCATTGGGCTCCGATCGCTGACAGGAGAGGTCGCGTCAAACAGACCTCAGAAACACTGAGGCTGGAGGAAATGCATAAAAATATATGAAAACACCACATCCTCTGAAAAGGGACTGATGGAATATGAGAGCTCAGATCTATCTGGCTTTGAAGTAACAAGCGGTTTTGAATGTGAAGCCAGAGACGTCTGTACAGGCCATGACTGGAGATGAATTTCCAGCTATGGCATCATCAACTAACTGAGGCTGAGGAATAACCTTAATCCTTCCTACAGACACCAGAAAAACAGAATAAGGACCGAGACTTAGCCAAGCGAGACTATGCGTGGTGCTTTTCCAATATGAATGACTTCTGCACGCGAGAAAGGGGCTGGAGGGAGAGAAGAGGACAAATGCAAGACAAACTGTCCTCCTTTATGCTTGTCAACTGAACATCTACAAAAAATATGTTCATAGCTGGAGGTCTTCACATAATACACGACCTGGTACATTTCAGTTTGGTGATACACCTATAACCTTCACAAATCATAGCTCTCCTGTTTACCCATAATGCTAAACAGCTGACAGCAAATTTGTTTTTAAACCTAGTGAGCTGGTTAAGGTAGACATCTCATATAGACAAAGTCTAAATGCATGTATCCTTTAAGAATTTGTTTAAGAATATGACAATTCCAGAATAAATTGTGACAACCTCTGTGGGGGAAAAAATCCACCCAAAATGGCAGAAAAAATAGAGAAATTTTTTTTTGAAATGTGTATTTAATTTTACATTTAGATTTTTTTTTTTAATATTCCAGCAAAGGTATATGATCAGAAAAATATTCTTAATATTATTTTATTTAAAAAAAAAAATATGTTATCAAAAATATTATGGAATATAGGGTTGATTTAAAGAACAGGCATTTTCAACTAAAGCGAATTAAAAAAGGTCTTTGAACTGCTTATGAAGACACTAATGTACATTTAACTGTATATTTAACACCAAATATTTATGGTTGGCTGTCATTTTGTCATGCAAATGTTTTGTGTTTAACCTGGAAAAATTACAAACATGATGTCAGTCCTGTTCAGCACATTGCAGCATGCAATTTCCCCCAAATCAGCATAGAAATAATAAGTCAGCAGATCCTGTGCATACAGTGATGCTAAAAAGTTTGTGAACTCTTAAGAATTTCCTGTACTTCAAAATAAATTTGATCTACGCTGACATCAGATTTTCATCTTCAAATCCTATTACTAAAAGAGAACCTAATCCTCAGAAATCAATTTTGGCAATGGCAAACTTCCACAAACCTGCCTGAATAACTTTCCACAAAATATCTGAAATATCTCAAAAGATACAGTAAACTTACTTGATAGTAAACACTGCATTAGATATAGTAGAACTTGATTTCAGTGTATTTTGTCTTACTGCACTTGTTTTTAAGTATAAACCAGAAAAAAAAAAAAAAAAAACTAACGTAATTAAATCAATGACAGGTCTTAATATTGCATGCATTATTAAATATCCAGTGAAGGAATCTTATTTTAAGATATTTTAGATACTTTAGTGTACTTTAGTTTTTTTTTTTGTAGTTGTTGTTTTACTGACAATACAAATATTTAGCATATCATTGGTTTAAATATACAGTTAAAGTTACCTAGTAAAAAATAGATGAAGATCCAAATAAAGGTTTCGAAAAGGGGGTTTCACAATAATGCAAAAGGAGAACCATTTTTGGTTCCTCAAAGAACCTTTTATTGATCAGTTCTTAAATGAGTCATTTTCCAATGAGCCAAGGACAGTTCAATAGTCTAAAGAACCTTTTTCCACTATAAAGAACATAGAAAGATTCCATGGATGTTAAAGGTTCTTCATAGAACCATTGATGCCAATGTGTGCAAAGTGAACAACATCCCATTTGAAATCCAGAACTTCTTCATGACTTCTATATATAGTGTCTGCATTTCTGTACAAATGCATAATGGAGCTTTTTATTTTTGATCACAGATAATCACCAATGAACATGCACAGAATTAGGGGTGAATTAAGGGTGATTGGGACACAAGGTAAAATGGGACAGTATAACTATACAGAATTTATTTGATCACCTAATGAGTGAAAATAAAAACTTTTTTGCAGAGTCCTAGACATAAGACCACATAATTAAAATGGGATGCCCTCATTGGTGTGACATCATGTAGGTGGGCGGGGCATGCATCAAACAGGAAGTTGACCATGAAATGCATGAACTGAAGAAAATGACACGCTTTTGCTAGTTTTCATAATAAGGTCCTAAAATTGTCATAGCTACTATATTATATAAACTTTTGATGGAAACATAAATATGATGAACTACTACTACAAAATCAGTAAAAAAAAAAAAAAGAATGTTAATATCATGTTTCTGTTTTCCAAATGAGGTTGCTTTTATTTTGTAAACAATAGCTTAACACAGTTTGGGTGGATGGGACAGCATAATTTTGGGTGATTGGGACAGTGCTTAAAGGCTTTGCAAATTAAGAAAATGATTTACCTTGTAATAGAAAACCATTGTATATGAGCTGTATGCCCTAAATTAGTGGTTTCCAACCTTTTTATTTATGCAAGCCCTAATCAACCTCAAAAATGTTCATGAACTATCTAGATTTTTGCTAAAATAAAAATTCTGAAATAGAAGCATTTTGAAAATAGAAGCATTATAGATAAACTTTTAAAAGTTTTTTTTTTTTTTTTTTTTTTTTTTTTGCTGCACTAATAAACCATATTCATGTTTCTGTTAAAGGTTTGTGCAGGTTAAATGTGTTTGTCAAACAGTTAATTGGTGATGGGGGCCACTCAACAATTTCATTTTATTTTATTTCTTATTTATTATTATTATTTTTATTTTTTTTGGACCTGAAGAATTTTTATTTATTTTCTACTTTTTTTTTTTTTTTTTTTTTGTCTAATATTAGATTTATAAATATTTTCAATGACTTTTGGACTTCAAGACTTCTTTTACCTCAGTTACATGTGTTGTATTGTATGAATTTTGGATGGATTTATGAACTGAGAAATAAAGTTGAACAGAAATAAACATGGGCTCTTAATAATGATGAACAGAAAATGAAATATTGCATATACAATTATATTAAAGTATGAACTAACTTGTGTAATACAGTAAATATTCTTACACTACCCTAAATCAATGAAAAAAGGTGCCGTCCCAATCACCCAAACGTTGTATCCCAATCACCCAAATGTTACCAAAAAAAAATGTTTGGCTCCGTTTACAGAAAAGTGTACATCACGCATCCTTTCATCATAACATAACATGGTTTCCTCCTCAAATGGGTAGTTAACATCTTCAGTATTAAAGAAATATATCGTGTTGGGCTGATGTTTTTAATTTATGGCAAGAAACCTTGCTCAAATCGGAAATTCAAAAACTGTCCCAATCAACCTTAATTCACCACAGGACATCTAACGAACAAATGATGAACATCTTCACCAGTGAGGCAACAAATAACGATTCTCTGGTGGATTTCCAAGGATTCGCCGCATTAGCGAGAACTCTGGCCCGCGCAACAGCATATGCACGCTGACACACGCACAAATAATTATTACAAATATCACACCTCCCTGAGGACAAGCTCCAGCCAACTGCACTCCACTGCCGATGATGAAGTTCTCATTATGCTCGCAACTCAATTGAATGACCTCAGCAGGTCCTGACTGATTAACAAGTACCGATGAGAGGCCGGAGAGCAACACTGAGGTATTTATAACCCGCATTCAAGAGTGCAAAACACACAAGGCGAGCTTGTACGGATTGTTATCTGGCCAGACGGCCGCTTCGTTCAGGGCTGAATACGCCAATGCTGCCTCCGCTGTTTATCAGGGGAAGCACGCGTTAATGTATGCAGATGTATGGGGCTTGCCATTCGGCCCCTTTGGGCAATGCATTAGTGATGAACACACCGGCGCGACCTCATTCTCTATGACTGGACTTTCTCATAAAGCTTCCGGATAAAGACACAGATTGACGTGTACATGTACGGCTAGACTCATTTCTATTCTGAAAGCCGTCAACCCAAACGGGAAGGAGAAAATTGCATCAAATCGTGTATTCTTGCCGAGAAGTCATGGCTCCAATCCGACTCTTCTTGATTGCCCCTATCAGATGCTTATCCTCTTTCATGAATAGATATTACATTACTTGGGCGAGACCCAGAGGGGATCTTTTGCAATTCCTTTTCATATTCACTTTCTTCTACAAGGCCCATTTACTTATAAATGACTGTGAAAAAGGGATCAAGGGAACTCGCGGAGCATTTGTATTCTGCGATGGAAATGCTACTTCTGCATGACGTGACTATCAAAACACTTCACAGATAGACCGGTGGCCTATTGCCTCGACGGGCTGTTAACGAGGGCAAAGTGTATGTGCCACTCATTGCGGGACTCAGTGCGAATCTGATAAATTTCAATCATCTTTTAATTCAACATACCTGGAGAAAGCCATCCATTTGCATTCTCGTTCATCTCAATGGCCGCTGGTCAGCTGGAGCATGAAGGACGATTTATACTCGACGGTAGGGCTGGGAATCGATTCCAAAAAGAATTGATTCCTCGATTCCGAGGCATTGGGAATCGAGAGTCCCATCAACCAGCTAAAAAAAACAATTCAAGCTATTTTACGGTGGAACTGGCTTATGTTGTCCACAATTTTGAGTGCTACGAGACAGAATAGATCATGACGTGCTCGAGGGTCTTGATCTTATTTCCATCTAAAATACTATTTTTCAAAACATTTCTATCAGCCAATGATAATTCTAAAAGAAAACATCGCAAGTATAGATCAGTGGCCGAGAGCGCATCTGATTGACAGATAAACCACGAGCTCTATCAGTATTATTGTTAATGTTCTGGTTATTTTGTTTCAGTGTACAGTTTGTTAATTTTGTGCAAAGCAGTCAAACTAAACTTCATCATTCATGACTAATTTCACAGGCAAAGCAGACAAAATTACAATTTACGTATTGTCATTTTTTACAAATAAAGCTTCATATTATGAGGAGGATACTTTCGACCTTTATATCCTGCTGTCAAGGCCAGATTAGGTTCCTTCAATCTAAAAAACAAGAATCGAAAACAACAGTGAGGAATCGATTCTTGGAATTGAATCCCATTGATTCCAGAACCAGGATTCGGAATCAATTCCAAAAATTTCGGAATTGAACAGCCCTACTCGACAGGTCCGCAAGTTTGGGTGTGCGCGGCAAAGATGACGTCATCGCGGTGTTGACGGAAGTTCGCTTTGAGTGCGCATGACCTCATTTCGCGTGGCAGTGTGCAGGGCATTTTTTGTGACTCAAGTGATCAGTTCACGCGATGCCGCTTTCAAGTTGAAAAGATGTGATTAGAATATTTTTACATTTTACTATAACTTTTAGTTAAAAATATTGTAAGCAAGCAATATGAAACTGCACACAGTGATGCTTGCTATATATATATTTTTTTATATAAGGTTGTTGCACTGTAACCAAAGCAAACTGTTTTATGCACCAAAAAGAAGCTTTGTCTGTATTATATTATATTCTGAATCAAAAATATTGCTCAACATTGCTCTTGTGAACAATTCATATATCACCTTCTCATTTTACATATCACATAACAATATCACATACTGTTGTAATCGTGTTTATTAACTTAAATAGGTAGAAATGTGTCTGAATTAAGTAAAAGATGCAACAAAAAGTTTGACTAAGAATTTTAATAAATCAATTGACATTGGTACAGCAACTATTAAAGCTACAACATATACAACATAAAGAACAACATCAATGATGCACTGCATCTCTTCAATTATTGTTTTTTTTCAGTACAAAATCTCCTCCATTTCCTTATCGATCAACTGCCTGCGGGACACCATCTTGAATGAGCTGACGTAATTCCGGAAAAATCCTACTTCTCTGTTATTCTGTTATATATACTCTGTTATATCTCTATTATACTGTTAAAGGACGATTTCGTTTGAGCGCCCCTTGTTTCAAAGAATATCTCAAGTATAAATGCCTGCAGAATTTGTGGATGCGCACGCGCAGTCAGTGGCAGTTCGCGAAGCGGTGCCAAGTGAAATATAAATCCCGTTCGAGACGCAGGGAGTACGTGATCCGCATGACGCCATCTTTGTTCACTGGCACTCAGTTTTTTGAAAAAACATTTTTGGAGTCATGAATGTCATGAGACTAATTACTCTGGAGGAAAATGGCATTGTGACAATGCTAATCGTCTTCTGGCACCTCAAGAACACAAGTCCCAAACCTTGTGTTCTTGAGTCCCAAACCTTTCACTATAGTGACTACCCTGAACTGAGATGTCAAAAGACAGTAGACAAAAAGGTATGGACAAAACAGTGAAAGCAAAAAGAAAAAGTTTTTTTATTTTATTTTTTATTTTTATTTTTTTCAATAAATCGTATCGATAAGTGACAAAGACAAAAGAAAAATGTTTTTCACAGAACTTATTCCAGTTGCTTGTACTTTTCCTGAAGTCACTTTTCACATTTTAAGTTGCAACATTTGTCAAAAGCTTTTCAAATCTGCAGTGCAAGTGTTCTCAAATTGATATTCAGAAATGTTTCTTGAGCAGCAAATCAGCATATTAGAATGATTTCTGAAGGACACTGAGTATAATGATGCTGAAAATTCAGCTTTGAGTCACAGGAATAAATTACATTTTACAATATATTTAAATAGAAAACAGTTATTTTAAATTGTAAAAAACATTTCACAATATTGGTGTTTTTACTGGATTTTTTTTTTTAATTTTTAAATTTATTTTATTTATTTTTTTTAAATAAATGCAGCCTTGGTGGCTTTTCAAAAACGTTTCAAGAAAAAAAATTTTGAACAGTGATGTACATATAAAGATAAATAAAAAGAGACACAAACGCTTATTCACCAGCAAGACCAGCACAAACCATCTTATGCCAGCATGGAAATTCCTGTGGGTTTCAGGCTGAGAGTGAATGTGTTCTACTGTTGATCTGGCTGTTTGAACTTTTTGTTTAAATCATATTGCCTTTGGCATCATTAGAGAGAGTTTTCTAGGTCAGCGAGTGTGAATTTGCTTATGCCTGCACCTCAAATCTCTCTCCTTGGAAATATAAACAAATCCTCCACCTCGCAAGTGGAAACGCAGAGTTGTCAACTCATCTCCTCCGTTTGCTCTGTAATTACCTGTTCAAAGTGCTGCATCTGCAGAAAACGCATCAATGTGAGCTGCATGAATGTGATTATTGTTACCTGTCCAGTGGCATCTTTACTCTACAGCTCTTCTCTGGACTGTAAAACTGTGAGGGGTTATTAGTCATATTTTGACTTTTGTTTATCAGACATTTCTCGTGCTTGGATGGATTCTTATATTTTATTTTTTTTTCCAGTGAGCATTTGTCTTTTCCCTGAAGGATACATAGAATTACTTAGAATTTGGCCAGAATGAGGCATCTTAAAAATCAGCATAATTATGGTCTCGCTCAGGATTCAGAAACGTCTAGGCACCAATCATATGAAAATGCAGCATGTGTCTCCAGTAAAGAAACAAGAATGAGTCACTCTGCCGAAGCAGCACCAGACGGGATCTGCTGACCTTTTTACATCATTTCTGTGCTGGTTTTTGGGGGAAAATCTGCAGGTTTTTATGAAATTCCATTTGAACTGTGTCAAAGTTGGGGAGAGGCTAACTAAATTTAGTGTTATTTTACCATAATGCTAAATAGCCGTTTTAAATGAGACACTAATGACACTTGGCTTCACAGCTGAGCGAGCTGAGGCAATAATCAAAATGTGCTCTTCTAAAACATCCCCTCTGTCAAATTTAGCACTGGAACGTCTGATTCATTTAGAAGTGAATTGGTTTGTTCAGATGTTCATGTAAATGACCCAATTCAAAAAGACAAGATTCAGCGATGCGTGTCTCTGTGGCATTTTGCCTCACTTTCATAGGGTTATATTCAGTATATTCAGATGCTGCTGTTCGTCAGTGTGTTTTCAGCTTAGTTATATAGTATTGTTCTGTTGTTGTTGTTGTTTAGAGTAAATTGATTCAATTAGGTTTATTGCTATCAACCTGTGATACACAAAATGCTCTGTTTATATGCTAGATAATCACTTCTCTGATTTAAAAAAAAAATATATATATATATATATATTACACAGCCCTCTTGTATTTGTATGTAATATATATCATATATATAAAAAATTTATGTATTTTATACATACACCACACACACACATAGATAGATGCAATCAAAATTATTCACCGCCCCCCCTCCCTTTTAGAAACCTTTGAGTGATTCTGAAATGTGATAAACCACTTCTTTCTTCCAATTCCACCAAATATTTTTAATGAGATTTTATCAGGAGACTGAACAGGCCACTCAAGAACCTTCTACGACTGATCCCTGAAACAAACAGTAGATTTGGATGCATACTTTGGGATGGCTGTCCTTCAGGAAAATCCAATAATCGTCAGCTTCAGTCTATTCACTGTAGGTATTACAATCTTTGGCCTGATACTTCAAAGAATCCATGATGTCCTTCATACAGTCAAGATTTCCACTTCCTGCAACAGCAAAACACCCCTATAACAAGGCTGTTTGACCATGGAGATGGTGTTCTTCTACTCATAAGCTTAGCCTTTTTTGACCCAGGCATACCGCTGATCCATTCATCTAGAAAGTTTAGTCTCATTACTCCATAAAACATTGTTCCAGAACTCCAAAGGTCCATACAAATTAATTTTAGCATATTCCAGCTGGCCTTTTATGTTCTTCTTGGTCAAGAGTGGCATTCATGAAAGCCTTGCTTGTTCAGTGTCCTTCTTATACTCTGCAGTGAAATGTTTTTCCTCCTTTCATCAGGTCATCTTGCCAATCTTTGGCAGTAAATGGAGGGTTTTTCTCAGCAGCTCTAATCAAACATCCCTGTGATTAAACTGTGCTTTTCTTCAACACACTGGAAGGGTTTCTGTGGTACAATACACAACTTATTAATGATGTTGCCAGCTGTGTCTCAGAAATGTTCTTGTAGCCGTAGCCTTTCTGATGGAATTAAAAACTACTTCTCTATAGCTTTTGTGAGAGCTCATTAGACTTGGCCATAATTGCTACTCAACTTCAGCACATGCTAAACTTATATATGTGCTTAAGCTAATTAAGCGTCATTATAGAGTTTCCAAAGGTTTAATTGTGTTTTAACACAATTTTGTACCCTGCTATACTAGTAAATGACTTAAAAGAACAATGTTAAATAGGGGTTGAATAATTATGACATAGCTGTTTTACTAAATCCTATATTGACCATTAAACTGTTATAGATGTAATTTTATTACATCTATAACATGTATATGGGGGGGGGGGGGGGGGGGGGGGTTAATGTTTTAATGACCGTTTTAATGTGGTTTCCCCAACACATCATGGTAAAATCTGTTAAATGAAGCTGAGAGCACTACACTCTTACTAGTAGCTTAAAGCATCATTACATTGGACAAGATATTTAAAGACCAGGGCTGCGTTTATCAAAAGCATCATGAGCTAAGTTGATCGTAGAAACCGTTGGCGGTAATGGTTCTATGATGTACTTAGGCTTACAATGCTTTTGGGAAATGCAGCCCAGGTATGTAAGGGAAGTGAAAAACCTTATAAATTATGGGCATCCCAGCTCTTTCTGCAGGCACAGATTCCTCGTGGGTTTGCCAATGACTCGGCACATCTAATTGGCGAGACGTGTGAGAGACGCTGGGAGATTCACCTTGCTGTGCCAAGGCTTGTGTGGCAGACGGAGAAAGAAAACAAAAAGACAAAAAGCACACAACAGAGAGCAAACTCGAAAACATGAGAAATGTGAGGATCACCTGCTTACGGCGGGCTGCGTGTCAACTCATTATCGGCCGCTGGCATCCTAAGATTACTGGGCATCCAGACTCAGAGTTTTATTCCCAATGGAATGCTGAAGTAAAACTTAAACCTGACAGGACCGCTTAAGTCCAGAGATAGGGCACATGCTGTCCTGGACTGAGTGAGTAGGGCATACAGAAGAAAAAGGGAAAAGAAAGGAAAGATGAGGTAGGAGAGAATCTCAGCTAACAAAAATAAGTTCTGAGAATGTTTTGCTAATGCTTCTATTAAGTTCCATTAAGTATTAATGAATGTTCTGTGAATGTTCAAATCATTTATTTAATTTTTTTTTAAATGTTTTATAAACATTCCATTTCGTCATTTTGCAAACATTATGGAAACATTATTTTGAATGTTCTCTGAACATTCTGAAACAAGTAGTAACATTCCAAATGTCCAACTAAAATATTTCAGGAAAAAAGTTCTAAGAACAATGTATAAATAATGTGCTTGTGCTAATGTTTAGAGAACAATATTAATTCTTTCCCCGCCAGTAATTTTTAAAAAAAAGTTGTTAGCTAGTCCCAGCATTTTTGACCGTTTTCACAAAAATTTCATGGCTCCCACAATATTTTGCTGTGTGAATATCTGAACATACAATATATCAAAAGAATGTCTCTGCTTTTAAACAAAAACCGTTTTAATCTAGCTTCATGCATTATTTTTCTTATCAACACTTGAATGTGGCTAGGTTCATTTAAAAAAGCAACATTTTAAACAAAAAGCTGAGAAAATCGCATTTTTGTCAAAGACTGTCTGGATTGGATTCAGAACAATGATTAAAACATAGATGGTCGGTTATGTCCATCAAAACCCCCAAAGCTTGCACAGTCCTTTACCACTTCTGACATTTTATTCGCTAATACCAGGCAGTTTTAATTTAAATGCTGTCGACTGTTTGATGATCAGGTTTTGTGTAAGCAATGCTTCTGTCGCTTGTTTCTGCTTCTTCACCTGTTTTTTGAAGCCAGAGATTCTGTAGTACTTCAGAAGATGTGTAATGGCACCCCCTACCGTATAACAGTGAAAACTGCATTCTGACATTAATTTTACACTGCTAAAGTGTGGGATTATCATGCTAAACATGACCAAAGTCTCAGAAAACAAGCTGATCGTATGAATGATTATTTCTGAGCCAAATACACTCATCCAGGGTTCGTATAAGTTTCGGAAAGTTTTTTTCGAGTATGGCCCTGTATGATGTCATTAAGGGCAGAATTCCGTGTATGAGCACTTCTCCCATAGTTTCAGCCATAGTTCATTTAAGTCAAAGTTTTTGTTCCTGTTTTATTTATGTTGATTTATGTTGTCACAGTTTGCAGACAATCGCTACACAAATGCATCGCATGCTCGTGACTCCTTAGCTCCGCCCATGGCACGCCTCTAGGAGCTTAACTTTTTCGGAGAGAAGCGGTACAGCTGTATCTGTCTTTTATAAATCTAATAAAACTAAAGACTCTTCTGAGATATGATGGATGCAATACTCTATAGGTAGCCTACTTAAGATTAACACAAAATCGTCTGCGCCAATAGCCTTGTGGGCGACATTTAGCACCATTGCGTTTCGAGTTTCGAGTCCAGGCTTGCGGACCTTTCCCAGTCCTGTCCCCCCTCGGCTTCCTGTCTCATATACTGTCCTATAATAAAAAGGCAAAAATAAATCTTAAAAAAAAAAAAAAAAAAAAGATTAACATGAGATCTGCAGATACTGTGTGTGTTATGTCCACTTTAAAGAACAGATAACTTTGAATGCACATTCTATTAATGTTACTGGAAGAGTGTTTGTGCATAACTTTGGCGAACATTTTGGCAAGGTTGTCTGGCAACGTTCCCTGCTAGCTGGGATTTAGCTTCTGTACACTGCAGGACTCCAGACATCAATCTGTGCCAGGACAGAGGAAGACTGGGACGGAGGTGCCAACAGATCCCACACGTTCAGAGTTTCGGCAAATTCACAAAGGCGAATGGCTTCCTCTCGCACTCTCGCTGAAGAAAAGCAATTAGTCCAAGCCTGAGAGCAATCTCACGCTCAGCAGGTGAGCGGCACACACAAGCAGCAACGGGAACATATCTGGAAAGAGAAAGAGAGAGACGCTGCCTTCAAGTCATGTCGGAATGATCGCATTTACAAGATGAACTCACATGAACGCCGCCGCAATGTTGTAATACCAGCGGGATACTTGGGATTTTCGGAATTAAAGAATCATAGTGGAAGCAAATTACTGTTGCTGCTTTTATTTACAGTTTTCCTTCCCATGTACGTTAAGAAATGATGAGATGAATGGGAATGTTACACTGAGACAAAGCATTTTACATGTGCTTCATTTGTTTTGTTGTGCTAAAAATCTTCTTATCTTTGTCAGGAACAAACAAGAAACATTAAAAAAAAAAAATTGCATAAATAATTTGAATGCACTTCTTGGATCTTCCCAAGAGTATGGAAGCCCTTTAACGCCACTGAATAAAAAAATAAAACAAGGTAATTGTGACTTTTTATCTCACAATTCTGACTTTTTTCTTGACATTGTAAGTTTACAATCTCGCAAATCTGACTTTCTTACAATTGCATGAAGTCAGAATTGTGAGAAACTCACAACTGCATGAAAAAGTCAGAATTACGATATATAAACTCACAATCGTAAGAAATAGTTTGCAGAGTTTTTCGCACAATTTCGAAAAATCTCGCAATTCTGACTTTTTCTCACAATTCTGACTTTTTTCTTGCAATTCTGACTTTTTAGTATTGCGTCTTTTCAGATTTGTGAGATATAAACTCACAACTGCGAGTTATGAAGTCAAATTGAGGAAAAAAAAAAAAAAAAAAAAAAAAAGACTTTTCTTAAAATTAAAAGTTTATATCTCACACTTCTGACTTAACTCACAATTGCATGTTATAAAGTGAAAGTCGAAAAGTGAAAGTCGTGACGTATTGTCAAGTATGGTGACCCATACTCGAAATTGGTGCTCTGCATTTAACCCATCCAAGTGCACACACACACAGCAGTGAATAGTGAACAAACACACACACCGTGAACACACACCCGGAGCAGTGGGCAGCCATTGCTCCAGCGCCCGGGGAGCAATTGGGGGTTCGGTGCCTTGCTCAAGGGCACCTCAGTCATGGTATCGAAGGCAGAGAGAGTGCTGTTCATTCACAATCCCCACCTTCAATTCCTGCCGGTGTGAGAATCGAACCGGCAACCTTCAGGTTACTAGCCCAACTCTCTAACCATTAGGCCACGACTTCCCCTAAAGTCAGAATTGCAAGATGTAAACTCGCAATTCTGAGAAAAAAAAGACGCAATTACCTTATAATTTTTATTCACTAGCGAAAATGGGCTTGCATACAAGAGGATCCAAATGCAAGAAGAGAGAAATAAAGGAAGCAGAAGAAAAATTGAAGGAGAGATTGGAAAATAAGGTGGACAGAAAAAGACACATGGCAAAAAGAAATTGGGGCTGAAGCAAAAAAATCAAAACAACGGAACAGAAAGAAGAGGAGGATTTGAGGTTATAGCAGAGAGGTTTTTCACAGAAGAATACATCACATACAGAAGTGCTTAAAAACCAGGCTTTTCACTTATGATGTTCAGTTGTCAAAATAAAAGTACAAATAATCACAAAGAATGAAATCTGACAACCAGAGAGCTAGAATTAGGAAATAACAGGAGATAAAAAAAAAAGCAGCTGATTGAGAGAGACATTCTCACCAATAAAAATGATTCTCAGGGACTATGAAAACATCCATATCCTCTCCAGCACACTGCAGAGAGAAACCAGGCACCGAAGGGATTCAGATCGACTGCTGAAATCATGTTTGAGTACATGATGCATCTATTCAAAACATCCTCTCCAGAATAAAGCCATATTTTTGTAAAGAGCAAGCCTGATGACACATGCATGGGCCTGAATGCACAAAATGTGCATTTAAAGTCTCTTCTGCTCACCAAAGCTGCATTTATTTAATTAAAAGCACAACATCAGTAATATTTTCAAATATTATTACAATTTTAAATAACTGCATCTTGTTTGAATATATTTTTAAAATGTAATGTATTCCCGTGATGCAAAGCTGAATTTTACTCCACTCTTTAGTGTCACACGATCCTTCAGAAATCATTTTAATATGCTGATTTGCTGCTCAAGAAACATTTATTATCAATGTTGAAAACAGTTGTGCTGCTTCATATTTTTGTTGAAACTTTGATACTTTTTTTTTTTAAGAATTCTTTGATAATAGAAAGTCCAAAAGAACAGCATTCATTCGAAACAGTTTTTGTAACATTATAGAAGTCTTTAGAGTGACTTTTGATCAATTTAGTGTGTCCTTTCATTTCTAAACTCACACCACTGCTTGAACCAAAGTTGCTCAGACAAACACATTGCAATTTGCTGCTGCTAATGCCACAAAAATTACATGCTGCGTGTAGTTTTTTTCTTTTAAATATCAAACTTCAAAAGCAGCCTCCATCTTTTAAATCTCTCACACACGATATCAGACATCAGATTCAGAAACAAAAGAGATGCATTCAAAACTCCAAAAACAGCCCATTAGGCAAAGACACGTTCACCTCTCGACTTTAGTTGGGAATAATACACCATGAAGAGATGCTTTAGAAAGCTCCTGTAAGCCTGTGTGTCAATAACATTGACTTACAGAGAAAGTCAAGCAGAGATGGTGAGATAATGATTTGCGATGCTTACCTAACAGACGGAGAGATCCGGCTCTGCTTTTGCTCTTTATGAAGTGCCGTTAGACAGACGAATTTTAATAAAGGGGATGTGGGTAATGACCCAACGGAGGCCCCAATCTGATAGGTGTTACGGGAGAAAGGCGTTTACACTGAGATGATAACAGTATCGTTTTTAAAAACTTTCATTTTGAAACCCATTTTCAAAAGTCCCCAAAACGCTGCTGTCATGTAAATGAATGACCAAAATGCATAAAAAGTTTTTTTTGTTTTTAGTTGAAAATGGTTTGGCATAAATACCCCCTTAGAGACTGGTTTATCTAAAAAAAAAAAAAAAAAAAAAAAAAAAAAAAACCCATACCACAATAATAGAGTGATATGGAAGAATTCAAATACTCAAAATATCTGCAATGTTACTAAACATTTCAGCATATTCTCATGGCAATTCGTAACTATATTTTGGTGAATTGCGGCTAATTCACACAATCTCACTCGTATGTTTTTGTACAATCTGCTGAGGCCCCACTGATGTTTCAGTTTAGGGTTGGACTATCATGCTTACTATTTTTCTAAAATCGCACGTTTCCGTATAAATCAATTATGAATTTATACGAAACCCTGCAAAATACTTACGTTTTCTCATTAGGTCGGTATTACGGCTATCCTTTAAGCCATTGTCGTCAATAACAGGAGTGAGCACGTATTTAACGCGTGCAAAAACAGAGTCCATGCATACTGACGTAGATCCAAGCAGAATGTCTTTATTTTGTGCAAGTGAATAAACAAAGCCTCAGTCTTCATATTCATAGTTCATATCTTTTACCCACCACATACTGCACCATCCACATTTTAGCACGTTACCCTTTAGCACGGTCAAAAACCATGTGCTTTCCCCATTACCAACGCCACCCGGCTCATTACACAGGTGCTCTAATTATACTGTGGTTTAGCGCCACACAGTGGACAACAAATTTTCTACAATACAAATAAAATGGCTCCTACACACCGGCCCCTTAATTGACTATGACAAATGACATAATTACAAATACTACATTAAGGAGCCATAACAACAAAAATATTGAAGTACCATATACACAGCCTGTAACAGTACATATCAGTCATTTACCTCCAACAAAAGACAAAGTTTTCTTACAGGCCGTTCCAGAACATTACTCTTGGTTTTAACTTTTATTGTACATACCAGGCCCTTATCATCTGAAAAAGTTTCCAACACTCGACCAAGTGGCCATGAGCCACGAGGTGTAGTAGGATCCAGTAAAAGAACAATGTCTCCAGCACTAAAACTTCGTTGTTCTTTTGCCCATTTTTGACGTTTTTGAAGCAGAGGTAGATACTCCCGTATCCATCTTTTCCAGAAAAGATCAGCTAGATACTGCATTTGTTTCCATCTTTTCACATAGAGATCTGTCTTTTCAAAAAGACCTGGTTGTAGAGCAGGCTTGCCTTTCATGAGAAGCAAATGATTTTGAGTAAGAGCTTCAAGATCATTGGGATCACTGGATATCTTGGTAATTGGACGATCATTTAGAATTGATTCTATTTCACACAGAATGGTATGAAAGGATTCGTCATCCACTGATTGTTGGCGAAGTACAGAGCAAAGAATGTTTCTCACCATACGAATAATGCGCTCCCATGCACCTCCACAATGGGAGCCAGCCGGTGGATTGAAGCTCCATTGAAACCCTACTTGAAGTAACTCCCTTTCAATTTGTTTGTTATTCCATGCAGAAATGGCCTCTTTCAACTCTCTGTTGGCACTAATGAAATTTGTCCCATTATCTGACCTGATGTGTACTACTTGACCTCTTCGAGAAATGAATCTTCGTAGAGCATTTATACATCCATCTGTGTCCAAGGAATAGGCTACTTCCAAATGCACTGCTCTACTTGCCATACAAGTACTACGTTTTACAGTACTACGTCCTCTTCTAACTTCGATAGGACCAACGTAATCCACCCCAGTATTTGTAAAAGGTGGAAGATGTGGAGTAATTCGTTCAAGAGGCAGATCGGACATTTTTTGCTCACCTGTCTGTCCTCTGTAACGTCTACAAACAATACATTTGGAAATGACCTTTCTTGCAGCAGCATTGGCATTTGTAATCCAATGTGTTTGTCTCAATTTGGACAACATATGATTCCTGCAACAATGACCCAGTTGTTCATGAATGTGACGAAGTAGAAGATTTGAAATATGGTGATTCTTGGACAAAATTATGGGATGTTTGGATTCAATAGGCATAGCTGCCTTCCTGAGTCTTCCTCCTACTCTTATGAGTTTGTCATCCAATACAGGGTCCAATCTGTATATGCTGCTCTCCTTCTTGACTCCATGGGAACTGTGCTTTAGTTGTTCAATCTCATCTTGAAACTCTTGTTGCTGACTGAAACGAACAATGGCCATTTCAGCCTCAAAGAGGTCTTCCAGTGACAAAGACTGTCCACCTAGTGTTGTTTGGAACAACTTCATTTGTGCATCTATGGTTGTTTTAGTAGCATTGCAATTCCTTTCCAGTGACAGCAATTCCTTCCTTTTGAGACATCTTATTCAGTAGCTTCTTCACCTTGAGTATCCAAGCGACTGCCACTTTCAATTTTTTTCCAATCTGAAAAATATGTGATAAAATAATTACTGACATTCTGTGTACCCTGCAGGATAACAGTGTTCACTCTAAGATTTTTCTTGATCTCTGGATCACCATCATGCATGTTCACAATTTCTTCTTTCGGGGCTGACTGATAGTGTTCTGCTCTCCAAAGAAATCTAGGACATGCAATCCATCTTTTACTGTGCACAAAGGCCTTGATATGCATTCCACGTGAAGCATCATCTGCAGGATTTTCCTTGGTGGCAACATATCTCCACTGTTGAAGCAATGTCCTATCTCTTATGTAAGAGACCCTATTTGCAACAAAGGTTTGGAAGCGTTTGTCTTCATTATTGATGTACTTGAGCACATTATAACTGTCAGTCCAAAAAACTGAATTCTCCAATTGAAGTCTTAATTCCCTTCTCAACATCTGATCCACTTTAACAAAAAGAACAGCTGCTGTTAACTCCAAGCGAGGAATGGTTAGAGGTTTAAGGGGAGCCACTCTGGCCTTACCAAGCAGAAACGTTACATTCACTATCATAACTGTTTCTCATCCTAAGATAAGTAACCATGCAATATCCTCTTTCAGAAGCATCTGAAAAATGGTGTAAACAGGCATGCATGATTTGTCCAAAGTCTGTGGGTTTTAAGCATCGTCCTACTTGAAACTCTGCCACTTCATCCAAATCAGAAATCCAACGAGTCTAACTGTCTTTGGAGTGTTGGAGGTATATCTTCGTCCCAACTAAGATTCTGTCTACACATCTCCTGTAGTAGCAACTTAGCTGGCAGCATGAGAGGAGCAAGAAATCCTATAGGATCATAAACTGAACTAACTGTATACAAAATCCCCCTCCTTGTACACTGATGGGGTTTCAGCTGCAGTTTAATAAATTGAAATGCATCAGCTTCTGCACACCACTGAAGCCCCAAAGTTCTTTCTACGGGCAACTTGTCTCGGTCTAAATCCAAATACTGGATGTCTTTACTTCTGTACTCTTCTGGAACTGATTGTAGTACTTTGCGACTATTACTGATCCATTTGGTCAAGCAAAATCCACCCTTTTGACAAAGAGCAATAAGATCCTGCACCAAGGCAACAGCAGCCGCCTCCGAGCAGACGCTCTTCAAGCAGTCATCTATGTAGAAACAATCAAAGACTGTTTTGATCACTTCTGATGGAAAAAGTGTTTGATTGTCCTCTGCCGTTCGTCTTAACGCATAACATGCACAACTTGGAGAAGACACCGCTCCAAACAGATGAACTATCATCCTGTAAGTAATGATTTCCTGCTTCAAGTTTCCATCAGCCCACTATAGAAACCGAAGAAAATCCACATCTTCTTTTGCCACCTTGACCTGATGAAACATAGCTTGAATGTTGGCCATCAAAGCTATGGTTTCCTGTCTGAATCGTAACAATAGTCCCAAAAGTGAGTTCGTAAGATTGGGACCTTGCAACAATTGTTTGTTGAATGATGTATCTCTAAATGTTGCCCCACAATCAAACACAACCCTCAATGTTCCTTTCTTTGGATGTAATACTCCATGATGAGGAACGTACCAAACCTTTCCATCGTCATGATCTAATTGATAGTTTGGCACTTTTTCAGCATATCCCTTCTCAAGAACATCAGAAAGGAAATGAGTATTTTCCTCATGCAAATTTTCATTCCTTTCAAGCCTTTTTCTCAGACCATTGCACCTCTGTTTGGCAACACATAAGTTGTTTGGCAGTACAACATCATTATTCCGAAATGGTAGCCTCAAGCTATAATGACCATCCTGTAGTTTGACCGATTTGGTCATTATTTCCATAAACTGCAGATCCTCCCTTGACATCTCCTCTCTCTCGACAATGTTTTCACTGAAGTCATGATTATACTGATTTTGGAGCAATTCTTCAAGCCTCCTAATAGAAATCCTGTTAACAGTAACAGAGGGTGTACCAGTTTCATCCCTGCAGGTACTGCTTGTTTCTGAAAGTCCATTAACAACCCATCCCAGTAGGGTTCTAATGGCATATGGTCCATTACCATAGCTGTTTATTATTTCCCAAGGTTTCATTACTTGAGATGCGTTAGCTCCAATCAGTAGATCTATATTGGCTTCAATGTGTGGAATTTTTACTCTGTCCAGATATGGCCATTTGGAAATATCCTCCTGCGTTACTATATTGTCTGAATTGACAGGCATTTTCTTCTGTGTATACACTTCAGGAAGGGAGAAGAATTTATTAATTATTGTTGATACCGCTTACCTCTAAACCAGTAATGACATTACAAGACACAGGCTGTTCTTGCCCCATAGTACGTAGAAAAATATTAATCCTTTTTCCTCTAATGTTGAGCTTATTCATCAGCTGCTCTGAACAAAATGAGGCTGAACTCCCAGGGTCCAAAAAGGCATAAGTCTGAATCACTTTCTGACTTTTGACTGATTTTACTTGTACTGGGATGATTGAAAGCAAGCACTTTTCATTCCCGGCCCCTGTATGTCCACAAGTTTGGATAGAAACTATGCTGCTCCTCTTTTCAGTGTCCTTTACCTGTGGAGTTACAACTGGCAACTTGCGATATATGTGCAAAACTGTAGGATGCGTTTGCTTGCAAACTTCACAGACAAGGCGATTATCACAATCTTTGCTTACATGACCTGACTTCAAACAACTGAAACAAATTCCTTTCCCTTTCAGAAAGTCAATCTTTCCTCTCTGTGACTTCTTCTTGAAAGCATAACACCTTTCTAGAACATGACTGCCTCGACAGAACAAGCACGTCTTGTTTTCATTGGTCTTGCTCACAGAACGAGTTCCTTGTTGCATGTTTTTAACTGGAACTGAAGCAACAACATCTGTAGCAAAACTATTTCCCTTGAATATCTTACTAGGTTTGCTTGCACTTTGTTGTTTGTCTTGAATGCATCCAAACACAGGAACAGATACCATCTTTGCATGTCGTTCAATGAAATCCACAAGATGTGAAAAATTAGCTCTTCCTTGGATCAAATCCATTATCTCACATGCTCTTTCTCTCCATTCTCTCAGCTTGAAAGGTAGCTTCATTACAACAGTTCTCATATTACTTGACATATTGAGCTCTTGCATGTAAGATATGTCATCAATAAGATTACAACATGAGTGCAGAAACAAGGAATATGCATATAACCCTTGAGCGTCCTCGGTCTTTATCGAGGGCCAGTCTAAAGCTTTATCCATATATGCAGCAGCAATTTTAAATTCATTACCAAATTGGTCTTTCAGAAGATTTTTAGCTAATGAGTAACCTACTTCAGGATCAAGATGCTGGCAACTTCGAACCAATTCTTTAGGTTGTCCTGTGGTAAATTGTTCCAGAAAATACAAGCAGTCCCTTTTATTACGAGTCCTTTCCTCAACACCATGCTCAAACGCTCGAATAAAGGGTACATAATGGAGTGGATTACCATCAAAGACTGGAATCTCTCTGTTTGGAAGTGTGTGAGGTTGACCTTGATGTACCAGATATGCAGTGAGCTCCTCCTGCCTTTTTAAAATCTCAAAAAGAGGTTCAGCTTGAGATGGAAGAGGGGTTGTAGCTTGTGTTGCCATATTGCCTCTGGAATGTTGTACAAAGTAACGTGAATCCTGATGTTAGCAAGTACTGCTGTCATGAGTGTTCAATCCTCCTTTATGCGGCATCTTTGTTGACTGTGATGGAAGGTTAGAGGTAGCACCAACTGGTTGTAATTGACTGCTGTAAATTACTCCAGTTGTACCCACTGATATTTGAGTCATTGGCACATATGCAGTAGCTTGTGGATTTAACATCTTTGGTGTTGTTGAATCAAAAACTCCATTTCCTATTACATCCCTTGATGTTTGACCCTTTGTTAATTCTTTTCCTTTAGAACGAGAACATTTGCTATGGCTGTCAACAGTATTCAAAACAGCCATTTTTGCAGTAGATGCTGCAATTTCAGTATCTAATTCAAGTTGTTCCATCTTTTTCCTCAACTCCTCCTGCTGTGTTTCAATTGCATGTTTAGTTTTCAATGCCTCGGCACGCGCCATAAGTGCAGCTCTCTCTGCCTCGGCCTGTACACGAGCCGATACAGAGGAGGAACCACTGCTGCTTGAACTGTGCCTACTATAGACAGTAGTACCCTTTGAAACATTTGAAACACTGTCCTCTGGGACAACCTCATCATTAACATTTACATCAGTAACCCCCTCAGAAGTTTCCTGACATGTTAGAGGTATGGACAACCATACGTTTACATGTTCAATAAACTCATTCTTTGGAATCATTTTTGCCTTAAACCAAATATCATGTTTTTCCATTTCATTTTCAGGCAGCAAAGTCAACAAGGATTCATGTGCTTCCTGAACCTCTAAACATAACTCACTGAAATTTTCAAATACATTTCGTACCTCAGACTCGTATTCTTTGTTATCTTGCGTCAACCTTTTAATAGTCTCTATCATTTTGCTTGCTTTGTTCAGCTTTGCTTTTCTCAGCGTTTGCAATGAATCAAGCTTTTCCACCAAGGCCTTTACTGTAAGTTTAACTGGCCTCTTTTGCCTTTCAGACTCCTTATCATTACAAAGCTGTTGTTTTGTTACAGCGGATTCTTCCGCATTCACACACTGTTCATCCATATTACCACAATATCACAACAACTATAAGTTCAAGGAAATGTTCAACTCTTTGGCAACCAATGCATTGGATTTACGCTAGTTCTGTGTGCACACATGGTAAATGGCCATTGCATTCAATTTTTATTGTACAATGTACCTTTTAATCCAGCGCTGAAATCACAATCCAACGCGAATCCAACAGGAACAGCAAACGGAATCCAATACGAATCCAACAGGAACAGCAAACTGAGTCCGAAATCTACTTAAATCCGTAGCCCACTGTGCTGCAAGCGCGTGTTCAACGAAGAGCCATCTCTACAGTGAAATCCATGTAAAGTTATGCTCACAGTCCACTGGAAGCAGAGGTTTTTGACCTAATATTAAGGCTATCCTTTAAGCCGTTGTCGTTGATAACAGGAGTGAGCACGTATTTAACGCGTGCACAAACAGAGTCCATGCATGCTGACGTAGATCCAAGCAGAATGTCTTTATTTTGTGCAAGTGAATAAACAAAGCCTCAATCTTTGTCTCCCCTTCCTTCGTGGTCATAAACACATAAAAATTCATATCTTTTACACACTACATACTGCACCATCCACATTTTAGCACGTTACCCTTTAGCACGGTCAAAAACCGTGCGCCACCCGGCTCATTACACAGGTGCTCTAATTAAACTGTAGTTTAGCGCCACACAGTGGACAACAAATTTTCTACAATACAAATAAAATGGCTCCTACAGTCGGGTTGGAATGTTGAAATGTAGTATATACAGTAGATATCATCAAGTCTCAAAATTGCAATTGTTGAGTAAAAAACTAGTGTATAAAAATCGTCTATAAGTCACATTTTATTAATACATTCAGAAACAATTAAATAAAAGTTTGCATTTATAAACTATTAATAAACACTATAAACATGTTATTTAGTTGTTCTCACTTCACAACAAATCCTGTAAATTTAAAGGGGTCCTATTATGCTTTTTCACTTTTTGAATTTTAGTCAGTGTGTAGTGTGTATGTTTGGGCATAAAACATATCTACAAAGTTACAAATCTCAAAGTCCACTCCAAAGGGAGATATTTTGTTTTTAAAAAATCCCTTTTCAAGAACTACAACGAACGGCTCGTTTGGACTACAAAGTTGTTTTCCTGTATTTGTGACATCACAAATTGGCCCATGAGAAAATCATTAAAATAAATCCTGCCTCCGGAAAATCGAATGCACGTTTCAAAATCGAAACCCGGTGCGGGTGTTTTTATATCACTGTATTTCTGAAGGAAACCGACTGTCTTCAGAAAATTTTGGATTTTCATTTAATCTTGCATGTAATGTCTGATAAAGCAGCGTTTGTGAGCAGAGCTCTGCTTTGTGTACAGCGTTACCGGGGAAACCTCACTCTCTCCCGCTCCAACAGCGCCTCCCGCTGGCAGAGAATTAATTTGCATATATATACCGCCACAAATAGTGTAACTCTGTGGGACTATGGTATAAATAAATTCAACTGTATAACAGTTTCACTGCAATTCATGTTATAATGTTAGAATTAAAGAACAATAAACATAATACATATTACCGTTGCACTTATCTGTGCATAGTAAATGCAGTTATTTTTAAGCTGTAGTTGACATCCTATCTAAAACGTGATTTAGCCAAAAAAACAACAACAATATCGTTACCACTTTAATATGTCTTGCAATATCCGTGCGTGTACAGGTTCTGCAGGATCCTCTTGTTCAGCATTCTTGGGGTCTGAATTGATATGCCAATATTGACGAGCTTGCTGCTCTGGCAAGGGGCGGGGCAGCACTGAAACACCGTCTAAGCTGTTCACCAATCACAACGCACTGGGACAGCTAACCAATCACAGCACATTTAGTTTTTCGGAAGGCAGGCCTTCATCAAACCCGGAACTAATCGAGCAGTTTGTGCCAGGCTGGGGAGGAAGGTATTGTAATAATGTAAATTATGTGAAAAATAATGCGATTTTTGAACCACCATGCATGAGAGCATGTTCTAGTACACCGACAAAACAAAATCAAGACTTTGTAAAAGAGCATAATAGGACCCCTTTAACAGACTTCAGAAAAGAACAGAAATGAAAAACATGAAAAAATGAACAAAAATTTTTTATAAAGCCAACAAATTATACTGGCATTCATTTAATAAAATAAAATAAAATAAAATAAAATAAAATAAAATAAAATAAAATAAAATAATTAAATTAAATACAATTAAATAAAATTAAATTAAACCGGCATGTGGGAATTACATTCTGGAAAATAAGACATACTACTATTGGATGTCTAGCTTACTTGCTACTAAATGGCTCAACCAAAACTCTCATTAAAGGATTTGACGCCACTAACCCTGAAATCAGCAAATCCAGCGACAATTTCGCTTTCACCCTATATTTGTTTGCCTTATGCATTTCTGATGCTTATATAGAGCATCAACTGATCAGCTGATGTAATGCTACATTCAAGTCCTCCAGGGAAGTTCGTATTTACAAGTTCGGAAATCATAATTATGGCTTCTAGCGATTTTTGGTTGGAAAAAATTGACATATTGGGCAATTTCATATTTCTTTCTGTCTCTGTCACTTCACTGGAACCTTTTAGCACTAATGCAACGTAATGAAAAGCAAAGGATGCACATATGGTGTGCAGTTTTCTTGTGCTGCCATACAGAATGCAGGTAAAATGCATTATGGTTGTATAAGCCTGTCACTTCCTAAACCACCTAAATGAGTAGAGGTTTAGAGAGGTTAAAGAAGCTGTTTAGCTTGTCATGCAGTGAGTCAGCTCGGTGGATTTGAAGCATTGCTACTCCTAAACTCAGAGTTTCCTACAGCAGACAGGACTGACATTAAGAGCTCCTTCTGTTTGAGTCAGGCCGCCCTCACACTCAATACGCCACAGTGTTTTCTTCACTCATTTTAATGCTTATTGACAACGTGTGCATTGGAGCTCTTGCTGACGCTGTGGACAACAGACAGAAGCTGAACTTTAAAAACCAAATTTGTGGTCTATGGGCTCTGGAGCCTTTTCAAAAATGATGCTGGGAAGGACAGTAATCAATTCGTCATTACGTCAGACATATTAGCCATTCTCTTTCACTTCCGCTGTATCGATGGCTCTCCTGAAAAACAGCCTTCTCTCTTTCTCCCCAGCCTGTGAGGTGGAAGAGACAGTTATGAAAGGCTGTAAAGCTCTCTGAATAAGGGTTTGCCACAGAAACAGAAAAAGGCTGTATGGAAATGGCTCTGCGATAAACGTCACCTGAGGCTCCGTGAATGAAGCTATAACAGACTTCAAAGTGCAATATCTGACATGTCATTTCTGGTCAACATCTTATGCTATTCAGAATTGGCTGTATAATAATGTCATCTGACATTATATTTTAGATCCTGGAAAAACAAAAACACAGTGTAGAGCAGGGGTGTCAAACTCAGTTCCTGGAGGGCCCTGCAGAGTTTTGTTCCAACCCTGCTCCAACACACAAACCATGTAGTTTTCAAATAAGCTTGAAGGACTTGATTAGCTGGATCAGGTGTGTTTAATTAGGGTTGCATCTAAACTCTGTAGGGCTCCAGCCCTCCAGGAACTGAGTTTGACACCCCTGATGTAGAGCTATATTTATGTAATTTCAGAATGACTGGCAACATTCATAACTCTGAAATGAATTTCTGTGGTTTTGTTACTGATTACGGCAAAATATTTAACAAAATGCAAAAAAATTATCACTAGGAAAATACTTCTAGAGTACAATAACGTTCAAAAGTTTGTCTCAAGATGCATTAAAATTAGGGCTGTCAAAGTTAATAACGCGTTAACGCAAATTAATTTTAACGGCACTAATTTTATTAACGCACGATTAACGAAGTGCATATTTTATGTTTGACCCGTGGCCTAACTCGTAGTTGGAGAAATGGAGATGCACAGTGTTGCCAACTTAGCGACATTGCAGACCCCTTTGGCGACTTTTTTTCCCTTCAAAAAAGCTCCCAAACCTTATTTAGTTTCTGAGACTCGCCGGTACTGCCGCGCGACTCTCTCTCTCTGCGTCTGCTCAGTTTCTGTTCAGCGAGCGGCGGAGAGGAGCAGCGCTTTCAGTTAAACACAGATATTATGTTGCTTCTCTAATTTTGCATGCAAGTATAGCCGAAATCACAGCACAGCTATTGTCTTTATCTTATGTGTATTTGATTTCATCAGACGACGGCTCGATTATCAGGATTTTTGTGCAGATTAACGTCTTGGAAAGGAGAGCTGGTTATGCAGCCTAGTCTTAATGGGTCGCGTTTCAGTCACTATTTCATATTCATTCCGTTGTCTGACAACAGAAACAGTAAAATAAATCAATGAAAACAGTTTTATTGAGAATTTAGCTGCATCAAAATACAGCATGTGGGCACAGAGAGGGAAACAAATGTAATAATAAATAATAAATGTACATTTTGGATGTTCAGAAGAAGAGCTGCCCTGTAGTGCAAAAACGTAAACAGGTTTGTGTAAGTAAATTGCTCAGTGCAAAGAAAGAGAAGTAATGGGAACCTGGTATTTCTTTTTTCATGTGTCTAATAGACATGAACAAGTTCTTTGAAAAACATAGATGACCTTTGAAACATGTCAAGTCTTCATGCTCTATGTTGACTATGGTTTCAATAATAATAAACATACATTTGCATAAAGCATTCATATTTGTCCATGCCCATGTTGATTAGAGTATTAAAAACTTGAAAAGTATTAATTTAAGGTCCATTTAGAACAAATAAAAATGTGCAATTAAGTTGTGATTAATCTTGAGTTAACTCATGACAATCATGCGATTAATCGCAATTAAATATTTTAATGGATTGACAGCCCTAATTAAAATTGATCGAAATTGTCAGTAGAAAGAGCACAACCATTTTAAATATTAATAATAATCAGTTTTTGTTTTTGTTTTTTTAGCATCAAATCAGCATATTAGAATGATTCCTGAAGGATCATGTGACACTGAAGACTGGAGTAATGATGAAAATTCAGTTTTGCATCACAGAAATAAATTACATTTAAAAATATATTCACTTACAAAACCATTATTTTAAACTGTAATAATATTTCACAATATTACTCTTTTTACTATTTGTTTAAAAAAAAAAAAAGCCAACCTCAAACTGTTGAACAGTAGTGTACATGGCAAAAAATAGTTTTAATCTGTATTTTTATCTTGTTTTACAATATTAAAAAATAAAAATAAAATAAAAAAAAACAGTAAAATATCTTACAAGAGAAATTTGTGTAAGTATATTTTAAGAACATATATCAATAAAAAAAATTATTTGTGCTTAAAAAAACTTACAATTTAACTTAATTTATAAAATAAATAAAAATTTAAATAAAAATTAAAAATGCATCTTATTTTAAGGATGTTTATATATATATATATATATATATATATATATATATATATATATATATATATATATATATATATACATAAATGAAAACTTCATTTATTTTCATTTATACTTATATATAAATAAAAAATTAGACAAAAATACAGTTTACAATGATATTATTTAACAATGCTAATTTGCTAAATTTGTGAAGTGCAAAAGTACTCATTAAAGAAACAACTACAATAATTTATGCTCCAGCAAAATACCAAAAAACAAAGAAAGCACACCTGGCAACATGATAACCACGAATTCATAAAATCAATTAATTGATCTGAACACATGGTGAAATCTACCTACAAGAGGGTTCGCTCTTCAGACCGGAGGCTTTATGGTCTCTGTAGTTTTTACATCTGTTCAAACTCTCAGGTTCCTGGAAACCATCCAATCGCGCAGTGCAAACATATCAAGCGCATTAAAAATCATCCCTCTCAGCTATCGAGAGCTCCATATGTTTTTACTGCATGAGTCATTATTGCTTCAAGAAGCGCGAATGGGATTTTCATGATCCTGTGAGATGCATTTTCTCAACCCTGCTGAAGAGAAATAAGTGCCATGCTGGTCCAGGCTGGTTCATGCTGGTCTAGCTCAAGAGATCAGGGTTTAGCCGTTTATCCTTGGCCTGCTGTATACACAATCTAGGAACAAAATCAGCTGTGCAAGCAACTTAAATATGGCTAATATTTCATTACATTATAGCGGATTTACCATTATAGAATATGCTTTGCCCAGTCAGTAGATTCTGTCCTCTGGCCTTGACGTTCTCAAACACAAAAAACCCACTCGCACGCAGGCTTTCTGCCCTGTCGTCTCCTATTTGATTTACTGAGAGTGAAATCGTATTCCCTCGCTGGGTTTGTTTGCTTTGTTCAATGTGTCTGTCATGGCAGCAAATAATAAAAAGAACAGAAGAAACCATTTGGAGTGTTTCTCCTGCCGAGATCAATAAAAACATTTCATCCTGTGGAACTGTGCCGAAGCCCTTCTGGTTCCTCGAGGTGTAAGCGCCAGCTGAAATAACTAGCAATAATATGAGTCCTCGGGCTTTCGGACGCCAATCCTTCTGACATCAAAGCGCCGGCGTAATGAAGAGGAGAACAAGAGCTCAGCCCTGTTTATGACCAAGATTGAGCGGATCAAAAACACAAACTATATTAACGTTCACTGAAGAAAATGTGAGTGCCCCTCGTCCATATCAGACTTCTAGGGTGACTGCCAAAATGAAAAGAGTCCACCCTCAAGTCTGTGTGATATCATGGTCCCTACATAGGGCTGGTTCATTTCTGAACACTGGGATCTGGTGAATCTACAACAGGTTGCTCTTTATGCGACCAGTCCAAAAGAACATCTGGCTGCTGTTTGATTCAAAATCATGCCAGATTATTCCATAAAAAGGGACCCCAAATGCCATTGAGAGTGTTATGCGCCTTTTCAATGCTGCCACAATAATGGAAAATGATAATGGAAACATTAGGTAATTTAAAAATGTGTTTTCAAAGACTGAAAAAGTCATGGAAATAAAAGAAATTGTGAAATAATTAAAAAATTAAGTTTAAAAATTAAAAAAGCAAAATAAAACTAATAACTAATAAAAATGTATAATGTATATTATATGTTTATATTATAATATTTTTTAAATATAAAAATTATAATATATAAAATTATATTATTTTAATGAAAAAAATACTAAACAAAAATAAATTAATACAAAAATAAATAAATAATATAAATAAATATAAAAATTATATTTATTGTTAATGAAATAAATAAAAATAAACTTATGTATATACTAATACAATTACATTTATAATATTTTTTATAATATTATTTTAATAAAATTTTATATTTATTTTTAATAAAATACTAATAAACTAAAAAAAATAATAATAAACTTAACATATTGTCACGAATCCGGTTCGTGGTCTTCCGTCTGATTGCCACCAGAGGTCCCCCTTCCATCATATTGACTCTCACACTACACAGACTGTCTCGCGTTACCTTGCACTACATTTCCCATGATCCATTGCACTGACTGCACACAGCTGTACAATCACATGCTCACACCTGAGAACTATCACACAATCACACACACTACTTAAACCCTGGACTTCCTTTCACAGATCGCCGAGTATTGTACGCACCTATCCCTCTTCTAGCGATAGCTACTCTACGGAGCCCACTTAGTTGTCTTAGTCTTGCCTGTTTTCCCGTGTTTCATTCTAGCCCGTGTTTCCTGGATTAACCCTTGCCTTGCCGTTTCGGACTCTGTTTGCACCTCGTTTGGATTATTGCTCGTGTACCTGGATTATTGCTCTGCCTTGCCCCGTTGGATATTGTTCGCCGATCATCGACCCACGCTTGCCCTAGGATTACTCTTTGTCTTGTCCCTGCCATACCTGTTTGCCATTGTGTCGATCCTGACTGTATTTATGACCATGTCTTTAAATAAAAGCTTGCATATGGATCCGCACGTCTCACGTCTCATCAGCCCCGTAACACACACATACATCTCATTTGTTTTATATATATTTAAAATCAGAGGTGTCAACTTTTTACTATAAAGGGCCAAAAATCAAGCTTGATTTAAGTAAATGTTGCATTATATCCAATTATATTGTTATATTTAAAAATGAAATAACTTATATTCTCTGCAATTCAATAAAAAAAAAGTTAAAGGAAATAAAAATTAAATTACATATATTGTATATAATTACATATTTTTAATTTTTTTTCATGCATTTTATGATCAGGATTTTGCTCTAGTGTAGAGGAAAAGAAGCAACGCATAATGATATCAAACTTATTAGTGAATCGTTTTTTTTTTTTTTAATCATTTCTTATAATAAATCTGTTGACAAACTGGTCTGATAGATTCATTAGTAAATGATTTTGAATCTAGATGATACACAAACAGCTAAAACGTACATGGTTATTGTTAAACAAGTGTATTCGTGGTGTATTTTACAACTTTACCTCACAAGAAACCAACTTTCGAGGTGGCATTTTCATCAGAAATGATTTGTACAGAAATTTATGATTTTTAGTTAAAAAAAAAGAAAAGAAAAAAAAAAGTCCACCCCACATCTAACCTTGGTGTAAGAAAATTACACAAAATTGTATGAATGAGATTGTATGAATTCAATTATAATTAGCGACCAATTAGCTAAAATGTAAAATAGTTACACATGCAAGTGTGTTATTTTATACTCCTATTTCGACTTGCTTGGCTTTGATTGTCTTTCTGCACTTGTAAGATTTGTTATTTGGATTTAATTCAAACTAAGCACATTCATATCCTTCAACAGTCGAGCATTTTATGTTAGAAAATTGACACTTGGCACAAAATATTCTGTTTCAATTTAATTAGCTTGACATAAGTATGAATGCTTCATTTTTAATTGGTACTTGCCATTGCTTGAATTAAAATAAATTAATCAACTGATTAATTCATGTTTCAACACAGCCTGTGACTATATGTTTGTATGCTAAATGAATCGCACTCATTCAGCCACAAAATAACTCCTTGTTTCTCATGGTATGGCGTTACAGAGCTCTGCTGCATCTAATGCCTGGCGCTGTTCAGTACAGCATGACCTCCACCTGCCCTTCCACACAGCCACTCATCCCCCAGATCAGACAGACAGTGGGAGAAATGGAAAAAGTGCATCATCCATCCGTGAAAAAGCCTCAGGTTTTGAGGTGTCATATGCCTACAGTTCCCATGAGCCCCGGTGGTGTGCGTTCTGCTTCAGGGAGGCCTGGATGCCTACAGGAGCTGCAGGAATATGAATTTTCATGAGCGAGGTCAGGAACAGGGATGAAGGAATAGAACGAGGAGGAAAAAATATGATATATACATTTATCTATGTACAAAAACCACATTAACATTTTTTAATCCTCAAAAAAAAAAAAAAAAGTTCAAAAGTTCAGTTTAGTTTTTATTTAATGGACATTTATTTTTGTATTCCAGTTTATTATTTTTTATCATTATTATTTAGCTAATTATATATTTAGTTAATGGACATATGCAGAAAAAAGTAGAAATAAAAATTTTAGATTGTAAAATTATTACTTTAAAAAATGTATATGTATATTTATATTTAAAAATAAATATATAAAAATTATAAACTTAGTGAAATGTGTTATACACACATTTTACTAATAATTTTATAATTATGAATTATACATTTTTATATATTCATTTTTAATATTGTCCCATGCATTTCATATATACGAATTCTGTATGAATTATATATATATATATATATATATATATATAGTATACGTACACGTATATGTACACGTATATATGTACACGTGTATATATATATATATATATATATATATATATATAATTTTACAATTATGAATTACATTTTTATATATATTGATTTTTAACATTTTCCTCATGCATTTTTTTATTTAAGAATTACATTTTTAATATAACAATAATGATGATAAAAATAATAATAATAATAATAATAATAATAATAATAATAATAATAATAATAATAATAACAGATCTGCATTCTAAAAGCTTTTCTTTTGTAATTATAGTAAAAGAATCAGTTGAGGAATCAAATGGGGCAAATGTCTTTCAGTGTGCTTTCAACTGTTGTTTTTACTTTTTAAAATGTACTTTCCCTGAGTTACTTTAATTTACAAAAATGTTTGTAAATCAATACTTTCAGTCTTAGTTTTATTCAATAATCTCTAAGGAGAGAGTTCAGAAGTGCAGAGAAGAACTTTGTATGCAAAGCCTGGCACTTTTTTTTTTTTTTTTTCTGGAAAACCTGCCAGGCATTAAACTGTCGCCTGATATTAGGGATGTTGATGGGGATTTGGCAGAATGTTGGAAAGCAGTTAACAAGCAGCACCGCAGAGACCTTTAAAACAAAGGACAGGCGATGTGAGAGCACAACAAACCGCAAGCGCTCCTGGCTAACTACAGCGCTGGCACACTGTAATCTGCAATGGCCAAACAGGGTTCTGCATGCATTAGCTGAAGCACAGTGCACCACTTCTACTTCAATACACAAATAAAATGAACAGAGCTATGCTAAACGTGTCCTGTAAACATGCTGAAGGGATAGCAAAGGTCAGGTGTGACCTGAGGCCTGAAGATTTCGTGGACTTCCTCCTGGGCTTGGACTAGCTGAGCACAAAATGTTAAGTCAGATGTGAATACGGCAGGTAATGTCCCTGATGACCTAAGCAGTAGGTGCACATGAGGTCATATTAGTGCACAAGCTAATAGAGTACCTCACGTGTTTGCAGCTGAATCCGTCCTCTCACTGCTGCTTCAGCTCTTGGCCTCACAGTCCATTTGGCTTTGCTCCTGCTTCTGTTAATTGCTCCCTCAGATAGACATTTTTAAAATAATGCGTTATGGGAACCTGAGAGAGAAAGCACACAGAAAAGGCCCTCAGATTGATAGACAAATGGGGAGATAGATAGATGGATGGATGGATAGATAGATATTTTGATAAAAAGAGAATACAGTAAAGGGTGAAAACAACACACTACTTTACGACCGGGTGTAAAGTTTGATCAGACAGACAGACGGATGGATGGATGACAGTGATGGATGGATGGATGGATGGATGGATGGATGGATGGATGACGCAGTGATGGACAGATGGATGGATGGATGTATAGATAGATGGATCACAGTGATGAATGGATGAATGGATGGATGGATGGATGACAGTGATGGACAGATGGATGAATGGATGGACGAATGGATGACAGTGATGGACAAATAGATGACACAGTGAGGGACAGACAGATGGATGGATGAATGGATGGATGGATGGATGGATGACAGGGATAGATGGATATATGGATGGATGAATGACAGTGTTGATGATGGATGGGTGGATGGATGGATGAATGGATGACAATGATGGATTAATGGATGGATGGATGGATGGATGATACAGTGATGGATGGATGACACAGTGATGGATGGATGGATGGATGGATGGATGAAACAGTGATGGATGGATGAATGAATGGATGACACAGTGATGGATGGATGACACAGTGATGGATGGATGGATGACAGTGATAGATGGATATATGGATGAATGGATGACAGTGATGATGGATGGGTGGATGGATGGATGAATGGATGACAGTGATGGATGGATGGATGGATGGATGGATGGATGGATGGATGACACAGTGATGGATGGATGGATGGATGGGTGGATGGATGGATGAATGGATGACAGTGATGGATGGATGGATGAATGGATGACAGTGATGGATGGATGGATGGATGGATGGATGAAACAGTGATGGATGGATGAATGAATGGATGACACAGTGATGGATGGATGACACAGTGATGGATGGATGGATGACAGTGATAGATGGATATATGGATGAATGGATGACAGTGATGATGGATGGGTGGATGGATGGATGAATGGATGACAGTGATGGATGGATGGATGGATGGATGGATGGATGGATGAATGGATGAATGACAGTGATGGATGGATGGATGGATGACAGTGATGGATGGATGGATGGATGGATGAATGAATGGATGACACAGTGATGGATGGATGACACAGTGATGGATGGATGGATGAATGAATGGACGACACAGTGATGGATGGATGGATGGATGAATGAATGGATGACACAGTGATGGATGGATGGATGGATGGATGACAGTGATGGATGGATGGAAGGATGGATGAATGGATGACAGTGATAGATGGATGGATGCATATAGTGATGGATGGATGGATGATAGACCATGAAAGCTATTGGTTATATCTTAAACAAAGTTAGGCTGGCTTTAGTTTTGCCCATTTTTCACAGTCCAATCAATTAATTTTATCCAAAGCAATGTTCAAATGATGAATTCCTGAAGAAGTACAACGGTAAATTTTTTATGGCACAGAGAAAAGAAAAAAAAAATTGGTGTGATGGCATGCAGCGGCAGTAATATTAGAGGATGTGTCATTTGAGGAGATTGGTTGTGTTCATTGCAGCAGGAATGTAATGTGTCTGAGTTTGTCAGCATCTCCGCTGCATTATTCAAAACACAGCACACAGATCTGCTCAGAATTCAGCACATTTCTGCTGGCAAACGCCCCGCAACGGCTAACCATTATAGCTTCCACTGCATATGGTCGAGCTGTGATTAATCATATTGGGATGGGGACATTTGTAGCAGACAAAAAAAAAAAAAAAAAGAGTGATCCACCTTTAACACTTTTCATTAAGGTGCTGCCAAAAAGATTTTTCTGTCTGTCAGAGTTTAGGACAGAGAGTATTTCTCATTTATGCTGCTAAGATTTGCATTTCATGACCTGTTTGAGAAAGCACAGGAATCTACACTAGAGAGAACTCATTATTTCATAAAATGATATCTTCTGAGAAGCTAAAAAAGCCAGCTGAGGAGGGGAAAAAAATCAAGTTATGAAATTATTTAAATAGTTTCCTTCAGAGAACTTGCTCAACTCTTTAAAGCTGAAATGTGTAGTTTTGTCATCAAACGGATCTGCAGAAATACATATTGCTGCAAGCAACAATTACAGTGCATACATTTTTCATTCATTCTCAAAAAACTGTTTTAACTGGTAAATACCCCACAAGTCATGCAACTCATGCCAAATCATTTACAGTACAAGTACTGATATGCATTGTAAAGTTTGTCACCATTATAGCGCCACCTTTTGGACAAACAGCAATTTCAAGTTGGTGTTTTACATGCATATACCTAATTCACTGATCTCATGTTGAGCTAAAGGGAAAAGATTATTTAGATAATTGTTCAACTGATAATTGTCTTTCTCATGTGTTAACATTCAGAAGCTCTGGATCTTTAAGCATAAGCACTGTACACATGCACGTCCTCACATACAGGTTCTCTTCCCCATTAGCTCTACCAGATAAATGATTTAATATGAAGCCATGTTCAAAGCCGGGAGAAATCCATTAAACCAGTGTGAATCAATGCCGTCGATTTTGGTGATAAAGACTGCATGTAGGTGTGAAAGCGAGGAGGTCATGAAGGGCCGGAAAAGTTTTTGCTATACTGCTGATGAAAAATGCATGAGACCTACTCCAGAGGAGCTGTGATTGTTTTATTTCTTTATTTATTTTTTGGGGTTGTCGGTTTTTTATGACTGACAGAATAAAGGAGGATGGAGAAAACTGAAAAATGTAAAAAGCATGTCTAAAAACGAATGGAGAGAATAAAATCTTACTCAAATATTACTCACAATAAACATTACCGAATGCCTAAGAATGTGTGTGTGTGGATACAATATTCACAATTATTCTTTTATATGAAATAAAATGTGAATATTACTACTATCTAAATTTGAATACTGCTATTAAAAAAACGATTATTATCAATATCATTTGTATTATTAAATTATATTAAAATATCATTATTATTATTATTATTATTATTATTATATACAAATATGAATGCTATTATTATTAGTATTATTATTATACAATATGATTAGCAATATTAGTATGACTATAAAAATATTAATGTTATTATTATTATTATTATTATTATCATCATCATTATAATCATTATATTCACAAGATATTAATACTTTTGTTATATAAAATGTGAATATTACTACTATAAAAACAAATACTACTATTATAAATAAGATTATTATCAATATGATTTGTATGATTATTATATCATAGCAAAATAATATATTATTATTAATATATTATTATTATTCACAAGATATTAAGATAAATATACTTTTATACTATATAAACTATATAAATTGTTGTTATTATATAAAATATGAATGCTATTATTATTCTAAAAATGATTATCAATAAAATTAATATGACTATCAGAATTGTATTATTATTATTATTATTATTATTATTATTATTATTATTATTATCATCATTATATTCACAAGATATTAAGCCAAATTATATTTGATATTATACAAAACATACAAATAAAAATGTCTTAATCTTGCATGCTTATAATAAACATTTACTGCCTAGGTTACATATTTACATACATGAATATACACCCCCACACACACACTTATTTGAGAGTTGTTTTGGTACATTGAGCGGTTTGCTCATAATGGGAACTGGACAAGAAAACACTTACAAATGTAATATTTCACAGGGAAAACTAAATGAATCAGAATAACATGAAAAACATAATACCACACCCATAATTCAAACAAACACTTTCCACAACTCAGCAAATCGGATAAAAAAAAAAAAAAAAAAAACTGTTTTGGAGGTTGTAACGGAAAAGAAACGCAATTAGAAGAGACAGAAAAGCGGGGAAGATGGGAAGGAGGCTTGGACTGACACTGATGAAGAGCTTGATGTGGGTTTGATTACTGTGGTTTTGGGCAGCCCTGAGGAATGTGCCACAGCACAGTCTTTTTGCTGAGACGCTTACCTTATGGAGAGCCATTTAATCATTTCAGCTTCACATCCCTCCTCTATTTGCCTCGCTCACTTTGATTAATGACTCATGTTACATCCGATTCAGCTTTACTGACATGACTGCAGTGCTGTGAGTGCTGCTGCTCATTTGGGATGATAACACTCGCACACAAAAACACACACTTCCTGCAGTAGTGACGCCGCTAACCTGCCAAACCTTATTGATTAGGACCGTTCCTTACCTGCCAACGTCACCAAACCTCATGCTTAAAGATACACCCTTAAAAAGTTTGAGATTTTTTCAGGTTTTATTTTATTTGCTGCATTTATTTGATCCGAAAAACAGTAAAAACAGTAATATTGTGAAATATTGTTACAATTTAAAATAGCTGTTTTCTATTGAAATATATTGCAAAATGTAAATTTATTTCTGTGATCAAAGCTGAATTTTCAGCATCATTTTGCTGCTCAAGAAACATTTCTGATTATTATCAATGTTGAAAATAGTTTTTGCTGCTTCATATTTTTAAAGAAACTATGATAAATTTTGTTTAGGATTCTATTATAAAGTTCAAAAGAACACTTTTGATCAATTTAATGTACCTTTGCTAAATAAAAGTAAAAATTTCCTTTCAAAAATGTTGTATGTAACGTGTTATGCAAAACTGTAGTGTGCTTCACCCAAAAATTATTATTATTTTTATTATTATTATTATTATTATTATTTTTAACTCACCATCATGATATTCCTAACATGAATGATGTTTTTCCATGGAGCACAAAAGGAGAATTTCAAAGAAATAAACTGTTAATATACATAACTCAAGATACATACTAAATATAAACAAATTACTAAATAAAAATATTACATATTTTATTACTTGAAAAATAATATTTTATAATTTTTAATAATTTAATTAAAAATGAATGAATGAATAAATAAATGATAAATGAATGAATAAACAAATGAATGAATGATTGTATGAACAAATGAATGAATGAATGAATGAATGAATGAATGATGATTAAATGAATGAATAAATGAATGAATGAATGAATGAACAAATGAATGATTAAATGATCGAATGACTGGTGATTAAATGAATGAATGAATGATTAAACAAACAAACAAATGAATGAATGAATAAATGAATGAATGATTAAACAAATGGATGACAAAAGGAATGAATGAATGATTAAACAAACGAATGAATGAATGAATGATCGATGAATGAATGAATGAATGAATGAATGAATGAATGAATGATTAAACAAATGGATGACAAAAGGAATGAATGAATTAATGAATGATTAAACAAATGAATGAATGAATGAATGAATGAATGATTAAACAAATGAATGATTCAATGATTGAGTGAATTAATTAATTAATTGTTAAACAAATTAATGATTTAATTCAATGAATGAATAAATGAATGAATTGAATGATTAAAAAAACAAATGAATGATTAAATGAATGAATGAATGAATGAATGTACAAATGAATGAATGAACAAACAAATGAATGAATGAATGAATGAATGAATGAATGATTAAATGAATGAATGAATGAATGAATGAATGAATGAACAAACAAGCAAATAAACAAATGAACAAACAAACAAATGAATACAATGTCTTTGATGTGATCTAATCTAACTGCATTATTTTGTGTAAGGTGGCTTAATTGTACAATGTGCTCAAATATGCACACACACACACAAACCCCCAAAGCCACAAGGGATGAGCGAATCATTCCAAAGCTGGATCAGAAATAATTTCCACTCTAGTCTCTTAGTTCCCCTCGGACGTGCAGTAATTGATTTTTTTTAAACCTCTTTTGTCGTCACTCCAAACCCAGCCTGTGCTCTCTCAGCTTTTCCACTTCTATGTCTCTCTAAGCAGTTTTTTGGCCACATGAGGCCACAAGCCTCACCCCACCAGACCTAAGAGGACAAAAACCTTTCCTCTAAACGAGAAGCCCGTCAAAATGACAACAACACATACAGAAACACATCTGTGAAACTGAAAGTTTTCATAACATGAACTTTTCTCACTTATGAATAAACCGATCTTTAGTTCATGTCAATCATTTTCCAAATAAAGTGAGAAAATAATCAAAAGGATGCTGCACTTATTCATTCAATGCATTATCCAAAAATAGACATCTCCACATTGTATTTGATTATATATAAACATTACTTCATTAAATTTCGCACAAAAAAAACTATTGTTATATGACAAAATTCCTCTCATACAGCACATGTAAACATCATCTCTGTAAGTCTCTCAGGTTTTCTTTGTTCTTTTTATGTTTTCTTCTGATTCATACTCACAGACACGCATCTTCCCCATACAGCACTCCACACATTTCAAAGGTCGTCTCTTCCATTCTTCCAAGGTATCTCGCAATCTGACTGAAAGCGCAGCGGTAAATAGGAAATCCTCATCATCGTGTTTTTTTGTCTGCAGAACATCAAAGAGCAGAATAATGGAGTTGTGAATGGTAATACAATTAAAGATGGATCTTCTAGATAATACAGCAGAAGGGCTTGCTCATCTTCACTGGGGAATACACTTGATGAAGTTCCTAATGAATTCAATTACGCCGAACCTGTATGAAATATCACTCTCAGAATCAAGGGGCTGTGATGCTAAAGATCAACACAGTCACGAATCGCACAAAACTATTTCAGCTGGCAAATACAATCCCTCTGTGTCCGAGGAAATCAATGCAATCTGCTGTTGAAATGGTCCGGACAAAGTTGACAAATGAAAGATTTATAATAACAAATTGATTAGGATACAAACCAATCTCATTAGTATTCATAGTATTTATGTAAAGTGGTTCTATCAAACACACAGCATGAACAACTTCAAACATACAAATTGTAATATTTTGTTAACTATTTACAATAAAGTTTAATGCATTCATGTTGATCAGTTAGTTATAATAAACAGCAGTTAACACTTTTACATTCATCTTGGGTAATGTTCATTTTTCTACATATACTAATGCATGTTTAACACTGTACATTAAACATTAATAAAAGAACAATATATTTGTAAACATTATGAACATTAACTTACTAACATTATCTTAAGCAGTAAAATGGCTTTTCATTATTAGTTCATGATACATGTTGCATATTAGTAATATTCTAGTATTATATATACTATTTTATACTAGAATTAATACTTAATTGTAAGGTCTGTTTTGGGGTTCTGTTTCATGTTCTTGTTGTCATGTCTTTTATTTTGTCATTTGATTTCATGCTGTTTGTATCATGCTTCCCTTGCCCTCTTGTACTCATGCTATTGGTTCCTCTGTTCAACGTGTCGTGTTCTGATAGTTTGTCCAGGTCATGTGTCTTGTTCCTCATTGGTTGGTTCTTGTCATGTGACACTCATTGTTTGGTATATATAGCTCTCATGTAGCCATTGTCTTCGTCGTGTATTGATGATGTTGTAACCTGCTGTCAGTGAGTCTAGTCTGTTCAAGTCAAGTCAAGACTGTTCATGTCAAGTCTGTTCAAGTCAAGTCATGACATGTCAAGACCGTTCATGTCAAGTCAAGTCAAATCAAGTCTGTTCATGTCAAGTCTAGTCAAGTCAAATCAATTCTGTTCATGTCAAGTCTGTTCAAGTCAAGTCATGTCATGTCAAGACTGTTCAGGTCAAGTCAAGTCAAATCAAGTCTGTTCATGTCAAGTCTAGTCAAGTCAAATCAATTCTGTTCATGTCAAGTCTGTTCTAGTCAAGTCATGTCTGTTCATGTCAAGTCTGTTCAAGTCATGTCATGTCAAGTCTGTTCAAGTCAAGTCATGTCAAGTCAAGTCAAGTCTGTTCATGTCAAGTCAAGTCATGTAAAGACTGTTCATGTCAAGTCAAATCAAGTCTGTTCATGTCAAGTCTGTTCAAGTCAAGTCAAGTCAAGACTGTTCATGTCAAGTCAAGTCAAGTCTGTTCATGTCAAGTCATGTCAAGACTGTTTATGTCAAGTCTGTTCATGTCAAGTCTGGTCAAGTCAAGTCAAGTCAAGACTGTTCATGTCAAGTCAAATCAAGTCTGTTCATGTCAAGTCATGTCAAGACTGTTTATGTCAAGTCTGTTCATGTCAAGTCTGGTCAAGTCTAGTCAAGTCAAGTCTGTTCAAGTCAAGTCTTCGTTTGTATGTTTGGATTTTGGATTTCACTCTGTTCAGTAAAACTGCACATGGATTCAACTACAACTTGCCGTCCAGTGGACTAATCGTTACAATAATGAACTTAAACACATTATCAATTTTTTAATACTTTGTTTAGGTTCAAATATTATTAAAGAGTGATTTTTGCATCAATAAAAAATACATTAAGTAAATGAAACTAGATTTATTATATTATTTACATTATTCATTTACATTCATATATTATAAACTGACATTAATAAAATAACAATATTTGTAAACATTATTAACATTAATTTTTTAATTTTAATTTTAATAAGCACTGTAAAAATGCTGTTCATTGTTAGTTCATGACACAATGCATAATAGTACTATACTACTGTTTAATAAACTACATATAGCATTTTATATTAGTATTAATACACAATACTAATTCAACTTAAACATGTTATCAATTTCTTAATACTTGGTTTAGGTTCAAATAATATTGAGGAGTGATTTTTGCATCAATAAATTACATTAAGTAAATGCAATTATTATTTACATCAATATGTTATGAATAAACATTAATAAAAGAACAATATATTTGTAAACATTATTAACATTAACTTAAGAACTGTAAAAATGCCAGTTCATTGTTAGTTCATGATACATACTACATAAAATATAGTATATATAGCATTTTATACAATAATATTAATACTTAATACTACTGAGCTTCAGCTTGTGTTGTCAATTTCTTAACACATTTAGCTTCAAATAATATTTAAAGGTCGTCGATAAATTATATTAAGGAAAAGCATTTATATTTATTACGTAATATATAAATATGATCACGTTATATTTATTTAAAATGATTTTTAATACCACAGATAAAACAACCCTACAATTTGACAGCGAAACAGATCCTAAGAAATCACACCCATCTATGCAACACCACTGGAACTTAAGGTCTTCTTTAGCCTATCAGAAAGGTTTTCAACCTGTCAATCATTCTGAATGGGCGTGGTTCTAAAGAAATGGCACGTAGCCTGGCTGAAGTTAGCAAAAGCGCCTTTAATGCATTTTTCATATTTTAAGAATCAGAGTCTATCTAAACATAATAGTGTTAACTTTACATCTAAATACCCGTCAATACTAATTAGGACACATTGCACCAATGCAGAACAAACTTGAGCATAAAATCATCTAGAAAGTGAACACACGTAGAATATAGCGTTCTTTGAATGTAAATCAAGAACACAGAGCAGCGTTTGTATTTAATTAGCCTTCAGTGCACCTGCTGTGCCCAGCCTGTATGTAATTACTGAGTAATGCCTTTAATTGGAGACATTCCCATGATTCTGACAAGAGCATTTCTGAGCTTAGACCGAGATTCACTAAGAAAATCCACTTGATAAGCATACAGCCGCTTTAACCGGGAAAGTGCATTCAACCGTTTTAACTGGAACAAGGATTTAAGCTCTTTTTTAATGCTCAGGGAATTCAGCCATAAAATTTCAGAAAGTTTTCAATGCCAAGATGCCATGTTTCAGGAAAAACTAACAGCCAGTGTGTGTGTGAGAGAAAAATTTGCATTCCCGAATGAGAATTTGATGCCCTGAGAACTCAATTTCACAGAGAGAATAAAGCAGAAAATATACACGTTCAAATAAAGACGGTGGCCTGCCGGTTATTACCGGTGGGTCAAGGTTTAGCTGGTTAGCGTGGACCCATTAACCCCTGCTGGTAGATATTGCAATTACACCAACTAACTGCAAAGAGCATCTTTTTCCATTGATGGCAGCTGTGTATTCTGTCAAAATGTAATAAATTTAAATATAGTAATTATTTGAAAGGCTCTTAACAGTGTGAAATGATCCAATGTAAGATGAGAAAATATAGTGGTAGTGGCAGTTATGAGCACTGTGTTTTTCAACAAACTCATCATCTTCAGGACCTCAGGCCACTAATTGTCTTCTGAACATCATCAAAACCAAAACAACATGAACATCAAAACGCCTTTGAAGATAATAAGGAATGATTTTTGCCACCACAAGGATAGAAACTATTACCAGATGAGCCAACGTGTTAAAGCCCTCTTAGCGAGAAGAGGAACAAAAGATTGTAAAGCTTGTTTTTTACTGGAGTGGAAATCGCTCTCAACTTCAGTTCATGAAATAAATGAGATCAGGAACAGCATGTACAGTGCATTACGCAGACACACTAATATAGTTACGAATGAATGGAGTTTTTACATAGCCTATTAATTTAAAACTTTTTTCCCGACAAGAGGAAGTCAATGGCCGCCAATGTTCGGTTCCCGAAGTTCTTCAAAAAATGTTTTGTTATAGTGGTTCTTTATAGTGGAAAAAGAGTTCTTCAGATTTTTAAAATGACAATTAAAAAATGGCTCTTTTAAGAACGGTACACTATTCAGGTTCTTTGGAGAACCAAACGTGGTTCTTTTATGGCATTACTGTGAAACAAACTCTTTTTGAATCTTTATTTTCAGAAAAATGATATTTACTTTAAGTCTAAGAAATACTTGAGTCAAAGTTAAAAGAAATCACTTTTTATAGCTCTTTAAATTTATATAACATTTTTTTATTAAAAAAAAAACATTTAAGTCATATGACATTTTGTATTTATTAAGTCTACATGAAGTTATAATCAAGTAAAAAGTATTTTTACCTACTAAATGTAACTGAGAAAAAAAGTACAAATATTAAGTTTTAACAGAACTCAAGTAAAGAAGAGATTACCCAAATAGTGCTATTACTCAAATACTTTACAACAGCTACTTAAGGGAAAAATCGTTTTAAATATATAAACATCTGACGATAAAACTTCAATCAGGACCATATTTTTTCTGGCACAAAAACAAGCATTTTTGAATGAATGAATATTGATCAATTACGGTGATGGTATTATTATTTTACACTAAATATGTGACCCTGGACCACAAAACCAGTCATAAGTGTCAATTTTGTGAAACTGAGATTTATACATCATCTGCTGAATAAACAACCTTTCCATTGATGTATAGTTTGTTAGGATAGGACAATATTTGGCCGAGATACAACTATTTGAAAATCTGGAATCTGAGGGTGCAAAAAAATCTAAATACTGAGAAAATTGCCTTTAAAGTTGTCCAAATTAAGTTCTTAGCAATTACTAATCAAAAATTAAGTTTTGATATATTTACGGTAGGAAACTTTAAAAAAAAATGTCTTCATGGAACATGATCTTTACTTAATATCCCAATGATTTTTGGCATAAAAGAAAAAAATTATAATTTTGACCCATACAATGTATTTTTGGCTATTGCTACAAATATATCTGTGCTACTTAAGACTGGTTTTGTGCTCCAGGGTCACATATAACTCTAGAAAACACAAATGTTCTGTTATAAAACAACAAATATAACTATATGAAAGGTCCAACAGGATTTAAATCATGTTAAATCTGTAATTTATATGAACAATCATATTCTTTAGAATGAACCAGACTTTCCATTTTCCTATGGAAAATTTCCACCACAAGAATATAAAAAATAAATAAAAATTGTGAAAAATTGAGAATAAATTAATTAATTAATCAAATAAAAAAAAATAAAATAAAAATTGTGAATAATTGTCAACAAATTAAAAAAATATTGTCAGAATTATGACAGAATTGAGAGACATAAATTCGTAACTATAATTATATTAAAAATATAATATATAATTCTCAATTTAGACTTTACATCTTGCAATTCTATTTTTTTTTTTTTTTAATTGTGAGCTATAAACTCAGAATTGCAATTGCAAGTTTATATTTCACAATTGTGAATTTTCTTCTCAGAATTACAAGTTATCTCACAATTACGACTCTGGCCATTTTGAGTTTATTAAAAAAAATCTGAATTATGAGATATAAATTAGAATTATGAGATTTAAACTAAAAAAAAAAAAATTGTGAAACAAAAAGTCACAATTACTTTTTTTTTTTTTTCTTTTATCCAGTTGCGGAAACAAGATTCCATACTTACCAGCCTATTATCTGAAAATACATCTGAAAAGTTGAAAAGCTGAAAAGCAGATACGGAGTGAACACACAATGAAACATTTGCGATGCCTGTCCATCATCTGTCCATCGTTGCAGAAAAACCAATAAGCTCAATAAAGGAGCTCCAAAGCACAAAAAAAAAGTGTGCTCAAAAAACCTTTGAGTCAACTTGGCATTTTTGCTTTAGCACACAATCAAGAAATGAGTGGTTTTAAACTAGACACAAGCTATCTATAATAAAGAGCAGCGTTCCATAAACATGCCTCACTTCTGAAAAAACTGGACAAGCTCCTACTGGAGCTTGTCTAAGAGATGCGCCTGAATCGCAGGGCCACAGTGAGCTTCTGTGTTCGTGCTGTGCTTGACTCGAGGAAACAGCTCACCTAATGTCATATTTCATTCTGCCTGGGCTTTGATCAAGAGAGCTGCTGCTCCAGATCTCCTCACGATCATGTGCGATGGAGGATGAGCCGAGAGCACTGAGGGATGACCAACCTGCAGAAGACCAACAGCACAATGTTCTCCTCAAATTTTCTTCTCATGCCATTTTCACTAATGAAATGTCTGTACGGCTACAAGAATATGGAGCTCAGGAATAGTTCTCCCAAAATCCCATCAAACAAGAACACTTTTAATGACAACAGGCTATAAAGTCTCAAAGAAAAACAGCACAAAAGCATCATAAAATGAGTCCATATGACTTTAACCCTGTAAAGCCTGACATATTAAATAATCTAATTATTTGAAATGGCAGAGTTTATTGGACCTGTAGATACTTCAGGCTTTTATGGCCTATATACTATGATACAGTGAGAATACGGAGCTCATAGTCGAAGAGGAAAAACACTTTTTTTATTCAGAGGCTCAAACTGAGGAAAAAATATGCTGTTTGGTGCAGTTGCTGATATTTACAAAGCCACTACTTACATAAAATGCAAATAAATATTAGTCGTCCCAATAATGTGTCTTAGTATATGACAATATTTAAGTGCTTAGCTTTATGATCAGAACTCTGTAGTTTTTATTGTGAGGGCGAAACATACAACTCAGTCCAATTCAATGATTAGTGAAAGGTAAACAAATACATGTTTTTAGAAGTACACTAAAAGTTATATTAAATGAGTTTTAATATTGATAATTTAGATGCATTAAAATGTGCATATTAGATATGACACAATAGGCTTTATTGGGTTAAAATTAATATAGGCCACATTTATGTGGTTTGGTGTTGAATAGGGATGCATCAGTAACTTCTGGCCAATACCAATAAGCAATATTTATTTTTATGTTATGGTATATTATTGATAAATGGCCTATATAAAAATTCTTTGTCAAAATAATTAAAAATAATAATAATTTAATAAAACACTATAAAATGTTACAAGTAAGTGTAGACACCACAGCGTTACAAATATTCAGTATTATTGTAAGTTTGCTGCAGATTTACAAAATATTACATTTAAATTATTAATTTTATTAATTATAAATATTAACTACAAAAAATATATAAAAGGTAGAAATGTTCAAATTATAACAAGCATGCACAGATAAATGTAAAATCAACCAAAACCAATTCATTTTAAAAAGAAAAAAACAACAACAATAATACTGGCATCATGCATCCTTAGCATCCCCAACTTTCTTAGCTTAATGATTACTTTAAAGAAACATAAAAACATTATAGGACAGACAAATATAACTATTAAAGCTGCCAAAGCATAATTACATTTGAGTGCAGAGTATCAGAGAAATGAGTTGCTCTCTGAAGAGAAACCCACATCACTGAATCCACATCATTCAGAGACGCTTCCTCCATCTGCTGCAGTGCAGGAGTTTCACATTCACTCACCAGAGCAACAGCTGCACGCAATGCCAAGTCAAAATATTAGCATGGTGATGCACGCTATGCACTGCAGCAGAGTGCTGCTTTATATCAAACCACTGATATGAGGCATGATATGGTACAGACTGACTGAATGTTCCTGTTTGATTGGTTAAATCCATAAAACCTGTGGTGATGCCTCCTGAGAGGAGCTCAATATTACAGCAATGAACTGAACATCATAACACAGGCAGGCATCAAGATTGAGGCTATGAATTATGAAGGTTTCAATAAGACACTACAGATATATACTGTTACACGTGGGATGCAAATAAATGACTGCCATTTCTTTATTGAATTAGAATAAATAATGAATATAATGATTTTTAAAATACAAATGATTAATTCCCTCTCAAAGCATCAGTTTTTAGGATAAAAGAAAAATATTAATACAAACAAATAATAATAATAATAAAGTGAATGGAAACCAATTGTTTTTATATGCACATTTTGGAAATTTTATTCACATCTTGGTCTTTTCATGCAGCATTTTATGCAAACAAATAAATAAATTGTATTCACATATAGGTAGGTTTATTTACAAATGCAGCATTTATTTATTTAATGCATAATAAGTAAATAAATAAATAGTATTCACATATAGCTATAACTAAGCATTTACTTATTTATTTATTTATTGCAGAAAAATAACTAAATAAATTGTATTCACAAATAGGTATAGGTTTATTTACAAATGCAGCATTCATTCATTTATTTATTTATCCATTTATTTATTTAATGCAGAAAAATAACTAACTAACAAACTAAATAAATAAATAAATAGTATTCACATATAGGTACAGGCTTATTCACATATGCAGCATTTATTTATTTATTTATTTATGTATTTATCTATCAATTTACTTATTTAATGCAAATAAATGCATAAAGAAGTGGATGGAAACCCGACTACTGTTGCGCAATTTCATAAATTCACTGAGAAAAGTCTAAGAAAAGTATGATAACTGGGAAGAAATAGCAAAAGTTGTTATAGGAGTTACTTGTTATACAAAAGGAACGGACATACTATTACTAATCCATCTTTTAATGGATGAATAAGCCATATGTAACAGAAAGAAAACCTGCCATATTTTTCTGTAATAAGATGAATCTGGACTTCAAACAGAACCTATAAAACTGAACATTTAGAAACAGGCAGAGTTAATTAACCAACCCAGGTTGTTAAAGTGCAAAAGATAAGGTCAAAGGTCAATCAAACATATATCCAGTGATTACGTAATTAGTTTGATATAAATAAGGAAGTTGTCAAGCACATCCAGTAATGAATCATGCACAAAAAGAGCAGGAACGTGGATTAATAAAGCACACAGGGTTGGTTTTGACATGATCTTATACTGTTATTTGTGAGTCTAAGCAACACTGACATATTGTAGAGGAACTACTGCAAAATGTTTGGAGGAGTTACAGCATTACATCCCTCAAATCCATGCGGCGCTGAAGCCTCCATTACTCTCAGCATTCATTTTAAAAGGGAACATTTCAACGGCCCATAAGCCTTGTTCACAACATGAGGTTAAAGCCAAGCAATGCTTCACATGTGTCCTGTCAACTTAGATATGATCTAGCTTTGCTATAAAGATGTTTGAGATCCATTTTCTTCTTTGTTGTTACAAATACATAAATGTTCATTTATTAAACTGCCTTTAATTGACCATCTTGTGAGTTCACTTTGCTTTGTGCCATCTGAGATGATGTACACAAATTTTTAAGGCATTTGTGACATATCAAGTTTCTTTAAATGTTCTTAATGCCTTTAAAGTCCTGAATTATTCAGTGATTTTCCATGGACATCTTTGTTTTAAAGATGCTCCCTCCTATCCTCTCCTTTTTGGAAAGCCTTCAGTGAATTAATTTTTCATCTGCATCTTATGATGTGAACCATCTGTTTGTGCTTTACGAGCCCATGTAGAGAGATGAACGAGCAAATGCGTAAATACATCACACTGATCCACATATGTCTGTGACAATGACAGCCAGAGAGCATGAACACAAGGATATAGATACACATCTAATGAACTCTGACCTGTGTGTTCACAGAGCGCAAAGATGTTTTAGCAAAAGAGGATCTAAATGTCACATGCTGACCTCTTCACTCAATAGAAAGAACAGAATTCAAAGTTACAGAGAGTGGAGTAGATATTTTAGTATTTTGAGGGTATTATTAACATGGAACAGGTGAATAATAAAAGGATATGACCGCTTTTAGGTCCTAAAATATATTTAATGTGTGTCTGTGTGTGTGTGTGTGTGTGTGTGTGTGTGTGTGTGTGTGTGTGTGTGTAATTGTTTTCATATTTACAGAGCAAGAGAATGTGTAAAGTAAGGTAGAAGAATTTTGATTTGATTAAAAAATAGGTAGATAAATATAAATAAATAACATTAAAAAGCAGATTTTAGGCCATATGTAAATATTTTGGCTTGTTAGGATATTTATAAAATCCATTTAAAAGGTGGCTTATGCAATGTTAGCCATTCTGGAACATTTTCACTGAATTTGATATTATTTATAAAATGCCGTTCTACAAAGATACCTTTAACCACTGAAATCAGAGATAAACAGGGAGAAAATTATTCATTTTACATGCTTCTGACAGCTCCTTCATGCTGCTGTTTATCATCTAGATTTAAAGTATTAATAGTTTCCACATGAATTAAAAAAACATGAATTAAATTTGGATTTGAAATACAAAAAAAAAAAAATCATTATTTTATTAATTCTACTAGATTATATATATCTCTAAGGGTGCTTAGATATTTTTAAATTATTATTTATTTTTAAGTTATTCTTAAGCAAGAAATGACTTGACTGCCCCTGACAGGTTAACAGCAAACCAGCAACTGTTTTAACCAATCAGTTTCTGCATATCAATACCTTTAAGGCAATCTGATTGGCTGACATGTCATGGGAGGAGTTTTATGAAATTAGCAAGATTGGCGATATTGTGCAAGCATATTACTTGTTTTTGTGTGTGTGTGTGTGTGTGTGTGTGTGTGTGTGTGTGTGTGTGTGCTGTCACCTGAGATAACTGCATTGCCTCCAAGCAAACAACAGATGATTATCAGAGAAGAAAGAGAAATTTCACAGATAAAGTGCAGACACCAGAGGCGGCACATTCTTCCCAGTCATCTGTAATTGCCTTACAAACACCAGCACCATGCTGTCTAGTTGCTCCTGAGGGCTTTGAGAAATCCAGTGTATCATCTGCTGGCACACAAACACATGGTAGGAGAAAATGTATGCAGTGCACTCTTTCACCTGAAAAGGAGCGTTTTAAAAAGTTGCATGCATTAGGATTAGAGGCACTTGATGATATATGGCAGCACTGAATCCTGTGGATGTCAGCATATAGTGACACTCACAGCTGTTTGTTCGGAGTGTATAATAAGCATATGAAATGATTAGTTCATAAAGTGAGAGCTGTGACAGCCTGTCATCAAATACTGACGGGATGCGGTGGAGATGCTGTCGAGGGATCGATATCCAGATGGAGGCGGACACGGATAACAGCTCTGCTCTCCTGCAGAGTGGATCTGTGAAACGTATAGAGCTGTTAGAGAAAGGCCAAGGTGAAAATGTGGGTTAAAGGACGTTATACCTGTTTGACTGCACACTTTCAAGCAACGGTTGGATGTAATGATGAAAAGCCATCATTGTTTTTACAAAATCGGTCATGAATGGGACTGAATCAGTCGGGGAGTTTCTCGACTTCACAGCTCACATTGACACAGACTCATTGAGCACCATTCACGAAACAAAACCAATTTATGCTAATTCATTCATAAATCCATTCTTGGAAATTTCTTCAACTTTGGGCACTTTTATGTCCCAGGAGATGATTTTTATTTCAACAGATTGCCACTTTATTCTTTTTGTTATATGAAGGTCACATTAAAACAGTCTTTGAACTTTTCACAAGGCTTTTATTAATAATATTTCTATGTTACTGCCCTTGTTCAAGACCCAGATTTTTTCTTAAATAAATACAAAAAGCAAATTATTTTATATATAAAATATATCCATCATATAAATTATATATAATAATTATTATTATTATTTTATTTTACTGCCCTTTTTCTAGACCCAAATTTACATTTTAATATTTTATATAGAAATATATAATAACATTTAAATATAAATATATCTATCACACAAATATGAATTTTCATAATATTTTTGTATTGTTATTATTATTGCTATTATAGATTTTACTGTCCTTGTTTGATACCCAGATTTTTAATCTTAAATAAATACAAAAAAGTATATATTATTTTATATATAAAATATATCCATCATAAAATTTTATTTATAATAGTGATAATTCTTATTCTTATTTTATTGCCCTTTTCTAGACCAAGATTTAAATTTTAATATTTTATATAGAAATATATAATAAAAAAAATTATATATATATATATATATATATATATATATATATATATATATATATATATATATATATATATATATATATATATCTGAATATGATATGAATTATTATATTTTTATTGTTGTTATTATTATTACTATTACAGATTTTACTGCCCTTGTTTGATACCCAGTTTCATCAATCAATCAATCAATCAATCAATCTACATCTATATCTATATCTATCTCTCTATCTCTCTCTATATATATATATATATACATACACTAGTGCACAGCATAAATGAGTACACCCCCTCTGAATAAATATAAAAGATGTATTTTCTTAATGATCACTAATATAATTCACGGAAAGATGGTAAAATTGAAATGTATTAAACATATACTTAAAAACAACAAAATATTTTCTGTAAGGTAACTGAATAAGCCAATATTGTTTAAATGAAGGATTGCAGAAATGAGTGCACCCTAGATTTAATTCAGCAAATGTATAATATTCTAGTACTTAGTATGTCCTCCAGAACTTCAAGTATACTGCTCTGACCCTCTTGGCACTGAGTGTACAAGTTCATGACAAATTTTCTGTTAAATGTCCTGTTTAACTCCTGGAGGACGACCTCCTTAAATGCTCTGGTCTTTAATGGGGAGTTTTGCTCAGCTCGTCTCTACAGAATCCCCCACAGCTGCTCAAGAGCGTTAAGATTGAGTGAAATACATGTCCACTGAAGGATTTTCACTTTGGGAGAATGAATATCTTCATTGTCATGCTTAAAAAATGCCCAATAATGCAGGGAATGAGGGGAGGGTAGCATCTTCTGTTTCAAGTTTTTGTATTACATCACACAGTAGTGTGTGAATTCATGACAGCATTGATAAAGCACAACTCCCTCACACATTCAGCACTCATTCATCCCTATATAAGAGCTTTATTACCACTGAACGTCACTGTGGGTACCAAGCACTTCTCACTGTACTCCTCCTCTAGCAACACCAGAACATTTTGGATGCTTTTGGATCCGAAATGATTGACTTGGTCTCTTGAGACCAGAGTATGAATTCCCAGAAGTCTCTATTTTGTAAATATGGGCCTTGGAAGAGGTTAAATGAGTTTATTTTGCTTTGGCTACAGTAGGTAATTCTAGCGGTGACAACAACCATGCATGTCCCTTCTGCAGGCTGCGTCATACTCTGTGAGATAAAGTGTCACTTTTCATAGCTTTTGCCGGCTCTGAGACACTTGCATGTTATTTCTCCTGCTCTTTTTCTAGCAAACATTCACTCATCACTAAATGAAAACTTAAAGTGAAGACTTGATTATTTCAGGAGCCTTGTCACAAGTCCATTGTTTTTGAATGTCGGTGCTACTTCTGCTATATTTTCACACTTAAAACAATAATTTGGTATTCCTCTTGTACCATTGTCCTCTTTTATGCTAAGAAATATGTCACCTGCCAGTTCTTTCCCAAGTGGTTCCACTGCTGCCAGCATTAAGTCTGAGTATGATTCAGTGGGCTATATAACACTTTTAATTGTCAGGAAATTACTTGTCTTTAAAAGTTTTGGTTCAATATACTTACCTGTTGATCAAAAATAGCCTTAAACCAATAAACGTTTTATTTATTTATTTATTTTTTTTAGTAATTTTCAGGAGGGTGTACTCAGTTATGCTGTGTACTGAATATACATATATACATTGACCACAAAATATGAATCACTATTATTTAAAACTGTGATAATCTTGACAGAGCAAAAAAATAAATAAAAATAAAATAAAAAATATTGTGAGAAACAGATATTAATTAAACATTCATTAAATGTTTTTTTGTTTGTTTTGGGTTTTTGTGTGTGTGTGTGTGTGTGTGCTTGCCAGGGTGCCATTGAGGAGCTTGATTTAAGACTTGATTTGTCGGGGGAAAAAAGAAAATCAAGGAAAATATCACAGGTAAACAATATTTTTTATCAAGCATAATTTCCAAATTAAGCTCAAAGTGTGAAATATCATTCAATTGTGTGTATTTAGAAAAGAAAAAAAAAAACATCCCATGATGACTGCTGTCAAAGTAATAGGAAATAAACAGCGTTGTACATTGTTAGTTGACAAAATAAACTAGTTTGTGTGTGTGTGTTTTAAGTGTGAAAAGTAATTTAAGATTCATTTTCTAGCATTGCATAGCCAAAGAAAATACACCCATAATTGAAGAAAAATCACACAGACTGTCAAATGTAATTCTGTTTATGCGCTGTATCTGAAGGAAGAAGCACTTCTCCGCACCGACTCTCGAGGACGAAACGATACTGCTGCTCCCCTTCAGAGAGACAAGATGAATAACAAACAGCTCAGAAAGCCTGTATAAAGGATGGGCTTTCAAGCCAACAATCAATCACTTAGCCAGCGTGACCATTGGTATCCCAGCTCACAGAGATTTATGGGTTCAGAGGTCAGAACGGAGGAAACAAAACATTGCAGGTAATATACAACACTGGAGCGCTAGAGCCGACCTTCTCAATAGCAACTCAACACCCCACAGTCAATAAACACACACCCGCCTGTCAATCCGCCACTGCGCTTCATAACACAGAGAGAGAGAGATGCCAACTTACAATGCGTGAGGTCAAAGGTGGCCAATGAGAGTTTTTTGGGAATTTTACAGGGCCGTGCTGTGTGAAGATGTCTCGTGTGTCGCTCAGGACATGCAAAGTCAAGTGTAAGAGGAGATAAAGATCGACTCAGCCTGCTGCCACAGACCTCTGCATTTCCCTGGGAGAAAAACAAAGAGAGGGGGCTGAAGAGTCATGAAGAAATGACCACTAGAGAGCGCTCTAGAGGACCAGAGCAAAACATGACAGTGCAGAATGGGCCGCTGCTGGTTTAGGGTCAAAAGAGAAAACAGTGAGGGGGAAGAAACATGAGCCACGGCGTGTTTGCACATGAAATATGATGGTGTTTTATATAGAGCTGCGGTGCTTCAGTGAAAAGAAGGGGGGGAAAAAAAAAAAAGAGTTGTGAAGTGTTTTTATGCACTTAAAGGCTCATCTAAAAACAAACATTGCTCACCCTCATGTCCATTCCTGAATGTTGCTTGCATGGAACAGTAAAGGAGATGATCAAGCTGTTGTTTCTCATCAAACAAATGTGGATGATGATTTATATTTCAAAATTGCCCAAAAAAAAAAAAAAAATTTATCATAGGACAACTGCATATGTGTCACACTTTTCGGGGGAGCAAGGAGTACTTCAAATAACAGTCTTTAATAATCCAAACACGTAAGAGATACAGGAACACAATGGAAGACGTTCAAATGACGTATAAGGACCAACAAACATGAACAGAATGGACTGGGGTTTATAAGGACAGGACAATCAGGGGAGGAAGACGAGACACACCTGGAAACCAATTAACAATTAACACGAGGGAGAAACACACAGACAGGTCCATAGTCCTGACAATATGATTTGTGTTGTGTTTCTGATACTTCAAGTCATCACTTATATTTATTTTGTATTTTATCATATTATATATAATTTGACTCTACGTGGTCAGAATTGTTGGTACCCATGGTAAATATGATCAAAGAAGGCTGTGAAAATAAATCTGCATTGTTAATCCTTTTGATCTTTTATTTAAAAAATTCACAAAAATCTAACCTTTCTGTGAAGAATAAGAATTTAAAATGGGGGGAAATATCATTATGAAATAAATGTTTTTCTCTAATACACATTGGACACAATTAGCGGTACCCTTTTATTCAATACTTATTTAAACCTCCATTTGCCAAAATAACAGCTTTGAGTTTTCTCCTATAATGCCTGATAAGGTTAGAGAACACCTGACAAGACATCAGAGATCATTCCTTCATCCAGAATCACTCCAGACCCTTTAGATTCCCAGCTCCATGTTGGTGGTGCTTCTCTTCAGTTCACCCCACTCATTTTCTACAGGGTTCAGATCAGAGGACTGTAATGGCCATAGCAGAAGCTTGGTTTTGTGCTCAGTGACCCATTTTTGTGTTGTTTTTGAGGTTTGTTTTTGGAATATTGTCCGGTTTGAAGATCCAAAAATGGCACATTATAAGATTTCTAACAGAGTCAGTCACTTATTGAATTTTTATCTGTTGGTATTTGATAGAATCCATGATGCCATGTGTCTAAACAAGATGTCCAGGACCTCCAGCAGAAATATAAGCCCACAACATCAAAAATACAGCAGTATATTTCATTGTACACATGGGGTACTTTTTATCCCTGTGTTCACCAAGCCCATCTTGAGTGTTTGCTGCTAAAAAGCTATTTTTTTTAGTTACATCTGACCATAGAAGCCAGTCCCATTTGAAGTTCCAGTCGTGTCTGATAACTAAATATGCTGGGGATTGTTTTTGGATGAGAGCATATTCTTTTCTTGATTTTTTTTTTCTTGAAACCCTCCCAAACAATATGTGGTGTAGATGCTGTTTGATTTTTTTTATTTTTATTTTTTTAAAAAAGGTTTTCTGACCCCGAGACTCAACTATTTTCTGCAATTCTCCAGCTGAGTCTTTGGCCACTCAAACTCTCCTTCTCACCGTGCATTAGGACGATATAGACACATGTCCTCTTCCAGGCAGATTTGTAAACTTTTCTGTTGATTGGAAATTCTTAATTATTGCCTTGATGGTGGAAATGGGAATTTTCATTGTTCTAGCTCTTTTCTTAAAGCCTCTTCACTAATTTGTGAAGCTCAATTATCTTTTGCTGCACATCAGAAATATATTCTTTGGTTTTTTCTCATTGTGATGGATGATTAAGGGAATTTAGGCTTTGTTTTCCCTCCTATTTATATTATTGTGAAACAGGAAGCCATGGTTGGATAATTTCATGTTCATAATCACCCTGGTGTGCTCAAAATTGTGAATATGAATGTGAATATACTTCAGAGATATTTTACTCATAAGAATTTCTAAGGGTACCAATAACTGTGTCCAATGTGTATTTGAGAAAAACATTTATTTCATAATGAGATTTTCCCCCATTTTCAATTGTTTTAGTTCAACGAAAGGTTAGATTTTTGTGATTTTTTTTTTTAAATAAAATATCAAAAGGATTAATATTGCAGGTTTATTTTCACAGCCTTCTTTGATCATATTTACCATGGGTACCAACAATTCTGACCACGTGTGTGTGTGTGTATACACACACATATATATATATATATATATATATATATACACACATACATATATATATACATATATATATACATATATATATATATATATATATATATATATATACACACACACACACACACACACACATATATATATATATATATATATATATACACACACACATACACACACACACACACACACACACACACACATATATATATATATATATATATATATTAGTGCTGTCAATCGATTAAAAAAATTAATCGCGTTAATCACAGTCATGGACTGTGATTAATCATGATTAATCGCAAATTTAAAATACTAGGATTTACCTGTAAATGTGTTGAAATAATGAAATGCATGACAAACTAGTTTAAGGAAACAGAACCTTTCACACCTCCACCAGGTATGAGACATAATCCTTATTATTTTTTTTATCATTATTCTTTTGTTTTTATCCAGTCATTATCAGCCTTTAAACTGGCAATAAAATGTTTACCAAGCCACATCGCTTCAATCCCAGTATACATTTACCCAACTATTATCAAAAGTATTTCTAAATAAATGCAACAAAACATTTTCTTGCGACGTTACGTGAAGTATTATGACAAAATACATTAAGAAGAAGAATTGGACCTGTTCTGCAGGTGCATTAGAGCTAACATTAGCATCATGCTACATAAGATAATTAATGAGATTAATAGTACTCTTTTACTCAAAACTCACTTTAAACCACCATCGAGTGTTTGTAATAACTTCCTTTTACGATCACATGTGGAATTTGGTCGTTTAAAATATGCTATTTATAGCCTTTTATATCGCTGCACAAATTAGCATAGATGTACACATTCATCTCAAGAAAATCACATACAAATATCCTATCGTAATCGTGTGTTTATTATCTTATATAATTTTTAGTGGCTGTTGTCATGTTTATTTCTGCTGTGTAAAGCTTAACATGTGCTCTGGCTGAAACTCACGTTGTTTGTGATGTTTACAGCCGCCTCTCCGTTCTTAAGTTGCCATTCCAAGTATAATACACATTAGTAAAAGGATCTATTTTCATTTTTATTTGTCTATATACACTTTGGGCGACCGTGGTACATTATAAAAGTAGCCCAAAAAACCACAACCCGCGGCTCTGTAATTTTTCCCGCGACTGTATTTTCAAAATAGCCCACTTGTGCCGTTACCCTGGCAACACTGGTTCACTGTGCCCTCATCACACACTGATAGATAACCTTCCGCGCTGCGATGACGGGAAGAAGTTGGGGTCAAACCTTAACAAACGATTAATTTGCGTTAAAAAAATATTAACGCGTTAAATTTTTTGGATTAATCGCATGCGTTAACGCGTTAACGTTGACACCCCTAATATATATATATATATATATATATATATATATATATATATACACACACACACACACGCACATATGCATATGCACACACACACACACACACACACACATATATATATATATATATATATATATATATATATATATATATATATATATATATATATATATATATATATATAAATATATATATAAACATGTGACCCGTGCTGGCAAAATTAGTTGGAATGCGCAAATTTTCAAAAATCAGTTCTTTTTATTTTCACATTCTCCATTAAAATACCTTCAAAATGATGTATGACTTGTTGGAATCGGACAAAAAATTACTGAGCTACAGCCGTTTGAAGGCAATAGAAGCAGCAGATCTGACTGAGAAAAATCGAGTTAAAGATTCCAAAGCAAAATCACTAAGCAACGTTGCATATATTCCTCCAGTCCTTTTCTTAATATTAATTACTATATTATTACAGTTTTTTACAATCATTTTTGCACTAATAACAGAACCTTCGTGTCATTTTTCAAAACTCTAGACACAAAACTCAAAACAGTCATTATTTGTAACACAGGCTGTCCAATGTTCAAAACTTTGCATATTGCGTTCATATCTTAAAAGAAGCCGTGCATTTGCAGAAGCATTGGTTCAAAATACTAATTTATTATGAAATATCATAAGAACATTACTTTAGATCACCCACACACAAGATACCCATAGTTTCACTGTTTATTTGTTAGTACAATCATTAAATATATTTGTACAAAATATGTGATTCAGGTTTCATTATTTTACTGTAGACTATAGAGAATAGTACAGACACAGTGGTATCATTGAATTACTGTAATGTGAAATTTACTGATTAAAAAAAAATCACAACATAGGTTTTCCAATGGAAAATTTTAGATTAAAAAAAGAAAAAAACAATACAGTATACTGTAAACTGAAGTGTTCCTCCCTGCACTATGCATCTATGTTTCCATCAACCTGGTCTTGTGGATTTGGCCAGAGGTTCTCATCTACATCACAATGGATGTTTTCATTTGCTAAGCATCTTGGAAAGAATCTTCTGGCATGGCGAATCCAGGCCTGACACTGATCTGCTGTGATGTCATTGCATGCATCATCCATGGCCTGGAGAAGAGTGACTTGTTCGTGAGGGTGCCTGTCATAGACCTTCCACCTCCATGTGGAGAAAAACTCCTCAATCGGGTTAAGGAAAGGGGAGTATGGAGGTAAATACAAGGTGAGAAATTGTGGATGGGCCTGAAACCATGCTTGGACCATTTGAGCATGATGAAACTGAACATTATCCCAAACTATTACGTAGGTCACACCATCAGCTCTACAGACCTGATTTAGCTCATCAAGGAAGGCTATGAGGAGAGCTGCATTATATGACCCAACACAAGGTCTGCGTCCAACCACTCCATCTTCTGATATAGCCGCACACATGGTGATATTGGCTCCACCATATATATATATATATATATTACGTAATTGCTTTTGTGGTTTAAATGAGTTAATGGCTACTCATTACTGCTGACTGATTTCACATATACATATATATATACACAATACATATATACATATATATATACATATATACATATATACATATATATACACATATATACATATATACATATATATACACATATACATATATATATATATATATATATATATATATATATACATATATACATATATATATACACATATACATATATATATATATATATGTGTGTGTGTGTGTGTGTGTGTGTGTGTGTATATATATATGTGTGTGTGTGTGTGTGTGTGTGTGTGTATTATATATATATATATATATATATACATATATACATATATACATATACATGTGTGTATATATATATATATATATATATATATATATATATATATATATATGTATGTATGTATATATACACACATATACTATGGCATGCCATTCAGGAAAATTTGAGTATATGGAATGAAACTTGATTATATGGAATGAAAGTTTGAATATATGAAATGGAAATTTGAATATATGGAATGAAACTTGAATATATTGAATGAAAGTATGAATATATGGAATGAAACTTGAATATATGGAATGAAACTTTAATATATTGAATGAAAGCATGAATATATGGAATGAAACTTGAATATATTGAATGAAAGTCTGAATATATAGAATAAAAGTTTGAATATATGGAATGAAAGTCTGAATATATAGAATAAAAGTTTGAATATATGGGACGAAACTTGAATTGGGCAGATGATTGACATTAAAGAGTTTACCGGTATTTTCACACTTGCTTGTGTGAACAGCACATTTGTATAGTTCTGTAGTAATCTACATCGATGCCATTTTTGTCCACAAATAAAAATGAGACAAATGCCCAGTTAGAAGTGACGTCCTGTGTGATAGATGTGCACATATGAATTGTAACGTTCTGATCTAACCGCAGGAAAACTCTGCGCTGTTGCATGTTCTACAGGCTCGAACAACAGCGCTTCAAACCGATTCAGAGCGGTTTGCAATAAATGAATAGCACACATTTATGACAGGCAACTGCTTATAAACTAATGCTGATTAATTACAGCGATGTTTACTTTACAATGTTTATATGGTAATGTGTTTTAGACGGTTGTAAGAATGCATATTTTATCTCCCTCATGAACTTGAATGAACAGCCTGCAAAGAATTCCGGTGTATTTCGGTCTTGTTTCGGGGATTCCAGTCACAGGAAGGAAAGACTAAGGACATTATTTGACATATTATTCAATACATAGATTTTACTATCAGGATTATTATAGTTAACTAGAACCATAAAAAGTATGCATTAGTATGCGCCCTGATGAGCACAGAATTTAGCTCTATTTTGTGTCTTTTTGCACTTGAATTGTCAAAAAACACACACAATTATGTCAAACTGTCAGTTTAGTCATGTATTCAAGTAACAGTTGTGTGATACTTAAAGGGCACCTATTATGCCCCTTTTTACAAGATGTAATATTGGCCTTGGGTGTTCCCGGAATGTGTCTGTAAAGTTTCAGCCCAAAATTACCCACAGATCATTTATAACAGCTGGAAAATGTCATTTTTGGGATGTGTCTAAAAACGAGCTGATTTGGAGTGTATAGCAAATGAGCTGCATATTCCCGCCCTGTCTCCAGAAGAGGGCGTCGCGAATATGTGTCTCTCTCTGCATTGCATATCTCTGGAGCAATAAACACAGCCGGTAGAAGCAACGTAACTGAAAGCGAGTGAACCAGTGTTCAGCCGTACATATGGGAAGTCAAATGCACTGAAAGTGGGACGAAACAGCACAATGTTACAGAGCAATCACGCGAATCAATGGACTGAGCCATGCGACCATGCTACCGAACGAATCTCATGGTATGAACGGCACGAACTAATCTTATAAGCATGGCGCTGATCAGTTAAAACATACTTAATGTATGCACAGAAATACGGTTAAGACGCTAAGTACTAACAATATGACATTCACAAAGAAGTCTGGAGTGATACAAGTATTTAGGTAGATTTTGAGGTGCATTGCCTTGAAAAATGAAAGTAATCCACAGCGTCCTCAGCAGCTCAGATGTTGGGAGAAAATGAAGACTCTTTTGTTCAGTCTTACATGCAAACACAGAGCACGGGGATTGCTTGCGAGACATTGTTGACGTCACAGGTGCTCGATCGCGGAGAAAATGGATGACAGCATAACCGCTGAGGGCGGAAACTATAGCAACGCAGGGCTGTCAATCAACCGCTGTGGCCCGGCAATGTGACGTCACACTGCGGTAAGAGTCAAAATGGCAGGCCTAGTGAGACTGACTTGGTATAAAGGGGATTAAAAAATGAGTGGGTGGATTTTTATTATTGTTGGGTGGTTGTGTTCACACACTGCCAACACACATTTATGTCCAAACACCATGTAAAAGTGAATTTTGCATAATAGGTGCCCTTTAATTAATGCATTACAGTTTAACCAAACTCAGTAGATTTTAGTCAAATAAATCTACTGTATTTTTAGTCGACTAAAACTAAAACAATTCAAATGACAAAAATATGACTAAAACTATATGGCATTTTAGTCAAAAGACTAAAACTACATCAAAATGCTGTCAGAATTAACACTGTGTGAAATGTCTGAGATGATGGGATATCAAGATGATGGGATGTACACTCCAAACTGTTTGTATTGATTGTTTGGAATATGATCAGCTGTTGCCAAATTTTTTAGCTGAACAAAGTATTGGATAATTTGAGGAAATGACATTTTTAAAGTCATTCAATTCAGAAAACTATTGCTCTGATAACAAGGATATAACTAGCTACAGTATATTATTCATCAAATACTGTCAAATGTGCAGTTTAATTCCATACCCTGCAAATTTCATTCTATATATTCAGACTTTCATTCCATATATTCAAACTTTCATTCAATATATTCCAGTTTCATTCCATATATTCAAATTTCATTCCATATATTCAAACTTTTATTCTATATATTCAGACTTTCATTCCATATATTCAGACTTTCATTCCATATATTCAGACTTTCATTCCATATATTCAAACTTTCATTCAATATATTCAAGTTTCATTCCATATATTAAAATTGCATTCCACATATTCGAAATTTTATTCTATATATTCAGACTTTCATTCCATATATTCATACTTTCATTCAATATATTCAATCTTCATATTATAAATACCATAGTTTCCTGAACGGCAAGCCATTATATATATATAATTATATATATATAAAGCAATGTTGCTTAGTGATGTATATGTGTGTGTGTATATATATATATATATATATATATATACACACACATCACTAAGCAACGTTGCATATCTTCCTCCAGTCCTTTTCTTAATAATAATTACTATATTATTAATCACAATATAGCTATTTTTTATTTTACCTTTGTTATTAAAAATAAGAAAAAAGATGCAAATAAACAGTAGTTTAATCAAGAGCAGCGAGTGATTCTGTCTTTTCTTTTAATGTTTGATCAACATTGAGACAGTTGTATATTAAGACCTACTGTAATGCATGGACCAAATATAATGTTATACATCAGATTTCCCCCCAACCAATAACTAAACGTTCATGTAAGACATAACCGGTTATGTTTGTGTGAATCTCGCCAAGATATATTTCGCAATAATGTACTTCATAAGGGAGATCGCGCGCTCGCGGAAAGGCGTGTCTTATGCACGCGCTTTGCAAATGTCAGTCAGCGCGATTGTTTTGTTTTCATCAACATGGGTTTAAAAATCGTGTCATCGAGAATTCGATATGAATATTCACAAAGTTGGAATGTTTGGCTGTTGCAACAATAGACCTACAACTTGTGGTGAGAAGCAGCAGCAGTCATCCAGAAGTGAGCAGGAGTATTCCTCTCAGAAAACGTACAAATAAAGATCATTTTAGATGTTTAATTACTATCTGGAGCATTGGGATCGCTAGAAGAGGTCTTAATGAACTAATTTTTGTGAAAACCTCAAATTCGACCAAAACGGAGATTTTTCACTTCTGTAGCTCAAAATTAGTCCATGCGCATTCCGACTCATTTTGCCAGCACGGGTCACGTTTGACTGAATTGTTTGCTTTTGTCTTTATTTCCTCTTATATAAGCCTCTTATACTTTGCACTTATACTTTTATAATGGCTATTATTGTTCATGAAAACTGACATTTAACAAAAAGAGGCAGAGTTGTGCTTATTGTCGCGCTTTATCGTCGATCACTACCACGCCTACCAAGTAAGGGTACTATTGGCAGTGGAAACGCAAGCCTGATCAGGGTTACCCGTACCGAATCGTACTGTACTGAACTGTACTGTACCGTACCGCTCAGTGGAAACGAGCCATTATATATACATAGCCTATACACATATACATACATATATACATATATATACAGTCCCCTCCATAAGTATTGGAACAGTAAAGACAAAATTGCTCTGTTGGCTGTGGAGTCAAGACATTTGCAAATATGATTAAAAAATGAATATGAGACAAAACTACAGAATGTCACATTTTATTATTAGCCGTTTCAACAAATACATGTTTTACCAAATAAAAAGAACAGCACTTTTAGCGTTCATCCCACTCATTGATGTGAGCATAAGTATTGGAACAGTTGAACATAAAGCAGATATGACAGATTAAAAGCTATTATTTAGTTGCAGATCCCTTGCGCACAATCACAGCAGTGAGTCTGTGACCCATAGACATCACCAGACTCTTGGTCTCATCCTTTGAAATACTTTTCCCAGCCTTTAATGCAGCCAATTCCAATTGTTGCTTGTTTTGGGGAGTTTCTGCCTTTACTCTCCTCTTCAGCTGGTGAAATTCATGTTCAATCGGATTTAAATCTGGAGATTTACTTGGGCAATCAAAGACTTTCCATTTCTTTGCCCTTATAAATTCCTTGACTGAACTGGCAGGGTGTTTTGGGTCATTGTCCTGATGCAATATGAAGCACTTCCCAATGAATCTGGTGGCATTTTCTTGAATATTGGTAGGCAAGATGGTTTTGTACCCTTCCAAATTCATTCTGCTACTGTCATTATACATTAAGTCATCAGTAAAGTCGAGAGGGCCTGTTCCAGAGACAGCCATGCATGCCCATGCCATGACACCACCTCCACCGTGCTTTACAGATGAGGCTGTATGCTTGGGATCTTTTGCAGTTCCCTTTTTTTCTCCACATTTTTGTTTTCCCATCACTTAGATAAAGGTTCATCTTTGTCTCATCGGTCCATAAACACAGTTCCAAAACTCTTCTGGCTCACCTTTGTGCTTTTTTGCAAACTCTTATCTTGCCTTTCTATTTTTGGTGCTGGTCAGAGGTTTGCATCTTGCTGTGTAGCATCTGTAATTCTGTGTCAAAGTCTCCTGAGGACAGTAGATTGTCAGAGCATCACCCCAGCTTTCTGGAAGTTGTTGGTGTTTTTACAGACACATCTTTTAGGGTTCATTTTCACAGCTTTTATGATTTGTCTGTCATCAACTACTGTTGTTTTCTCAGCCGATCAAGTAGTTGTTGGTTGCTGGCATCGCTGGTGGTTTCCAAACTCTTGATTTCTCCATGCCCTTTGTTTTTGCTATAGCTCTAATTGACTTCCTCTTTTCTTTTAGCATCCAAATTGCTTGTTTTTCTCTCAAAATCAGCTCCCTCATCTTCATCCTGGTTTGTGTGTGTCATCATCAAATGCAAGATTCAGAATGGAGAAGTAATGGATATAACTGATACGACACATTCCCTGCTTTTAATATCTGAAGAATGAATGCAGCAGGACACAGCTGATCACATAGAAAGACCTGTGAGGCAACTGTCCCAATACTTATGCTCACATCAGATATAGAGGGATGAAACTCTAAAACTGCTGAACTTCTTAGCTGGTAAAACATGTATGTGTTGAAACGGCTAATAATAAAATGTGACATTCTGTAGTTTTGTCTCATATTCATCTTTTAATCATATTTGTAAATGTCTTGACTCCACAGCCAACAGAGCAATTTTGTCTTTACTGTTCCAATACTTTTGGAGGACACTGTGTGTGTGTGTGTGTGTGTGTGTGTGTGTGTGTGTGTGTGTGTGTGTACACACACATACATATACACACACACATACATACACACACATACACACACACACACATATACATATACATATACATATACATATATAATAAAAATAAAATACCTAACAAATAACAAAAAAGTATGTTTAATGTTTAATATTTTTGTAGGAACAGTCCCTTTAAAGAATGAAGGCTGAAATTATCAAGTGCTATATAAAATTTATATATAGAAAATCCGGAGTGTGATAAAATTCACTTTTGATCCAAGTTAAAATTATTTACAGAAAGTCTTCCTTTTCAATAAAATCACAGAAAATAAGGACACACTTGAGTGTCATAGCAGATCATACAAAAGCTATTGAGTGGATATTGAGTTTGAACTTCCAGATAAATATAACAGAACAAAATAATGACTCGAATCACTGAACTACAATAGAGACTCGACAGCTGGAGATATTAACCTGTGTAAATCTATTTCACTGCCTGCTATTCATAAAAAAAAAAAAATTACTCTTACACAAGTGTATTTGATTCAACTGAGTGTTGAAGACAAGTTAAGCAAGGTGTTATTGAATTTGTTGTTGGGTTTTAATGGTCCAAATGAGCAATTAGCATATATATGTAGATAACAGCTGCTGGCACTGTGGAAAAACTGAAGAGAAGTGAAAGCCAAACTCATTTTCTGCTCCTGGTCTGAAGAGAAGGCTGATCTTCAGTTATCCTGTAAGGTGCTGTATAAAGTCATCATCTCTACTTCTGTCACAAAACACACGGCTGTGAAGATGGACTAAGAACAAGAGCTCACAAAAGCTCTCGAACCCGGGCCAGTCCAAGACCAGCAGGAACGACACTCCAAGAGCACAGAGATACTGATGGAGGACGACTGAAGGAGCATGATGGGATTCTCCACTGAGGCAGGAATGAAATCAGTCTGTGCAACTCAAGTCTAAGAAAGTGCAGGGATGTGCCTATTTTTTCATAATTGACTGTTCAATATGGTCATTTTTAATATTTTTTAATTTGCAATTTACAGATTTCAGCAAATATATAAGCTCAGTATCTGAAACCTTTTATTACTCAAAATTACAAATATCACATAAAACAGTTCTGATGGTAATTGTCTTAAAATGTATTGTGTAAAATGTCACATTGACAATATCAATTAAAAAAAAAAATTACTGAAACTAAAATAAAAAAAATTTTAAAAATAAATAATATTTATAAATTAATAAATATATTAATAACAAGTATATAAATACAAACATTAAAACAATTAAGTAAAATATAAGAATGAGACGTAAAATAAATAAAGTAAATAATATTTAATACAATTAAATAAATAATTTTTAAATAAATTAAATAAAAATTGTAATAAATGGAATTAAATAATTAAAAAGTAAATTGAATAATTGAATAAAATTTACAAGCATAACTGAGATTTTTTTAATAAGTATATAAAGACAAATTATAATTAAATAAATTTTAAATTAAAACTATTAAAATAAAATGCAACATTGCCATATAAGAATTGAAAATAATTAAATTAATAATTACATAAATTAATAATTTTTGGTTGGGGTTCAGATAAACTAGTCAGCCTCACAATTACTTGGTTGGTGCTTCACCCTGCTACACGTGAGGACACCAGGCAACATTTTATCTGCCCTTCTCATAACAACAACAGCTGCAGCAACAGAAGACAACAATGCAAGGAGAGAAAGAGAGCCACCAAATCCATGAGAGAAAAACTCTTCCGGGAGGGAAGGTGTTTGTACCGTAATGGAAGAGCCATCCTGCTTCGTTTTCAATCAGAGTCGAGTACACTGTTGTCCACGCTCTTTTCCTCTCCAAGCACTCCTCAATTCCCCATGGTCTGAGCGAAAATCCAATTACTTTTCAAACAACCCCAGAGGCACCAAATGGTACTCCGTCTCTGCCAATTATCTCGCCGCGGCTCCTCAGTGACAGACACGCGCATCCGAGTGTTCATGCCGCTCAACAGGTCCACTGGCAAAACCCCCTTATTTAAAGATGAATTGATATGATTGTGCTGGGAAGTGAGGGAACGTTTGGTCCACCAGTGGAAAAGTTCAACATGTATAACACAAAAAAAAAAAAAAAAAAAAAAAAAAAATTTCTCTGACTGAAAATAAGTTTCTCTCACTTGCTGCTGACTGGGAATTTAAGTCAACAACAAACGTATTTTACTTACATAATGTGACATTTCAGAGTGAAACAGTACGGCAAAAAATGAAAAAAAAAACAAAAAAAAAAAACACTTGCATTTTCTTCAGAAATTGATTGGGTTGTGAAAAGCGGTGTTTGCATGAAATATGTAAAATATAAAAGTACGCTGAAAAATACTCAAATAAGCTGAAAAAAATGGTGAAGCAACACAGAATTTTGAAATTTTAAAGTAGAGAAACTGAAAGAGGTTTTTTTTTTTTTTTTTTTTTTTTTTTTTTTTTTTTTTGTAAAACACACTCCAATATTTTTTTTTTTTTTAAATACTCTACCAGTCAAAAGTCTTTGAAAAGTAAAATTTGTTTTTTAAAGAAGTCTCTTCTGCTACGACGGCGTTTTAGTGCCGTTAAAAAAAAAAATAAATAAAAATAAAAAATAAATATTTCTAAGATTACGAGATTAAAGTCGTAATATTTCGAGAATAAAGTCGAAACTATGAGAATAATGTCGAAATACTACGAGAATAAAGTCGAAATATTTCGAGAATAAAGTCGAAATGTTTTGAGATTGAAGATTAAAGTTATAATATTTTTAGATATTCTAGCCTTTTGCGCCTGCAAACGGCCCGGATTGGGAGCGCCGGGAGATATTCCAAAGTCTCAGTTTTCGAAATCTGTCATTTTTATAGCGAAATACAAACAATAGCCTATGTAGCCTATATTTTTGTGTGTTTTTTCACGCTCTTTAATGTGGTGTGACAGATCGCTGTATTCGCTTCAGTTTAAGCGGCATGCGAATCCATCATCTTTCCGATTACAATGATGAGACATTATTTTCATTATAAATTAGGCTATACTGTTTTTTCATGCCTTCTGATGTATCGAAACATTTCGACTTTATTCTCGAAACATTTCGACTTTAGTCTCGAAACATTTCGACTTTAGTCTCGAAACATTTCGACTTTAGTCTCGTAATTTTAGGGGTTTTTTTTTTATTTTTTAACGTGGCACTAAAACGCCGTCGTACTTCTGCTCATCAAGCCTGCATTTATTTGATCCAAAGTACAGCAAAAACAGTAACATTGAAATATTTTTACTATTTAAATTTAAAAACTATTTAATTTTTCTATTTGAATATTTTAAATTGTAATTTGTGATTTCAAAGCTGAATTTTTAGCATCACTACTCCAGTCACATGATCCTTCAGAAATCACTCTAGTATTCTGATTTGCAGCTCAAAAAACATTATTATTATTATTATTATTATTATTATTATTATTATTATTATTATTATTATTATTATTATTGTTGTTGTTGTTGAAAACAGCCGAGTAGATTTTTTCAGGTTTCTTTGATGAATAGAAAGTTCAGAAGAACGTCATTTATCTGATCTTTTGTAACATTATAAATGTCTTTATCATCACTTTTGATCAATTTAAAGCATCCCTGCTAAATACAGGTATTAATTTCTAAAATTTCAAAGAATCCTGAAAAAAAAGGTACTCAACTGTTTTAAATAATAATAATAATAATAATAATAATAATAATAATAATAAATGTTTCTTGAGCAGCAAATCAGCATATTAGAGTGATTTCTGAAGGATCATGTGACACTGAAGAGTGGAGTAATGATATTGAAAATTCAGCTTTGATCAAAGGAATAAATTACATTTTAAAAAAAATAATATTCAAATAGAAAATAGTCATTTTAAATAGTAAAAATATTTCAAAATTGTACGATTTCTGATGTTCTTTGGATCAAATAAATGCAGGCTTGGTGAGCAGAAGAGACTTCTTTAAAAACGTTAAAAATCTGTTCAAAAACCTTTAGTGCATACAACTTCATATATATTTGGAATCATACATTTAAGATGATTTTGGAATATCATAAGTAGTAAATCAACAATGAAAGTAAATGAGGACTGGGGCTGTCATAAAATTACCATAAGAGTGGTTCACATGGATCCTATACGTGATATTAAAAGTCTTCTGAATCCATGTGATAGATTTGTGTGATGAACAGACCAAAAGCAAGCTGTTATTCGCTGAAAATCTTCCTTTCCTGCCAGAATTGAATCATGGAGTCAGTTGAATTTGAGAACCATTTGATTAAAAAAAAAAAAAAAATCATTTTGTGAATCAACTTATTCACTGAAAAAAATCAGACCGCAAAAACGATTAAATTTACAAATCACACATCATTAATTCAGTCCTGAACTCATCAAGATTAGAAAGATAACCATGATGTTCTTGAAAAATTCACCTTGAGTGTTCAACAAAGACAAACATACACAGATTTCAAATGACATACGGATGAATATACGACGACAGGAAGTTAATAATTACATTATCAAGCAATCAGTATTCGCACAGCAATACAACTCTCATCTCCAACTTTTAGCGGTTAAACAGGCATCTGAAAGAGGCTAATTATTATCTGATGAGCTTAACACACACACACACACAACAGGAACGAAAACTACAGAAGCTATGGTTAATCAATAACACCTTATAGGGCGTGAAAAACAAGATGATCAATTGTGTTCCCCACTGCATGATAACAGCACCATTCATTACAGGGCTGATGCAGTTATTGACCACGCGCTAATATATTACACAAATGAAGAACGCTGCTCATTAAAGACTCAAATATACGACAAAACACCGATATGTAGCAGGCCTCTCGAAACAAAGAGTATGCCACGCGACATTTTCAACACCATCAATAGCAGGGCTTTACTTATTCATGAGGTTAAACAATTACCCAGCAGACAGACACTCTTTCACACTGAAGGAAGTCAACCTGCCACCACAGCAGTGCTAATGAAGTAAATCAGACTGTATTAACTGAGTAAACAGCCAGAGACTCACTGATTCTCTCATGTTTAATATTCAAACGCAGCACAGTAATGAATTACCCATCATTGGGGCTGTAAATTGCCAGATAAATGTGTCTGTGCTGTCGTACCTGACACACACACACACGAACTGCGTTTCATAACCTTGCCATTTTATGGCATCACAAACCTATTTCGGACACAAAAGCTGCTCCAAAAAGGAGACTTTGCTGCCTTTAAAAAACTAATTTGGTTGCATCAGGAGAAAGCAATCCCACAATGCACTATGGTTACTTATAAAAAATAAAATAAAATAAAAAAAAAACATCCTTTCAAGACTGTGAATGAAGCGTGAGAAATGCTGATTGTGAATATGCTAAGACTGCAATATGTAACGGAGCCGACGAGACGTGAGGTAGGGTTGGGCAATGTCTACCAAACTGGCATCGGACAATGTCTACAGTGAAACATCGTGATGGATGATGACATCGGGGGCGGGGTTAAGGGTGTGTCCGAAGTGTGAATCCGTATTCAGAAAGGCATGGAAAACAAATAAAGCCTTCTAGGAGACACTAAAGAGACATTGTTAGCCGCTTGATAGCGGTAGCCTGTTACATTACAATAGCCTTCAAGAAAGTTCGCTTACCACATACACAGAGTAAGGAGAGATGACTGACAGGACGATGGCGAATGATTTGCAGATCCTGAGCACCACTGACAAACATCTAATCTTGTAAAATGTGTGGCAAGTACTGCTGCTCTATATTATAGCCATGTGATCGCGAATCTTGAAAGTGAAAGTAAAATGAGAGAGCACAATCAAAAGCAGTTTCAATGCCCTGCATATTAATAGCAGCTCCCCAATTTATTTACAACATAATTACCCAAGGATATAATTGCGAGAGAAAGTACTGAAATAATTTTTTATCCTCCCATCTCGTAGACTATTTATTCTCTTTAGGGGTACTGTTGTACACTTAATTTTCTTTCCGAACACGGAATTGGGGTGCGGCAGATTGCGGGAGGGGAAATCACGATGCCGGCTCAACATCGTGATGTCTGTCAGCCATCGGCGATCGCATCGTCTATCGGCCCAACCCTAACTTGAGGCGTGCGGATCCATATGCAAGCTCTTTGTTAAAAGACGTGGTCAAAAAACACAGGCAGGGTCAAACAACAGCAAACAGGTATGGCACGGGCAAAACACAAGAGCAGTCCAGTAAACAGGCGTGGGTCGATCGACGCCAAATAATATCCAACAGGGCAAGGCAAAGAGAGATAATCCAGGTACACAGCAATAATCCAGGCAAGGGAATAAACAGAGTCCGAACAGTGAGACAGGGGTAAATACAGGGAACACAGACTAGAAAACAACAAACAGGTTCCGTATCGCAGCTAACACTAGGGGAGTGATAAACGCAGGACAACACTGGAACTGAACAGAAACACAGAATGGCACGGTAAGGCAGCTAGCGCTTGAAGAGAGCTAAACGCAGATCAATACTCGGCCCTGTAACTGAGAAAGTCCATGGCTTAAGTAGTGTGTGTGATTGTGTAATGAGTCTCAGGTGTGAGCGTGTGATCAGTGCAATCAGCTGTGTGTGTCGTCAGTGCAATGGATGATGGGAAATGTAGTCTGGTGAAGTGCAACAGTAGTGTAATGCAAGAGTCCATGTGATGAGCGAGTGACCTCTGGTGGTGAGTGAACAGAAGTTCATAGACCGGATTTATGACAATAAACACATAATAATAGTATACTTTTATTATTCATAAAATGATTTCCATTTCTTATTACACTACAATGTCAATTATTTTTATTTGTTTATTAATTATATATTACAATTACATTATAAAATATTAAAATTCTGAGAACATTAAAATTCTGATAAAAATAATACAATATTATTATACTTGTATTCATAAATATATTATTTTACATTGTATTTGTTTAATTTACTGTATAGTCAATTTTAATTGTTATATTATTAATTATATTATATAATATTAAAATAATGTAACAATACAATAACAACACTGATATTATGCTTATAATATTCATAAATGTTTATATATCTTTTCACATTATAATTAATGTAATATAATAAGTTTAATAAAGGTTTAATTGTTTATATTATTTAAAGTTTCCAGACATCCTTTAACTGTTCTGAAAATGCTTCATATATATATCATGCCACAACAAAGAAAGCTCAATGGAAGGACATGGTGTGTACTGGAGGAAATGGAGAGGTTTTGCCAGTACTGGAGCTGATTTTATGTCATCTTCCTGTTCCTGCTCTATGAAGAACTGCTCCTGAGTAAAAGCCGTCAGGTTTATTTAGAAGAGGCATGACACACCAGCGTCGGGACGGGTGCTTGCCTCCCCCCGGCTGCTGCTGCTGTAACAATTAGGAGCAGGGCTGGAGTTTCTGTCAAGAGAGTCTCACACACGGAGAAGGAAATTATATTTTCAAAGAACTGTAGGCATGGAGGAGAGGATCGATGACGTAAACCGAATGAGAGAAATGCTGGAAATATGAGAAGAGTGAAATGAAAGAAAAATAATGCATAGAGTTTAACCAATCTGCTTCCAATTGTACTTAACGACCAGGAAATATTATTGAGGAAGGGTATTTTTGAGGAAGTAGTTTTAAGGGATTTGTTCTTACTTAACATCACTACACAAAAAAAGTTAAAAACTTATTAAAAGTAAAAACTTTGTTCATCTCTTATCTTTACGCAGGGCTTGACAATACAGTAAAAATAGTACATAGTAAATGTAACATGATCCAGAAATTTTCTATTTTACAGGACCTCGACTGCCATGTGAGAAAAGATGCATAATTTCCATCCCAGATTAATGTTCATCTGCAATTTTTCATTACAGGTGAGAAATCATTACTGTCTGATTAAACCCTCGAGCCCTCATTTCATTATGACTTTGCCATCTCTGTTATATTAACTTTATATTATAACATCTACAATGGCAAAAAGCATTTTTTAAAATTATATTATGTATAAATGTGTGTGTGTATGTGTGTGTGTGTGTGTGTGTGTGTATACACACACACACACAAGCAAAAATAAAAAAATAATTTTTAAAATTGCAAATAATATATATTTTACATTTTATAATAGCTAAAAACATTTATTACAAACTATTTTTTAATTTATTATTTAATTTGTAATTTTGAAATATTTATAATATTATATATCAGTAAAATCAGTAAAATATATATTATTTTTCCAAATTCATAAAATGTAACTACAGTTACATTTCTGTTTTGAATGTGTATCATTAGCTACAACATTACATTTTAACTATATTTGGCATCAGTAATTATACACATTTAAGTTTTACAATGCACATAGTAATACGAACAGTTTCTGTTTGGTTAGACATATCAAAACATAACCAGCTTACTACAAAAATTGCCTCAAAAACACCATTCAATCATTGGGAAGAAAATAAAAACACTACACTAGTTGTGCTGTATGTTTGTTGTAGTTGTTGATGTGAGATTATGTTTATTTATTGTCTATTGTCTTTTATTTTGCGATGTCCAGTTTAATTTGCATTAAATTCAGATGGCAGATAAAACTAGATACAATAAAAAAATAAATAAATATATATAAAACAGGGGGCAGTCGTGGCCTAATGGATAGAGAGTCGGACTTGTAATCTAATGGATAGAGAGTCGTGGGTTTGAATCTCAGGTCCGGCAGGGATTGTCGGTGGGGGGAGTGACTAACCAGCACTCTCTCCACCCTCAATACCACGACTGAGGTGAGACCCTTGAGCAAGGCACTGAACCCCCACTGCTCCAGGTGTATGTTCACTACTGTGTGTGTGCACTTGAATGCAGAGCACAAATTCCGAGTATGGGTCACCATGCTTGGCCACACATCACTTCCCTTTCAAATTCTCATTTCTCCTTGATGCTGTCAATTTGGAAAGACTATTACAAAAATGTAGACATCCAAAACTGAATGATTGTCATGCCGTTCAGTTCCATTGTCCTAAATAAGATTCCCAACCTCAGGAAAGAAAAGAGAGAGACATATAGAGATAAACAGAAACCGGAAGAAAGTTAAAGCAACCACATTATGTTATACTGCCTGATTTCTTTACGGCCTGTCAAGATGCCCATTGGTTATGCATTATGTTTGAACTGGGGACCAAAAAAAGTAATAGAAACACCGAGCAGCAACCATGAATCAAGAGTTTGAGCTTTGATTTAAGAAATGCCATGCCTGAAGCCCAAGAGCAGCCCATCTCTTGATGCCACAAATCAAGCCAGTTTGTGTATATAGCTATGAATTACTATGAAGACACTGAGCTTTGTAATGTTGCATAATATATTATATAGCCTCAACGCCATACTATATTACCATGCATACATACTTGTATTTATGAGAACACGCTTAATACTGTGGAACTGTGGATGTCCAGCAAAGGAAATGTTCTTTATTATAAAATCCCTGGAATCTGCATCACAAATGTCGGCGATAAACTGCACGACGCCACAGGGATTCAGTGTAATAAAGTTCAGAGAGGTGATGATGGGTTACAGCTCTGTGTGTGTGTGCTGCTGGAAATATATAAGAAGCTCTCGGCACTAACTAAAACATCAATACGGGAGCGTATTACAAATAAAGCCTTAAGAGGATTTCAACAAATTTCTATGTGAAAATCAGTAGAGAGCTTCAAAATATATTGGCCGTGTTTCAAAGGCCTTTCTGTTCTGTGAAAAACAACACAAGACGGATGAATATCAATTTGATGGTGTGAAGCTAAAAAGGGATACTCCACCCCAAAATGAAAATTTTGTCATTAATCACTTACCCCCATGTCGTTCCAAACCCGCTTTGTTCGTCTTCGGAACACAATTTAAGATATTTTGTATGAAAACCGGGAGACGTGTGACTGTCCCATTGACTGCCAAGTAAATAACACTGTCAAGGCACAGAAAAGTATAAAAAACATCGTCAAAATAGTCCATCTGCCATCAGTGCTTCAATCTGAATTTTATGAAGCGACAAGAATACTTTTTGTATGCAAAGAAAATAAAAATAATGACATTTATTCAACAATTCGTCTCCTCTCTGTGTCAGCGTAGCGCCATTTTGGAGAGCATCCGATGGACGCAAAGTGCGTACGCTATTCTCTGTCATCAGTAACGCATGGAAATACACAGTTCTGCATTATCAGACTATTTGAGTGTTTTTTCTTCATTTAGAAGGGAAGTGACAATGAAGGATAACAACGAGAGCAAAAGAGAACGAGCTCCATGTTGACAGGATTTGATGTTAGATGTAGGTGCCTCTGACGCAATCAGAGAAAGAGCAAAGCTTTCATGCTCCGCACACTTAAATGATTTAGAAATATCCCTTAAAAACAGTTAATTGGCCTGTATTTACAGAACCACTTGAAAGGATGAGTAGCCCACCCACCCAAGACTCAAAGAGAATCATTTATTTTGAAATAACTAACAGTATGGGATGTGGATAACTGGTTTCATGTTTTAACTCAAAAAGGAGTGGATGCTTTTTAAAAGCACTGTATGTGCTTGATGGTTTGCTCTAAACAGCTCTGAACAATTGCTTTCCAGGAACCAGAAATGACCTAGACATCAGTTCCATTAAAGAGACTCGAACGCTAGTCATTACTTTGAAAACATCAGCATCACAAACAAGATCCATTGCATATAAAATAAATCTTCATTCTATTATAAGGATGATATATCCAGTAGCCTTGAAGCTAAAAAATTAACATTCGGGAGGAAGTGTTTCTACATAAATTGCAGTCATGCATAAACATATATCATTATCAATATTATCAATACATGAATCATAAATGCTATTACTTTTTGTCTTGCTTTTAACTAATCAAAGAATCCTGAAAATAAAACATGCATCATAAAATTCTGCTGAAAATTTCCACAAAAATTTTAAGCAGAACTGTTTTCAACATTGATAAATCAGCATGTTAGAATGATTTCTGAAGGATTATGTGACACTGAAGACTGGACTAATGGTGCTAAAAAATCAGCTTTGATCACAGGAATAAATTATATTTCACATTATATTCACATAGAAAACAGTTATCTTAAATTGTAATACTGTTTCACAATATTAAGGTTTTTACTGTATTTTTTGATCAAATAAATGCAGCCTTGGCAAGCATAAGAGATTTCTTTCAAAAACATCAAAAAATATATATAAATAAATGAAGATTATTGTCAGTATGAATGCACCATAAAGCTCACCTATTGCACCTCTATTTCCCATCTTTCATGTCATACAAATAACATGTAGTGCTATTACTGGTACAGAGATGGGGGAGTTAAAACTGTTTGCACTCCTCATATGTACCGTTCCCACTAAACAGAGATTTTTGAGCATTGAAACAGCTTGTGTTGCTTCACATGAATGTAAGATTGAACTTCACTGAGCATGATGGTTTATAAATGCTTGGATGCTTCAAATATAGAAGAAAAACTGGTTTTGCATGCTAAAGTGGTGCAACTCTTTAATAAAACTGTACATGATTTCTGCCCGTGTGGGCTTTTTCCCATAACAATGCATTAGAAATGTTGTCCTTGTTGGCTAATCCCGCAGATTTGGGTTTGTTATGATAGTGAGAGAGACAACAGGAAGCACTCAGTGCTTAACCAGAAATAAAAATTCTCTCGTAGCACTGCCGTCTCCCGTGGCATTTCAACGCTCCCTCATTAAATCACAACACAGCACTATATTAATGACCTGTCATGACTGCTAACATTTATTTCATGTGAATTCATTCAAATCGAGGGAATTTTTACAAATGGCACCCACCGACCACTGGCTCGTTTTTCCCCCCTTCATTGAATTTAAGTCAGCAGAGCCCCGGCGCTTTGGCTTCACACAGAGAAAGAAGAAAAATGGCTATATTTATGGTGTTTGGGAACGTTGCTCTCACAGGCGCATTGTTCAAAGCATTAAGCAATATCTTGGCAAATGTGAGGGTAGACACTGAAGATTAATCTTTGTGTAGAGTAAATCCTCACAATGCTACTTATACTCTTATAACATTTCTCATCAAACCCTTCAGGACTGAATTATCTAAGCTATATACATAATTTTACAGATAGTACACTGAACAAAATCCCTTTGAAACTCTCTCAGAAATTGCTAGTAAATTTTTACAAAGAATTATAAAGAAACGGCAAGTACACATTGAATTAAAAATGAATTTTTGAAGTAGAAAGACTGAAAATAGGATTTTCTAAAACATACTTCATTTGTTTTATTTACAACTTTGACAAAAATTACGGTGTCATTTCATCGCTCTATACTCTTGCATTATGTCAGTAACTGTCTCATGTTTTAATCTGAGACAAAGACGATGCTTAAATGAAACCTAACTAGTCTAACTCTCCTGAGATATAAAAGAGCAAAATTTGAGCAATATCTGAGATCTCACTCCATATAAAATTTCACATTCAGCACTGTAAAATAAAAATAGTAACACTTTACAAAAAGGCCCTGTTGGTTAGCATTAACTTATCCATTATAAATAAGCAGTATATTTGTAACAGAATTTATTAATCGTTATTTATTATTTAGTTAATTAAAACACTTGTGTATTGTTAGGTGAAAAGAGTAAAATAAATAAATAAATAAAAATAAATAGATATCACCTTACTTCCCCAGCTGATTAAGAAATGCAAATATTTTTTTGCATTACAGGTTTTCCAAAATGTTTAATTGTGCAAAAGAGATAAAGTGAACGAAAAGAAACACTTAAGTGTATTTTGGATGTTTCCAGAAGCCTGAAACAAAACTTTATGAATAGCCAAATATCCCAAAATCTCAGAACTGACCAATGCATTGGAGGGGGGTAACAAAACCTGTTTTTTTGCCCATAGGGTCTTGCCTTAAATAATCTTAACAGATGCAACTTTTGATTTTAATAATATATTCATAAATGTTGAAACTGACATGAACTAAGATTAAATGGGTTAGAAGTTTCATGGTTAGTTCATATTAACTAATGTAGTTAATTAATGTTAACAAATGGAACCTTATTGTATAAAAATATAAAATACTGTATAAAAATACTGTATTATATCAATATATATATATTTATAAGAATATTTAGAATACTTATGAAATACCAGTTGAACTACTTTAATTGCATGCATAAGTGTGAAAGAAATAGCTTCAAAGTAAGAAACATTATGTGACACTCAAGTCCAGTGTACAGTGGCACTTGTGTTTGATTGCTGTAAAATTCCCACATCACCCACTTTCTTCTTCGCTCAGTAAGTTTCCTCACTGTATTTACGATGCCGCCCATTACGTCGTTTCATGAATAGCAAGTTCAGCGTCAACATATTTTTGATGGGAGGCACTGGGCGTTAACTATTCTGAGAAACCATTTTCTCAAGCTGATAATAAAAGATGGAACAAGATAAATCGGCCTTATATCACTTTCCTATTTCTAAAAGACGAACATGCTCATGAAAGAAGACTTTAGGCTGTAGATTCATAGTAAGAACGAAGCTACTGCAACAACCTGATCCAATCGCATTTCAGACACATTTCATTTTCTGAATATACAGTTCTAATATCAGCAGTCAACTCTATATGCAATACTCTAAAGGAATACTTCAACAAAAAGGCGTTTGGCCTCAAATACACAAATGCGAATGACTATAGAGCGTCAAAGAGAATGATTTACAGTGAATAACATTTTGAGTTTTGGCCTGTTACTCACTTAAAGCCATCAAATGACTTCAGAAGACTTGAAATACAGCTCACAAGGTTTTATGATATGAAAAAGTAGACAAAAGTCTTAGTCTGCTAAAACTGAGGAATTACAAGACAATGCAATAGTGTGGGTATTTAAATGGGCCAGGACACAGATAGCAACATACGGTTTATCCTTCTGTCCTCTAATCATCCAAATGAGCCATGGAGAAAACAACAGAGAAGGAGAAGGAAGGAGCTCAAGGCAGGCAGCCAATCTGCAGTAACACTAGCAGGATGACAAATGACAGGATAAAGAGTAATAAGAATACCCCGTCCAAGTTGTCTCAATACATTGTTTAATCTCTCCTGCTAACCGCGCTCTTCTCAGAGGACACGTGTTCCCCGGCGCTTGTACTAGTTCCTGCAGGAGCTAAAAATCACAGCGAGTACTTACATGGTGTCTTCGGTGGATTCGATGGTGCATTTGGCGTTTGGGGGCTCGAACATCTGCTCCGTTGTTCCCCCTGAGCTCATAAGACGATCAGCTGAAGAAATAGTCAAACGAAAGACATTTCTATTGAAAAGACAACTATTTCAGTTCAAACACAGCAAAGTGGGAGGCTATTAGGCTTTTCACACTGGAAATTGTTAAGACTACATTAACTTGACCCTGGGTTATCTTTGCCCTGTTTACACATGGTATTTACATGTGTTTTTGATGATCCAATTACAAATAGAAAACACAAAATAAAGGTGTTAACAGGGTCTGAAATGTTTTGAGATTGTTGACTTTCAACCTCTTCCAGATGTTGTTGAAAATGCATTTGACTAGATTGCTTTGTTGACGCTCATGTGGTCAAATGCATTCGAATAGCCACTAAAGAAGTCTCCTCTCTGCCTAATGACCTAATTCTTAAACAATATGGAACGTGTTGTTGAAGCAATTTAAACTGTCGTAGGGATATAAGCTGGTTGAAAATCGTTAAAAATGTGTGATGATTCAAGTCGGTTAAGATCTGAAACGAATTGCATTGCTTTTGAGGGTGGGGAGTTTATATAAATGTATCTCTGAGTGAAACTGACTGTATTCAGAAAAGTTTAGATGGTATTTTCTTTTCATCTTGCCTCTGTATAATGCATTTTGAAGTAGTGTTCATAAGTGCAGCGCTGCTTAGTTTATAGCAGCAACCAAGGAAACTTGCTGCTGTTTCATAAACGCCACCTACTGTCAGAAAGTGAATTTGCATTTTCATTCAGCCCGTCGGTCCGCTTTTTAATGTAGTTTTATGTAGCATAATTTCACGAAGCTTAAGTCAGACCACTCTGCATTTTCTGTACAAGGGACATTTTTGGGTGGAAAATGTGGACATGCTGGCAAAAAAAAAAAAAAAAAAAAAAAAACAAGCTAGGAAAGAGTACAGGCAAAGCCTTAGTTTGTTTATATTAAGAGATTTTTTTATTTGTATTATTCATTTATTTATTCGATTTGGGATTTGTTTTCAATTTTCAATTTATTTTTGGTTATTTGACTTTGATATAAAGATATTTCAACTTCACAAAGAAATGTGCAGCATTTTGTCTGAGAAACAATAAAAGGACACTTTTTCATTTATAATTTGTCTTAAATCTCATTTTGTTAGAATCATGAGAAAATCCTATTGTGAAGTATCATGAATCGTATCGTATCTTGAGTTGAGTGAATCATTAAATCCCAACTTTGCTGCCTGAAATGATTAGTTTGGTTTAAAGGCAAAAAATGTAAAAAGCATGTTTTCTTACCAGTCCTGATTCTAACAAACCCACAGCATTTGGCATAGTTTTGCGGCTATCACAGCAAAAATGAAAGCTGCTGGTCATTTTCCGTTGTCTCCTTTTGACATTCATTGGTTGCACAAGCTTATTTCGCAATATTAGAATAAGAGATCAGAAAAAGCCCATATATACACTGGCCCATAGACCTTCCCTCAAAGAAACCAGGAAAGTTGTCAAAAGTGGACAAAAGAAACAGATTAAAACATCTGGTATGATCGGGAATGGGTCTCCCTCGTTGTGATCCGATCGACCAGAATGCTTCTTAATACCAGGTGTAAACAGGCCCTTGTTTCACATCAGTGATACTTTATGAGCGGTCAAGATTTAAGATTTAAGATTTCACACCCTGCACTTTTACATCTGCAAACTCTGGGTTAATGTTTCAATTTGCATATTTATAAGGTTAAATATATAGATTTCTGCTCATCCTGCTTATACCATAGTCATTTGCCAGTACTGACAAATTAAAGCTGTTACTGATGTTTGCAGAGCAATATTTGACCAGAAGGATAAAAATGATGGTTATTTTCATCAGCTACAGTGTGTAAGATCTAGCATTCTCCCTGCTTTAAATCAGTCTAAATGATGCCTCTAATTGATGAATAAGGAAATGAATGATATATTATGTGTCAAAATATAATGGCAACAGAATGTGCAGCTTAAGAGAATCAACTCATAAATGTTTTTTAGCTTTTAACAACGGTGTTGAAATAAATAGGCTAAAGCAAGACGTCTATAGGTAAAGTGATCACATAGAGATGAGGGTTATAATGTAAAATAAAACCAAACATACTTTCATTTCTTCAGGGGAAGGATCACGAAGGAATAAGGGTCTATTAGTGTACTTGACAAGCAATTGTAAAAATGTTAGGTTGCTAATGAGAAATGTTGCATTACATTAGAAAAGAATGCAAAAGAGAAGCATTTGCTGTCTGTATGACACTCTCAGACTCTATAGATGTAATTTCACACACGCATTTGCAGAGCGTTTCAATTAATCACTGAACAAACTGCGGGCCGCTTAAATTAAGAGCAGCGAAACAAGAACACGAAGCGCATCGTCTATCAGCCAATGGCTATATGAGAACACCGAGAGCTCATTAAAAAGTTTATTCGTTTAGTGGACTATATTCACTCTTTGACTGTTGCTGCGCTGGAGTGCTGCTTACGGGGCATTTAATTATAGCCGCGTCAGTGCGCTGTGAAATAGTGTCACACCCGCAGGAGTCATGTCAGGGGTTCACCAGCAGAGGCCTCTATCCTCAGAGCACGCGTACAGGCCCGTCCCATCACTGTCACTGCTGCGCTATTGCGCTTTGTGCATTTCTAGCCCCCAATTACAATCTTGTCATCGGTTTTCTCAGTAATTCTGCCCATTCACCCTGCATGTGTTTATTCCAAATTGGTAATTTTTCTTACCAATTATGCCTCTGCGCGACTGGATGTCTTAATAAACTCGAGGAACTCTGAAAGTAATAAATGATTTTTCAAAGTTGTAAGTAAAACAAAAATAAGGAGTATGTTTCTCCCAAGAAATTCTTTTAAGTTATTCTACTACTATTCTATGTGTTACTTGCCATTTCTTTGTAACTTATTGTGATATTAACAAGCAATTTCTGAGTGAAAGTTATTTCTAGCTTTTTTATTTATTTTTTTTTTTGCAGCGCACACTTTATTTATTTTCCACATTGTACACTTTCATATCTGTAAACTCTGGATTTATGTTCCAGTTTGCATATTTATGAGTTTAAAAACGATGATAAGATTATGCCTAAACTTTTAATATACTCTTTTAGAGATTTTAATACTTTTTCTTCCAGGAAAACGTTTATTTTCTAAATATGAATGAATAAACATTCATCTTTAATAAATAAATATTTGTGTTTAATGAATAAACATCTTATTTAATAAATAAATACTTAATAAATAAAGAAATATTTGTATTACATAAATATTCATATTAAATTGGCAATAAATGCATATTAAATTAATATTAAATTAATAGTCATATAAAATGAATACATACTAAATAAATTAAAAATATATGTATTGCATAAACCGATATGTTCATATTACATACAAACACATTCATATTAAATATTAAATAAATATTCACATTCATACAGTTCACCCAAAATTAAGTTTTAAACCTGTATGAATTTCTTCTGTGTGAAAGACACACAAAAAATATATTTTGAAGGATGTTGTCCATAATATAAAAGTAAAATAAAAGTATTTTGCTAATGCTGTTTTAATTGCATGGACAAAGGTTTAAACATTTGTCAAAATTAATGTTTCAGCTCTATTTAATTTTTTTTTTTTTTTTGTCTATACAATGAAAAATAAATCCAAAACTAAACAGAGCACATAAAAGCATATGTGATGATACAAAGCACATGAATATTTAATAAAGTAAGTATTGTATAGTTTGTGATTGGTTGTGTGTTGCTAGCTTGCAATATATTCTAGAAATGCATTACTTCACATTGCATAACAAACGTTGTTTTTTCTCAAACATGTTATTCAACAATTTCCCTTCTAAAATAAATTAACCATAGCATATTAGTTCACTAAAAATGTCATAACATCATAACTTTGGTGTATACATCTGCAATATCATCCAGAATAACAATAAAAACATCACTGAGTGCAGTTTAAGATTAAGCGACGAGGATCTAATAAATTAATAAAATCAGGGGAAATGTAAAGTGTAAGTAGTATGCGGGTAAAATGTAAAAGAATATTAATGAGGTGGCTTGCAAATATGGCCATTTATCTTGGCTGGAGGAACTAACTGGTGTTTATCTGATGTCTGTAGAGCAGTCCATCTCCAGAGACAGCCGTTTAGATGATCTCAGTGGTAAATCCCACAAAACTTCCAGCCCATTAACCAGGAGACACGCCAGTCATTCACTGAGGAATAACATCACAGGCTAACAGGCCTTCAGTTACTACAACACTCCTCAACATGGACGTCTAACAGCCGTTCGATATAATCACATCACTATAACTTAAAATTAATGTCATCCTTCCAATTTACAAATAAAGAAATCATAAAATGGATTGTTTCAATTATAAATATTAATTGCTTTTACTGTGCATGGGGAACATCAATAATGTATGTCTTTGCACAAAATTCATTACAATTCCCTCGGGATGAAGTGAAGAATAGAGTGTGAAATTATGTATTCTACACATATTCTTTATGTTATTTTTTGCCTGCCATATATATAGTCTAGATTTTATCACATCGTCAAACCCATCCGGGTGTTTGAATACCGGAGTCATTTTTGCTGATGGGAACTTTTCCTTTTTCTTCCAAGCGAACTGCCTGAAGAGTGTGAACCTATTAGATTTATTTAAAAAAATATATGATTAACATTAAAATTCACTGTGTTAAATGATTAATTTGACTGAGATGGACACATATTGACTTTTAGAACTTTAATTCTTTAACTTTTTACTGCTTATGTATGTTTTATTCTACACAGTTTCATCTTAAGGAGTGATGGTTGGATAATGTCCAGCAACGCTCACTAGTCATGCAATGAATTCATCTTTCACCAATATTTCCACTTTAAGTTATATCTGTCAGTCTATTCTCCTGCAATCTCGCATCACAGGCTATTACAGATCATTTTGCTATTCGGCACACAGTCTCTTTACCTTCAAGACCCTGTGGTCACTTGATAAATGCAGGATATGAATACGTTGCATTAGATTTCACGCTGCCAAGACATACGCTGCCAGTTTTATAATGAATGGCATTACATAAGGCTGGTTTGCAGAACGGCGTAACGAATCTTGAACGCATCCTTTGAACATCTGTTATCATCAAAAGCACTTGTAAAAGCAGCGGTAATGTTAAGCACCACACAAATGCCTGGGCCCCTGAGATTTGAGAGTACTGAAAAGACTGAATAAATCAATGCGTTCTGTACAAATGATACCCAGCCAGCTGATCAGGACTTACAATAAATCATGTCAACAATCACTATACAGTCAGTTTATGGTCTAATTTTAGCTAATGCAAATTAACAATGGAATTACAGCAGAATAGGTTTGTTTATTGAAACAGTCAAAATAATCAAAATAAGTAATCTATATGCGTATATATGCCTAAACATTCAATATTTGGTGGATAGCAGATCTACAGTTTTATCTACAGATCTACAATTCTCTTACAAGGAAAAAAAATCTGCACTGCAGATTTTTGTCTAAGCTGTGGCAAATACTTAATTTATTTTAGGTATAAAAATAAAATAAAATAAATATTTATGTTAAATAAATTACATAAATTCATATTCAATAATAAATATTAAATACATATTAAATGAATAAATACTTATTACATAAATTCATATTAAATAAATTCATGTTAAATATATTAAATATACATATTACATGAATTCATGTTAAATATATTTGTATTAAATACATTCTTATTAAATACAATTGCATTAAATAAATATTCATATTGCATAGTCATATTAAATACATAAATTCAGGTTTAAAAATGTATATTGAATACATTCATATCAAATAAATAAATTTGCACTAAATAGATCTATATTTATATTACATTAATTAATTAAACAATTTAATAGTCAAATACAAAATTTAGAAATAAAATAAATATTTGTATTTAATAAATTAATAAATACTCATTTTAATAAACTCTTTAAATAAATTTGTATTAAATAAATTAAATAAATTCATATTAAATACTTAATATTAAATACATATTTGTATTAAATGAATAAATACTCATATTACATAAATTCATATTAAATAAATTAATGTTAAATCTGTATTAAATATTCTTATTACATGAATGTGTATTAAATAAATATTCACATTAAATTAATTTCATATTAAATCATATTAAATACATATTTGTACTAAAGGAATAAATATGCATAAATTCATTAAATAAATTCATGTTTATTCATCTGTATTAAATATAGATATTACATAAATTCATATGAAATATATTTGTATTAAATATTTTCTTATGAAATTAAATTATATTCATAAATATTAAATATTAATAAATATTAATATTGCATTTATAAATATATAAATTCATGTTTAAAAAAGTATATTAAATACATTCATATGAAATAAATAAATTTGCACTAAATAGATCAATATTTATTTTACATTAATTAATTAAACAGTTTAATAGTCAAATACATGCTTGTGTGTGTGTTGTTTTGTCCTTTGTAAAGTGGTTACTTGCACTAAGATGATGACTAAACTTCAAAAATCCCATCATCTGAAGGCAGAGATGTTAGACCACTCACGATCACTTGGCAAACACCCAACAACAAAAGCTTAGCCCAAAACTTCTGCCATTAAAGCTCAACGGGTTCAACCTGCAGCAGCAAAGCTGACATCAGAGGCTCATGGCTGAACACCTCAGGGCTTCAGCTCCTCGCCTCCAGCCAGACTGGGATTAAAAATAGAAAGTGGCCAGAGAGGATGCCAGAGGGTCCAACAGGGGAGTCAAAAGGCTTTTTACAGTTTGTTTTTAAAAGGTACAACTAAATGGACCATGTGCTCCACAAAAGATTCAGGGACGCTGTTGGCAAATAAGCTTTTAAAGCCATGCACGTAACGGAGACGCTGCATTATTCACAAGTGCAGGTGACTGCAAACAAGACAGCGAAGAGAAGAGGAAGAAATGTCTCAGCCAGGACTATGAGAATAAGGGGAAAACAAGGAAGAAAGATGCTGCAGGAGAAAGGTTTTTTTTTAATATCTTTCACATTAACAGCGCTCACTAAAAGCGGCCTGACTGTACCCCCTGACCCCATTACTGAAGACCGGTCGAATAAAGACGATGAAAATCATTCTGAAAAAGTAAATTAATTCCTTTTGCTAAAAAGATCAGCTTAATTTTCCAAGCTGGTACAAAGCTGGTTCACCTAGAAAACAAAACTGGAGAGCAAATGGACACTTGCTGGTGTCTCCTGCTTGCCAGATGTTTCTCCTGAGAAAAGACATCTCACGTGTCTTAGTAAATGATCTCAGTAATGTCTCAAACTGTGCTCAGATTGGCTAACACACCTAAATGTACAATTAAAAATCAGATTAATGTGAACTCAAACATTTCTCATTAAGGTCTTCTAAGCTAGCCACATTTTCATATTATTTGTGCGTCAACAATTGACTCACTTGTGTTTTTATTTTATTTTATTTTAATTTTGGGAGAAGCATCTGAGAGAAAGTTATGTGGTAAAATGTTACTGTTTTTTTTCATATTTAATAAATTAAATAAATATTTAATAATTATCCACAATGAATAAATGAAATACAAATATCTAGGAAATAAATGATTAATACACTTGTTTTTGATAAATGAATAAATTCATATTTAATAAATATTCACATTAATAACTTAAATTCATATTTGATACATAAATTCATATTTAATAAAGTTCCATTTTTAATCAGAAAAGATTCCTTTTTAATAAGAAAATATTTTAAAAATATATTTTCAAATAAATAAATAAACCAGATTTTTAAAAAACTGAAAGAAAGTTACTTGCAAAGTTGATGTGCGATAAAATTACTGTTTTTTTTCATATTTGAGAAATTGCACTAATATTTACTAATTGTCCTTAGTTAATAAATAAAATATAAATTACTAATACATAAATACATTTCCATTATTCATAAATATTGCTGTTTAATAAAAAAAATCATTTTTAATAATAACATTTTGAAAAATTGTAAAAACATTTTAAAAAGTATTTAAATAAACAAAAAAAATGTATTTATTTGTTTGTTTGTATGTCTACCCCAACACATTTAAATGTTTGCATTAAGGTTAATAGTCAAATACCTGTCTCTTCTGAAAGAGAATTCTTTGTCTTTAAATATTATCTGCATGTCGTCAAATGACTAATTTGTGTCTATTTTTATATCTAAATTTTAAGAGAAACACCTGAGACTGAGTTACTGGTTGATGTGCGATAAAATTTTACTGGTGGAAATTAAAAAGCAGCACCAACAGGATCAATACACATAATACATGCTGGCAACCAACTATGTCAATCTTTTCAGAAGTGTCCCTATATTGATCAAATGAAAACTCAGATTGAGATTTTTAGCTCTCAAAATACATAGTGAGGCATTTTAAACACATAAATTTGTCCTTGGAGTTCCTGGCATAAGCCTTTGCACTCTGATATCCCAACAACAACAATATAACACACAGCAGAACAGAATTGATTGTTATTACCGCTGGTGTCTTTTCCGAAATTGTGATTCCCGCTGGTTTCTTCTCCAGCCTCAGTTATTGCACTGAGAGAAACAGACAAACGGTCAGTAATACATTGCAGGGGTGTGTTTTTGATCAATACGTCCTCTTTTTACTATTCACCATGAGTTCAGTGCAGCATCTTTAATCTCATTCACATCCTCAATGATGAACGACTGAAGAGCTGCTGCTGGCTTTATTCAGCCATTCACCTCCAATCCAACGAGGGACAATGACGTACCACATTGTATACAGTCCAATCAATTCCTTGCACTTGCAATATGTGTGATTAACACTCATCACAAAAACAGAAAAGCTTGGTAGAAAAACTTAGACATATGATATGATTATTCAGAAAACAGACATTTGCAGAAACATGCATGAATGACCATTTCTGGTTGCAACATCCAGCAGGATTGGGTAAAAACACAAGTGATGAAAACCTCAAAACTTACATCAAAGCCATAAGCAACTAGAGGGTATAGGGGAAACTATTCTGCTTATTTTTAAGAGCTGAGGCAGCTAATGTAAAATCAATCATGTTAGGGTATTTTAATTGTTACTTAAAAAGAGTTTTGTATTGCCAAGAGCGCACAGACATTCGTATTGATTCAGCAAAAAAACACAATAAAAACCCTATTACTCCAACAAGATTAGTTTTCACAGCAAGATTATTCATGGATGGAGACATTTATGAGGTTATCATTTATGCTTAATGCTACTATGCTTTTACTCAGGAGCAGGCCATATTCAGGAGATAAACCATAATGCTGCAGTCTTTCCATAAAAACAGAGCAATAGCACCACCTTGCGCATCAACCACATTTTCAATATCAGAATAGATCATTGCAATGTAATAAAGATTTGAATACACAAAACTGCAACTACAAAAATTATTCATAGCAATAGATACATTTTTTCTGACTTTTGAAAGAAAGAAAGAAAGAAAGAAAGAAAGAAAGAAAGAAAGGAGTGCACTCACAGATGTTGTGGACTGTTCAGAAAGCTGGGACTCTCAAGTATCACACTACTGCTGGCACCTGGCAAAAAGAGATTATGTCAGGTGTTTTATTATAGTATTAGACAAGAGATATAGCAAATTATTCAGTGACAGCTTTGAGGAAGAGTAAAGACATTTAGGAGGACTTCTTTAGAAGTTCAACAGCCCCATAGTCAATTACCAGTAGGCTTTAGTTACATTTGCTAGTCAAAGGTACGTGTTGTTAGAGGGAGACATGCTCATTCTAGACAGCATTTGATTTGACATCAGTTTTAATAGGCTACACCATGAACCATCAATATTTTTGGCCGGTCTTCCCAGAAGAGAAATACTTCACTGTAAAATATTAAATGCAATGTACAGACGATTCAATAACACAAAAACAATATCTAATCAACATGGGAATTTAAAACCAGTGTGGCGAACAATTATTACACTAATATTAATATAGGCTTAATATAGTTTTAGGCCTATATCTCATGATGTGTAGCCTATGCTTTTGTTTGTATGTGTGTGTGTGTGTGTGTGTGTGTGTGTGTGTGTGTGTGTTTTTTATCTGGTAGACCAGGGGGCTTTTCATAAAACAAGTTTATCAAATAATCCAGGCTTATTTCAGTTGGTCTGATTTATTGTCAGTTGATTTGGTTCAAAAATTGGTTTTGATTGCGTAGTAATGTTATTCTGGGAAAAAAAAAAAAAAAAAAATATATATATATATATATATATATATATATATATATATATGGAAGCCTCGAAAATTGATTCAGTTTATTTCATAAACAGCGTGAGCAAGACACAAATGTAAAAGCAAGGCGGGAGGTTTACCTGCGACCCTCAAACAACGCGTGTACAGATCCTACGGAGTGACTCAAGGGACAATACGAAGATGAGAAGGTGAAGAAATAGATTCAGAATGACAAAACATGACTTAAAAAGTAATTATTTTTATGCACTTCAAATAAATCCAAAACTTATGCTATTAAATATAAGAATTTTCCAGAAAACTGAAGAGGTCAGGATTAATAAAATATGGGCCTTAATATCTGTTAATATTCCTGTAGTTTTTTTTTTTTTTCGTTCCTGCTTTCTTGTTTTGTTTTGCATGATTTAAAATTACAAACACATCACTACAGTCTCTGACTGTGAATAAGAGCATGAAATGACTGTGATATAGCAGGACTGCGCTGTAAAATGACAGTGATTAACTCTCTGCATTACAGTGACCTCTTCTATATTCAATAATGTGACATAAACACTATGCTGTTGCTTGGGTTCAATCGATCATATTGTCCTGCAAAAGAAAGATTAATACAGATCTTCTTCAAAAGCTCTGTGACTTGGACTCTCAGGCAGTGATAATCACTTTATTGTGACTGGTGCTGTTTCTGATTATGGTAAATGTCAATAAAATGTTTCATTTGTCCTTTATAGAGACCAATTATTCCATTCTCAAACAGAAAAACAAGTACTGAACAAAATATGCTGCAGACATCTCTGTTAAATTCAGTAAAGAGCAGACAGGGCCGTCCTTAGGTTGGTGCAATTGGTGGAGTTGCACTGGGTCCCGCACTTGAGGGGGGCCAAGCGGCGAACGAACCGGGGGCCGAATGTGAGTGTATAAAATTTGTATGAATATATGAATGTTAACACAAGTAAGCAATGTTGGCTAGATATTTTATAACAATAACTCATTTTATTGCCAATTTTGTATTATTTTTCCAAACACAAAAAATCTATTTTATTATTAATTTTTTTATTATTATTGCAGTTTTTCTTTTCTTTTTCACAGATGTTTAATTTTGAGCTGGAAAATTTATATTACCATTAGATGTTAGTAAAGAAGTATTTTAAACACATAAATTTCACTATTTGAATCACATCAATATCTCCAAAAACAATGAGTAAATTTTGGCGTGAAGTGATTGATGAGGTTTGAGTTGAACCAGCAGATGAGGATAAATGGCTCGACTGAGAAAGCACAAAAAGGAGAGACAGAACAGAACCATGAGGTAGATCTTTAAGAATTTCAAAGAACACAAAAGAGCCTCTTTTCGATTTCCACTCCTACCCTTTAAGTACATCCTTGAGTATATTCCACCTTAGAAGCCCTCATTTGTTTTCATCTTTCTCTTCCTTAAGGATTTTTCTTAAGCATTTCTCAATCATTATTCCACCCATTAATACCAAAGCTCTCTGTGTACATCAATATTACATTAACATACAAGCTCAAGATATTACATTTATTTGGAGGAATCATACTGAGCAGTGTTTATAAAAAACAACATTTATTAGTCACGTTCCAATTGACTATTTAACTGAGGGTACAATACTGAAGACACTCATAATGAAGGAATGATGGCAAATCAAATTGATACAATCAAGTGGAATGTGGTACAAAAAACAAAACAAAAGTAGGTATAAATACAAAACAACTGACAGCACAGCCGTAGCACATTATATAACTAAAAGAGAGATCTAATTTACAACTCCACACCTTGTTAAAAAGGTCAAGCTACTTGGAGGCGAGGTTCAGTGCTGCAAATCCATACAGTACATGAGTGGGACCCGTAAAAACAAATGCAAGAATCGCTGTACTGAAGGCCCTCGCCAAGTGAGGTGTGACGCCGATCACAATTTGAGCTTCTTCTTGCGGCCGCGTCCATCTAGGGCCCCATCCTGCTTGCGTTTCTGGGCCTACGGGGAAAGAGGGAGACATTAAAAATTCCTCTCCAGCTTTTAAACTCAATCTTCAGTTTCGCCAACAGTTGTCGCAATGAGAAAAAAAAGAAAGAAAAAAAAACTGGCACAAACTCACCGAAGATGTGCGAGGGCCCCTCTTCTTCTTCTCTGCTTTCTCTCGCTCTTCCAGCTCCATGTTCTCACGTTCGATGAGCGTGATCAGTGTGTTACATCTCCTCTGAAGCTCCTGTGGTTACATAACAGTGTTCAGACAATTTGAATCGATGAAGATTATTTGATTGCTTGTGATATGACACATTAATCTCACCATGGCAGTGCGAGACTTGAGGAACCAGTCAAAGCGGAACTGGGGCGAGTTGCGTATGCACTGGCGCAGTTCATCATAAACGCTCTCCTTGTCAAAGCCTAGTTTGTGCAGCATGCAGATGAGAAAACGATCCTCCTCCTCTGTGTAGTTCTTTCCTTTGTTGGTGCCATACGAGATCCTGAGCTGATGGAACGGCGCCTTATAACGGCCAATCTGAAGAGGAAAACAAAACGTGAATCCTCACTATTATTATTTTTAATATCATTGAAATACTATTATAGTTTGTTAACATTTTGCATTAGATTTTATTTTGATATTTTGTGTTTTCACTTAGTTTTTAGTTAAGTTTCAATAATTTTGTTGGATGTTTTGTCATTTTTATTAGTTTTTTTTTCATATGTCTACATGGTATTCAATAATTTTATCATTTCGAATTACGAATCCCAGAAACTCTATTTCAAATAAATGCTGTTCTTTTGAACTTTCTATTTAAAGAATCCTGAAAAAACTGCAAAAATATTAAGCAGCAAAAAACTTTTCAACATTGATAAAAAGAAATGTTTCTTGATCTGCAAATGAAGCCAAAGAATTTGGATTATTTTAAGATCACTGATATGCTGTTTATTAAATATTTTGAATTCAATTGTTAGATGTTCTGTTTCCACTTTAAATTTTAGTTAAGTTTTAGTAATTTTGTTGAGTGTTTTGCCATTTTTATCAGGTTTTTAATATGCCTATATGTTAGTTTATTACATTTTAGGTATTTTAGTACTTCAAACTAAATGAAAACGAGAAATATTGCCTTGGCAATTACCTGAAATAAAGTTTTGTTTTTATTCCAGTTATTGTTTATTTCATTTCAAGTAAAATGTTTTTTTATGGCTTTCTTTTCAGCTAACAATATCCCTGCTCTGAATTATAAATCCCAGTAACACTATTTTAGTGTCCTTGTTACACAATGTTACACGTACTTACTATAGTAGGCTAATAACAGTAAATTATGAATAATTACAAGCAACTAATCCCTACTCAAACCTTAATCCTAACCCTACAGTAAGTTATTAACATGTTATTAATAAATATTAATCAGTACTTATTACAATGTAACAAGTACGGCTTTAACAAAAAGTGTAACCTAAACCTCTCATTGAGAAACCAATGACAAGTGTCACTCACTTTAGAGTCCAGTGCTTTCTTGATGCTGATCCTCCTCTGGATTCGGGCCTCTCCTCTCTCGATCTGAGCCATGATCTTCTCAATGTCCTGCAGCTCATTGCAGCGCTCCCAGAACACAGCTGCACACAAACACAACATCTCAATCACATGCTTCCTGTATACAGTTGAGTGGTATGCTGGTGGATATCGACGTACCAGAATATTCCATGACCTCCTCTGGGGTTTTGCCCTCGACCTCACGGGCGATGTTCTCGATGTCGTCTCTTCCCCACTTCTCATTGGCCTTGATGAACTGATTGAAGTCACGCTTGGTCCAGATAGTAAAACCCTGAGTATATAAGACATATTGACATGAGCCGCTACATCAACACAATCTGAATTCTTAAAGGTTGAAACATTTGAAAGCACAATACAGACTAGAATAAGGAGTTTAATGTTAATACACTGGGACTAATTACACTTAAAAGGTGTCATGTAAATATGAGAAGGTATAGAAGTACACTCCACTGGGCCGTCACATGAATTTCCCGCTGGGATTTACCTGTGAGAGGAGGTTCTCCTTCTCCTCCAGCTCTTCCTCATTAAGTGGTTCAGCTTCATCGATCTTGGCCTGTTCCTCTTTCTGCATTTGGGCCGAGTTGGGCAGATCTGGGTTTCTTGGCACCTGTTAGTGCAGTGACATAATGCGTTAGGAACTTTAGTAAAGATAATTGCTTCTGAAGAGTTTTTACAATGTTATTCACTGCTTCATTGAACTGCATTTTAATATATGAACAAAGTTCAAATTACCATGAAACTTCTTTTGCAATCCTTTCTACTCATGTAATTTGAATAAAAATGAGAGACAGAGTGTGTACTAAGAAAGTACACTACCGTTCAAAAGTTTAAGGTCTGTAAGTTTTTTTTTTTTTTTTTTTATATAAAGTAATTAACAACAAGGATGTATTATAATATATTATAATGTTACAAATGATTTCCATTTCAAATAAAAGCTGTTCTTTTGAACGTTCTATTCATCTAAGAATCAGCATATTAGAATGATTTCTGAAGGACTGAAGTAATGATGGTGAAAATCCAGCTTTGATCCCAAAACATTCAAAATTTTAAAACATAACATTTTAACAATTTAAACAGAAAACCAAACTGCGTTCATTTTACAGTATTACTGTAGTTTTGATCAAATAAATGTAGCCTTAGTGAGCATGTGAGTCTTTTTTCAGAAACACAGATAAAAAAAAGATTAGATTTTTGAACGATAGTGTTAAAAGTGTCAATTTTGTTGACCCCATCCTGAAGCTCAAATTATAGACACACCTTGTAGCCAATAGTTTTCCTGTAATACAGGATCTCTTTCTCCAGCAGCTCAAAAAGCCGAGGGGGAAAGAACTGGAAGTCTTGAACATTGGGCTGTTTAGGAGGACGAGGAGCCTAAGGGAACAGGAGAAAGTCCATTAAAAGAGCTCTAGCATTTCCAATTCAAATGCTGATTCCAGTCAACAGCATAAGGGCTAATAATACCTTTGGTGCTTTGGGCTCGCTGACACGCAGGGCCTCTCTGAAGTATGCATCCACAGCGTAGTTGGCCTTGCGCTCTCTCTTGGGTGGTTCAATCCAGTTAGTGATGACCTGAGGAGGAGGGGAGTTCAGATCATTTTCAACCCAACACTATAATGACAAGTACTTGTTGCGATTTGTAATGCATTACCTTTTTCTTTTCTCTGTAATCTTCACCCTCAAAGTTGTACACGCTGTTCTCTGTGTCCATGGTGAAGTTCCTCAGAGAGCTTTCTCCAAGATTGGCCAACTTCTCCTTCATCTCCATTGTCTAAATAAAAACATAAGTCATAAAGAGCATTTCTCTAAATTAACTGAAACATTCTGGTTGTTTTTACACTTCAGTTCAGCTTTGTGAAGTAATTTTCCAAGACCAGGTCCTACCTTCTTCTCTCCTCTCTCCAAGATGGCATCAATGTCTTCATCTGTAATCTCACTCTCCTTAGAAGCGAACACATGAGTGGCACCATGTCGAATGATGGACAGCATCTCGTCTTTGCCCAGTTTGCTCGTGTTTGGATCGACCAGCCTGCCTGTTGGGAAGCAACAGTATTAACTAAATTAATAAAAAAATAAACTAAATAATAATAATAATACTAATATTACTACTACTACTACTACTACTACTACTACTACTACTACTACTACTAAACAATATTATATTTTTTAAATTATCTTTTTAAATGATCTTTTTATTAAAACAGTTGCATTAATTTGAAAAATAATGTCTAATAGTTACTATAAAAACCTATAAATTTATAATATACTTTTAGAAGAATATTATTTTATTGTTTTAATGTAATATATATTTTATATACATACATACACACACACACACACACACACATATAAAATGTATGTATATATATATATATATATATATATATATATATATATATATATATATATATATTAGGGGTGTCAACGTTAACGCGTTAACGCATGCGATTAATCAAAAAAATTTAACGCGTTAATATTTTTTAACGCAAATTAATCATTTGATAATGTTTGACCCCAACTTCTTCCCGTCATCGCAGCGCGGAAGGTTATCTATAGTGTGTGATGAGGTCACAGTGTTGCCAGGGTAACGGCACAATTGGCCGTGTGCTATTTTGAAAATACAGTCGCGGGAAATATTACAGAACCGCGGGTTTTTGGGCTAACGTTACTTTTATAATGTACAGCGGCCGCCCAAAGTGTATATAGACAAATAAAAATGAAAATAGATCCTTTTACGAATGTGTGTTATACTCGGAATGTATCCCTGGCAACTTAAGAACGAAGAGGCGGTTATAAACATCACAAACAACATGAGTTTCAGCCAGAGCACGTTAAGGCTTTTACACAGCAGAAATAAACATGACAACAGCCACTATAGATTATACAAAATAATAAGCACACGATTACGATAGGATATGGTTTGTATGTGATTTTCTTGAGATGAATGTGTACATCTGAAATGCTAATTTGTGCAGCGATATAAAAGGCTATAAAGAGCATATTTTAACAACAGTAAACGACCAAATTCCACATGTGATCGCAAAAGGAAGTTATTACAAACACTCGATGCTGGTTTGAAGTGAGTTCTGAGTAAAAGTGTACTATTAATCTCATAAATTGTCTAATGAAGCATGATGCTAATATTAGCTCTAATGGACCTGCAGAACAGGTCCAATTTTTCTTCATAATGTATTTTGTCATAATACTTCACGTAAGGTCGCAAGAAAATGTTTTGTTGTATTTATTCAGAAATACTTTTGATAATAGTTGGGTAAATGTATACTTGGATTGAAGCGATGTGGCTTGGTAAACGTTTTATTGCCAGTATAAAGACTGTTAATGGCTGAATAAAAACAGAAGAATAATGATAAAAGAATAATAAGGATTATGTCTCATACCTGGTGGAGGTGTGAAAGGTTCTGTTTCCTTAAACTAGTCTGTCATGCATTTCTTTATTTCAACACATTTACAGGTAAATCCTAGTATTTTAAATGTGCGATTAATCGTGATTAATCACAGCCCATGACTGTGATTAACGCGATTAAATTTTTTAATCGATTGACAGCACTAATATATATATATATTCACACACAATCACATGAATTAGAAAATTAATTAGAAAAAATTAAAATAAATTATAACATATTGTAACTACACACATAGATACACACACATATACATATTATATGTACAGGGGTGTAACGATACGCGTATTTGTATTGAACCGTTCGGTATGAGGCTTTCGGTTCGGTACGCATTACAAACCGAATGATTCGTTGGACTAATCCTATTACGTTTGTAAAATAAAAGAGCTTAAAGTGTGTGAAATATCAGTGCCACTGTGCTCAACAACGCAGTCCAAACGACGTAACAGGCAACGTGCTGTCTGCCCCGCGATAACCTCCCCTTGCTGGGGTGCATCGAAAGACGATGATCTTAGATGACGATAGATATTGTCAAAAACATCAATTATTGGCAATCTTAAGAGGATTTGGCATTTCCAATTAATGTAGGCCTGTTACATTCTTATTTTTATTAGGCCTATTATTATTATGAAGTTACTCTTATTATTAAATTAAAAGTACAATTAATTTGCCCCGCAATAATTACTGCATAACTGATGCACTACGAGGATAAGATTAGGCTATTTATTCCTCAATTAAAATGCATTTTAAAAAGGTCTTTTAAAACAGATCTATTAGGCTATGGGCTACCTACAATGAATTATAGTCCTATAATTAAAATATAATAGTCCTATAATTAACACTGCAGTGATCAATAAAAATCAATGAAATAAAAAGCTTTTATTTCAAGCACCGACTTTCAAAAACAACCTGTTTAACAAAAAATACATTTCTTCTCATTTTTTTTTTTTTCACCATGTACAGGCCACAAGAGAAATATAAAGGAAATAAATGAAAACAGCTATAGGCTATACCGTTATCAGCATATGTTGAAGTAGATTCTCTCGTCGTCTCTGAGAGAATATGCGGCGTCAGATGCCGAAAGTTCCGTCATTACGCCGTCATTCCGTTTTTACTTTCACTTTCTGCTTATAGTGAATTGACTGAGATTAAGACGTTCACCGGCATAAATCTTGCGCAAAATTTGCCCGTGTGCAAACCCTGGTGCAAATGCGCGCTTGTGGGATATCCATTGGCTCGACTTCATAGTTTAAAACAGAAATATTTCCAACATTGCGACGTAACCAATTACCCCGCCCCCCGTATCGAAAACGTACCGAACCGTGACACCACTGTGTCGTCTCGAACCGAACCGTGAATTTTGTGAACCGTTACACCCCTAATATATACATATATACACATACACACACACATATACAAATAAATATATACAAACAATCCCATGAATTAGAAAAATTAGAACCCTAATTAGGAAAAGTGACTGATAGTTGTATAAAATATTATAATTATTTTTTTTTTAAATATATCTGTACATACACATAGATAGATATAAATTGACTAATAATTTTACACAATATTATAATTATATATTTTTTAAATAATTATATTCATTTATTTATTTTAATTTTATTTTTGTATTTGTATTTTTTTTTTTTACAAATATTATTTTGAAGGAGCTTCCGTTTGTTTCACTTCTTACCCTGTTGAATGACAATGGAGTCCAAGCGGAGCTTCATTTCTGCACGTTCCACAATTCTTTCCTCCACTGTATTTTCCGTGATAAAACGGAACACGCGCACCTGTTTCTTTTGACCAATCCTGTGGGCACGATCCTGAACAAAGAAAATCCAATGAAAATAAATTAACACTCCATTCCACAAGAGGTCTGCTGCTGCGGTGGAGAAAAGCACTTTTAATCAGTTCTGGCAAAGGGAGAAAAGCAATATGCTACACGAGTCCAAACATCAAAGCAACAACACACAATAGACTTATAGAAAAAAAAGATCAGTGTGCATAGTGACCATAGCCTGAAGATCCACTTGAGGATTCCAGTCAGAGTCGTAGATGATGACGACGTCAGCAGTGGCTAGATTGATACCGAGACCTCCTGCTCTGGTGCTCAACATGAACAGAAACTTGGAGCTGTTGGGCTCATTGAAGGCGTTGATGGAGATCTGAGGAGATGAGAAGAATGTTACAGATTCTCATTCGTTTGTGCTTATTTATTACTGAGCTGTTCAGTCATGACGGAAGGCCAATTCATAATTATGACTGTGAAATCATTGTCATACCTGTCGCTCCTCATGAGGAGTCTGTCCATCCAGACGACAATATCCATAGTTGCGCCACATACAATAATCCTCCAGAATGTCCAGCACCCTGGTCATCTGACTGAAGATCAGCACACGGGAACCTGCAGAAAGAAAAAGAGGCATGTTAAAAACAACACGTCAAGACAATATAACATTATCCCCTGTGAAGTATGTCAGGCAGTAAAGTGGTCACCTTGCTCTTTGAGCTTCGGCAGCAGCTTGTCCAGTACAACCATCTTTCCGCTGTTGACCACCAGGTGGAGGTCAGTGGTGTAGGGCGGGCCAGGCTCCGCTCCATCAAACAAGTAGGGGTGGTTGCAGCACTTCCTGAGCTGCATCAGCACATTCAACAGACGCATTTTGTCCATCTTACCAGCAGAGTTCAGAATGTCAATGTCCTTCATCAAAATCTTGGTGTACCTAAAGGGAAATAATAACTGCTCATTTGTCTGTAGATTCTAATACTTTGACCTAATATATCTAAAAATGCCTGGTAAACCAACCTAGGAACACACCTTTCAGACATACATAAGTATTATTAATGTTTACCATTCTCTCTGCATCTTGCTGAGCCCAATATACATCTTGATTTCCTTTTTGGGGAGGAGAGACTTCTCCACATCGGCTTTGATACGTCTCAGCAGGAATGGACGGAGTACCTGTAACATTGACAGATTTGTTAGTTACAAGCTAATATAATATTTATATAGTTATTTAAATAAATAAAAATGTAATAAAAAGGTATAATTGTTTTTTCTCCGCCCTTCTTTGTTTTAATCAATTCTCATTCAATCTATATTTTTATTATTAACATTTAAATTAAACAATTAAAGTAAAATATTTTTATTTAAAAATAAATTGTACATTTCACTTAAATATATTGCCACTAAGTATTCTCAATATTTAAAAAAGAAATTATATGTACATATTATATTTAAAAAATGTAAAAAAAAAAATTAATATATTTTAAATTTTGCATTATAAAAATTAAGCCCGTTTTAGGACCATATGCTTATTTCTCAATCCAAAATATACATTGTAATGTCCTTTTGATTTACGTATACATTTTAACAAACATGTTTTCATGAGATTCACCCACTGAATCAAGCTATAAATGTCTAGATAGTAATCAACGGAAAATGCACTCACGGTATGTAGACGTTCCACCAGTTTTGTGTCTCCCAGACAATTATTGGTATCAAACCAGGAATCAAAATCCTGCACAAAAGGGAAAAACAAAAGCCGTTCCATAACAGGTTCACCTGCAAAAAGGGAATTTCAAAAGCTAATACACCCTTAAAAACATGTCCTTATGCCAGAGTTCTTCTGGCAGTATGCAAGAAAGAAGTGGCACCTCTGAGGAGTTGAAGACATCAGGCAGCAGGAAGTTCAGCAGCGCCCAAAGCTCATGAAGGTTGTTCTGTAGTGGGGTTCCAGTCAGCAGCAATCGATTTGTGGTCTTGAACTCTCTCACAATCTCTGAAAGCTGAAAGAACACACTTTACTAGTTTACTTTTAGACTAGAGGAAACCAGGGACTCACAATCAATCAGTAACCGAATGCGGTAAAACATGTTGCAGCTTGAAGACGGATGCAACTGCAAACCTTTGATTTCTCATTCTTGATACGGTGAGCCTCATCAATGACCAGGTATCTCCAGTTGAACTTTTTGAAGACGGCCCTCTCGATAATGAGCATCTCATAGGAGGTGACGCACACATCCCATTCACCTGGCAGCAGCGTGTCACGGATAAAAGCCGTCTGCAACCAGAAGTGAGTTATTAGATGGGACAGTTTATGATAGTTTAAAAAAAAAAAAAAAAAAAAAGTTTTCTTCTAGCTCTAATTCACAATAAGGAAATCACTACTTACTCTTTCATCCCTGTCGCCGATGAGGCAGACAGCTCGTAGAGAAGGAACCCAACGCTTGAACTCATTCATCCAGTTATACAGGGTGGATTTGGGCACCAGAACCATGTGAGGTCCAGGAATGTTTCTATAATGCTTCATGTAGCCCAGCAAAGAGATGGTCTGTAGAGTCTTACCAAGACCCTGAATAGACAAGGAAAACCATTTGTAATGGACACAGATTAAAACCAGATTCTGGCTGCTGAAATATTTTAGACCTGAGCATAACTACAAAAAAAAAAAAAAAAATTTAAATGGATTCTAGGAGTTTCCATAACTTTTACAGGCTTGGAATCCACAATTTAAATACAAAAGACTACCTGATATTTCTTCATTTACTAATACACTGGTGGGTGGAGTCATACCATTTCATCAGCAAGGATCCCGTTGATTCCGTTCTCATAGAGGGAAATGAGCCAGTTCAGTCCACGGACTTGGTAGTCTCTCAGTTTGCCAGTTTTCACATCTGTTAATCAATGTTCATTGGTCACAATAAGCTTTCCTTGAAATTAGCAAGAGGCCATTGACCTTATTTCATATATAAAGTGTTTATAACAGAGATGAAGTGTTTTAATGTGCGTTTAACTCACAGGAAGGCGAGTCATCAAAACGTGTGCAAACGCTGGTGGCCTTGCTGCTCTCACTCAGGAGCTCCTCATCCTCCTCCTGCTCAGTCCGACGGTGGCGGTTACTTAAAAAGAACACACAATCAGTCAAGAGGGAGCGATTATCTGATAGACACATTACTGACACTAGTAGAGTTACAAATTAAACCGACAATAAGTGTAATACTTAAGGCTGCATGACTTTTGGGAAAAAATCTAATTGCAGTTTCAATTTAAACTGTGATTTAAAAAACAAAAAACTCCAAGTTTTGCTCTGCTCGTTTGTAGGGACACACAGTTTGGACAAAAATTGAGATTATATATTAATATGACCCTAATACTAATATAATTACTAAAAAAAGATTATACAATGCAATAAATATTACAGAAAAAAAAAATAATATTAACATGAAAATTATTACTAACACAAAATACAAAATTGAGTATAAGAAAAACAGCATAATATTTTGCTGTAAAACTGCATTAAAATTAAAATTACAGTCACTCTGGGAAACAAAAGTGTTTCCTTAAAGGGATAGTTCACCCAAAAATGAAAATTCTGTCATCATTTACTCACCTTCAAGTAGTTTCAAACCTGTATGAATGTCTTTGTTCTGCTGAACACAAAGGAAGATATTCTGAAGAATGTGGAAAACAGAGCAGTTCTGGGGCACCATTGACTTCCATAGTATTTTTTTCCTACTATGGAAGTCAATGGTGCCCCAAAACAGCCTGGTTACAAACTTTCTTCAAAATATCTTCCTTTGTGTTCAGCAGAACAAAGACTTTAGCAGCTTTTCCACTATCGGGCTGAACGGTTCTAAGAACTATCAGGTACAGTTCCAGTTGTATTTCCACGTGAGCCTGGTACGGCGCGGCACGATTACAAACCACTCTTGGCCCAGAATTCTCGGCACGGTTAGACAGCCGTGCTGGTAGAGTGCATGTGCGTGAAGTCGCTATAAGTGTGCTATTTTGAGCAATGTAAACACAAATTAGTAATAAAATCTAAAGAAATTTCTGATCATCCTCCATAACGCGGTGGCTATTTACACCTCATATCATATGTAAACACTTGTGTTACCATGGCAACGACTGACCCATTTGAATTGCATTCCAAAGAAATTCGTTATCAGCCCTGCAGTGGAAAAAGAAACCATAACCGTACCGGCCGGCTCGGATCGGCATGGAATGGAACGGTTATGCAAAGAGAACCGTTCAGCGTGATGGTGGAAAAGCAGCTATTCATACAGGTTTGAAACTACTTGATGGTGAGTAAATGATGACAGAATTCTCATTTTTGGGTGAACTATCCCTTTAAGAAAAATTAAATTATTATTTAATTTTACATTATTTTTCTCCATGGAAAATTGATTTTTAATAACATTTAAAGTTGTTAATCATCTGTATCACTGGCAGCACGATTTTTTTTATGGAGAAAACAGATGGGAAAAATGCTTGTGTAACTAATTCTGCAGGAACAGTGTGGGCAAACTCACTCTCCAGCAGAGAGTAGGTTCTGCTTCTCATCTTTTTTAATGCGAGGGCGGCCAGGCTTCATCTTCAGAGGTGAAGTTGGGGTCTTCTGTGCAGCTGGTTGGATGAAATGAGCAAACAATTCGGTTTGCTTCAGGAGGTAGTCGAATCTGTTGGTCCGGTCTGTTTTCTGTTGAAACAAAGCAGATGTCAAAAATACACACAATGTCACATCTACTTACAGATCAACCTTCGTGCATAACTGTAATCTGAATTTATACCTCAAGTAACTTTGATTTTTATGGAAGGCTAAATGCATTACCACTTTTTCTTCATATCCACCCGGCTGGTCCTTTTCCTTTACCAAGGGAGGTGATGACGACTGCACTTCACTATCCATTGCTGTATCTGACGCTTCATCTTGACCGTTTTCTGAAGCATCATCCTTAAAGAGAAACAATAAATGTAATTCAAGAACTGCAAGAAAAAAATATAGCCAAGTTACATAAAGACAAGATTGATGGACAGTTTCTTTTTCTATTTCAGTATTTCCTAATCGACAGTCTTTTCTTCCATATTGTGATGTATTTCTAATCAATTTACAAAATTAAGGTCACATTTATAAATTAAAAAAAAGAAAAGAAATAGCCTATTCATGGATGAATCATTCACAATAAGATCTATAACATGCATTTAGAAAATAGGCGAATTTTCACTGCATGCCGACTTTAAAGGAAAGGGATATTTTCATTCGATAAGCATTTGATTGGACAATATTTTGGACACGCCCACGAGGGCACAATTACGTCATCAGTACTTTTAGTTTGATTTCAGGAAGCTAAAAATAAATTTCAAATGCACATTCTTTTTTAACAGGTACACTATTTTAACGATATACAAATGACCTCAAAATATCGACACGTTTAGTAACAACGTTATGAAGAATTAACACGAACGTTATTGCGCAAACCTTGCTCTTAAAGGACCGTTACAGCAATTCTAGACGTTCAATCGGAGCTTCACTTTCACAGCCATACAAATAATAGTTCAGATTAATAACGCAAGCAACTAAAAGCAGCACACTGATTTAGACCTCTAAACGACAACCAAGTAAGCATTAAAAATAGGTCTAATAAATGCCATTGTGCGGTGACTTTTATCGTTCCGATGGCGGGTAAATCCCTGTTCAGCTTCACATGAAACCCCACAGAACGGAACTTTTATTTTGAACTTAGTCTACAATAAGAAAAGCGCAAACGGATAACTGAAGATCAAGCTATAAAAATGTATCTGCCTGACCCATATGGCAAAACGTGGTTCATTTGAAGTACCGCTCTAAAAGTAACAAAATATCAACACCGCTGATTGCCATATTAAGTTTATTTAGACAACAACAACACATCAAACCGGCCATAGGTCTAACTCCATCAATAAATCTGCCAATCTACCAGGGTAAAAAGTGATCAGATGTTGTTATGACTGTGAAAATAGACGCCGATCTGCTCATCTATTGATCTGAGCCGGAACAATACATGCTAACAAAAACTTTGAGCTGCACTCTCGAGAGCCGCGCGCCGAGGGCTCGTCGCCGCTTCGTTTCCAGCTCCATCAGACTGTGTTTTATAGTCTCAGATAAACTGGGATGTGATTCTGAATGGGAAATGATGGGAAAGACCCGCTCACCTCTGCCGGACCCGCCGAGTCGAGTTGGCTCAGCTCTTCCCGCTGCTGCTCCATGCTGCCTTCTGTTTTGAACATGATGGGCTGCTAATTCCGTTATTTCGCTATGGACACGAGTAATTCCGTTTAAAATAGGTACGAAAAGCCGAAAAAGTGTATAGGTTTGATTGGGAAGTTTCAAAATATTGCCCAAATAGAGCAAGCACACCACGCGTCATTCACGGCCCCCGGCTTTTCTGTTGACACTGTTCCCGCAAAACGGGCCCGGCTGCAGACTATCGCGAGATTTCAGGCGTGTATGACGTCATTTGTACACTGAAAGGGAAATGCAAATCAATCTGCGCTAAAAAAAAAAAAATAAATAAATAAACGAATAAAAATAAAAAAAATCAATCTGCGCAATCTCCATAATTTTCCAGTCCCACCAAAAGAATATAATACTTTGATGAGAGCCATCCCAGTAGGCTTAACCCAGTTAATTAAAAGTCGCCTTAAAGGTGCCACAGAATGCATTGGTACAATATTTTAAGTTGTTAGGTAAGGGCAAAAAATCTCCAGAAACGGTTTTACATGTGCATTTACAACCCTAGGATTTCTCCCTAGAATGAAATGGTCTGTTATTGGCTTATTTGGAAGGGTCATGAATAATAATGTTGAGATCTAATCTGATTGGCTGTTTCACAGTGCGGCTCTGCTCTGATTGGCTGTTTGACAGCGCGGCTCATTTCAGTAGCTCACAGCAGGAAGGAAACACAGGGAGGAAAATATATATTTCAATACTTCTCGCGCAGTTATATCGTCAGGTAATTATACTGTATATAAAATGCGGGCATCAGGGAGCCGCTATTAATATGCGGGGCACTGAAACTGCTTTCAAATGCACGATCGCTTTTTACTTTCACTTTCGTTTTCGAGATTCGCGATTGCACGAACTCTGTTTATACTGTGGAGCGGCAGTACTTACCACACATTTTACAAGATCAGATGCTTGTCAGTGGTGCTCAGGATCTGTAAATCATTTGCCATCATCCTCAGTCATCTCTCCTTACTCTGTTTATCTGGTAAGTGAAATCTTATGTACTGTAATGTAACAGGCTACCGCTAGCAAGGAGCTAACCATGTCCCTTTAGTGGCTAGCGTTATTTATTTAGAAGGGTCATTCCTGGTATCCAGTAACATTTTGGCTTCATAATTTTTGGAAAAAAAGTTACATGTTTTTCATGTTTTTAGCATTCTACCAAAATAGTGACATGTTTAACTATATGGAACACGTACTGGTCAAGCTCAGTGGCTTAAAAAATAATAATTATGGGTATATTGTTCAGACATAGATAAATTTGAGTATCATCTGCATAGCAGTGAAATGATACACCATGTTTTCAGAAAATAGAGCCCAAAGGAAGTAAATACAAAGAAAAAAGAATGGGAGTGAGAATAGAACCCTGCGGCACTCCACAGGAAAGTTTGGCAGGCAATGAAGAAAAATTGCCCAATCTGACAGAGAAACTTCTATTTGTTAAATATGATTTGAACCAGCAAAGAACAGTTCCCCGGATACCCACAAAATATTCTAGTCGAGATAAAAGAGTTTTATGATCAACTGTATCAAAAGCCAAGGTTAAGTCTACATAATTAGGATAACAGAGTCACCAGAGTCAGTCGCCAACATAATATCATTAAGGACCCGTAATAAAGCAGACTCTGTGCTATGCAGAGGCTTGAAACCAGACTGGAAGGTTTCAAAAATATGATTTGCACTAAGGAAAGACTGAATTTGAATAAACACAGTTTTCTCGAGTGCTTTTGTAATAAACAGAAGATTTGAGATCGGTCGAAAATTATTAAAATTACTAGCATCAAGAGAAGGTTTCTTGAGAAGAGGAGTCACAGTAGCCTCTTTGAGGCTATCAGGTATAGTCCCTGAAACTAGACATTTATTCAGAAACGACACCAAACTAGGGCCAACCGAGTCGAAAATTTGTTTTAAAATACATGGAGGGAGAACATCATGAGAGCAGAAAGAAGGTTTTAAATGGTCGATAGTTTCTTTGAGAGACTGGAGAGAAACTGGATCAAAATCACTCCATATGGCTGAAGAACAGCAAAATTCAGGTGAACCATTAGCAAGTGGTTGCAACTGAGATCTCAGAGTAGTAATCTTATCACAGAAAAACCTTGAGAAACCTTCACATAATGACACTGAGGGATTTGAAATCACATTTACATGAGGAATTAACACAGAATTTATAACAGAAAATAAGGCTTTAGAGCTATGATGATTCTTTGCAATTAAATTAGAAAAATACTTAGACTTAGCGGATTTCACTGCTTTCTGAAAAGTAGCAAAACAGTCTTTAAGCATTTCATATGAAATTTGCAATTTGTCCTTTTTCCATTTTCGTTCAGCTCTTCTACAAGCTTGCCTCAGATAGCGGATGTTATCATTGAGCCATGGTTCAGATTTAGGTTTAGACTTCTTAGGTTTAAGAGGAGCAATGGTATTCAAAACCTCTGAACAGGCAGTATTAAACAGACTAAGATGCTGTTCAGCATCCAAGTCAGGCAAAAGTGACTCCAGGGACATAGACAAGCACACCTTGTTAAAGGTGTTTGAGAAATCATCACAAAAGTGGGAAGAAAAGGAACGAGTCAATTGTACAGTAGGAGTAATGCTTGAACTTAACTGAGAGAAAGGAAACGTAAATAATACAGGCATATGATCTGAGAGCAAAGAATCAAAAACCTGAGTATCAGTAATAGAAAAACCATGAGAAAAAACCAAGTCCAAAGTATGATATTGGGGGCGTATTGGGGGCATAACTATTAGTGATCCCGACTGTTACGTCACAGTCGGTGTTATGTTCTGATTCGCCTATTTTTCAGTGGTCTTTTTTATTCACAAGATTTACATAAGAAGGAGGAAACAATGGTGTTTGAGGCTCACGGTATGTAATTTCCATGTACAGAACTCTTATTATTCAACTTTGCCAAGGTAAATACAGTTTTCCATTCTATGGCACCTTTAAATTCAGTAAAGGCAACAGTGTTTATCCGGCTTTATGTTTGGGTGGTATCGATATTTTAGATCGAAAATGTAATAACAGACATATTCGCAAAATATTTCAGACAAAGAGAAAGATTACTCCAAGAGGGAAATTCTACTGGGGTTCCTTTACAACAAATATAAATTGGAGAAAGGCCTGGCTTTTGCCAAGTAAATTTTGTATATCTAACAAAGTTAAAAAGATTCATTATAAAATCCTTCATAAAATTTATCCCGTTAATTTGTCTATTTCTGAATATTCTGATGTTGATGAGTCTTGCTCGTTTTGTGGTTTTGTTGAGGAAACTGCTGCCCATTTGTTTTTTGATTGTAGTATTACCAACAAATTATGGGGTGAATTAAAGGGATAGTTCACCCAAAAATTAAAATTCGATGTTTATCTGCTTATCCCCAGGGCATCCAAGATGTAGGTGACTTTGCTTCTTCAGTAGAAAAACAAACTAAGATTTTTAACTCAAACCGTTGCAGTCTGTCAGTCATATAATGTCAGTCAATGGGCACAGAATCTTTGAGAGAAAAAAAAACATGCAGACAAATCCAAATTAAACCTTGCTGCTCGTGACGATACATTGATGTCCTAAGACACGAAACAATCGGTCTGTTTAAGAGACTGAACAGTATTTATATCATTTTTAACCTCTGATACAGGCAATGTCCGACTGTCAGAACATCCGGCGCGTGACGCGTCAACGGCTCTGGAACATATACGTAGATATATACGTAGATCCTTACGTATCGCGGCCAATAGAAACAGTTGCTAATGAGGTATCTATGTATATATATCTATGTGCAAGAGTACCTTACGCATCACGCGCCGGATTTGGACATTGCCTGTATCAGAGGTAAAAAATTTGAGATACATTTTGTATACCTTCATACAAAAAAGTTTGTTGGTAAATCTATATATATATATATATATATATATATATATATATATATATATATATATATATATATATATATATAAAGGGGATGTCCATTGTTGTTTAGGAATGTTCATTTTGTTAAGGAAAATATAATTTACTGTCGCCAAATTACAGTAAATTAAGTAAAAAAAAAAACAAAAAAAAACGTTTTATTGTTTTTTAAAAAGTAAATCAAACTGTATATCTAAACAGTTCTAACTACTAATAAAATGAATACAATTTAAAGCTGTTTAATGGTTACAAATTATTTTAGTAGTGTGCTGATGGAATATATTTATAGTGTTACACATTTTTTTCTTAATGTGTATTATTTTTTAAACATGTGACAACATGCCCGAATAGCATTGTTGAGTTAAACTGTAACAATGGGTTCAGATTCTTGTCTGAATGCATGTATGGGGTCACTTGTTTCACAGCTATTACAACAAATAAAAAATAAAATAGAAATAAATACAAATTAACTTAAATTAAATTTAAATTAAATCAATATGTTATGTTATAGATAAAACAGAATTCACCAAAATTATCCAAGTTTGTGTGTGTGTGTTTGTGTGTGTGTGTGTGTGTGTGTGTGTGTGTGTGTGTGTGTGTGTACAAAACCATTCTAAAGACAACAAGCACTTCTGACACAAATCTTTGCTACTAAAACAAAGCTTGTGACAACTTCCTCATATCTCACATTTACCATGCTGCTGCTGAATAATTACATTATTAATATACCATAGTATTCACATGGTCATGTAAGTACTTTAAAGAATGGTTTTAGGCTTTTTGTTTTCTTCTTGTTTCCTCATTCTTACACCATAATGGTATATTTCCTAGTCAAAAAAACCCAATGCAATGTGAACAGGACTCCTTACCTAAGGGAATTTATACCATAATTTGAAATCAATTTCCTATATCCTAATTTTTAATATTTTTGACAGGATTCCAAAATACATGAACAGAAATCTGGATCTTTTATGAGACATAAAGTATGGTCACCGATAGTGTTTTTACTGCACTCACGTCGATCTCTATTAGCTCGCGCGTGAGGAATCTTGTGCCGTGTCAAGCGCGCGCGGCGTCTCGCGCAGCAGAATTAAACGAGATCATTTTTTAACACAGACACATGTTCCATTTTCAGGTAAGTGCTTTCTTTCTTTACAAAATGCATGTCGAAATGGCTCTTTTCGAAGAAAAGTAATCTGACAAGTGGTGTTCAGAAGATTTACGCTGAGATTTTGATAGAAAACTGCGGCTTTGTTTTTCCACACAACAGTTAGCGAGCTAAAATTGTTTGTGAGGCCTAACTTAACCGTCAGTTTCCTCTGGTGTTGATATTGAACAAGACGTATAAGCTTACTGAAATCTATAATGGCCAACTGTCCTTAGCAACTACCCGCTGTTTTGAGTTTAGTGTGGCCCAGATGTGTGATATTAAACCTTTGGCCTTGTTAGCATGTTAGCGAGGCCGTGCTAGTACGTCAACTAACCGGGGCAATGTAAACGCACTGGGATCACTTTCATTTTCCAAGCTTTTTTAATTTATTTCATCATTCTGAGAATGATGTTTTCAGGGCGAAAGGGTTTCTGTAAGATTTTTGATTCTCTGCAGTTTTCTATAACATTAAATGTTACTGCACCTACCAGTTTGCATACTCAGTATTGGGAACATGTAGTTATAAACTGTTTCTAAGAAGTGATACATCTTTTTAGTTGTTAAATACCTAGATCATTAAGATTAATGTCCTCAAACACTGATCGTGTCGGTTTTTGGTGAGTACAAGGACAATATTTTACCAGTGCATGTGGGCACAGCAGCATCTTTCCTTAACACCACTATGTTTTCCACTTCCATAGATCCCCATACATTTTTATGACATTGAAAATGTATATATTTAATCTATTGCTCCTGTGTTATTTTGCAGTCTTTTGACAATGACTGCACCCTGGAGGAAGAAGGGTTGGTAGAGGAAGAAGATGAAATTGACCAGTTCAATGATGACACTTTCGGTGCAGGAGCAATCGGTAAGTTTTTCCACAATCCTTATGCCTGGACTTATGAATTTACCCAACACAGCCTGCTGTATCATATTTGATACATGGATTTTTAATGCCTCTAAATTAACAATATGATTAAAACTGCTGAAAAAAAACTTATACACAATCTACTACATGCATTTTGGCCACTAATTGATAGTTTAGACTTTTTTAGCAAGTAAAAGGCATTATAGTGTAATTGTAAAAATGTCCGCCTTCAGGTTGTGGTTCACGTGTCTTTTTGCTGTGAAATCTTAACAGATTTTTATAAAGAAGTAATAGAAAAACTTTTATATTATTTTTTAATATTTCACAATTTCAAGAATAACATTTATTGGACTAAAACAGCTTGGGTTTACTTGATTATCCATACATCATTTTTTAGAAAAAAATCATGTTAAAATATAAGGGTTTTTGAGAAATGTTTATTTGTCCATTTGTTAATCATCATTATTTTGCATTGCATTATATGATTTGCTCTCAACATTAAAAAAAACTTCACATAATATCATAATACTAACTTCCAAACTTTCTTACTAACTTTTGAACTTTTCAAACTAATAATTTTTCATTATAATTTTTGGTATAATTCTCAGCAACTGCACCAAATTGCATATTTTTGCTCAGTTTTAACCTCAAAATTGAAGTTTTTCCTCCTCAACTATGAGCTTCATATTCTTACTGTATTGTAGTATATAAGTCATAGAAGCCTGATGCATCAAATATGATAAAAAAAAATTAAACATACGCATATATTGTGCTTATTTTGTTAGTAATGTTACATGTCAATACATTTTTCTGACTGTTATGTCATGTCTCAGACATGGTTAAGATTATAACATTTAAGTTACATTGGCATATCAGATTGTAACATCACCTCATATGTTTTCTTCTCTAGATGATGATTGGCAGGAGGAGCACGCCCGCCTCGCAGAGCTCGATGTGCGGGTACGAGACGGGCTGCATGGAGCGGGCGATGCCTCCTCTGTTGACCTCCCTCTCGCTGGCAGCAATGCCCACCCTTCGGCCCTCCCTCAACCCTCCTCTTCATCCCAGCTTTACCCTGACATAGATGAACGGGCTGGCGGTGACCTCGCGGAGTCACTGACTCGCCTCATCTTGGGCTCGGATCCTGCTATTGCTGGAGTGGGCACCGCCAGCTCGGACAGATCTCACCTTCCTCCGATGCTGTCCGCTCAGGCTCCTCAGCCCTCGGCATTAGCTGGACAGTCTCCTCTGCTGCTGAGCTACCAACAACAGCAGCAGCTCCTGCACAGAGGGCCGGCTCCTCTTCCACAGGTTTGTGTGATCGTATCTCCATCATATTAAGCCGTTATTGATATTAGTTTGTAAATCTATTTGTAAACATGAAAATGCCATCATCATGGTGTGGACTGCAGCAGGTAACTTTAACAAACAGGTATTTTAAGGGTGTGGCAATATGTTACACATTTGCCACATGTAAAATAGGGCTGCAAAATGAATTGAATAGTCATATTTTTGTCATAGTCATATTTTTGAACTGCAAAGATTGCGATTTAGTTAAATAAATATTCACTATATATTCAAAGTGATTTAATCCTGACACTTGGACTTATGAATTTACCCAACAAAGCCTACTGTATCATATTTGATACAAGAATTTCTAATGCCTCTAAATAATAAATATGATTAAAACTGATTAAAAATTTTGAACTCCCCCCCCCCCCCCCCCACTGCCCACTACTGCCCACTACCTCAGTCAGTATTGAACTGACCCCACTCAACTACCTCTTCTGTCACTTTAAACAGCCTGATAAGCTATTTTTGCACTACACTCTTTATATCTGAACAGTTTCGTTTTAAGCTCTTTTTGCACTACACTCATATCTGCACAGTTTTGTTTTGTTTAGTTTTGTTTATTTATTTAACCATGTGCCTTATGCCACTTATCTAACTCTTTTCTACAATGTCCTTATTTGTATATCTGTATAGTTTGTTTTTATATTTTAAACTGTATTTATCTGCATTCTACGTCTACTGTTAGTGTTTTATTGTTAACTGTATGCACCATGGGTCTGAGAGTCACGCAATTTCAATTCTCTGTATGTATGTGCTGTACATGTGGCAGAATTGACAATAAAGCAGACTTTGACTTTGACTTTGAACTGTTGAAAAAAACGTTGCACATGATCTACTACATGCATTTTGGTCACTGATCAAGAGTTTAGCAAGTAAAAGGCATTTTAGTGCAATTGTAAAAATATCCACCTTCAGATTATGGTTCATGTGTCTTTTTGCTATGGAATCTTTTATGGTTTTTATGAAGTAAACATAAGAATAACTGTTATGTTATTAATATTTCACAATTTCAAGAAGAACATTTATTTGACAAAGCAACTTGGGTCCCACTGGTTTACAAACGATCAAACTTTCATGTTACTTTTTGGTATAAATTGTTGTTTTACGTGAGCAGCTCATGATCCGGTGTCTTCTACATCTCTGTTGAAATAATACAATTTTAAAATGGCTTTCTTAAATACTTCTTTATTTTTTACATTAAAATTTCAATAGTATTATTTCTTGCTTTAATATTTTTATTTAGTAATAATAATTATAATTGTTAAAGTTCTAAGAAATTAAAGTGTTAATGACCATTTTTATCAGAAAAATCACAATTAATTTTTCCGTTAAATCATGCAGCCGTAATGTAAAGCATTCATCAGCTAGAGCAAATTATTAACATCTCTAGATTGTAAAAATAGTAGTCTAGTAATCAATAAAATGAAAGAATTGTCTTATAATTTAAATAAATTATATAAAAGCATAGTACAATTTCTTACCTTGTTTTTATGCTTAGTCTGCCCTGTATGAAAGCATCTAGTGTGCACTAAGGTGGATAAAATAACGTTTAAACATATGTAGGAGCCTTCAGGAAAATTTAGCAGCATGCTTGGCTTTATTTTATGACATGTCAAAGAAAACAATGCAGATTTATCACCGTGATATTTATTTTACTGCTCTAAATATTCAGTGTAAATGACCAAAATGTACCTTTTTCTTTTCTCCCCACAGATAAATTCTCACAGTATTTGGGAGAACAGTATGGGCTTCAGTCCTGTTAGTTCTGGACTAGTCACTCAAAGAGAGGTAAAGCACATGTGTATATAAAAGGAAAAAAAATCTTTCTCAAATTTGCTTGATTGTCTTTCTGTGCTGTTCTTCTAAACTTCTCGATTCACTACTCAGGACAAAACGCTTATGTCCATTATCAAAGAGGTTGGGCTTCCTAATCGGCCTCCCACACTCAGCAGAGAAGAAGGGCGAGATTTGTCCGAAAGAGTTCCGCCTCCTCGCTCCTGCTCACCTGTGATTGGAAGTCCACCTGTAAGGGCTGTACCTATTGGAACACCTCCGAAACAGCCCATGAGTCAAGTTCACAACCAGCAGGTTAGATGACATCCTAAATTACACCCTATATGCATTAAAATATTTAATGCACAAGGTAAAAGTGTACTTGAGAACGTAGTATTTTTTCTAAATTAACCCAAGGAGTGTTGATATGTATGCATTTTAATATTTCTGGGTGATGCAATGATTTACATTGAATTCACTGAACTGTATGTTTTTTTTTTTTTTTCCTTCAGAATAATCACCCTTCAGCTGTTCATGTGAGAGCCTCTGTGCCACTGCGCTACCCACCTCCCTTCCCTGAGCGTCTGTCCCCCAACAACCTCCTCAGCATCGCTGTGAGTCCCAGATCAGTTTAGAATCAGTCAACTCCAACAGCCTGATGGTGGTGCTATAATAGAGTGAAAAGAGTGAACAATTTTCCACACTTTGATGCCTGTTTGCTCATCCATGAGGAGGCTTTCTTTAGGGGACATCTAATGTTTAACTTGCTTTTGGGAGGAAAACAATCTGGTTTCATATCTGTTTTGAAAGTTTTTGAACAGTATTGAAATGACAAATTATGTTGAACCCTTTTTCTGCTCTCTCAGAACTCACCGTTGTCTCGTCCTTCGTTCCCTGCTCGTGTTGGTCCTGTTCTGTCTCAGATACAGAGAGCCCAACTGCTCAACTCTCAGGTGAGTTAATGATACATTGGTATTAGTATACACCATTTAATAAGAGTGATTCTAGAGTCTAACCATAGAAATATGACACTTTCTTTCTATCTTGTGCTACGCTCTTCAGGTTGGTCAGTTCCAGCGTGGTCCAGCTCCTCCATTATTACAGGGAGGTGTTGGGGGTTTCAGGCCATTCTTTGGGCAGTCTGGTCCTAGAATGGGTCCCCATGGGCCTCCTCTCGGCCACACACCCATCCGACACAACACTACCCACCTCCACCCGCAGCACCGCAGGATGCTCAACCAGAGGATGCAGAACAGAGGCTCGGGGTGGGTACCATCAGTCCTCTCTCTGGACGAAGCCTCACTTTGAAGTGACTCGAGTAAATGTTTCTGTGTCTCTTATATGCTCAGTGATCACGTCGGTGGAAGAGGTGTTGGAGACAGGAAAAACAGAGATCCTTACAGCAATCTGATGACACAAAGAGAGAAGGAATGGGTAGCGAGAATCCAAATGATGCAGCTTCAAAGCACCGATCCGTATCTGGATGACTACTATTACCAGGTAATTGCTTTTTTTTACCCATACTTACGCAAGACTGACATATTATTTTAACTGAAACCTTTGTAATTCATGAGTTTGTTAAACTATTTTAAACTTTAGTCAAGGCTTGAGACATCAGACTTTGTCTACTATCTAGTTATTTTCTAATACTGCTGTAGCTTGTTTTTTTATTTATTTTTTTTATTTTAACTTGAGCAACATTGTAAAAATTTATTAATTCTTGTTTTGCAGAATTACTATGAGAAAATGGAGAAGCGTCAAGAGCGGGACAGAGACAACAGGAAGGAGCACACCACCAAACTCATCACTCCTCAGGTGGCCAAACTGGAGCACACCTATCGGCCAGGTAAAAAAACAACACATATGAAAATGGTCTTAAAAATTGTGCATGATTTTATATTCTGTGATTGTGTTTGTCACAGTGCAGTTTGCTGGCTCGTTAGGAAAACTCACTGTCTCCAGTGTGAACAATCCAAGGAAAATGATTGATGCCGTGGTGACCACTCGCAGTGATGATGAGGTCAGCACTCTTTCCCCTTCACCCTTTTTTAATTTTTCAGTCTTTTTATAAAACCACTTATAGGGCTGTTCTTGATATGCATTGTTTTTTTGTTTTTTTTTTAAATGAGTGGAGCCAAACCATTTTTTTCCCCAAAATGCCAAAAAAACAAAAACAAAAAAAAAACTAATTCTTTATTCTTTCTGGTCCTAGTACTGCATTTTTTCTTCATGAATAAAGGGTTTATTCAAAAGGTGCATGCTCTTATGGTACAGATTCTGTGTCAAAAAAATGAAAAAGGTGTGCACGTCCCATAAACCCAATAAGGGCTCAGATGCAGTACAAATATAGAGCAAAAACAGACGAAATATCCACGCACTGATGTAACTGCTCCAAGAAAACTTTATTAAAACATGTACAACCTTGTGACCATCAGGTCTTCATCAGGCAAGACAGTTTCTGTGTATCAATGTTCTTCTTGGTCATTTTACAGGAAAAAAGGGAAAAGCAAGTGTGGAACAAAAGACGGCAAATACTTTACACTGTGGAGAAGGTAAGAGTGAAGCGAAGGAAAAGCTTTTGTAGCCATAATTTTATTCTGATTCAGGTGATTAATTTAAAAAAAAAACTTTTTGCCCTGCTAAAAAGTTCACAGGCTGCAAATAAATAAACAAATATTTATTGTTTTCATTGTTTTGCCCTATTTAACCTTTTTGCCCTGTTTAACCTTGTATTATAATAAATAAAGTTATGACACAAATTTTTTTAACCAATATTTTTGTACCACAGCAATAAACTATTAGCCTAACTAACTAAGTTCAAACATTAAGGACAAATAACAATCAGTAATAAAATAAGAACAATCAAACAAATTACAAGCAATAACACAAATAATACAATATAAAATAATACAATAGAACAAAGAATAATACAATATAGATGAATACAATAGAGCTTCAGGTGCGTGTGCACAGAAAATCAGACAGCAAGCAAAAACCACATTGAGTTCCGTTTCACTTCCCCTTGTGCTTGAATCTTTTAAATTGGCAAGACTTAAAAACATGAGTCCTTATTTTTGAGCCCTGTAATTAAATCAATATTCCATGAAATATGTGATACAGTAAAACTTGTATGTTTTATGCAGATGTACAGTCTACTATTAGAAGTGCAAGACTTTGAGAAGAAGTTCTTGCAGACCCCTGAGCACCAAAGAGATGCCCTGCTAGAACAGCATAAAACCCACACGCTGCAGCTCTACAACTCCCTCCGAGAAAAAGAGTGGGATGACCGGTGAGTGTTACAGGAGAAGAGTCACATGAGTACATGCTTGTTTGATTGACAGTGTATCTCTCAGATGAGTGATGAGACTTAAGAAACAAAGTTCAGTCCAGGACTTTTTTGCTATTTTTGAAAAAACAAAAAGTAAAAGCAATGTCTACCTAGTTGAGAAATTGTTTTATGATCATATTTTTAAATAAACAAGTGTGTTAAAAAGCATTGTTTGCTGTAGTCAAGAACTGTCTGTATCAACTACTGAAGGTTTATGATCGTAACAGACCAACTTTTCCATCCTTCTGCAGAGTGAGCGATGAGCAGTGCTTGATGATCATGTCTGTGCGTAAGGGGAAACGCCTCATCTCCAGACTCCTCCCCTTCCTGCCACAGCCCCAGGCTGCTGCTGTTGTAATGGGAATAGCCAGGAACCTTCCAGCCCTGGCCAAGAAAGACAAACAAGACCAGGTACAATATCAGACGAGTGGGTCTTTGTACGCTGTCAGTGAAGAGAATAAGATGTGGCAAGTTCTATAGGTTATGGTTAGCACTAGGAAAAAGGGGTCTCCTCATTTGCATGTTCTCTCTCATAGGTACTGTGTTGGTTGGTAGAGCCAGTGACGGCAGTAATCCAGTCCATGTCGAGTACCTCCCTCACTGATCTCCTCCAGGAGCTGCAGGGCAGTGAAGGACAGCTTCCCCTTGTGCTGCAAAATAAGGTATCTCTGTCAAATTTTTTATTTTTTATTTTTTTTTTAATGGCAAACGTGCATAGTCTCCTGGCTTTTTGTCAAACTAAACCAATGACATTTCAGTAATGTATGTGTTGTGTTTGTCAGTTTGGCGTGACGTTGCTCTATCTGATTCTGAGTGAAGGAGAGAGGATGCAGAGCTCCGATCCCAACTGTCAGCTCATGGATGATAACCGCTGGTGAGCATCTGTCTGTGTATTATTGTCCATTTCCCCTACATGCACGCTAGGCATTCTACAGGTTTTCATGTGTAAATGTGGCTAGTGTTGCAGTATTTCATCATAATTTGATTTGTCCAAATTTTTCATTCTGTTTCCAGGACTGAGCTGGTGTTCTCTGTGACGCGGGAGCTTTTGAACGTCCCGTCCTCTGCACTCTCATCACCGCTGTTTACTCCTTCAAACCTAGTGTCGCTGTTCTCTCGATATGTGGACCGCCAGAGACTTGAGCTCTTGCAGGAGAAGCTACAGTGAGTTTGTCCTCTAAAACATACAAACTGAACTTTTAAAATGGATATAAGACAATAGAACTGATCTATATTTAAAAAATACTCAATATTTGAGTGAGATTACCTGTGTATATTTGTGATTCCTATTATTGTCGTTTTTAATTAATAGAAAACACAAAAAAAAATTATATATTATAAAATAAAAAGTAAAAAAGCATTATGATATTATAATTTAATCATCACAATGTAAATTGCTTTGAGTGCTTAGAAAAGCGCTATATAATTGTAATGAATTATTATTGTTATTGTTATTTTTATTAGCATTTTACATGTATACAAATTATATTTAACATTTTACTTATATACACAAAATGTCATATGTACATATGCAAAAATTGCACTTCTATTTTAGAGCAAGTAACGTGTATATGCAAATCAAATGTTATTTATTTATATATTTAATGCATGCATGCTTGGTGAAAGTAAGCATTTTTGCAAATATATAATCACAAATATCATGTATATTCAGTATGGCCCAGTCCTAGTATGCGTTTTATAATGTTGTGTTTTTGTGTTCAGTGTAAGATGGATAGCAAAAAGGGAAGAGATCAGTTCATTTAGGCCTTTCATTTAATTTGTCTTTTTATTTTTATTTTTTTTTACAGGATCACAGCCCTGTCCAGGTAGAAGTGACTTCAAACCTGGCAGTTGTTGAGAGACTGACTGTTAATGTATTTGTGAATGAACAGTTTTATGTGTGATATGTATTGGAGGGTGAGGCCTGGTCACTTTTCCTTTCTCGTTATAAGAGTCAGAATAGATAAGAATAATGTTTAAATGCTAATAAAATGTTGTCCATAGGTTTGTCAATAAAGGCGATCAGGTATATGTATTTTAGCTTCCATTAGGGTCAGCTCTGAGCAGAGGAGCCAGGAAAGGGACTGCGTTTCCCTGTGAAATGGCTCAATCATGACAACATCCGACCTTATTTATAGACGCATAGATTTCAGGAGAATTTTGCTGTACATTAATATCTTAATTTTCTTATACACTGCAGCTTGTTGTATGTTTGCAAAAGAGTGACTGTGCAAGTGTGTCTGTGAGTTTAAATGAAGGTTTAAACAAAGGTATTCTTCATTTTTAAATATCTTGACATGATGCCTGTGATAAACATGAAATTAAAACTTTCTATTATACAAAGATTGGTGTATTAGTGTTTTGATCTTGGTGGGGTTTATTATACACCTGGAAAACCTGGACTTTTCTAATATGGTTACCTGATATAGGTAAACTTCCTCCCAAATTATCATTACTATATTGCATTATGTTTTACTTACTAATTTTCCTTAATTACCATTGTTCTCAATGGTGATTCCCACTACAGTAATTTATTTATTAATTTTTTTACACTTATACAACAAAATTTTCTATGATGTGTGTAAGTGTGGCAACACTTACCCTAGAAAACTTATCCTCATTCAACTTTATCTCCAAGAAGTGACAAATATTAAAAAAACCACACCATCATGATAATCAAAAATCACATTCTTAATAAATATATCTATTTTTTTTTTTACTTATAGTGATACTTTCTTTGTACGTACTTTGTATTTTTTGGCCTGGAGGTCTTCATATCTTTGTGCAGAGCAGACTTTGTAACGCTTACATGCTGATATGCGTCTGATTCCCTTCAAGGTCATAACTTGTCAACAGAGGAAATTTCTGTCCCTTTTGCTTACACCTTGAAAGTGTTTGTGTGGACATAGTCAGAGCTTTGATAAAAACTATGGAAGCAGAATAATGACAAATGTCTTTGAAACAAAAAATCACATTGAATTGCACTAACTGAAAAAATAATGCATTGTATTAAAAGTGTTTGCATTTTAATGCCTTGTATTTTCAGGGCTTGCATTTTTGGGGGCTAAAATTTAACATAGTTGTTTATGCTGTGAATATTTCAATTCAAAATATTTCACACACATTTTCATAATTAAAAATTCAATAATTCATATTCACTTTCCAGAATTCACTTCCGAAATATTCAATCTGTTTAAAAATACGATGTGTAATATTCGACAGGCAATTTTCAGTCCATTTTATTTCACTTTACCACACACAAATTCAGTGGTTAAAATTAGGCAGAAAATTCAGCATTATACATCCGGGACCCGCAGGAATAACAGTATAAGAGCACCGATGCATGATCTCCAGCTGCTGTTTAATCAAGCGGCTGTTGATGAAGACCAAAGCAACCGGTAGCGCAAGTCATTCATTCACAAAAACTGATTTGCAGAAATGGAGCAAACGGAAAGTAGAAGTTATGATTATCCGGGCCAGTATGTATATGCAGAAAAACTGATTGTACTTTAATTTAACATCTCAGCTGTTACTCGTTTCTCTGTGTAGCAGCTTTCTCCACAGCAAAGGGGGTTTATAATGCTGTTTTACCCGACGCTGAAGTACAGAACAAACATTACATCTGAGGAAGACATGTATTGTTTTGGGTCGCTTAGTTTACTTTACTTTGTATCATGGCTTGTGTGATGATGTGCTGTAATACTGGGGTTTCCCTCATACGTCACATTCCAGGATTCCCCAATGACATGCCTAACTAATACAGTGATATAAAAAAGACCCCAGATCTCAGACTTTACACATTACTGATGATGCAAACTATATTCACTCGCTCCAAGAGCGCTCCACCACCTCTCCATCACGAGTACAATTCATGCCAACGGCCCATAATATAAATGCATATTTAGCAAAATGGATAGAGATGGATCACTCAAATCAGAAAGAATATGAAGGTTATGATGACGGGAATGGACATGAGCGGGAAGTTATAGTTCTCAAAGAATTTGTTTGTTCCTTCTACTGAATATTTTCGGGTGAAAGCATGATTTAAACAGGTACAACACTTATTCAAACGCAATCGCTCTCTGAATGCATTCAAACAAATGTAATCTTACAGTGCTACTTCATCTGTATCTGATTTCGAATGAGCAGAAATCTGTAGATAAAAAAACTGACGAAAACGTAGTTATTTGCATCCTTCACAAACAACATTTGCATTGCAAAAAGCACCAATGATTCCTTTCAGTGCTGACAACCATGTAATTCGCTTGGCATGTGGTAGGAAAAAAGTTTGCACACTAGTGTTCCAATAAGCCACTTTGAAACTACTCTCCTATTATTTTATTTATTTATTTTCGTTTAATATATGTTATGAACAGAATTGGGATATTTTAAACATACTGAAATACCTGACACCTATACATGTCATACTGAGCATTTCCACTGTTACTGAAAAAAAAAATAGTGTTCATTTAATATACATTAATCCTTTGTGACAACATGAAGGAGCAAAGAGCCTTTATTATGTACCAGTTCACATTGAGCAGAGGTTAAATAGTAACAGAATGCATATTTAAAGGTAATTCAAAGTTAAAAATGTGAATCAGAAGTGAATATATAGGTAAGTTCATCCAAAGTTTAACAGGAAGTGAGAGAGCAGCTGACTATGTAGGAAACAGAAAGTGAGGCAGACAGACAGCAGTGCATGCTTGCTTTGGAAGACCATTGTCTCTGTATTTGTACGCTGCACAATGATAATAAAGTTGTAATGTAGTCCAGACGTCAGCTAGATCTTTGGCCCTGAATGCATCATTGATAACAATGGATGCTTACTCATGGAATTAAACTAATGACAGGAACTTCTCTATAGTAACACACTAGGCTAGTTCTCCCACTAGTTGTTTGTATATGTTGAGTTAATGAGTGGATTTACATGAAAGCTAATTTAGAGTCAATTTCATCATGTTAAATACTTATATTCTTCATATTATATATTAAAGCATATACACTGTATATTATTTACATTAAAATTTATCATCAAGAGTTAAGATTTGTGTTCATCACACAAACATAGATAAAGTAGTGTTTTTTAGAGCTTTGATACTAATTCTGTGTCTGAAATATGCCAAATAATCACCAACATCACAACAAATTTAAACACATTTATACAAAACACAACAATTTCATGGTGACTTTAATATCAACTTAAAGTTTTACATTTGGTACCTCTAAATGTTGAATGTTTGTTTACATCATTACAGTGACCATTCAAAAGAAATATGTGATGCACGACATGGTAAATATATAAAGTCAAGCATTTACATGTATTCAAAGTTGCGAATCCGAAATTTGCTAGAAAAACAAACAGCAGTTAACTAAACTTTGTTAGCCATTTTTAAAAGAAAGAAGAGAAACGCAAACAAGAGCAACAGTGCACAAAACAGTGCACAAATCAGCTCAGCGCTGCAATCATAGAAATCCCATGTAGATTGGTGTGACCTTTGACCCTGCAGTGACTGAAGTGATGTGGAGTGTGAGCGTATGTTGGAATTTTGATGAAAATAGGTCTGATGCTGATGTATCTGATAAGGATGTATTTGATGAGGATGTATCTGATTATTCATAATTTGTCTGTGGAAGTGTTCACGGTTCAACATTTTAATTCTCTTGAGAAGATCAAGGCTAATGCAGTAGGTGTGATTCTGGTCAAAGTTTGTCTGATCTGAGTGCCGTGTCACATAAATGCTGTCGAACCTGTTCCAACTTGAGTTAAAAGAAACAATGATGCGATCTGTGTTGCTGCTGTCTGACTGTCCTGTGTAATTCTTAGTGACATAATCAGGCAGACGAAAAGGCAGTGAGCCAGGGGTGCTCAGGTTGCCCACTTCATAGTATTGGTTACTGTAAGGAAGAAGTCTACCACCATTATAGAATCGATGAAAGCCAAAAGCTCCACTTGCAGGGTTGCAGTGTGCAGTCAGACGTCGATTGGAGTCAATCTGTACACAATCATTAGCAAACCACCACAACAAGTTCAGACCGTGTCTGGGATACGGCTGACCAAACCTGGTCTGTCTCAGATCAGACAAATCATACAGGGTTCTCATCATGATCCTGACAATCCTGTTAAAAAACAAAAGACAATAGCACACTTGCAATGATCGTTTTTAGTATGAAATATACAATAAAAAAACAGTAACACGTCAAAACAAAAAGAGCCATAAAGGGGCATTTAAAAAACAAAAATTATGCTGTTATTTTCATTATTTTGATACAACACATCTTCAGATATTTTTCACTTACGCAGATCTCTGCAGCAGTAAAAAGACCGGTCCTCTGAGACTCTTAAGTGAGATGAGTGAGATAAGTTAAAAATTTAAAAATGTAGATCGTATAAAGATGGATTCTTCAAGCTTTTGGCAATGACTGAGGTGATTTGAATTTCCTTCTTCTAAAAGAACGTCCCTGAAAAGCACGTGGAAGAGAAATACTGTTGTTTAAAATTATGGAAAACATATATGCAAAAAAAAAAAAAAAAAAAGTTGGCAGTTGGCAAAAGCAGAAATTCACATACAACAGAAAACAACTGAGTGTGTCTTTTGTAAAATAACGAACCAATTTCAGAGCAAGAGAGGCGCAAAGCAGTCAAAACCTTATGTGTTTTTTTTTCTTTGCCAATTGTCAAATTGTTACTTACACTTATTGCAGAGATGTATTTCGTGCTGGTGTTGAGGAGAATGAAAAGCTCATTTCTGCTGAACCAGATATTGTGCGTGTCCTTATAAAACCACCAACTTTGACTTTGTTGTAGTAGGAAGCAAGGCTATAAGCCTATAGACAGAGAGATAGAGAGATAGAGAGATAGAGAGAGAGATTCTATAGGCTATATACAAATGTAGCGTATTTTGGTCCTGCGTGCGTCATTGATAACAATGCATATTTGCTGATGTCACTAAACTTCTATGCTATAGAAACGGCCGTTAGTTGACCTACAGGTTGTATGTGTGTTTGTGTGTGTCTGTTGCTGTTTTGATGAACAGAAACTCAGTATGGAAAGAAAAACTTATGCAGAAACATTAGAGCAGATGGGACAGATAATGAAAACATTTAGATTAAAGCTACTTTCTATTGTATAATAATCTACTTTATACTGTATGATGGGCCTGTGTTACATTTGCACTCATATTCAGATTTCATATTATAAATTATTCATATTAAAATCTATTATCAGAGTGGGATAAAATGTATAGATTTTATTATATTAAATATATTCTTGACAGTTTACATGAAGTCCACTGTCTAAACTGTGAGGCTGGGAGGTGAACGTGTCCCCCAATATTCAGATTAATGTTCGATCTATATGTTTTTTAAAAGATAGATTCTTCTTCCCTTAACCTGAAATATTTATAAAAATCACTGTAATAATTTTTTTTTTTTGAAAACAGTGATAAACATGCAAAGCTCAACATCATGTCTTACATTTATATAATGATGAGCATATATTTATAAGTATATTTATTTATCATATTTATTATATATTTATTCACTTAGCAGACACTTTTATCTAAGTGATTAATTCAAAAGAGATAAGCTGCAATACACATATTGAAAATTATCTAGAAAATCTATTTTATAAATACAAGAACAGATAAGCAAAAAAATTAATAAAATGCAGATCAGCACAATTTTTATTATTTAAAGTTTTTAATAGTTGCTTTGTTTGAAATCATATCATGCAGGAGTGAAACACTGCGGAAGATTTTTTTTTTTTTTTTTTTTTTCAATTAAAGTAATTTCAAAATGGTAATTTATTTTATGGTCAAATATTTAATCTTTCCATTTATAATGTTTACTATCATCACACTAAAATCATCCATATTTGCCATGAGGAAAATCTGAGCATTTTTAACATTAGTTACACATCAGACATCCATGAAGCATAGACCAAACAGTCCAGGATCAGAAATAATGGAATATAATTGGATTTGTTTGCCACAGAAAATGGGCAAACAAATCCAAACCAATAAGCTGAAACATAAATCAAAGCAAATTAGGCAGAAAATCACGAACCACATGAATACAAGAATGCCCAGAATAAAATAACTCATTAAATTTCACACAGAACTTTACATCCATTTGAGCTAATATAGCCACACCATGAATATGATGGGCATGCATGTGATGCAGCGGATAGTCCAGTAAGAGTGACTTCTTCACTTCTTCAGATGAAATAGTGTCTGTAGGATCCAGTCTGCAAAGATGATCATATTAACTCAATAATGGTGGTGCTGTCTGAGCTTAACTATTCTGATGAAATCTGGCCATTCCAAGCTTTGAATTTTGTCAATGAGGCCTTGGCTGATTTGGTAGGTGCAGTTCTCATCGAAGCGTCCCTGACCTAAATGATGTGTCACATAAATCCCTGTAAACCAAGTTTTATTCCATTTTGAACGGACTGAAACAACAATGCGATCTGCGTTGCTCTCACGTACATATCGGTTATAATTCTTAGTAACATAAGGAGGCATTGCGCCCGGATGGTGCAGGTTGCCCATTTCATAATATGGTAGGTCAGTATAAGGAAGAAGTTCTTCTGAATTATGGAACGAATGGAAACCAAAATCTCTGTCTTCTGGGTCACAGCATGCAGTCATCCTGTTGTTGTCAATCTCAACACATTCGTGTGCAAACCACCACAGCAGAATGAGACCATGTCTGGGATACGGCTGACCAAACCTGGTCTCTCTCAGATGGGACAATTTTGTCAACTTTCTTGGTCGGGCCATTTAGTGTCTAGAAGACAGACAGAAAAACTGGGACTACAGTGTACAAAATACAAATATACTGTAAACTAGGTTTAATTTCTCTTTAAACACACATCCAACACTCAACAGCCCATTACTACTTAGAGTCTGAAAGGAAATAGTGCAAAACAGATTTTTTTTACAGTATGTCACAGCTGTCTGGTGTATTTTTACAAAAAAACAACAACATCCTCTGTGAAGTTTATATGATCCTATGATGTCTGTTAGGTTGTAAACAAATCTTTTTAACAAAAAGCAATAAAATAGCCAGGCAAATAAACATTAGGATACTGCACCTGTAGTTAATTCGCTGTAAGAAGGATCTGCGTCTGTGAAAAGTAACATGCTATTGTTCTTCATATCTTTGTTAGTGGGTGGTGCAAAACACAAACCTGCTCTGAAACTAACCTGCACACACCTTTTTTTTTTTTCTTTTTTGTACTGGTATCAGAGGAGGATCAGTGAAATATTCTGTGAAACTAAACTATGGACTCGTGAATGGCAACCTAAAGTTGAGTAAGAAAGTACAGGCCAGTCTTTTAACAGGATCATTTGCCCATACTAAAATAAAATGTAAAAATATGCAGCTGTTATAGGAATTAAAACATTTCCAGTTGTTTTTGATTCAGCTTTTAGTAATTAAACAAAAACAGCTTTCTTTTCTCACATCGTTATTGTTGTTGAAGGAGTGTTTGATTTCTACAACTGCGGAAGATCAGGAGAATAACTGGGAAAGTTAGTGTGGGTTTGTCTATTCTAAGACAAGAAAAACACATAAACAATAGTACATTTATAAAGCCAAAGTGTCCTGCAAATCAACTTTGTTATATTGAATGTTATAAATTGGTATTTAAAATGCATGTCTATATATGTCACTGTTATATTTCAGTAAATATTTAGATTTATTTTTAAAAGTCAGTTTCTGTACCAAACCCTTATGTTGTGACTACAAAAAAGTTATTGACCATTTCCAATTGTTATTGTCCAGGAAAAAAGGTACATTTCAATGAACACATATTGGCCTTTTTGTGACAACATACCCCAAGCGTAAAGAGGAGTTTTGTGTAGCGGTTTGTGTCAGGTTAAGTAGTAATTGCATGTATCTGTGTATGGAATGAGTAATTCAAAGTTAAAATATGAATAAAAGCTCTTAGATAAGCTCAGACCTTAGTTTTTCCATAGTTGAACAGGAAGAGAGAGAGAGAGAGCAGCTGACTATGTAGGAAACAGAAAGTGAAACTTTAGTGAATACTGTATACATATTCAGCATATTTTTGTTCAACATATGAGGATGATCTTCACAATTGTATCTAACAATTAAAAACATACAACAATAATGTCATTTTGACACAATCTTGGACATCTTTAGTTAATAACATTTGAATTAGCAATAAATGTCTTCAACTAGGCCTCATTTTTATGACACTGATAATGCATGTTTGCTGATGTCAATGACCTCATGACAGGAACTATCCTATAGTAACACACACTAGCTGACCTTTACTTTACTTTACTTTTAGTCATTTAGCAGACGTTTTTATCCATATACTTTTTATACATATACATATGACCTACAGGTTATAAGTGTGTGTTTATTTCTGTAGTGATGAACAGAAACTCACCAGTGTAGAAATAAAGACACATTACAGCAGAACAGTTAATGGGGAGCTTTTGATTTTTATAGGAGTTTTGGTAAAACACATTTGCAGATAATGATCACTTACACAGAACTACACAAGCAGAAAGATCTGTCCTGATCCTCTAGGACTCTTACAGTGAGATGACTGAGATCTGATCTGATCTGATCACCACATGTACCACATGTTAATAATTTTGGTTTAATAGTGAAGTGATAAGTTACATAAACACATGATAAAATGAATCCAACTTACCTTACTGATGTGATGGGAGCGTTTATACCCTGACACATCTTTGTGTAGGTCATGCAAAGATCTGCAAACAGAAACTGGTGTTGTTCTATATCGTGTCAGGGGAGGAGTGACTCCATGGTGAAATTTTTGTTTGCCAAATAGAGTGCAATCAAAGAATCAGTCATTGAGGATTCCAATATGTACTCACACATATTCATATTTAATTAGCCACCTGTCAATTTCAAGAGCAAGAAACATCTACTGTCTATCTACAGATAAATTGATTAAAAAAAAAAAACGAGAAAAGGTTGCTTTATGGCTCAAATTAGTCATATAACATGAATCATAAAAATAATAGTTATTAACGTTTCTGTTTGTTGCTTTCTTTAAAAACTAGACCATATGCCAAATGTCTGCTTAAGTGTATTCATGTATGAACAAAAATCAGGAAAGGTTATTTTATGATGTTTAAACTTTCATTTGCACAAAACTGTGCCAAGCCTCCCTCACAGTCTTTGTACCTGTTTTTATATTGCCCATTGTCAAACTGCTTTCAAAACAGTAGCCTAACCCTTGGTCAGTTTGATACCAACGATGATAAAACATTCACAAAGGTTTCGAATCTTCATGAATTTATTCCAAACTCACCCGTCAGTAACAGATACTTTAATCAGTTCTATATAAAATACAGTAGTATAATAATAATAATAATCATCATCATCATATAACAACCATGGACAGAATGAGAGAATGTTATGGTAATTTGTATTTAAAGAATGGTACACCACCAGGAATTGCCTTTAAGTGCCATCACTTCACAACGCTGCTCTGTAAACATGAAATCCTGCTCTTGAGTGTTGGATGTCAGTTTGAGATACTGCTCTCGACTCATGTTCTTGATGATCTGGAGGAGGCCCTGGCTCACTCGGAATGTTCTGCTGCTGTCGAATCGTTTCGTGTCGCTGTGTTCAGTCACATACACTCTTGTTGAAGCTGCCACTGGCGTCCTGACGCACAATAATGTGATCCTTGTTGCCGTCAGGACTGATCTGGCTGTTATTTTCCCTGACATAATTTGGGAGCTTGTCTGCTCCTCGAGCGTTCAGGTTGCCCACTTCATAGTTATGGGAGATTCTGATTGGGCAAGAGGTGATCATCATCATCTTCAATTCTATTTTCGAACTTGTGAAAGCCAAAGTCTCCATTTTGAAGACTATAGATTGAGACAATTTTCCCATTTCTGAAGAAGATATAGTCCTGAGCAAACCAATACAACAGGTTTAGGCCATGTCTTGGCCATGGCTGACCGAAGCCTGATTGTTTCAGCTGAGACAGTTCATTCAGTGTATCTTTCACCATGATGACGACTGTGTGGGAGACAAATAAAGAAATAGGAATGGACATAAACTACATTTAAACTAATAAAACATTCAATGAGACAGTTAATGTAAATCAATGAGAGTTTAAATATGCATAGTTTTAAAATATGCATAGGGTCAAAATATACCTTGTATAAAGACTAATCCTGCGAATGTCCCTGAAAAGCATGTGGAAGAGAAATGCAGGCGTTTCAAGTGTTATGGCTGTTTAAAATTTTTATGTCTTTATGGAAAACACACATACAAAAAATGATCCATTCTTTTGGTTGACAAAAAGAAAAAATTTGTGTTTTCTAAAATAAAGCAACCAATTTAGTAGAGGAAGATGGACAGAAAAAAATAATAAAACAATCTAAACCGCACCGTGTGCTTTTTTCTTTGACAGCTGTTATTCTTTTTGCAGAGATGTTGTGTCTTTTGAAGATGAGGAGAATGAAAAATTCTGTAAAACAGACTGAACCAGATTGACAATACTGTGGGTGCGTCCTTCCAAAACAATTATCATCCGTGTAGTAGGCAGCAAGTACGTGTGTTTCCTTATTTGTGTGTATAGATTAGATTACAAAACCAGTTGAAGTTTGTCACAAAACATCATCAAAAATAAATGAACTTAATATGTAATTATTCAACAGTATTACAGTGATGTTCTTTAAATGAGGAATTTACTTTCATCTAATGCGTCATATGCATATTTGACCCTGAAAGCATCAATGCAAAGAGCTATTCTATAGCAACACCAATTAGCTGTACTTTTATTATGCTTGAAATAACAGCACTATTAGGCTGATATATTTTTGTAGGCCAACCCAGAAGTTAGCAACCCTTGTTCCATCAACAAAAACCCGATAGGATTTTCCATTGGATTATTGCAGGAAATAAACTCTTATTCAGTGACCAACAAAAATTTATGTTTGCAAGACATTTGGTTCATGATAATCTTCGCACATGAACACAACTTTTGAGTTAGAATTAATCTGAAAGAGCACGATTATAAACACAATGAGGCTGTGAAAGCGGCTAGGGAGTAGATTAGTTTACCTGTTCTACGTGACCCTGTTAATCTCTGTAGTCCTATTTAACCACTTGTTAGCAACCATCTTTTTCAAGACAAGTAAAAGCTTTCAAAAATTCCCAAGGGGTATTACTGATGTATTTTATGTTGTAGATTAAAGATAATATCTTGAGCATGTGTTCACCACAGACCTTACTAGTTTATGGGCTTTGGCTTATAAAAATGCATCATCCTGCTGCACTTTATAAGATTGAGATGATCGACATGAACGTGCATGTGACCTAACTGAAATTTATAAACCCACAAGCCAGTGTCATACAATTTAACTCTATTATGTAATATAAAATATTATTATTATATTAATAACTGTAAACTGCAGTGAACAGTTTCTGGGTAGGCTTGGTTTTGAAAGTCGGTATAAATAATGACAGAATTTTTATTTTTGGGTAAAAAATTCCTTTAATGCAGTGGAATTAGACAATTAATTAAAAATAAACATTTAAGTAAACAGAAAGAACACAATGCATCGTATTAATTAAACATGAAGAATCATAAAGCTTCTCATCTAGAGCAAATTAATGACAAAAAATGAGCCAAGTATGACCCAAATCATATTATTTGTTTTATTTGAACAGATTCATTTTTTATTTACACTTGCCGTTAAATGCGTTTATTGTGGATGAAAAGGAATGTTTGAATTCAACTATGAGTGTCTGCAGGATCCAGACTGCATAGATGAGCGTGCACACATAACATGAGCTTAATGACGACCACGCCGTTTACGCTGCTGCTGGATCTTCACCTCCCCGATGAAATCTGACCATTCCATGTTCTGAATGACCTCAATGAGGCCTTGGCTGATGCGGTAGGTGGAGCTCTCATCGAAGCACCCCTGACCTAAATGATGTGTCACATAAATCCTGTCAAACCATTTGTCATTCCAGTCTGAAGCGACCGAAACAACAATGCGATCTGCGTTGCTCTCACGCACATCAATGTCGTAATTCTTAGTAACGAAATGAGGCATTGCGCCCGGATGGTGCAGGTTTCCCATTTCATAGTACTGTAGGTCAGTATTAGGAAGAATTCCTTCTGAATTATGGAATGGATGGAAACCAAAATATCTGTTTTCTGGGTCGTATCGTGCAATCATATTGCCATCATCATCAATCTCAACACATTCATCAGCAAACCACCACAGCAGAATGAGACCATGTCTGGGATACGGCTGACCAAACCCGGTCTCTCTCAGATGGGCCAGTTCATTCAGCGTTCTCAGTCGGACCATTCTGTGTCTAGAAAACAGACAGGGGAAAATAAATAAACAAACAAACAAACAGGACTGGGTTGCGGGATAGGCCAATGGATAGGACAAAATTGCAGGACTATATCAAATAGAATGAATATCACAAGTGATGGTGTAATATGTATATTTAATTTATAAAAAATTCTTAAATAATATAACCTAAAATATTATATTATTTATATGTATTGCATATGTAATATAATATAATGTAATAATACATATTGTTTTTTTTATTTCAGAATGACAATAATAGAGTACTAAAATAATTCTGAGAGAAACTTTAGTTATTTGAGGAAGACTGAAATTATAATATTTCTTATATGTTTGCCTTCAGCTTGGCACTTATTTAAAATGTGTTCTGTGTATCTTTATATATATATATATATATATATATATATATATATATCTTCAGATATTGATTGCATAAACAAGTGTGCAGGGTACAGATGAAAATGTAAAACAAAAATGTAAAACAAACCCCACAAGAGTGTTATTTGTTTGTTTGTTTATTTATTCATTCATGCATTCATTCTGATTTAGAGTTTACCTAAACCGATTTAATCATTTAAAATGTCTGGTTTTACTGGTTTGCGTGATTTTTAATTTTTTTATTTTTTTGTTTACTTGATAAAGTTTGCCTCCCAAGATCACTTATTATTTATTTGGTTAGTCAGCTAGTTAGCTTTACAGCCATTTTCTATCTAGTCTTATTCCAATCTAGTTGTATTGGACCAGCAAGTGGACATGTAGGTTTCGTTTCTCTCTAAACGCACACCCACAGTAAAGGTACAGCCCACCTGCTACAGACTGCAAGCAGAAGATCAACAAAACATTTACACCACAGCGGTTTGTCGTTGTTTAATAAAGCGTATTTAAACAGCAATATCCAGAGAAAAGTTTAAAACGATCTTATAATGTAATTAAAGTTGGTCTTAGTGACAAAAAGCAATTCAAATCAGACAAATAGACATAGAATACTGTACCTCATTCATGCGTATGACGGATCTGCATCTGTGTAGCGCACGAGCTCCTATTATTATTCATATCTCTGTCAGTGGGCGGTGACAAACAAAAACTTGGACCTACACCAGGCTAATGATTTACAACCTAAAGTTAAAAAGTCCAGTCTTTTAAATGACCTACTAAAATAAAATAAACAACAACAACAATAAAAAAATAAAATAAAAAAAATGTAATTGTTACAGAAATTAAAACGGTTCCTATTGTTTTTGATTCGACTTTTAGTACATAATAATTGTTTTTTATTTCTTTTCTTTCCTCAAAGTGTTAAACGATTAAAATAAAGATAGTCCAGTTTTTACTGAAGGAGTGTTTGCTTTCCACAGCTGCGGAAAAGGGGAATAACCATGAAAATGAAAGTAAAGCAGACGAGGAAAACAGACACAAAAACTCCCACAGTATTTATTTATTAATTAATTTATTTATTTTTGCACTGACCGCCTCATTTTTGTGACATTGATAATGCATATTTGCTGATGTCACTAAACTCATGTCAGGAACTACCCTAGTAACAAGCCAGTAACACACACTTTGTACTACAGGTTATAAGTAAGTGTGTGTGTGTGTGTGTGTGTGTGTGTGTGTGTGTGTTTATGTTGCTGTAGTAAATGAACAGAAACTCATCAGTGTGGAAAGAAAAACACATTATAGCAGGACAATTAAAGAATTGCAAAATGTCATATATTCAAATTTTATATTAAAAATGTAATGATATTAGATATTATTCATACTGAAATGTATTATAATTTATTAAGATTTATAGTTAATGACATTAAATATTTTTGTTGACACTTTTTTCGCTTTATGGCAAGGTTAGAGTTTTTCTCAATTCCTTAAACACATTTGTGACACTGGACCACAAAACCAGTCTTAAGTGTCAGTTTTTAGAAATTGAGATTTATGCATCATCTGAAAGTTGAATAAATAAGCTTTCTATTGATGTATGGTTTGTTAGGATCAGACAATATTTGGCTGAGATACAACTATTTGAAAATCTGGAATCTGACGGTGCATAAAAATCGAAATATTGAGAAAATCGCCTTTAAAGTTGTCCAAATGAGTTCTTAGCAATGCTTATTACCAATTAAAAAACGACGTTCTGATATATTTACAGTAGGAAATTTACAAAATATCTTCATGGAATATGATCTTTACTTAATATACTAATCATTTTTGGCATAAAAGTAAAATCTATAATTTTGACCCGTACAGTGTATTTTTGGCTATTGCTACAAATATACCCTAGCGACTTAAGACTGGTTTTGTGGTCCAGGGTCACATTTGTCCACTCAGACATCACGTTTTCAAAACAGCTAACACACAGGCTGAAACTGAAGCTCAATGGCCAAAATGACTCATTTTGTTTGCTTGCAATGCACCAATGGAACTACCTCTTTGCATGGCAAATCCATCAACAGTCCTCTCCCTTTAGGTGAAACCAGTCTTTGATTTAGTGCATCAAGAAATGTGATGAGACATTCTGTATTGAGCTGATAGTTTGTATGTGGCAAAGGACACCATCATTGGAGATGGCAGCGCACATGGTGATACTGGCGCCCCTCTGACCTGGCACTGCAACAGTGACCCTCTGCCCAATAAATGTTACTCCCGCATCTCCTCACTTTACAGAGGTTGAAGCTGGCTTCATCCACATAAATTAATTTGTAATGTGCCCCTTCAGCTTCAAGTACATTATTCTCAAAAAAGAAAAAAGAAAAAAAGAAGCAAATTCATAAAGCAATTATTCAAGTTGCATGTAACTGTATGGTATAACAATGCATTACAATAACAAATTCGAACAAAGCATTTCAAAATTGACATTATGACAAACACTGATGAAACATCTACATTACTGTAGACAGTTTGTTCTGCCAGTAGGGCAATACAGTAAATTCAATAGAGTTTGGGGTCTTTCAATGTGTGAAACAAATGAAAAAGTGTGAAGGCATTTGCAAGAGAAGACTTCTGCTGTGCTAAGAATGTGATGATGAAGATCAAGTGGATCCTAGTTTCATCAAGCGTGTCTTAGCAAATGAGAAAAAATAAAAGACAAGTTTACATTCTTAAAAAAAAATCACACAAACACAAGTCCATGGTTTTTGGATTTTTAGTTCTACACGAGGTAGTACAAAGGATATATTTCAAAGAATAAGCACAAGAAGTACAGAAATTACTATAAATCAAGACAATGACTGGGATGTGATGCGTCACCCAAAATCTTAAAATCTTAAAATTTATTTACATCATTGCAATGAACCATTAAAAAGAATGCTGTGATAAACATACAACCCTCAAAATCACACTACATAATAATAAGGATGTGTTAATAAATGTGCAAAAGTTCATTTAAATAAGCAACTGACTCAAACAAACTGCAATTTTCAAAATTAGCTAGAACAACAAACAACAGCAGATGAAAACTATTTTGGTTTCAACCAAATATAGACAGCAACACCAGCAACGAGCAGTAACAGCAGACCACAGCAAATCATCGCACAGCAGCATTTCTTACTCTGACAGGTGTTTGTCTGGCTGTATTGCACTGACTGAGGTATATCTATGGATAACTGTTCAGAACGATTCGTGCGTCCTCTGAGGAAGTCTTCACGGCTCAACCCTTTAATGTCCTTCAGAAGATCAATGCTAATGCAGTAGGTGCGATTCTGGTCAAAGTGCACCTGATCTGAGTGCTGTGTCACATAAATCTTCTCAAATCTTTTTCTCCCTGAGTCAAAGGAAATAATGATGCGATCTGTGTTGCTGTTGTCTGACTGCCCAGTGTAATTCTCAGTGACATAATAAGGCAGTGAACCAGCAGTGTGCAGGTTGCCCACCTCATAGTATGGTAGATTAATTTTAGGAAGAAGATTATCTTTATTATAGAATCGATGAAAGCCAAACGCTCCATTTGGAGGGTCGCACTTTGCAATCATACGACCATTGGAGTCAATCTGAACACAATCATTAGCAAACCACCACAACAAGTTCAGACCGTGTCTGGGACACGGCTGACCAAACCTGGTCTGTCTCAGATCAGACAAATTATCCAGGGTTCTCACCATGATCCTGACAATCCTGTTGAAAAAAAAGTGCACTTTTAATGCAATAAATGTTATAATATTGTGTTTTTTTATATAAAATGTACAATTCCAAAAAGTACAAAATGTAAAACTAAGAAGGAACATAAATCAGTTCTTCATCAGAACTTCATTTAAATCAGTTAATTTCATCATTAGTCAAATCTGCAGAAATGGAACACCTGTTATTTATGAAGTTCTGTCAATCCCCTGGTGTTAACGTTCATTTATTACAGTTTTTTTTTTTTCAATTGCTAACAAGCGTTTACCAATACTTAAAATACTTTTTCTAAGCTCTTAACACAGCAACACACCTACATCACACAATTAGCCAAATAGTTAATTTTCTGGCCAAAAACACGTTTTGTTAGATAAATATAAACTCTACATTTCAAAATGCTGAATACCTTTTTCTACATATACTAACTCTTATCAAAACACAGCAAACCTGATTCAAAATTGAGTCATTCGGCCAAAACGTTATCACTAGTTTCTATCCAACAGAAACATAGCACAGTGACTGTCAAAATACTAACAGTTGATGGCTGTGGAAAAACTGCATTACTTGTCATGTTTCAGTTCTATCTGCATATAAAGACAATATAAAAATCCATAGTTTTTGTAATTTAGCTTTCAGTTTATCTTCAGCTGAAACCCATTTTACATTTTTAAGTGTTGAATGTGTTCATTCTTGGCAACATACTATCTAAAACTAAATGAATCATTACTTTATAGAATGTACAAGAGAAAAAATAGGGTACCCTATGTAGAAATTCATTTGGAACCTTGATTGAAATTGCTTTCCAGTGGGTGTGGGTTGGATGTGGATGGTGCCCCCATGGTAGCTGATGCCAGTGATCAATAAAAATTCCAACATACATGGCCTTTGGTTACTATGCAAACTTGCTTTCATCACAGAATAAAAAAGTTAAAACAGTAATTGTGACCTTTTTATCTCACAATTTGGACTTCTATTATAGGAATTGCAAGTTTAGGTCTTGCAATTCAGACTTTATCAGAATTGTGAGATACATTAAATTCACAATTGCAAGAAAAAAGTCAGAATTCTGAGATAAAGTCACAATTACCCTTTACCCTTTATATTCCATAGCAGAAATAAGTTTTCATAGGTTCCACATGTGTAAGGGGAAAAAACTAACAAACAAACATAAAAAACTGCACAGTCCAACACATATTCTACCTCTTCTCTCTTTTTCTGATCCAACTACTCCTCTACCTCCTACAACCCTTCCTCTCCCTCTCCCAGGCATTATTTTTTCTCTTTCTGATTCTTTGTGTTGTTTTGCTTCCACAAAACCAATTTAAAGAGGTCTTTTTTTACTCTATCTTGTTGATGTAATGGAAAGAGCTTCAACATTTGCTATTCCTCCAACTGAGACTGGAATCAGCTATTTCTAAATATTTCAGTGATCTGTTACTTAAAAGTGCTTATCAGTTGTTACAATATTTTATATAGAGAGATTTTTTTTCAATACTTTTGAGCTGCTGTTGTAGCAGAAGTTAGGTTTGGAACATCAGGTCTTCATTTCTGACGTGTTGTATTTAAGCATTTGTAAATATGACTAAAAAGATCCATGATTTTGGTTTTGGGTAAGCTGTATGAAAAGAAAATGTAAGCATTTTAGAAACATGGTAATTGACTGCATATTGTGTGAAAATAACACAAATTGTGTTAATGGTATGGTCACAACAGATGGATGTTGTGCTAATTGTGCTTAGAGTTTTGAAAATGTGACTAGAGATTGGACAAAAGGATGTTAGCAATTGAAAAAAACTGTAAATATTTGGGCTAATTTGATGGTGCTTTCAGCTACCAATAAAGAGTACAGAACTCTCAGCTCTGTTATTGAATCCACTCATTTGAATCTTCAGTCTATTCAGCAAATTTGAATCTATTCAGCAGATTTTTTCCTCTGAAAAGCAGCATATTAAAGTCTGTTTCACTCTCAGGAATAAAGGTACAAAAGTTGTCACTGAGGCGGTACCTTTTCAAAAGGTACATGTTTGTACCTAAAGAGTCCATTTTGGTACCTTAAAGGTACATATTAGTACTTAAAGTGTACATATTAAATCAAATCCCTTTTATTGTCACATCATCATTAGAAACTAATAGGTACAAAAGTGTACCTTTTGAAAAGGGTTGCAAAGTGACAGCGTTTGTACCTTTATTTCTGAAAGCGTTTGTCCTAGAGTGACCAAAACCAAACAGCAGGCTCAAAAGGAACTATGTAAAATATGTTTACAGATACTGATCACTTACACAAAACTGAGAAAAACTGACCTTTCAAGATTACTGCAGTGAGATGAAGGGTTAATCTGTAAATCTATGAAAGTACAAAGGTTATAAACAAAGTTCAGAATCAATAAAAAGTATCTATACATGTGTATGTGTGTATAGAAGGATTAAAAAAATGATACATCTTACCTTGTAGAAGCCAAACTAGATCTTTGGCACTGACTGCTTCATTTACATGACATGCCAGCTTTGCATGCTTGTTGATGTCACTGAACTCATGACTTGAACTACGGTGTAGTAAAACGCACTAGTTGTCCTACAGGTTGTACGTGTGTGTGTGTGTGTGTGTGTTACTGTTTTGATGAATAGAAACTAATACTATGGAAAGTAAAACTGGCAGAACAGATGGGACAGATAGTGAGGAGATTTACATTAAAGCTACTTCGTATTAAACTATAATGTCTCACTCATATTTAGGTTTCATATAAAATATTAATTTTGTTATACAGTCTTCATAACTGTTATCAACAACATAGGATGCAATTTACAGTTTAAGATATATTCAACGTCTTATCTCTGTTTTAACTGATAGTCTCAGTTTTATTTCTTGATCTGAAATATTTCTCTACATCATTGTAATAAATATTTAAAAGATTCCAGTGATAAATGGTGAAGCTCAAAATCATTTCTTAGATTTACAGAATGATTAACATATATTTATAATTACATTATACATACATAATAGCTTATAGATGCACAGTTATTCATTTAGCAGACCCCTTTTATTATATATAAATAAGCCATTTGTCCAAATGGAGCTGCAATACACAGCTTCAAAATTCAAAACAAACAACTATATTTTCATTATTAAAACAGCAAGAGGAAACTGCAAACACCAAGGTTGTAACCTTCCCAAAAACAGATTAAACAGAGAGTTTGCTGAGTTAAATTAAATAAAAACTGAATTAGAATGAAGGAATAAATGTCACTGAAACTAATAAACATTTTAAACATTTAAGATTCTTTGCTTTTCTGCAATGTCGAAAAGGCCATTAGGGGCTACAGGTGGAAAGATATATCTGATTATAATGTGATGAAAAGCATCTTCTGTTTCTTATCAGAGAAGGGCTTGGTGCACTTGTACACTGTCCCTATCAAATAAACTACAGAAAATATGTACATGATAAACTAAACCAGTCGTATAATATCACATTAAAATACCAGTTTATACTTCAGAGATTTAACTTAATTTCAGTTCCTCATGGTGGGGTAAGTTAAAATGATGGCTCAATTTACCCCACAGCATTTAGCTCACTTTGCCACATAGCTACCATTTTGGAAAAAAAAAAAAAAATAGATACATTTAGCCTAATGATTTGGATGGTTTTATATGTTGTTAAATCACCTATATGCATCATATATGTTTTTAGACTTCAATAATTTTGCTTTGATGTAACAGCCTTTAGCTACATCTGTTATTTAAAATTGTACTTTGTCAGCTTTTTAAAGGAAATGGGTGCTTTCCACTCTTCCCATGTGTTTCTCCATTTCACAATCTGGCAGAAGTGATGGGTTGTTCCAAAATACAATGTCACATGACAGTAAAAGTGCACAGTTGCCAACATACAGGTCAACTTACCCACTGGCTCATCTTACCCCACTCTCCCCTATGTCTGATATGTCACTGCTTTACTCCAGTAAATATTTAGGTTCATTTTCTAAAGTCAATTTCTGTTCCAGACACTTAAAGTTGTGACTACAAAAAGCTATTGAACATTTCCAACTGTCATTGTCCAGGAAAAAAGGTACAATTCAATGAACACATATTGGCCTTTTGTGACAACATACCCCAAGAGTAAAGAGGAGTTTTGTGTATTAGCCTTCAGTGAGCAGAGGTTACGTACAACTGCATGTATTTGAGTCAGAGGTGAGTGTATAATAAGCACCTTAGTTCATCCAAAGTTGAACAGGAAGAGAGAGAGCAGCTGACTATGTAGGAAACAGAAAATGAAGCAGACAGACAGCAGTGTGAGTGTGTAGTTTGCATCATATTTAATTTCATTACTATTTCCTTTGTCAGTAATCTTTGACATCCAGGCTTTTTGGGCATTCACTTTAAAAAAATAAAAAAATAATAAAAAAAACAATACAATACAGCAATGGTAAATTTTGCTCAATATCAGAAGTCTTGATCTTGATGAATGTTTAACAATTAAAAACATACAACATCATCACTTTGAAACCGTCTATTGAAATAATATCCAATTTGTTGTTTAATTATTAACACATTTTAATTAGCAAAACCTTAAAAGGACTTTATCTGACCGCCTCATTTTTGTGACATTGATAATGCATTTTTGCTGATGTCACTGAGCTAGTTACACACAGGTTGTATGTGTGTGTGTGTGCGTGTGCGTGTGCGTGTGTGTGTGTGTGTGTGTGTGTGTGTGTGTGTGTGTGTGTGTGTGTGTGTGTGTGTGTGTGTTATGAACAGAAACTCATCTTTGTGGAAAGAGAAACACATTAGAGCAGGACAGTTAATGAATTGTATAATGTCTTATAATGTCACTTTAAAATGTAACATAATTTATTAAGATTTGTACTTAATGATATTAATATATATTGTTGGCACTTATGCCAAAGTAATAGACAAGTTTACATTGTTAAAAAAACAATATCACACAAACACACAAGTCAATCGTTTTTGGAGTTTTATTAATACAGCCTCTGTATATTTCAAAGAATAAGCACAAACAAATACAAATACAGAAACTAAATTACTGTAAATTAAGATATTAATTGAGATGTCATGTGTAACCCAATATTCAGATTAATAGCCTATCAATATTAATATTGATTCTTATAGTTTTACATTTGGTCCTTCTAAATCTTAAAATTTATTTACATAATTGCAATGAACCATTAAAAAGAATGCTGATAAACATGCCCTCAACATTGTATTTTATTCTATATAATATTGAATGTTTTAATTAATGTGTTTCATTTCATTTAAATAAGCAACTGACTTAAAACAAACTACAACATGAATTTTCAAAATTAGCTAGAATAACAAACAGCAGCGGATGAAAACACTATTTTCATTTTGACAATGAATAGACAATAGCAACAACAATAATAAGCAACAGTATCAGCAGACCACAGCAAATCAGAGGACCGCAGCATTTCTTACAGGTGTTTGTCTGGTTGTCTTGCATGTCAATGGAATGACCCATGGGTTCTCTGAGCAGTTCTTCATGGTTTAAGTCTTGAATGTCCTGTATGAGTTCATTGCTAGTAGTCTGACAGCTGTTATACTGCACTGACTGATGTATGCCTATAGATACATGTTCAGAACGATTTGTGAGTTCTCTGAGGAAGTCTTTAAGTCTCAACTCTTTGATGTTCTTCATGAGACCAATACTAATGCGGTAGGTGTGATTCTGGTCAAACTTTGTCTGATCTGAGTGCTGTGTCACATAAATCTTATCAAATTTGTTCAACTCTGAGTAAAAGGAAACAATGATGCGATCTGTGTTGCTGTTCTTTGACTGTCTAGTGTAATTCTCAGTGACATATTTAGGTAGTGAGTCAGTGGAGCTCAGGTTGCCTACTTTATAGTATTTCAGGTAAGTGAATGGAAGAAGTCTTTCCCTATTATAGAATTGATCAAAGCCAAAATCTCCATTTGCAGGGTTGCACTTTGCAGTCATACAGCCATTGTCAATCTGAACACACTTATGAGCAAACCACCACAACATTTTCAGACCGTGTCTGGGAGGCGGCTGACCAAACCTGGTCTCTCTCAGATCAGACAAGTCAAACAGGGTTCTAATGTCCATGACCATTCTGTTGGGAAAAAAAAGTGCACTTTTTTAATTACAGAAAACTGCAAAATATAAAACCAAGAAGGAACATAAATCAGTTCTTCGCCAGATTCTGCAGAATTGGAACATAAAGTCTGTTTGTCCTAGAGTGACCAAAACCAAACAGCAGGCTCAAAGGGAACTATTTAAAATACATTTACAGATACTGATCACTTACACAAAACTGAGAAAAACTGACCTTCCAAGGTTACTGCAGTGAGATGAAGGGTTAATCTGTCATGCACTGATCTACCATTTCTGTAAAAGTATAAAAACATAATAAAAGTATATATATATATATATATATATGTGTGTGTGTGTGTGTGTGTGTGTGTGTACGCACACACACACACACACATACATACAATATTAAAAAATGATACATCTTACCTTATGGAAACTAGATCTTTGGCACCAACTGCTTCATTTATATGACATGATAACAATGAACACATGACAGGAACTATGCTATAGTAACACACACAGTAGTTGTCCTGCAGGTTGTACATGAGTGTGTGTGTTTCTGTTTTGATGAATAGAAACTCAAACTATGGAAAGCAAAACTTACAGAAACACACGAGAGCAGATGGGACAGATAGTGAGGAGATTTACATTAAAGGTACATATTAAACTATAATGTCTCACTCATATTCAGACTTCATGTTATGTATTCCTTTTCTTATAAAGCATTCATAACTGTTATCAACAACATGGGATGCCATTTATAGTTTATGATATATTAAACGTCTTACCAAAGTTTTATCTTTTGTCTCCCTTGATCTGGAATATTTATATACATCATTGTAATAAATCATTAAATGAATCCAGTGATAAACATGCAAAGCTCAACATCATATCTCGAATGATGAACATCTATTTATAATTACATTTACATATCAGATTATAAAATTATTCATTTTGCAGACCCTTTCATTCAGATAAGTCATTTGTCCAAATGGAACTGCAAAGAAAAACAAACAGCACGAAAACTATATTTTCATTATTATAAGCAAGAAGAAAACAGTGAAAATGAACAAAAACATACAAAACAGCATTTTGCAGCATTTTGCACAGATATTCTTAACAGATAGATTTGACTTTTGACTCTGGTAGGGTTCCCTCTCCACTGATTGAGCTGGAAACGATGTGCGTCTGCAATGCCTTTGAAAAATAATCTGAGAAGAATCATTCTTAGTTTCTCTGAGGAATTTTTTCAGGCTTAACAACCCTTGAATGTCCTTCAGAAGATCAATGCTAATGCAGTAGGTGCGATTCTGGTCAAAGTTCACCTCATCTGAGTGCTGTGTCACAAAAATCTTCTCAAATCTTTTTCTCCCTGAGTCAAAGGAAACAATGATGCGATCTGTGTTGCTGCTGTCTGACCACCCAGTGTAATTCTCAGTGACATAATCAGGCAGTGAATCAGAGTAGTTCAGGTTACCCACCTCATAGTATTTCAGTACACTGTAAGGAAGAAGTCTTTCCCTATTATGGAACAGATCAAAGCCAAAATCTCCATTTTCAGGGCTGCACTTTGCAGTCATACAACCATTGGAGTCAATCTCAACACATTTTTCAGCAAACCACCACAACATCTTCAGACCGTGTCTGGGACATGGCTGACCAAACCAGGTCTGTCTCAGATCAGAGAGTTTATTCAGCGTTCTCACCATGTTTCTGATTATTCTGTTGGGAAAAAAAATATTAAAGAACAGATCTAGTTTTACTCAAACAAAAGTGCATGTAAAGCAAAGAATGGTACATATTTTTAATATAAAATATACAATTATACAGAAAAACTACAAAAATGCAAAACTAAGAAGGAACATAACATTGGAACACATTGGAACATCTTGATCAGATCTGCTGCCCTTTCAATATTCATTTATTAAATATACTGCATAGGCTCATTTGATGGGGTTTTCAGCTATCAATAAAGGTGTAATAATATCATCTCACTTTTAACATGTTTAAATCCATTCAGCCAATTTTCTCTCAATATCAACAATAAAGTCTGTTGGGTTGTAAACTGACCATCTGCGTGCATTATTTGCTTACACAGAAATATAATCAGAAAGATCACTGTAGCAGACTGATAAGACTGATGCTCTAAGAATCTTGCAGTAAAATGAAGGGTTAATCTGTGAGTATGATTAAAATTTAAAGCAAAAGCATGCAAGGAAGTCAAGATCAGCTGACGTATTCCATTATTTTTTATAAATGGGACAATTCAGTGCAATTCAGTGCTCTTACCATGTATCAGGTAACAAACCGTTGTGTCCAGCAGTTCCTGGTATGTACAAACTTCCACAGTGTCTTGTGCGTGGTCAGTGATAGTACTGCTATATAGATGCTCCTAACCTGATTTCGCAACTAATAAAGCAATAAAAATAAGCTGTATGAACACATAAAATGAGTCCACCTTATCCTGCAGAAGTGATGGGAGTGTTCACACTCTGATAATGGCTTTTATAGGTGGAGAAAAGTTCTGCAAACAGAAACTGGTGCTTCTTCATGCCAGATATTTATAGCAAAGAAACTGACAGGCAATTGTGCCTTAAAGAGATACTCCACCCAACATGAAAATTTTGTCATTAATCACTTACCACCATGTTGTTCCAAACCCGTAAAAGCTTCGTTCGTCTTCAGAACACAATTTAAGATATTTTAGATGAAAACCGGGAGGCTTGTGACTGTCCCATTGACTGCCAAGTAAATTACACTGTCAAGGTACAGAAAAGTATAAAAAAACATAGTCAGAATAGTCCATCTGCCATCAGTGGTTCAATCTGAATTTTATGAAGCGATGAGAATACTTTTTGTACGCAAAAAATAACGACATTTATTCAACAATTCGTCTCCTCTCTGTCTCTCTGTGTCAGCGTAACACCATTTAGGAGAGCATCCGATCAACGCAAAGTGTGTATGCTATTCTCTGTCATCAGTAACACATGGATACGCGGTTTCCGTTCAAATCAAAGCATAAATAAACATACAATACGTATCCATGCGTTACGGATGACAGTATTCTCATCGCTTCATAAAATTCAGATTGAACCACTGATGGCAGATGGACTATTTTGACGATGTTTTTTATACTTTTCCGTGCCTTGACAGTGTAATTTACTTGGCAGTCAATGGGACAGTCACAAACCTCCCGGTTTTCATACAAAATATCTTAAATTGTGTTCCGAAGACGAACAAAGCTTTTACAGGTTTTGGAACGACATGGTGGTAAGTGATTAATGACAAAATTTTCATTTTGGGGTGGAGTATCCCTTTAAGTGGAATAATCGTTTCTGTTGGTTGCTTCCCTTTTAACACTAAAATTTTGTTTGAACAGAGATACTCAATACAGAATGTAAATTGTGTGAACTATCCACAGTTTTCCTGTTTTCAAAGGACATCTGATGTAAAAGAGATTAATTTGCAGAAACAAAAAAGAACAGTTTGAATTATGAGTTCCCAAAGTCATTTTATTTCAAACTAAGTCAAAGAAACCACACATTTATTAGAAAATCAAAGGAAACCAGTAAATGAATCAAACAATAAATGCCATTTTGTGGCTCTTTAATGTGCTGTGACAGATCATTGTAGCGCCTCAGTTCAAGCGGCACGTGAACCGATCAACTCTTCTTCTTTACTAGTTATAGCATGAAATAAACATGAATGAACATCAGAAGGTATCTTGTTTCAACCGCAGAAAGACATCAGCACCATATTTCAAATTCAAGTCCACTGATGTTAATCTCCTCTCAAGTCTAGTTTGTTTCTCGGACACAAATGGCAGATTCAGCGTTATGATTTGTCAGATCACCTGTCAATCAAACTCCCTGTAAAGGTCAAATCATTGAACACACACTGGCCTTTTGTGACAACATACCCCAAGAGAAAGAGGAATTTTGTGTATTAGTCTACAGTAAGCAGAGGCTAAGTACAACTGCATGTATTTGAGTCAGAGGTGAGTGTATAATAAGCACATTAGTTCATCCAAATAATATACACTCACCTCTGACTCAAATACATGCAGTTGTACCTAGCCTCTGAGAGAGAGCAGCTGACTATGTAGGAAACCGAAAGTGAAGCAGACAGACAGTGTGGAAAGAGAAACACATTAGAGGGACAGTTAATGAATTGCAAAATGTCTTAATCATATTCAAATTTCATATTAAATATATTCACATTACAGTTTTTTTTTAAGGATTCATAGTTAATGACATTAAAAATATTGTTGGCACTTATGGCAAAGTAATAGACAAGTTCACCTTGTTAAATTTAAAAAAAAAAAAAGTCAATGTTTTTTGAAGTTTTAGTAAGGCAATACAGTCTCTGTATATTTCAAAGAATAAGCACAAACAAATATGAATACAGAAACTAAATTACTATAAGTCAAGATATTGCTTGGGATATGATGTGTAACCCAATATTCAGATTAATAACAATATTACGGTAATATTAAATCTTATCGTTTTACATTTGGTTCTTCTAAATCTTAAAATTGTTCTACATCATTGCAATGAACCATTAAAAAGAATTCTGTGATAAACATACAACGCTCAACACTGTGTATTATTCTACATAATAATGAACGTGTTAATAAATGTGTTAAATTTCATTTAAATAAGCAACTGACTCACAGGAAACAAACAGCGGAACATGCAGTTTCAAAATTAGCTAACAATGAAAACTATATTTTCATTTTCAACAATAAATAGATAGTACCAGCAATAATGAGCAACAGGATCAGCAGACTGCAGCAAAGCAGCGCCCAGCAGCAATTCTTTTTCTGGCAGATTTTTGTCTGGTTGTCTTGCACTGACTCAGGTATGTCTATGGAATGATCTATGGGTTCTCTGAGGAATTCTTCATAGCTCAAATCTTGAATGTCCTGTGTGAGTTCATTGTTAATACTCTGACAGCTGTTAGTCTGCGCTGACTGATGTATGCCTATAGATACATGTTCAGAATGATTTGCGTGTTCTCTGAGGATTTCTTCCCAGCTCAAGTCTTGAATGTCCTGTAAGAGTTCATTGCTAATACTTGGACAGGTGTTAGTCTGCCATGGCTGATCTTTGCCTATAGATACATATTCAGAACGATTTGTGGGTTCTCTGAGGAGTTCTTTACGGCTCAAGTCTTGAATGTCCTTTATGAGTTCAGCGCTAATGCGGTAGGTGTGATTTTGGTCAAAGTTCACCTGATCTGAGTGCTGTGTCACGTAAATATTCTCAAATCTTCTCCGTCTCGGGTCAAAGGAAACAATGATGCGATCTTTGTTGCTGTTGTCTGAATATCCAGTGTAATTCTCAGTAACATAATCAGGCAGTAAATCAGTGGTGTTCAGGTTGCCCACCTCGTAGTATAGCAGGTCACTGTAAGGAAGCAGTACATCCCTATTATGGAATAGATGGAAACCAAAAGCTCCATTTGTAGGGTTGCACTGTGCAGTCATACGACCATTGAAATCAATCTGAACACAATCATGAGCAAACCACCACAACAAGTTCAGACCGTGTCTGGGATGCGGCTGACCAAACCTGGTCTGTCTCAGATCAGACAAATTATCCAGGGTTCTCACAGTGTCCATGGCAATTATGCTGAAAAAAGTAAAGAACAAGACTGATTTTACTTAAACAAAATTGCAAACATACAGAAAAAAAAAATGCAAAATGCAAAATTAAGAACATAAGCACTAAAAGCAATCAAACTTCAATTAAATAATCTATAATTTCCTCATTGGATAACTCTGCAGAATTGGAAAGCCTGTAAGTCATTTCTACAGATCTGAATCCCACTGAATGTTCATTTCTAAAATATTTAGTTTCATTTGAGCTCATGTTAAAATCCATTCAGACGAGCTTCTCTCAATAACAGCAGAATAAAGTCAGTTGGGTCCTAAACGGACCCTCTGCATGCATTAATCGCTCACACAGGAATATGATCAGAAAGATCTCTATAGAAAAACTGATCCTCTAAGAATCATGCAGTAAGATGAAGGGTTAATCTGCGAGTTGGAGTAAAAAGCAAGGACGTCAAGATTGATTGTCATATTCCAGCTAATTTGATTAAATGATTAAATAAATAACTGGGACAGTGCTCTTACTGTGTATCTGGTAATGAACTGTTGTATCCAGCAGTTCCTCGTATGTAGCAGCTTACACATTGAGGTGAGGTCAAAGATACTGCTATATAGACGGTCTTAACCTGATTTTGTAACTAATAAAGCAATAAAAATCAGCTATGTGAAAACCTGATGAGTCCACCTTATCCTGCAGAAGCGATGGGAGTGTTCACACTCTGAAAATGGCCTTTGTGGGTGGAGAAAAGTTCTGCTAGCAGAAACTGATGCTGCTTGCTGGACATTAATAGCAGAAAAACTGACAGGCATTGGCGGAGGGTGAACCAACGGGTAAGGCGTAATCTATTAACTACAAACAGTGTTGGGAGTAACACATTACAAGTAACTCAAGTTACGTAATCAGATTACTTTTTTCAAGTAACTAGTAAGGTAACGCATTACTTTTAAATGAACAAGAAAATATCTTAGTTACTTTTTCAAGTAAGTAACACAAGTTACTTTGTTTTCCTATTTATTCACTGACACCTTTCCTGCCTCCATGTTGAGAGAAATTGAGAGTAAGTGCAGAGGCAGTCATTTTCTTCAGCCTGAGGCTTATTAATTTCACTCTTGGTGTAAAAGACTTTACCATATCTTCTTACTTTGAGATCGTTCTGAGATTAAATAGATTTAAAATCATAGGATATAATTTAATAGCTACAATATTGTTTTCGAAATCAAACCTTTGCTCAGGAAACACTGGCATCTAACAATGCCTTGGAAAAAAAAAAAAACATTTAATCTTAAAAAATAAAGCATATACACAAACCCAAAATAGGAAATAAAACAGTTATCAAATAAATGTGTCGTATTCTGTGTCCTTAAGTCCTGAAACATTTGTCTCTCATATTTTAAAGCAGTCAGTGCAATTTGGGAAAGAATCAATCAAATCTGTATGTGTGTGGGAAAAAAATCAGTTGTAACTCCCTTTTTAATCGTTAACATTTTCATAAGTAGGCCTAACTGTAATTTAATTACACATTTTTTTCTCAGTAACTATAACAAGGTAAAGTTACATTTATTTTGGGTTGCCCTTTATTTTAAGGTCCTTGTTACGTGGTAATTATACATTTAGCCTAAGTACTGAGTAATAGGCTATTAATTAACTACATGTACTTACTATATGGTTAGGGTTAGGATTAGGGTTTGGCTTAGGGTTACTTGCATGTAATTGTGCACAATTAATTATTATTATTATTATAGTAATTACATGTAACATGTGTAACAAGGACAGCTTAAAATAAAGTGTTACCTTATTTTGTAATTATATTACGTAATTCCGTTACATGTAACTAGTTAGCCCTAGTTAGTAGGGGTTTTGAAAATACACGTGTTGGTGTGGATAGGGCCTCAATAAGAAATGAAAATTGTGTGAACCATTCCTAGTCTCCTTCACATTCTTTGTTCTCGAAGGGCATCTGATATAACGCTACTAAAAGAGATTAATATGTAACAAAAAAAATAAATAAATAAAAAAAGAAGAGTTCGAATTATGAGTTCCCAAAGTCATTTTATTTCAAACCATGCAAGAGAAACCACACATTTAATAGAAATCAAACCAGAAATTAATCGGGAGAAGCGATGCTTCGATTCAATCGAACCAATTGCTTCACAAAATGAATCGAAGCGCTGGAAAGACAGACTGGTGACATCTGCTGGTTAAAGTCATGTAAATGCATTCTAATCAAATTTTATGAAATTAAATCGTAAAAAATGACTCGAGATCATTTACATCCACACGTTTAATGCATTTAACACAACACTGTCCTCAAACCACAGAGGTTTCAAAATAGTAGGATACTACCGAAGCAAGAAATTACGTGACTCAGGTTCGCGCTCCGATTCACTCCGAAACACGATTCATAAAGGACTCGAAGCTTCGTGAAGCAGTTATTCGAACTCGCCCATCACTAATAGATGCTTTAATCAATTCACCATTACATAATACAATGTATATAATAATCGCGTATATAATGAAAGCAGGTTAATGTCAGCAGCTCTTTGAATGGCTCAAAGAATGGTACACCAGGAGTTGTTTTCAGGCGGCGTCGCAATAACGTTATGACTCTGTAGTGTGAATCGGACACGATCCTCTTGAGTGTTGGATGTCAGTTTGAGATACTGCTCTCGACTCATGTTCTTGATGAGCTGGAGGAGGCCCTGGCTCACTCGGAAGGTTCTGCTGCTGTCGAATCGTTTCGTGTCGCTGTGTTCAGTCACATACACTCTGTTGATGTTGCCACTGGCGTCCAGACGCACAATAATGCGATCCTTGTTACTGTTAGGATCGCTGTGCATGTTATTTTCCCTGACATAATTTGGGAGCTTGTCTGCTCCTCGAAAGTTCAGGTTGCCCACTTCATAGTATGGGAGATTCTGAAGGGGCACAATGTGATCATCATCATCTTCAATTCTGTTTTGGTACATGTGGAAGCCAAAGTGTCCGTTCTTAGGACTGAATCTCGGGACAATATCACCATTTATAAGGTAGATATAGTCCTGAGCAAACCAGTACAACAGGTTCAGACCATGCCTCGGCTGTGGCTGACCGAAGCCGGAGTATTTCAGCTGGGCCAGTTCATTCAGGGTGCTCACCATGATGACAGCTTTGAGAGAGAGAGAGAGAGACAATTAAGAAATATTTAGAATAATAGTAAAACCATACAATGAGGCAGTAAATACAAAACAGTCAGTCAGTTACGTTTGAAGGGAAAGTGCATTTTAGGTGCATGTAATTTGTGTTTTCCACCGCTTTGAAATCATTCTTTTTGCCTACTTCATTTCAATGGTCATGTTATGACTTTTTTTTTTAATTATTTTTTTAAAGTATTAAATATAAAAGGCAAACATTTAATGTAGATTTCTAATATTATGTATTTTTGTCGAATACAATTTTTTTTATACAGTGTATAATGCAAAATAGCTGAATAAAGTTATAGTTTAAAGATAACAATTAGCACTGAGCTTATTTTTGAGAATTTGCTACAAAAATACAACACTATTGTTAGAAACACCTCAACTAAACATCACACCACAAAAAAAAAAAAAAAAAAAAAAAAAAAAACTTTTTCTCTCTCTCTTTTTTAAACACTTCCAGAACTTTGAGGGTAATTTTAAATTAAGAGTTTTAACAGTATTGTCAACAGTATAAACTTAGAAAAGTTTGAGCTTATTTTTGAGAATTTGCTACAAAAATACAACACTATTGTTAGAAACACCTCAACTAAACATCACACCACAAAAAAAAAAAAAAAAAAAAAAAAAAACTTTTTCTCTCTCTCTTTTTTAAACACTTCCAGAACTTTGAGGGTAATTTTAAATTAAGAGTTTTAGGGAAAGGGAAGTGGTATGTGGCCAAGTATGGTGACCCATACTTGGAATTTGTGCTCTGCATTTAACCCATCCAAGTGCACACACACAGTAGTGAACATACACCTGGAGCAGTGGGCAGCCAATGCTGCGGCGCCTGGGGAGCAGTTGGGGGTTTTGGTGCCTTGCTCAAGGGTCTCACCTCAGTCGTGGTATTGAGGGTACACCTACAATCCCTGTCGGACCTGAGACGCGAACCCATGACCTTTGGGTTACAAGTCCGACTCTCTATCCATTAGGCCACGACTGCCCTAAGTATTTTAACAGTATTGTCAACAGTATAAACTTAGAAAAGAAGGCCATATTTAAATTTTCTCTTGAAATTGTATCATTAAAAATGAAGACATTTTGAGAATGTTGTAAAAACACATTCTTTGATGAAATTACGGGTGAATCTATATTTGAGGTTTCTCTGTCTCAGACAATGTGTCTAAATCCATCTAAACACACAATTTCTAAAACCATGTAAACACATGAAATATCTTAATTTTTACCTTGTATAGTGAAGACTGATGCTCCAAGTTTCTTGCAGTGATCCGGTTCTTGAGTCTCACTGAACAGTTCTTTTTAAAATGATTCCTTCAAGACACACCTCCTTCGAAAAGCTCACAGCTGGGAAATAGAAACTTAAGCTTAAGTTTGAAAGGGAGTAGCCAAGAAGTTTTCTGATCCCTGAATAATGCACAGTATGTACTGTATACTAAAATAGCATTTGGAACTGTATTAGTATGCTATGTCACATAAACACATTGCACTGTATGTTTAATGCAATGAATGGGATTCTGGAAATAAAAAGCTATTTTACTTTTCTAAAGCATATTTGCACTATATGATACAGACATAAAATGAGTATGCTGTTGTGAATATAGCTTGCATGCGTAGGTAATATCGTGAAATTTAACAGAGTGACTGAAGTAATATAAATTAAATGATTAGCTTTTTTTAATGAAATATAAAGTTAACTGCTAAGGCAACATTTCCTTTCTTTTTTTGTGAATTTGATGTACTAAAATGACTAAAACTAACAACTACATAAAAAAAAAAAAAAAAAAAAAGTAAAAGACGACAAAATTACTAAAGTTAAAATGAAAATGGAAAAACTAATGTAAGAACAAATATATGTTATGTACTTTTAAAATATTAAACCTAATTCATAATATTAATAAATACTATAGCAAAAAATAACACTGGTGTGCATTGAGTTAAATGTTGTAAATTGTTTCCAATAGTACAGTAGTTATAGTACAATTTATAAAAAGTGTTTTTCCATTTGTTTGTCAGGTACTAATGCTTGAAATTAATGGATTTAAATAATTATACTTTTTAGGTGCACATTTCTCAGTATTTAGCCAATGAAACATTTTGGAGCAGAACAACTAGGAAGAAAAAAAAAAAAATCAGATCTGGGAATCTCACGAGAAGCCTGCTCGAGTTGCTAACTTAAGAAGAAAAAGTGTTTTTAACTTACGGTTTATCAACTGCATTTCAGCCATAATCTCTAAGAACAGTGACTTGCAAAATATGTAAAGGGTGAAAATTCATAATGACAGGCGTGACAGACTGTTTGTTTGATCATTTCCTTTTCAAACCAGCTTTTATTACACCATCATCTGCACCATGATGACAGTCAAAAGCAATTCTGTGCCGCAACACAATGATCAGAGGTCAAGAGAGGGACAACAACAGGACAAACAAAAAGAAGAATGACAACCAGCGGCAGTGAGGAAAACTTGAGGAATGACAGTCAAGGAAAAGAAATCAATGAAGAAAGAACAAGTTTTACAGTTGTACAAATAAAAGACTGCAAACAGAATAGAATCTGCAATTATTACAAACAGCAGTAAAACTGTGAATTCACATTGAAACCGCTGTTTTAACGGAACAGGACAATGACGGGATAGAAATACACATATATAAAATTTCCATTAGTCTGAATCCATTCAAGGACAATGAGCAAATGTTTTGTCTCTGATATGAAGAAAACACGAATGCGTGGTCGCTTCCCATATCAAACAGAGAAAAAAAAAAAGGAAAAAAAAAGATAAAAATCAAAATAATTGTGCTGAACCCTCGAAACTACATCAAAGTTACCATCATAATTATAACGCTAGCTGTCAGTGTCAGCATAAGAAGAATTGGTATTAATAGTATGAATATTTTACTTCATTATTTGATGTATATACACAAATATCCGCAATGTTTTTGCATTGCTGTATTCTTGCTTTTTTTCCCCACGCATGTGTTTAAGTACACTTGAAAATAAAATGCGATTTTTCTTTTTTGTTTCACTGGAATATACAACAAACCCCAAATACGTCACTCATGATCATACACATACTCGCACACAAACAGGTTTGAGACTCCCTTGACCTCATGTGCCTATTTGAATACACTCAAACACACACTCTCTTGAGCGCCTCAGTTTGTGGACACCGTCCTTCTCTTCGCCGCTTTCCACACGAGCAGGACCATAATGCATCTGTGACCAGAAACATCAGCAAACAGGTAGTTCCTTTGGTGTCACATCAGCGACTTGTCAGTTTGAAACGCTCAAGCAGTGCAGCTACATTGATGCTTTTACGTGGCTCTCCTGCTTAGAGCAGCACAATCCCTTGAGAGCATCGACAGATATGCTGTTCTGGAGGTTATAAACAAACACGCTCTGGACAATTTGTTAGTCATTTTAAGTGATTTTAGCAGGTGTTAGTAAGAAGATCAGAATGATGCTGATATCCTCCTCATTCGAAGCAGAATGGATTGAGAGGACTGTACAGATGTGGTGGGATTTAAAGGAACAGTTCATGCAAAAATGAAAATAATGCCATTGTTTACTCACCCTTGTGTCATTCAAACCCTTATGTTGTTGGTTTTTTTTCAGTTCATAGGCTGTAAAAAGGACCCAAATAATGACTTAAAGGCACCATAAAAGTAATACACACAAACTGTGTGTTGTATTTCAAGTAATACGAAAAGTTATTCACTGAAAATCTTTTCTTCCGTTGAAGCTCTGACATTCATTTGCGAAGAAATTGTGTGGTTTGACAGTCATTGACTGCAAAATGTGACTGGTTCTTGTGTTTTATAACTGTCATGCTAGTTTAAGCAAATAAAGAAAGCTTTGCATAAAATCATCATATAAATTCAATGACGCACAGACTACTTTAATGATAATTTCATGGTGTTATTCTGTAGAACAGGTTGTCAAGCTCCAAAAAGGACCAAGATAATGACTTAAAAGCACCATGAAAATGATGCATGTGACTTGTGAGCTACATTTCAAGCAAAATGATCACTTATTGTGAAAGAACAGTCTGAAATTTACATTATTCACTGATAATCTTCCAAATCTGCCAAAGCTTTGAGATCTTATTTGTGAACAGTTTAAAAAATTATGCAGTTTGACAGTTATTGACTCAAAAATGCATGTTGTAATTGCCGTACCAGTTCGAACAAATGGAGAACTTTCATGCACAAAACTACCGTGTAGATTCAGAAAGAATATAACATCTCAAATGGCATAGACCACTTTCATAGACTGTCAACCTCCAAAAAGGACCAAAATAATGACTTCAAACCAACTGATGCATGCAAATTGTAAATTATATTTCAAGTAGGAAAAGATTGAAATTTACTGATAATCTTCCAATCTGCCAAAGCTCTGACATCTAATTTGTGAAAAGTTAAAAAAAAAAAAAAAAATGGTGCAGTTTGACGGTTTTGTCTCCAAAACTTTGTCCTAATTGGTGTTCCAGCTCAAACAAGTAGCACATTCCTCACAGAAAACTATCGTATAAATTCAGAAGGAACATAGCACCTCTCTTTAATGGTACTTTTATCGTGTTTTTTTAGTTTTTGATGCATGTTGTGCACTAACATTAATGGAAAAAAAAGCTTGATTTACAAAAGAAATAAGGTGGTGAGTAAGCAATGACAGATCTTTCATATTTGTGCAAACCATTCCTTTAAAATCCACAAACCAAGGCGAGCTCTTAAACTACGTCTCTCACACAAACACGCTCAATGAAAAGAAAGAGCACTACAGCGCTTCTCTGAACTCACTCACACTTGCACTAATTCACACGCACACAAACACATGAGCAAACAGGCCTTCATATCCCCCGGATGTTTAAGGATGTGACGTCCACAGCTTGAGGAAGACGTGGAGCAGGAAAGGATGTGTTTTCCTAACGGTAGTGTTTACTGAACCATGAACCCTATGCTTTAATAATCCCGTGAACACGAGGAGAACAGAGAGACACACAGTGGATGGTGGTGGGAGAACATTCCCGGACCATTTCGGTGTCCCTTTTTGTCCACTGAGTAGAGCACGGCTGGCAAAAGAGAGAACAAGTATCTCGATTATACTACGATACGGGAAAAGAGAAGGGGGCAGCTGACTGAGCTTTCGTTTCTTTGTTTTTGTTTTTCCGGGAAACGGGACAGTGAGGGCATCGTGGGGAATGTGCGTGATTGGGATCAGAAGATATCAGGGCAGGAGTCCCAGCTGCCCTGCTCCTTGGCCTCCCAGTATCCTCCTCTGTAGATGTGCGTGGGCTCTCTTGTCATCGGGTCGACCTGCCGCTCGAACCACATGGGCTTGTAGTTGTCCTGGTGACCACCTGATCGAACAAAACAAACACGTACATACAAAGCAAACAAACAGTTGCTTAATTAGAGAGTAGCAGGTACATGAGGATGCAAGTAACTCAGTAGTGCTGTCAAACGATTAATGGCGATTAATTCCATCCAAAATAAAAGTTGTTGTTACATATGTTTGTGTACTGTGTTTATTATGCATATATAAATAAACACATACAGTATATATTTTGAAAATATATACATACATTTATATTTATATAATTTATATTATATATAAATATATTTAATATATAAAAATTTTCTTATACATGCACGTGTGTTTATTTATATTTACATAATAAACATACACAGTACACACATATATTATGTGAACAAAAACTTTTATTTTGGATGCTATTAATCGCGATTAATCGTTTGACAGCACTACTCAATAGCTGTCTTTTCTACAAAACTATTAGAAACTTTTTCAAATACAGCCTGGAGCTTACAAGACAAATGTTGACTAAACTATTAAATCTAAATTTACACAATCACCTACATCTCTGATTCAACACATCTTGCTCTCTACATTCACACAACAGGCTGATAAACAGCAGCTAAGAGAGGCACATGGTCAACTCAGGTGGGAAAATAATAAAGCGAAAAAAGGAAAAAATATTGGTAAAGTTTAGAGGTGGGTGGCATGACCAGCATTTTATATCATAGTCCAAGTTATATGGTGGGACTTTACATTACAGTAAAGGGAGGATATATATATAAGCGTTTTTTTTTTTTTTTTGCTGGAAATTGAACCTATATATTACATAATGCTCATTTCTGCACAATCCCATGAATAAAATACTTAAAAAAATGAAACATACTTCAGCATATTTGATTATGGACTTATTTTACATATATTTGCATATAATCTATTTTACATTAACTGAATCGTCTAGAATAGAGTTTATATATTTGGATTCTAGAATGGTTTATAACTGGTGTGAAAGCAATATACCATTAAAAAATTAAGTCTATATAGTCTATATATTAAATATTGGTAACAATTTTCTTTTGCAGTGACCTTGTTAAACATTATGTGTACTTACTACAGTAATAATAAATTATTCAAAACTACATGCAACTAACATTAAACCAAACTTTCACCATATAATAAATACATGTAGTTAATTAATATAACTCACTAGTTAAATGTATAATTATACTGTAACACTGTAAATACTGTCTAACTCTATACATTTTTATTTTATATATATTTTTTTAACATTTTTTAAAAACAAATTTAAACTCAGTAATTAAATGAGATGAAGTACATTTCATTTTAAATATATATTTATTTTTAAATATTAAAATATGTTTTATTAAAGCACAGGTGTATATTAGAAACAAACTAGTTCACATTGGATGTGAGTGGCATGGCATGTCAATTAAATTATTCTGCTTGATCATACTGCCCAGCTCTATTAGATGTGAGCGATGGAGGGGCTGGAAGGGTTTTGGGTGGATGTTACTTGCTTTTGACCGGAGCTCCATAATGACCCTCCACTAGAGCGACACAGAGCAGATAACGAGAGAGTGAGGGTCTCATCCATCAGCTCAAAAATGCACAACTCAAAGTTTGACCCTATGACTGCCATTTTATAATGTGTATTTATAAATTTATAGCGCACTCACCATTTAACATGATGCACGTGTGTGTAAGTGTACGATAGTGTGCAATTTTCTGTGATAATCAGTGTATAAGCTATATGTGCATTGCAATGGTTTTAAAAGGTTCATATCATGAATACATTAATACGAAATGTGGATCTTGTGCTGTTAGCAACAAAAAAACCTTTAGATTCAGAAATATTGTTGTGGAGAACAAAGTGGAAAAAAGGTTTTCCCTGATTATCTGTTTAAAATAAGAAATGCATAATATGTAGCTCTAACAAATTTTTCCACTTTTATTCTACAATAATATAATCCCATATCATTGCAAACACTGGTTTTGTATCCATCTGTGTGAATTGAGTGTGTATGGTACTTGCTTGAGTATGCCGGTGGGTGTGAGCCATGCAGTGTTTCAGCTGCAGCAGCACACAGATGAAGATAGAAGGATGCAGTCAAAGAAAAGAGGATTGAGAGAGATGTTAGCATGCATGGGAGGAGTGAACTGAAGAAACGAAAGAGTCATAAAGATTGGACTTCAACACTGGCTATAGTTTCTGTTTATGATACTGTCTTTACTGCCACAACTTATGCATTCACACTGCCCACTAGTGGAAGTAAAGTACACGCACAGGCATCTGATTTAAAATGCTTGTTTCAAAATGCATGTTGCAAGAATCGATTCAAATAAGAACTAAGTCTAATAATCTGCTCGTTTCTACTGAACAGCATTTTCACACCTGAATCTCCTCAAAAATGTGATCAAGGAAAGAGTTCATACGGACTCCTGTTTGGTTTATAATTGTTGTATTCTTGATGCTAGCAATTATATTTATTTTGATGACGTGAATGCAGCAAAATACAATCAGAAAAGAAACCTGCAGGGGTGAAATTGAACCTTAGCAATCAAACCAAGTGTGAAAACAGCCTAAAATGACAACACTACACTACGCAGCTATAGTTTGTGTTGATTCTGCTACTTGCTTGATAGTGAAAGATCAGAGGAAGTTTCATCAGTGTCAGCTGATGGAGGGACAGACAGATGGAAAGTGAAAATAATTAGATGATAAATGTGAGAGACAGAGTGATTAGGAGAGAGGGATGGGATGGTACTTGCTTTTGTAAGTGGTCTCAGAGGGCTCACTGGCAATCTCGACTTCTTCAGCTGATCAGAGTTGAGAGACGAGCAGCCAAAAATTAAAAGGGGGATGCAAATTAAGACAAAAACAAAAAAAAAATAAAGAATACAATGAGTGAATGGCATAATGGAGGCAGGGAAAGTGATCCTGGATATTAAAGGGACAGTTCACACAAAAATAAAAATCCTGTTATTTACTCACCCTTACGTCGTTCTAAACCTCAATAATACTATTTCTTGCATATATGGATCATAATCAGTGAGTTTTTGAAGAAAAACATGACCAAAGTATTACAAAACTGGTGTACTACTACATTTATAGTACTTGTTTGTCATTTTGGAGCATTATAAGCATTTTCTGATTATTAGCATTATCTAAAACTATTAAAAATCACATACATTAATTGAAATAAAATTAAAATGTTAGCTGGAATAAAATAAAACATAAAACTTAAATTCCAGTTAGTTGTCAAGGCAAAATTTAAAATTTTTGTTTAGTAAATTCACTAAAACTAAAAATAACTAAATAAAAAAAATAATAAATAAATAAAAATAAATAAATAAATAAATAAAGACATATAAATTTTTTTTAATAAAACCAAAAAAAACACACCACAAAATTACTAAAACACACAACAACAACAAAAAAGGACAGAATATATATATATATATATATATATATATATATATATACACACACACGCACACAGGTGCATCTCAATAAATTAGAATGTCGTGGAAAAGTTCAAAATGCAGATGAGCTGAAGGCCACTGTCAAAGAAACCTGGGCTTCCATACCACCTCAGCAGTGCCACAAACTGATCACCTCCATGCCACGCCGAATTGAGGCAGTAATTAAAGCAAAAGGAGCCCCTACCAAGTATTGAGTACATATACAGTAAATGAACATACTTTCCAGAAGGCCAACAATTCACTAAAAATGTTTTTTTATTGGTCTTATGAAGTATTCTAATTTGTTGAGATAGTGAATTGGTGGGTTTTTGTTAAATGTGAGCCAAAATCATCACAATTAAAAGAACCAAAGACTTAAACTACTTCAGTCTGTGTGCATTGGATTTATTTAATACACGAGTTTCACAATTTGAGTTGAATTACTGAAATAAATGAACTCTTCCACGACATTCTAATTTATTGAGATGCACCTGTATGTATGTATTTATATATATATATATATATTTTTTTTTTTTAATTAAAATGCTAAAAATTAAATAAATAAATAAATACTATAATTATATATTAGGGAAATTAAAATAACACTGTTTGAATCTGTTATTTATTTATTTATTTATTTATTTATTTATCAAGTTTTTAGTCCTTTCACTGATTATATGGAAAAGCTCCATGCAAGAAAATTCACTGAGAAAAGTTCTACAAATTTGGAACGAAATGACAAAATGTTAATTTTTAGGTGAACCATTCCTTTAATGTTATACAAATAAGCGCCATTACAGTGTCTGCATGTGTGTGTGAGATGGGAGAAAATGCAGAAGACGACAATTAAAAAGAAAAGAAAAGGAAGTAGAACAGGAGTACTTGCTTTTTAGAGGCGAGTCAGATATGGAGTCCTCAATGAGAGCTTGAGGGAAAGACAGAGACAGACACACTAGAGTGAACGAGAGACGCCGAGAAGGCGGAGGAAACTAGGAGAGACGAGCAGAATGACAAATAAAAGGACACTTTACCCCCGTCCGCTGGCTCCTTACCCTCTTCTGAAGGGTTGGCGGCGTGGTTGGCCTCTCGCTCCCTCTCTCGGCGGGCAGTGCGCTGCTTCTCCTCCAGTCTTTGTTTCTCAGCATTGGCCTCCTCCCAGCGGCCCTGCTCCATCAGACGCTGGTCCGGTCGCTTCCTGCTGTCTGTGGGAGCAACGCCCTCCTCCGGCTCGTTCAATGTCAACGCCAGGGTCGAGAAGTAGTACATGTTTTCAGCGCCTTCCCTGCACAGCACAGAGAGAGAAAGGGCAGGAAATTATGAAGAGATCAAGAAATTCCAGTTTAATTCACACTTGAGCTCATGAATATTAATTAGATAATAATGGCAATGGCTTTTTAACCTTCCTTGGAAGTCTGGTCATGTATTCTAATCAATATCCATTAATTAAAGGAATCATCCAGGTTCAATACAAGTTAAACCGACAGCATTTGTGGCATAATGTCTATAACCACTAAAAATACTTTTGACTCATCCCTTCTTTTCTTTAAAAAAGGCAAAAAAAAAAAAAAGGCAAAAAATCAAGGTCACAGTGAGACACAACGGAAATGTGTGGGACCTATTTTTTGGAGGATTTTACAGCAGAAATGAGAAGCCTATAATTTTAGAAAGCACAGTTTCCCCTTAAATTTGATTATACAGTAATAATAATAATAATAATAATAATAATAATAATAATAGTATTAAATATAATTTAATTATTTTATAATTATTATTGTATATTATCATTGACATTCAAATTTTTTTATTATTTAATTGTAAAAAAAAAAAAAAAAATCAAAGAAATATAACTTAAGACTACTAGTGTACTTTAAAAAGCAGTATTTAATAATAATAATAAATAAATAAATAAATAAATAAATGTTAGTATTTTACTGTTGTTCTGTAATTTTATGTCGGTCTTAATTTCTTTGCTTTCAAACATGAAATAATAGGAGCTTTTATCTTGGCACAAAATTAAAAGGAGACTTCAAAACAGATTGATTGATTCTTATTAGTAATTTGAGGGAGGATTTCAGAAGCTTGTGCAGTTCTGTCAGAATGTATGTTAAACATACTTGAAAAAGCAGCATTTTTTCTCTCAGATTTTCACCTGGGTCATTTTCGGGTTGGAAAATACAGAAACCTGTATAAACATTACTACAACTTGTGTGTTATTTAGGCAGTAAAGCTGCTTAAATTACAATTTTTGTAGTCCATTTAGGGTTTAAGGTTCATGGTGTTATTTTGTCATTACAACAAAGTAATAAAAATAGATGTAACTTTACAAACAAAAGTTTTTTTTTTTTCTAAAATCATGTTAACACTCACTGTACTCACATTTTTGTGGCTGTATAATTGAAACAATGAATATTGGCCCAATTCACTTCCATTGTTACTGCTACTGTTCTTTTTGTTTTTTAAAGAAATTGAAGGACAAATGCTGTTGATTGAGCTTGAACGGGAAATACTGTACATATCAGGGAATATCTTACGGCAGCGGAGTCTTTCTCCACAGCTCTTTGGCTTTGAGCGTCTGATAGACGGTCTTCTGTCGTCCGTCGGCGCCGTTCTCTCCTCCTCTGCTGCTCTGCATCACACGAGAGCATTCCATCTTCTCGTCCCACGTCCCAGACAGAACATAGTGCGCTTTCCCGTCCTTATCCGTCACCACCCCCGTGACCTACAGAGAGAGGTGTTGCACAAGAAGGAAGCGAAAGCAGACATAAATTATAGAACGGGCAAACAGAACATGAAAAGCTGCAAAGGGTGACGGATGAAAGGGGAAAAAACTGGCACGTCTGCATCCTGGGAGAAAGAAGTCAGTGGAACGGCTGCCGACTCACCTTTCTGGCCACGTCTCGGGAGAAGTAGCTGTATGGGGCGAATTTGAGATGACAGCGGTCACCTGTTCTGTGGTTCACAACGTCTATTTCTCCTGACTGAATTCAGAGAAGAAAGATAGAAACACACATTTATCACTTATGAATAAAATGAAATGCCACACTATACATATTGCAATTTAAGGGCTACATTTCTATAATGCAAATATAGCTCACAAAACCACCAGCATGATTTTAGGGAAAATTAAATACACATAAAACTGGGTGACAATGATGTTATATACGTAATATAATTTAAATAACTTAAGCAGGTGACATGTACCAAAAACTGCTGAAATGAAATGAGCACATTTTTTACACAATATTTACAAAATAACAATTAAAAGAGAAATAACTGTAGCATTATCTACAAGTCCATCAGTTAATTTTGTATCAGACACACTGATGCTGATAATATGAAAACATACATATCTAAATAAGTATACTGTTCTGACCTGATCTATCCAGAGTTTCCCGACGATGATATTGTGCACTGTGGTTGTGACTTTCTTCCAGGTGTAGTGATTGTTACTCTTCTCAAAGATACAATGAATAGAACCTGGAGAAACAAACAAGCAATCCAAAATAAGCTTGAAAACACTTACTTAAAGACATAAATGTAGGCATATTGACATTCAAATATTTGAACAAAATAAACTTATATATTAATGCAGGGATTTATTTTTTTATTTTTGGTCAGCTGAATCCCTTTGACAAAGTATTTACTTGAAATACCCCCAGAGACTGTAATTTAATGCTTTAATAATTTAGCAACACGTTTACAGTTTTCTGATGTTGGTTAATAGTTAAATGACATCACGAAAACAAATAAAAATTTTATTTGTATTTAATATATAATTTTTTTAGTGTTTATATTGAATGTTTTTATTTTTAAAATAATTTATACATTTTAATTTTACATTTTTATGATTTAATTATTAGCTTATCATCGAATCACAAAACCTAGTTTGGGCAGCCATTTAAATTGGCATATCAAAAAAGTATTTGGCTATTTAAGTCAAAATTAAAAATGTCCAATTGTTGTTGCATTAAATAAAATATCAAATCATATGATATTTATTTTAAATACAGCGCTGGCACACTTCAGGCAAAACATTTTAGTTTCATTCATGTTTTTTTTTTTTTTATTATAAAACGTGTTACTGTTGAAACTGCTACTGTTTAAAATAAAGACCAACAGTATTGTGACATTCTGCGGTTGTCAAATGTTAGTTGAATATGTTAATAGTTAACGTAAGTGTCCAAAAACTAATGGGGTTTTTTGCATTACACTTCCTGTTTTATACATTTGTTTTTAAGAAAAGGAACTAATAAGAAAAACTCTTCCCTGTTAAATGAAATCTGCATGTTATTTTAAAACTTGAACATTGTGATAAGGCTCAAAATAGAATAAAAACTTACCCAGGGGCATGATGGAGAGATATTTTCCCCTGAACTTGCTGGCCAGGGCAATCTCCTGTCTCAGGGTCCAGCCTCGCTCGGAGATCGCGTGATGGGCCGCAGCCGGAGGGTGATGGCTTACCTGAAGACAGAGACGGGAAGAAGAACAGATTAATATCAAATACAATTCACTTTAAATTCACCCATTCCTCTATCTCAGGATAAACAAAGGCTCACCTGCTCACAGAGGGACCTGTAGCCGCTCTCCTGCATGCGGTCCAGCTCAAATGTCTCGCCCAGCAGAGGGTTGAAGGGTTTGCCCGTGCGGTGAACTGTAGTGGAGTAAGAGGAAACGGTGAAAGCTGCCACGTAGCACATCTGCTCCAGAGAGCTCTGGCACTTGGCGGCCCGGTCCAGCAGCTCGTAGTACTCGAGATCCTCAGAGAGACGCTGCAGCATGGACAGGGGCTCATTGAAGTTCACCTGTGAAAAGAAAGGGTGCGTTGAAAGCAAATGCAATGGATCGTTTCGCATTCCTGTAAAGATACGGATAGGCGTACAGGCATGGGGATTTTGGAGAGTTCTTTTCCAATACAGTTCTTCATGATGCTCCACAGATTGAGAGAGTAATTTGGTTTATCTGGGATTCGGGTCCGCCTCTTTCTCACAGGCACTAATTCCTGGGACTGCGGAGATTCGGGATTGGACGCCAGAGACTGCTCGTCTAGCTGTGAAAGATGGGAAAAAAATGGTGTTCAAACATAAACTTCATTAGTCAATATGAGTTTTTTGATATTTAGACAGAACATTGACTCAAATTTGGAAATTTTGGAATAATTACAATGTTTAATATTTTTCAAAGTCACCTCTTATGCTCATCAAAGCTACATTTATTTGAGCAAAAAATACAGTAAATACAGTAATACTGTGAAACATATTTACAATTTAAAATAACTGTTTTCTATGTGAATATACAGTGCCCTCCAAAAGTATTGGAACAGTAACAAAATTGCTCTGTTGGCTGTGGAGTCAAGACATTTGCAAATATGATTAAAAGATGAATATGAGACAAAACTACAGAATGTCACATTTTATTATTAGCCGTTTCAACACATACATGTTTTATCAAATAAAAAGAACAGCACTTTTAGAGTTCATCCCACTCATTGATGTGAGCATAAGTATTGTAACAGTTGAACATAAGGCAGATATAAAAGATTAAAAGCTATTATTTAGTTGGAGATCCCTTGCGCACAATCACAGCAGTGAGTCTGTGACCCATAGACATCACCAGACTCTTGGTCTCATCCTTTGAAATAATTTTCCCAGTCTTTAATGCAGCCAATTCCAATTGTTGCTTGTTTTGGGGAGTTTCTGCCTTTTACTCTCCTCTTCAGCTGGTGAAATTCATGTTCAATCGGATTTAAATCTGGAGATTGACTTGGGCGATCTAAGACTTTCCATTTCTTTGCCCTTATAAATTCCTTGACTGAACTGGCAGGGTGTTTTGGGTCATTGTCCTGACGCAATATGAAGCACTTCCCAATTAATCTGGTGGCATTTTCTTGAATATTGGTAGGCAAGATGGTTTTGTACCCTTCCAAATTCATTCTGCTACTGTCATCATACATTAAGTCATCAGTAAAGTTGAGAGGGCCTGTTCCAGAGACAGCCATGCATGCCCATGCCATGACACCACCTCCACCATGCTTTACAGATGAGGCTGTATGCTTGGGATCTTTTGCAGTTCCCTTTTTTTTCTCCACATTTTTGCTTTCCCATCACTTAGATAAAGGTTCATCTTTGTCTCATCGGTCCATTAACACAGTTCCAAAACTCTTCTGGCTCACCTTTGTGCTTTTTTGCAAACTCTAATCTTGCCTTTCTATTTTTGGTGCTGGTCAGAGGTTTGCATCTTGCTGTGTAGCATCTGTAATTCTGTGTCAAAGTCTCCTGAGAACAGTAGATTGTCAGAGCATCACCCAAGCTTTCTGGAAGTTGTTGGTGATTTTACAGACACGTCTTTTAGGGTTCATTTTCACAGCTTTTATGATTTGTCTGTCATCAACTACTGTTGGTTTCTCAGCCGATCAGGTAGTTGTTGGTTGCTGGCATCGCTGGTGGTTTCCAAACTCTTGATTTCTCCATGCCCTTTGTTTTTGCTATAGCTCTAATTGACTTCCTCTTTTCTTTTAGCATCCAAATTGCTTTCTTTTCTCTCAAAGTCAGCTCCCTCATCTTCATCCTGGTTTGTGTGTGTCATCATCGAATGCAAGATTCAGAATGCAGAAGTAATGGATATAACTGATACGACACATTCCCTGCTTTTAATATCTGAAGAATGAATGCAACAGGACATAGCTGATCACTTACAAAGACCTGTGAGGCAACTGTTCCAATACTTATGCTCACATCAGATATAGAGGGATGAAACTCTAAAAGTGCTGAACTTCTTAGCTGGTAAAACATCTATGTGTTGAATCACCTAATAATAAAATGTGACATTCTGTAGTTTTGTCTCATATTCATCTTTTAATCATATTTGTAAATGTCTTGACTCCACAGCCAACAGAGCAATTTTGTCTTTACTGTTCCAATACTTTTGGAGGGCACTGTATATTGTAAAATGACATTTATTTCTGTGATGCAAAGCTGAATTTTCAGCATCATCACTCCAGTCTTCAGTGTCACATGATCCTTCAGAAATCATTCTGATATGCTGATTTACTGCTCAAGAAATATTTTAAAATCATGTTTTTAAATTATAATATTTCACAACATTACTATTTTTACTGTGTTTTTGGTCAAATAAATGAGCCTTGGTTAGCTTGGTGAGACTTCATAAAACATTAAAAATCATAATTATTCTGCCAGTGTACATAAACATCTTACCGACGTCGTCCCGTCGTCCATTCCCAGCTCGCTACTGATTCCGCTGATATTGCTGCCGGATCTCCTGAGAGAAATGGAAAGAGCGTATGAGAGAGCCAGAGAGTGAGAGAGAGGAGGAAGGGGAAGGGAAGGCAGAGGACACACACTTAGGTCCAGTAACACTCATATGAGAAGAGAGTTAAGGGACAGAGAGGGATGTGAGTAAACAACAGGAGTGAGGCAGTAAACGCAGACCTGTGATATTTGGGGTCTGCTGGTACAGTGATAAACTCTTGAATGTCCTCGCATGCGTCGAAGAACTCATTCTCCTCGTCCTCGTCACTGATGTCGCCCTTTCCTGGAACTGGGCCTAAAGGACAGAGAAAGCAGGAAGTGTAAAATATATACAGAACATCAGTATGTTATATCCAAAGGTATAGCAAGAGTTTTAAAATATAGAGAAATGAGTTAGAATTATTGATATTCACAAGGAGTTGTCTGACAATTTAAAAAATAAGGAATACTTTGAATATTGCAAAACTTTCATTGGAATTTTTAATTGGCCAATATGTTTATTAAAGAATAGAAAAGGAGTATTTTCAATGAGTTCAAACTGTATATTTCATTAAATTTATTAACTTAATGAATTTATTAAAGGTATTAAAATCATTAAAATAATTTAGTTATTAAAAATTGAAATACACTACTGTTTAGTATCAAATTAATACTTTTTAAAAGAAATTAATACTTAAGTAAAAAGTGTCAGTAAAGTAAACATGTATAATAAGATTTCTATTTCAAATAAATGTTCTCTCAAACTTTGATTCATCAAAGAATCCTGAAAGAATGCATCACAAAAAGTTCCCACAAAAATATGAAGCAGCACAACTCATTTCAACATTGATAATAATCAGAAATGTTTCTTGAGCAGAAAATCAGCATATTAGAATGATTTCTGAAGGATCATGTGACACTGAAGACTGGAGTAATAATGCTGAAAATTCAGTTTTGCATCACAGGAATAAATTACATTTTACAATATATTCAAATAGAAAACAGTTATTTTAAATTGTAATAATATTTCACAATATTACTGTTTTTACTGTATTTTTGACCCATAAATGCAGCCTTGGTGAACATAAGAGACTTAAAAACATCTGACCCCAAATTTTCAAACAGTAGTGTATATTTAGGTAAATATTGCTGTTTATTACCATTTAGTGCTATATTCGCACAACTAAATGAAAAAGATTAAATCTTATTCTCCAATGCCTTTGCTTAGTAAAAACTGTGTGCTGTGATTAAAAACTATTTTGACAGATTCATTCAAAAGCATTCACACCACTAGTTGTCTTTTTGTTGTTGTGTGCAGCTAGCGAAGACAATGCATTAGAAATCTTAGTTTATATATTAGTCTACATATAATTTTGTGGCACCCAGTCTTTCTGTGTGAGCCATCCTGTACCTTTGCTGTCTATGGCAGGGTTGCTCTGGGAAGGAGGCAGTACGGTCGCTCCTCTGAAGGCTCTCTCCAGATGGTTGTGTTGTTTGGCGAGCTGTTCCAGTGTCTCCTCCAGTCGTACTCTCTGATCTCTCTCGGCCTGCAGGGCTTTCTGCCAGCGCTTACTGTGAGCCTGAGCCAACGCCAGGAAGTCCCGGCAGGCCTGGGTATCAGATTATTAAAGAATCGTTAACAATACGTTTAACTGTGGTTTCTGTGTGCTAAACAGATGACCACAAGTGAATGAGGCAGCGAGTTGCTTTCTCCCTAAAGCAAATGTATTGCTCGGTGGTCTTACGTTGATCATGGCATTGGAGGTGATGCGGAAGAGAGTGGCTCGTTCTGTCACCTGCCGAATCTTTTCACTCGTCTCTCCTCCCAGCCGAACTCCCTCCAGCTCAGACAAGGACCTGAAGGAAAGCATCAGAAATTACTTTAAATGAGCAGAATTTGAGTGGAAAACCAAAGGTTTCAGACACATAATATTTAAGACACGTCTTGAATATTACTATTTTCCACATTTAAGAATAGCAGTAAAGTTTTAAAAACTATTAAATAAAGTGTGTATGTGTGTAGATAGATAGATAAGATATAAACATACAGTATATATACATATGTACAACTACAAAACTACAGGAAAAAAAATCAATTTTGTTAACTGAAATAATGCTAAAATAAAAGAATACCAGTAAAGTTTTGAACTCGAAATAAAGTGTGTATGTGTATACAGATCGATAGATCGATAAATAGATCGATCGATCGATAGATAGATAGATGTACACATTCAGTATACTGTATATACATATGTTGTTATGGTCAACAAAAATTGAAATTTCGTAAAAAAAAAAAAATGCTGAAATAAAATAAAATAAATATTAGTTAAAAACTAAAACTTGTTGCCTCGGCAACTAACTGAAATGAGTACTAAACTTACTAAAACTAAATCTGAAATAAAAGAAATGGCTAAATAAAAATAAAAAATAAATATAAAATAATGAAAAAAGCAAAACAAAATTATGAAAACAAACTAAAATTAAAATAAAAAGTGAAAACAACAAAAGCAAAATCAAAATATTAATAATATACATAATATATAAATATAATTATTTTAATTATAATTATAAATATAAATAGTATAATAATAATTATTCGTAAATAATACGAATGTCATGAGAGTCATGAATTTAGTCAAGTGTGTCCAATCTGGTAGAGAAAGGCGGACTGACCGCTGAAGTGCAGAGCCGTGTTTGGCGATGAGGTCGTTGCAGGTGCTCAGATCCTCCACCTTGCTGCCCAGCGTCCGGAGGGTGGACTGCACCTCGGAGTTACGTGAGCCTGCACCCTGACCTGCCGCGGGAGGAGTGGAGTCGTCCCCGGAGTCATCTGCAGAAAAAGAGGAACGTAAAACGTCAAACAGAAACCCCAAAGTGTGAATTTTTGTGCTATTCTCAAATGTGGTTTCCTTTCCAACTGACCCGACTCAGCCTGCATGCGGAAAGCTTTGGCTTTGGCCAGCTCCAGTGCTGTAATCCACCGCTGCCGCTCCACCTCTGAGCTGGCCTTCAGGTGATACGTCTGCGTGCCGCCATTAGAGATGACGAAATTGCATGAGTCCTCCACTGCGATATTGGCCGTGGCCAGGTTTATGGTGCCCCGACATGTGTGACCCATCTCCGCCTGGGTCCTGGAAGAGCAAATGGGATATCCTCTTTTAGATTCAAACAGGGTTTATCAGTTTACATGACATTCAGATGGTCTCTTTCTCACTAAAAGGGTTGCCAGAATAAGATGTAATGTGTTTCAGACTTCATAACGTTACTCAAAGTCTGGTTCTGTGAGGCTAGAGAATGCATTCATGAGGCTTCTCTTTAAACTCTGAGAGTAAAAACTTGAACAAAAGCCCCCCAACAGCTGTTTTTCAGCGCCTGAGGCAATATTCATGAATTAGCACTGAAAGCCAAGCATTCGAGAAATGCCTTCAGGTAGAGTTTCTTTCACTCTTGAGCATTTATGTGACAGAAGATACGACGTGTTACAGCTGCTATCATAGTATCTGGTATCAGACTGAAAAAGAGCCTCATGTTTACACTCTTAGCAGATATTCAGAAAAATATTTCTCTCAATGAAAATTTCTGAGCCATGAATCAAACCAACCATCTCCAAGATGAATAAATCAAGTGACAAACAACAGTAAACAATATTGATTGCAAATACAAAATGCAATATATTAAAAACTTATTGCAAAATGTTCAATAAAATTCATATTCATAAAGAGGCAAGTTGTTAGAGAGTGTATGGGGGGAAAAAACAACATTTACAAACTTTCTGAAAGCTGAAATATGACTTGTGGATTACACAGAAGACACATAATATTTAATAGACACAGATATCATTATCATCATCTTATGGCTAAAGGTCCGTATCTAGTTTTTATTGTTAACTAAATCTATTAAAAATAATTTTTAATAAGAAATGTTGCCTTGGAAACTAAATGAAATAAAAATAAGCTGAAGTGCTAAATTTACTAAAACTAAAACAAAAATAAATTACAGCTAAAAAATGAATAAAAATGACACAAGCATAATGAAATTACAAAAATTAAAACTGAAAATATAATAAAAGCTAATTCAAAGTATTAGTAAATGCTATAATGGTATATAAATAATACTAAAATAACACTTTTTTATTTTATAAAATTGTGCAGTATAAAGTGAGAAGCTCATATGTAAACAGCACCAAATATATCAAATATAAATAAAGTTTCCATCTCTAACTGTAATTTGCCAACACTGATGAATCACTAGTTCCAGGATTTTTTTTTTATTCTCAGCAGGAAAAAATGAGGCAAGACCAGTTTGGACGGGCTATGACATAGTACAAGACCAATGCCAGGCGAATTAACAGAGGCACAACAGTCCTGAGCCTGTAACCCGTGAAACTGTGAAATCTCTTACTCGCCCTCTACATTTCCTGATGAATCTTTCACACACACAATGAGAGTGACAAGAAACCATTGAGGTCTGCCTGCAGGAGCAGAGGAAGTGCTGAAATCAAGCCTTAAGTCGAGCGTGTGATCCTCCTGAACAGAGATGACCTGTTAAGACAGTCACGTGACCCAAACTTGCTCAGCCAATCATGGACAAGGAGGTGGACAAGACAATGTGCACTTGTGTCTTTTATTTACACCGTAATGCTATAGTAGGGTTTGCCACACCCTGTTTATGATTAAAAGATATGGAATTTTAAAAATAATTTCATAGAGCATTCACAAAGAATAATTGCATTGCTACATAACAACATATTCACTATATAAATCACAACCTTATCTTGGAAACAGCACTGAATGCCTTAAAACTAAGTCATTATGGTAAATGTATTACACAGAATGAGTAACATATACAGGTTTCCGCTGTATTTTGAAAGAGCCAAGTTATTTTGTGTGAATATTTTACATTGTATCACATCACACATCATATGCAATGCACTACATCAAACTGTACATGCAATGGACTGGGCTACTTAGACAAGCATCTGTTTTACTGATATCTCAGTTTCAACTTAAATTCAGTATTTAGAAGTTGCATATGTAACAGACTGTATAATGAACAAGTCTTTTCTAAAGTATGCCATATGCTTCTCAACTTAAGTAGACAATACACCCTCTAACTAATAATATTTGAAATTTACCAGGAGTTACTAAATTAAAAAATGTAATGCAAAGCCAAATTTGATCAGAATTTCAGGATTTTATTCAGATACACAACACTCCAAAAGTTGTGGTTGGTAAGATTTTTAAATGTTTTAAAAGAAGCCTCTTATTCTCACCAAGGCTGCATTTATTTGATCAGAAATACAGTAATATTGTAAACTATTATTGCAATTTAAAACAAATGTTTTCTATTTGAATACATTTTAAAATGTAATTTATTCCTGTGAATAAAGGTGAATTTTCAGCATCATTACTCCAGTTTTCAGAGTCACATGATCCTTCAGAAATCATTCTAATACGCTGATTTGCTACTCAAGAAACATTTCTTCTTATTATCAATGCTGAAAACAGTTGTGCTGCTTCATATGTTTGTGGAAACTGTTATACAATTTTTCAAGATTCTCTGATTAATTGAAAGTTCAAAAGAACAGGATTATAAATGTCTTTACTGTCACTTTTAATCAATTTGCATCCTTGCTGAATAGAAGTATTAATTTCTTTAAAATAATAAGTCTTACTGCCCCCAAACGTTTAATAGTGGTGTATCCATTCACAAAGTGCCAGTAAGCATTGTCAAATGTTACATTATCAAATTTCTAATAATTGACTGTATATCTTTCACTGCAGTTAAAACCAGCTACTTATGAACTCTACTTTTGGAAATAGGATGTTTCAACTCCACAAACATCATTTTTTTGGTAATTTTCAGCTCGACCTGAATGAAGCACTACAGATCTTTTTTATTTGCTTTGGTGTGGCATCAAAAGAGTATTTATTTAGTGATGTTTACATTTCATTTCCGTATTCAAGAAACAATTATAACATAAGCAAAGTAGTCAAAAATAAAGCACATACTCTCACTAGCCAACTGCTGAGGCGTTGGACCTTGTTATTTTATCATATATTTAAACAACAGATGACGAGGGTGGATTTTAAAGAATGTGTTATCCTCTCATCTCAAACTGTTGAGTAAACAGTGAGGATCGCACGAGCAAACAGACACACATATGGGCACTCCTGTGTGCTCTCACACGCAGTATTAATAATTGACAGAGCCCAATGAGATGAATGCGGCTTCACCACCAGATCAACTCCCACTCAAATCTAATCACGTAAAATGGCATCATCTTACAGACAGACGAACACCAGAAGGTGTTGAGTTTTTTCGCCTGTTTACATCCATCCATTCTATGGTTATCATCATTAATTAAAACTATTAAAACATTTTTGTTGAAAATAAAGCTGAAATATAAAACAAAAAAGAAATATTACATTAAAAAACTTATTTCAGTTAGTGGCCAAAGCAACATTTCTAATTTTCATTTAGCGTAAGTTCATGCATTATAGTTACTAACTGGAAATTAAATAAATAAAAAACAGAAATAAGATTAAACTTAAATAGTAATATTTAAAAAAAAAAAAAAAAACTAAAACTAATCAAAAATGACAAAAGCACACTACAAAATTACAAAAAAAAAATTAACTAGTAATATTTAAAAATAAAAACTAAAAGTAATTTTAAAAAAATGGCAAAAGCACATTAACTGAAAGTATAAAAATAAAAGCTAATTTAAAAACTATAATAGCATATAAATAATACTAAAATAACACTGGTCCATCCAGTCCAATGGTTTGAAGTAAATACGATAATTTGACGCCTCATCAATAAAGCACAAACGATATGGGAAAGGTTATATGCATAAGTTTGAGGGGTTTGTATGAGTAAAAGCAAAAATGATGTTGCCATACCAAGAATATCAAGTTATTTCACATTTATCAGATATTGGTGAAAGGCCACAGAACACTTCACAGCATCACAAAGGGTTCATTAGGACAGCAGACGTTCCTATCAACCTTCGGGAGACCTGTTGTCTGACGAAAACGATAGATGATAACTTTTTTTGTCCCTAGAGGTCGATAAACAACAACAACATGTCACAAACTCACCTGTAGTAAGACAGCAAGCCATTGCTCAGGACGAACCATCGCCTTTGGTATCCCTTGATGTAATTAGTCCATTTGAAGAGCCAGCCTTTATAGGTGTCCCCAGGGGCCGGGGTGGGCGCTTTGGGCTCCGACATCACGACAGCCCGTGGCTTCACAGTGTCTGAGGGGGGTCTGGGCGAACACAAAGGGTTAAATGAGTTAGTTGTCACCTATGCCTGTGTGATTAACACCTTGATGGACAGCCTCCAAGGCACCTGTAATGTTTACATACACACCCAAGTTGTGTTGTTTCCATCTAGACAGCATTTTAAAGGGTTTTGTGAAGGTTGACAGCACACTAGGTTTTGAGAAACAGCCCAAATCTTCCATATAAAGACTGAAAGGTGTAATACTCAGTGGATATCATGTCAATGGGCTCGTTTCGCCTACGTGTCACTCTCTGAACCCACTACTTGACATTTACACACACAAACAAAAACAAAACTCTTAAAACAGCAGCGTTTACGACCGTAAAAATGAAAACAAACTATCTCTGGCTATTTTAAACTTTGTTTAGATAGATGAGGCCTGTATGTACGAGTCATTCACACACAACTACGAGTCCAAACGACGTTAAAATGATAAAGTTTACTCTTACCGTCATGACCTACAATATAAACGCTCTTAATGTTTTATTAAAAATCCAGTTCGCTTATACGCAAGTGCATAAACGTAAAATGACTTTGACGGCTAATTCAGCTAACGGCTAATAAAACTGACGCGCTATCGCGAGACATGAACGCGGAAAATCAAAAACACCGATATATCTGTAAATACAACACTTATGTGATGACAAATCAGCTATAAGCCTCTCAAATGCGCGTTTATCCTCTAAAGGCCCTTTAATAATGTCAGCGTGCGGGGAAATGTGTGAAGCTAACTAGCCTGTGCTAACCTTCAAGCTGAGTATAATGACAGAAATCCAGTCAATTCGTGCATAACATCAGATGAAACCTCGGGGAAATAACGCAAAGCAACATGACAAGACGTGGAAATCTGAAATCGCCAGTGTTGAGATGATTTAAAGAGTGTTGTGGGTGCTGGCCAGCTCTTACCTGATCTCTCAAAGATCCCCTCTGAATCTGAATCTGAATCTGAAGAAGGAAGTCACAGGAGTGAGTTAACGTTACTCCACACAACTCGCATAAAAGTCAGATTATTGCATCTTTCGCCCTTCACACAATACAGACACCCACACAATACTGATCTGTGCATGTGGACAATGATTAGACTTGCACGTTAATGTCATTTTAGTCGAAATTGGATTTGTTTTAGTGTGTAAATGAGGTAAATATGGTAAAATAATAAATCAATAAAGTTACAGTGATTTTACAAGAAGTTGATTTATAGTAACATCACTCTCATGCATGATTTCGAGTGGTTTATTGCTTTTGTAAAACGGTGGCAGCAGTAATAGGCTATGATAGAAATACACAATTATCTAGGATACATGTATTATTCATAATAACCGGAATAAACGGTTCTTCCTAGTAATTTAATTCATTATCTAACTGTAGGCTGTTTACAGCTGCCATGCAACGTTGCATTATTATTATTTTTAATCTTTATTAAACTCTTTAAATAACCAGTCATTATCATTAAACACAAACAGGCCAAGCAGCATACACTGAAAGAGAAAATAAATATACATATTTTGAAAAGATTTCTCAAATAATCAAAATAAATAAAAGCAAAAGAGGTTAATCGACATGTAATCTTATAATATTAATCAGCATATACATTTGAGAGTTTATGTTAGCTGATTTAATAACATTTTCAAATATTTTTTAAATGTCACAAAACTTGGAGCAACCTTAACAAATCTGCATTTGTGTAAATACAACCAAAGTATTATTCCACAAATAGTCTGTTATTAATAAAAGCTGATAATGTGATATTCAAAAGCATTTATCCTATTGTGTTCTTAATAACTAACCATTTATACATTTTGTCCCAAAATCACTTAACAATGAAAATATGTTCCTGAGATTCAAATTAAGTGCATTAATTTAGTAGCAGGTGTACATTTAAAAACGATTTCATTTATCATTCAGTTTGCCCACTGTAAATCAATGCAAATTTATAAACAAATAAGTAAGTAAAAAACTGAACATTTATGAATAATCTTTCAAATAAAATGAAAGTGTAATTATCTGAGGGATATTATTCTGTGTATGCCTCACACTGAATGTAAAATGCTACAGTAAAATCCTGTTAACTCTTAATCCTGTAAGATACTTTATTCTATGTAATAAAATGATAATATATTTTATGTTGTAGTTTATGTAAAGATTTGTCCACAAACTGCTCGAGCTGTTTTAGTGTGAGGTCGCAGCGCTTCGTTCGACCGGTAGGTGGCAGTACGTGCGCATCTGTTTATTAGTTGACGTCCATGAAGAAGATCGTGTGTCATGTGCTGCAGTGTTCAGTACCCAGTGTTTTGTTTTCAACTACAACACTTTCTACTGTAGATGTATTACACGGAACAGGATAAGTGATGAATGTATGCTGAGTTTAGAGAAGCACTTTAGACAGAGTATGCTGTTAGCTGCACAACACAATCTGCCCATGTTATTCTGTGTTTTCAGGGAGATGCCTGTGTGCTTACTAGTAAGTGAAGATAATTCACATAAACCCATTCAGCTTCATCACCAACAATCTGTGACTCTTGGTCGAGGACCAGAAACTAAGATAAAAGACAAAAAGTACTCGAGAGATCAAGGCAGTTATATTATAGAGATATTATTCCATATGAGCAAGTGAGAGATCCAGGCTTTAATAAAGAAACTACAACTAATGCTTTTTTCTCTTGCAGTTGAATTGAGAGCTGATTGCAACAGAGATTTATCACTATTAAACAAGTATGTATGCTAGAATATTATAATAAATATTAAAAGAAAATATTTTAGTAATATAATAGATAGTATAATATAATATTAAAGAAAAACAAATCTGCAAAATATTGCAGGTTTGAACTGCTTGTTTATTTTTTAACAGTTGGGTGTCAATCTTACAAATGTGGAAAATGTGGTTGTGGGCAAAGGAAATCAGGTACAGTGTCATCAAAGAAGCAAACACAGGTTTTTGACAATATTTGACGAACTGTTTCTCAATATTTATCTCAATACTTTTTACTTTTTTTAAATCAGGAACAATAATTTCGGTCAAACAGATATTGTTGTGCAGTAGACTAAAATGTTTAATTCAAAAATTTATGTACAGTAAAATTCTGGTTAAAAATAATCAAATCAGGATTTCCACATTGTTTTCGCAAAAAAAAAAAAGAAAAAAAGAAAAAGAGTAACAGCAATAATAAAATAAAAAAAGCAATAATTACCTACATATATTTTAGAGCACACTCTCGTTAACCATCATTTATGCGTTATTCAGCGTCTAGCACACTTGTCCTGTTCTCTTGTAATTGAGGCTGTATTGCACAGGTTACTGGTCTTAACATCCTACAAACCACATGTCGCCCACCTCTACAATCATGTGACCATAAAGCCGGGCCAGAAGCTTTACATGGTCAATCAGCAGCATCCTTACACAGTCAGGTTCACTGAGGACACATCCACACCCAGATCTGCCACAGAGTTGAGCAAACCTTCAAAAAGAGCCCATCAGATGAGCTCTGAGGGGAATGGAGAGAAGATCAAGAGCCCTGCAAACAACCTCAACATCCTCCCATACAGACCATCACAGAATGTCAGACGATTCACCTCCGCCAAAACAGACAACGCCATCTGGATCTGATAAATCTGTGTTTCATTTGGTCAGGAATTTTCAATAAAATTCAAATATACGATAGTTTATACTTGTAATTAAGGACTTTTAGGGAGTAGTTTTATATTGTACTGATATTTTTGCCTATTTTTAAATTTAAAGCAAAGTTTCTGACCTGGTTAGAGAAGATTTTTTTTAAATGCCAACCTCTTTTACTACATTTTGAGTTTTGACTTTAGGCTAAAACACTGAAAACTTTCTTGTTTCCCAGGAATCTGCTGGCCATTGGAGCCAAGGGCTTAAAGTGTCCGATGCAGGACCCTAAGATGCAGGTATGAGTTGTTCATTTCTTTTGAAATCAAAAACTGAAACTGACAAAGAATTTTACATTGTTACAAAAGATTCCTGTTCCAAATGCTGTTCTTTTGAACTTTCTATTCATCAAAGAATCCTGAAAAAACACAAAAATAGCACAACTGTTTGCAGCATTGATAAAAAAAAATGTTTCTTGAACAGCAAATCAGCATATTAGAATGATTTCTGAAGGTCATGTGATACTGAAGACTGGAGTAATGATGTTGAAAATTCAGCTTTGATCACAGGAATAAATTACCTTAAAAATATATTAACAGCTACCAATTTTATCCTCAGGTGTATAAAGATGACAGGGTTGTGGTCATCAAGGACAAGTACCCAAAGGCGCGGTACCATTGGCTGGTGCTGCCGTGGGACTCGATCTCCAGCCTGAAGGCTCTGCGCTGGGAGCACGTGGAGCTGCTCAAACACATGCAGCGTGTGGGAGATCAGACAGTGCAGCAGTGCCCTGACGCTCACAAAATATCACACCATCCCCAGTATGAGGTACAGACGTCTTGCGTCCTGATTGGCTGCTGATGTGGGGAAGGCAGGGCTTGTCATGAATGAAATGTTTTGGATGTTTATTTTTTCGTAGTCACGTCCACCTGCACGTAATCAGCCAAGACTTCGACTCGCCGTGTTTGAAGAACAAGAAACACTGAATTCCTTCACTACTGACTATTTTGTGGAGTCTCAAGGTATATTATACACAAAAACAGCCGGTTATTCTAAATTAAAAAGAAATGTCTTAATAATCTTTTCATTGTACTCACCCTCAGGCCAAAATATAGATGAGTTTTTTTCGTCATCAGAACAGATTTGGAGAAATGTAGCATTACGTTGCTTTCTCACCAATGGATCCTCTGCAGTGAATGGGTGCCGTCAGAATGAAAGTCCAAACAGCTGATAAAAACATCACAATAATCCACACATCACTCCAGTCCATCAACTAATGTCTTGTGAAGAGAAAAGCTGTGTTATTAGAAGCAAATCCATTGTTACAAAGTTTTTAACTTCAGACCATTGCTTCTGGTTAAAATATTGACTCTATATATCAAAACTCTAAACAAATATGTGGGTGGATTTTGATGTGAGAGGGGATGTTTTTTTTCACTGGAGGAAGTGTCATTATGGATTATGGACTCATATTTTGACCTGAAACGATGTCTTAATAATAGATTTGTTTCTTACAAATGCACAGCTTTTCACTTTACAAGACATTAAACGATGGACTGGAGTCGTGTGGATTATTGTGATGTTTTTATCAGCTGTTTGGACACACATTCTGACGGCACCCATTCACTGCAGAGAATCCATTGGTGAGCAAGTGATGTAATGATAAATTTCTCCAAATCTGTTCCAATAAAGAAACAAACTCATCTACATCTTGGATGGCCTGAGGGTGAGTACATTTTCAGCAAATTTTTATTGTAATGTATGAAAAAAACACCCCTCTACAAGCTGTTTAGAGAAACAAGCATTTCCCTGTATAATAAAGCAAAGCATTCATGCTTATCTTTCCACAGATGTCATTGCGATGATGGAGCATGATGGGAAAGTGACGGTGAAAGAAGGCACTAGTGAATTACTGAAGCTGCCTCTGCGCTGTCACTTGTGTCGTAAAGAGCAGCCGACGATACCTAAACTAAAAGAACATCTCAAAACTCATCTGCCTTCTTAAAGCACAGTCCCAGGTATTTAATCTGTTAAAAGTCTGTCAAATTGCAATTCATTTTGTAAACAGCCCATTGAATCCTTTAGTAAACTGAATTTGTTCAGGATATCTCGATATAGTGTTTTCATTCATTCAGTTCTCACTCACTTTCATTGTGAACATTGATACAGTAATGAATCAATAACATTTTGCACGTCTTTGGTTTTATTGAATGGAGTGTTTAAAGATGGTAGTTAAAAGTAAATTTTCCTTTCACACATAACTTTCACACAAATGCACTTGATTGAAGCTAAAGTGTAATTTCTGCACTAAATGAAATTGCATAAACTTTTTGTTGATTGCTGGGATAAACAGGACATCACAGTCTCGTTCTTCTCGAACAAACAGATTGCAATTCCTTTTAGTGTTGTTTGAGATGTATAAATTACTCACTTCAGCTTATTGGCACAAGGGAAATGACAATCATTATTATGCTGTTCACTTAGAAGCTGAGAGCAAAATGTATTTGCAAGTAACATACTGCTGCAAAAAAATCATAAGAGAAAATATAAGCAGGATCTACTCTAGAATAATAAAATGATACTCAAGGAATAATTCTAAACCTCATCTGATCTGAAACTGAGGGGAGGGGATCCAATTCTTGCTTACATAGAAAAACAATGACGGTTCAAGTCTCTGCAGACTGGAGTGTATTTCACATCCGTTACAGAAAAAAAAAAAAAAAAAAAACTTTCAAAATCAAATGACATATGATAAAATACAAAAGCATATAAAAAAGTAATAACTAAAGCAGGAGTTTATGACATTGCGTTTTTAACCAAAAATGTCTAAAATACTAAGGCAGCTATTGCTAGTTGATAACTTCTGTATAAAATTTACTATCCTAATAAAACAAATAAAAATGCAGTTAGAAAAAAAAACTTTAGACACCATTTTGATTATAAATAACTTGCAAATAGTCTTGCAAAGTCTTTTTCCACGCAAAAGTTTCTGAAAACCCTACAAGCTTTTTGATAAAAATGATAGATATTAGCACTGCAGACATCTACTTCCAGCTTGTTTTTTTTTTTTGTTTTTTTTTTTGTGCATGTATCCAGCTCACTGTCCTAGAGCTTTTCTAATGTCAAATGCCCTGTAGTCATAATGACAGATGTCTGTCACATTGAATTCCCTGAAGAGAAGCTTTTGTGCATTTCAACAGCACTTTTTTTGGCGTGTCAGTTGATGTAATACTGCACTGGTCTTCATCAAGCCAGTGTACCTCCAGTCTGAAATATAATAAATGATATGAGTAAATAAATAAACAAAAATGTATATTTAATCCTGTGCATGTTTTGCTGGAATTTCCAACTCCCAAAAGTCTAATAGAGATAGTTCACCCAAAAATTTAAATTGTCAATTATACATAATCAAGTTATTCCAAACCTGTATGAGTTTCTTGCTTCTGTTGAACATGAAAGAAAATATTTTAAGGAATTTTGGTAACCAAACAGTTGACGGTAGCCATTGACTTCCATTTTATGGAAAAAAAAAAATACTATGGAAGTGAAATACTATGGAAGTTTCATTACCAACATTCTTCAGAACATCATCTTTTGTGTTCAACAGCTGTAAGAAACTCATACAGGTTTGGGCAACATGAGGGTGAGTAAATGTTGACAATTTTCATTTTTGGGTGAACTATCCCTTTAAGATTGGCTTTCAACTAGTGCAAAAGCAAACTTGACTGGAGCACAGCATTTAAAAGGCGTTTTTGATGAGAAACTGATCAGTTGAAAATAAAACAGTAATAATAATTGTCCTTTTAAACTCACCATAGATTTCATTTCCCGACTCTCTCCTTCTACTTTGCTGTACCGCTCTGTTGCTTTCCTGGTGTTTTCTACAAACTCCTACGTGAACGATCACAGACACACACCAAAAACATATTTAACGTGCTATACAACAACACAAGACTCATAAAAATGACTTTTTCGTTGATTTGAGGTCAGAGAAAATGAATGGGAAATGCTCTCACCATCAGGGCCTTGTCCATGTAGTACTCTCTGCCCGGGCTGCCGTCGTTGTACTTGGTGTCGATGGCGAAGCAGAGGAAGAGGACGTCTACTACGATCTCAAAGATGGAGAGGAAGCAGTGGGCCACCAGGAAGGCGAAGACGCACACGATGATGAGCGGCAGCACCCAGACGGTGTATTCACGCTGATAGTTCAGCGAAAGGACGCCCGCAAATGCCGTACACGACACGATCAACACCTGCAGACACAAGAAACAACTGTCAGACTGTCTGGAATCTCTATTTTAGTCAATTTTATTATCATTAATTCATCATTATACCATTTTTAATATTGTGAATTAGATTTTAATTTTCTATTTTTTCACTTTTCATTTACATTTCAGTAATGTTGTAATGTTTATTTTGTGTTTGTCATTTTATTAGTTTTTTTTTTTTAAATGTCTACATAGCATACATTTTTATTTATTAGTTTTAGTTTATTCTGTTTTAATAATTTTAGTACTTTAAATAAAAATTTGAAAAATACTGCCTTAGCAACTAGCTGAAATAAAATAAGTTTGTTTTAATTTAATTTCAGTTAATGCTTATTATATTTCAATAACAAAAAAAAAAAAATTTTGTTTTGTTTTGGTTAACAATAATAACCATGCTTATAGCTTAGAATTCTTTAGCACATAAATTGTCCCACGTTTGTGCTACAGATATGAATGATACCTCAGATTAAAAAGATTACAAGTATTTTTTGTTAACTGAAATCAAGTGTATTTATATAACAATAATTAAAAAAAAACAACACTTTAACACCCGGTTTCACAGACATGGCTTAAGCCTAGTCCCAGACTAAAATGTAAGTCTGAGCTATTTCAACTGAAAGAAACTTGCACTGACTGATCTTAAAATATATCGGTGCCTTTGTTTTGTCTCAAGTTGCACACCAGTAATGTGTTTTTCTAAGGCACTTTTATAAAAATGACTTAAATGTCCTAATTGAACTATGGCCTAATCCTGGCTTAGACTAAGCCCTGTCTGTGAAACCAGGCCTTAATGTAAAAAAAGAAAATTGCTTACAAATTAAAAATAATACATGGTGACTTGCCAACTAACTGGAATAATATATTTAAGTACTAAAATGACCAAAACTGAAATAGAAAAAAATATATATATTAAAGCTATAAGAACTATTTAAAATAAACATGAATTATATATACTAATAAATATGGAAAAGAACAAAAATGTACTAACATAAAAATTACAATGAAAATGAAAAAATAAGTTAAATAAAAATGTTAATAAATAGTATATAAATATATACTAAAGTAACACTGAATTCTCCGAAGTATAAAGGGAAGTGAATCTGAATAAATACCTTTCCTAAAAACAGGACAAAGTCTCCGACACTGTTGATAGCTGCAACACGGAGAGCGTTTTCTGCGAGAATGAAGAAAGCGTCTCGCGCAGATGTGCAGAAGTTGGTGCTGTTGATGGCTGTTGCCGTATATGCATTCTGAAGAAAAGCCACGATTAATGCATTGAATTAAAATAAACAAATTCATCTTTCTCCAACATACACATGACTCACCATGTTCAGGTAAGTGAGGCACTTTTCTAGACACCACAGACAGCAGATACATGCCTTCAGCATGCAGCGTGCACAGGCGTTTTCCTACAGGAACAAAATGGGGCTCAATTTTTTACACTACCGTTCAAAAGTTTCAGCTCTTTTACTCATCAAGGGTGCATTAAACTGATCAAAAGTGAAAGTAAATTTTAGACATTTATAATGTTACAAAAGATTTCTATTTGAAATCAAATCTGTTCAGACATGAAGATGAGCAGACAGTGACTGACTCTTCCTTTGAGCTGACTGTGGATGTAGGTGAGGATGAGTCGGGGAATCTCCACCAGAGTGATGATGAAGGCTCCTTTCACCACGGTGCCCAGATGATAGCGCATCAGACGCAGCACAGACGACACTATGGGTGTGAAGGGCATCTGAGACTTATCTCTACAATCAGACAAAGAACCAAAGTAGAAATCACGACTGTTGTCCTTTATAGACAGATGGAGGGAAGCAACAAACATTTTTTGGTGAATGACCTTTGACCTCTGACCTGGTGAAGTAGTATGTGACGACAGCTCCGGCTACGGTCATCTGCTGACAGGCGAGGATGAACTCACTGATCCAGATGAGGCCTACGGCGTGGTACCACACCATGTACTGCAGCGGCCCATCCATACGAAACTCCACCAGACCTGTCTGGTTATTCTGCACTGGACTTCCTGTGGGGAGAAACGGATATCTGAAACACTGTTCCTAGTCAAAAACTGAAATACTAAAACCATCCGATTAAGGTTAACATATTGTGAAAACAGTAATCATTTTTATGTGTATGAGAGAAAGAGACTGATTTTTTAATAATATTGCAGATGTAAACTTCAGCAAAATGCCATTAGAGTAAGTAAGTTTAATTCATTTTAATTCATCTGTCCATTCCAATAAATTTACTTTTTATAGATTAGTAAGTAAATAAAAAAAATATATAAAAACTGAAAAATTAGAGTGTATAGACACAAATACACAATATATACACATATAATAAAATATAAAAAATACATAATTTTAAAATAAAACTATATTAAAACTGTTTATATAAAATATAAAATGTTTATACCAATTTTTACATACACAGTTACTATGTAACTAATACTATATAAAATTATACATCTGCACTATATTTATTTATTAAAATATACATAAAAAAGTATGTTATTTTAAATAAAAATTTTTTTTTTTAAATTTAATTTGATAAATATATTAAATAAGTAAAAATAAACAAATACGTTATTTATGTATTACAACTATTTTATATACACACACTGTGTATTATATATATATATATATATATATATATATATATATACACACACAACATATACACATTTATAAAAAATATATATATAATAAATGTTTAATTTCATATATATATATATATATATATATTCTAGAATAAATGCAAACATGCATTAATTGATCTCACTTGCAAAAAAAAAAAAACAAAACAGATTTAGTATTCCTTAAAATGGATAAAAACGGTGAAACGCAACTCAGAATATGACGCAAACCTGCAATAATTTTTTTTTTTTTTTTTGCTGACGTGTTGAACTTTCTTCTTCTGCGTTCTACTGTACAGACATGAATTTACTTTACCTTTAGCCTGAGGCTTATTCATTTCACTTTTGGTGTGAAAGGGCTTTTACGTTTGCCAAAAATATAACTTTTTTATATTAAGAACAAACAAGCAAACCCTGCCCAGATTTAAAAAGTAATGCAAAAGTAACATAACGCATTACTTTCCATAAAAAGTAACTCAGTAATGTAATTAGTTACTTTTATAGGGGGTAATGCAATATTGTAATGCATTACTTTTAAAAGTAAAGTTCCCCAACACTGTATGTATATATACAGTGGGTACGGAAAGTATTCAGACCCCCTTAAATTTTTCACTCTTTGTTATATTGCAGCCATTTGCTAAAATCATTTAAGCTCTTTTTTTTTTCCTCATTAATGTACACACAGCACCCCATATTGACAGAAAAACACAGAATTGTTGACATTTTTGCAGATTTATTAAAAAAGAAAAACTGAAATATCACATGGTCCTAAGTATTCAGACCCTTTGCTGTGACACTCATATATTTAACTCAGGTGCTGTCCATTTCTTCTGATCATCCTTGAGATGGTTCTACACCTTCATTTGAGTCCAGCTGTGTTTGATTATACTGATTGGACTTGATTAGGAAAGCCACACACCTGTCTATATAAGACCTTACAGCTCACAGTGCATGTCAGAGCAAATGAGAATCATGAGGTCAAAGGAACTGCCTGAAGAGCTCAGAGACAGAATTGTGGCAAGGCACAGATCTAGCCAAGGTTACAAAAAAATCTCTGCTGCACTTAAGGTTCCTAAGAGCACAGTGGCCTCCATAATCCTTAAATGGAAGACGTGTGGGACGACCAGAACCCTTCCTAGAGCTGGCCGTCCGGCCAAACTGAGCTATCGGGGGAGAAGAGCCTTGGTGAGAGAGGTAAAGAAGAACCCAAAGATCACTGTGGCTGAGCTCCAGAGATGCAGTCGGGAGATAGGAGAAAGTTGTAGAAAGTCAACCATCACTGCAGCACTCCACCAGTCGGGGCTTTATGGCAGAGTGGCCCGACGGAAGCCTCTCCTCAGTGCAAGACACATGAAAGCCCGCATGAAGGACTCCTTTTTCAGCTGCAGGGACAGGACGACTGGTTGCAATCGAGGGAAAGATGAATGCGGCCAAGTACAAGGATATCCTGGACGAAAACCTTCTCCAGAGTGCTCAGGACCTCAGACTGGGCCGAAGGTTTACCTTCCAACAAGATAATGACCCTAAGCACACAGCTAAAATAACGAAGGAGTGGCTTCACAACAACTCCGTGACTGTTCTTGAATGGCCCAGCCAGAGCCCTGACTCAAACCCAATTGAGCATCTCTGGAGAGACCTAAAAATGGCTGTCCACCAACGTTTACCATCCAACCTGACAGAACTGGAGAGGATCTGCAAGGAGGAATGGCAGAGGATCCCCAAATCCAGGTGTGAAAAACTTGTTGCATCTTTCCCAAAAAGACTCATGGCTGTATTAGATCAAAAGGGTGCTTCTACTAAATACTGAGCAAAGGGTCTGAATACTTAGGACCATGTGATATTTCAGTTTTTCTTTTTTAATAAATCTGCAAAAATGTCAACAATTCTGTGTTTTTCTGTCAATATGGGGTGCTGTGTGTACATTCATGAGGAAAAAAAATAAACAAATGATTTTAGCAAATGGCTGCAATATAACAAAGAGTGAAAAATTTAAGGGGGTCTGAATACTTTCCGTACCCACTGTGTATATATGTATGTATGTGACTGACTACCTATAATGCCGCCCACCCCAGACCTTCATTCGTTTACTCTGACAGACCTGCGGATCCGAGGAAGAGGAGCACAGTGATCCAGTAAACCCAGAAGAGCATGAGGGTGAGGAAGGTCCAGAAGGGCTGCAGGGCCAGCAGAGGCAGATGGGTGAACACTTTACCGGCCACATGAAACAGAGCGATGGTGAGCGCCACACGCTTCCTCATGAAGAACATCAGCAGCAGCAGAATCACCTGAGGTGCACCGATATTCAACATTACATATCTGCAAATTAAAAAATATTTTGCCATTTGGTAGTTCATATAGTAATATGCAAATCCAAACGTACAGTAAAGATAGTTGCAGCTATGGCGTAGATGAGCAGGGCTTTCTGGTTGTCTTTGGCCACCTCCAGTTCCAGAGCCGGTAGAGTGGCGTTCACAGATTTACTGTGATCCACATACAGCCACCACAGGATCCCCGTCCCACCTGCCACAAACACAGCGCTGCCTCACACATCACAGCCTCCTTATGATGTTCAGCTAGTCACAGTGGCTGCTTGTCTTTTCATTTATTTCTATGTTATACTAAAGTCTCACCAATTGACCCGACCACCACAACGGCTGTAAGAATCCAGACCAGAACCACAGAGATGTAGCGGATCACAACCATCAGGATCATAGACAGAACTGCAGCACAAAGAAGAGACAGAACAGTGCTTTAAACCTCGCTCTGCTGACCACTGATGTTTAACTTATGCTAATCAGTTATTATAGATATCAAAAACTAAAATAAAACCATAAAAAAACATTTTATTAATTGAAATAAAAACAAACTGAAATAAAATAAAACTCAAACTTCTTTCAGCTAGTTTTAGCTAGTAATTTAAAAAAAAAAACTACAAAGACATATAATAAAAATCAAAAACTAATAAAAATGACAAAAACAATGACAAACTAAAATTAAGATGAAACGAAATAAAATCAAATTTTAGCTAGTATTTAATACAAACTAAAGACATGTTTACTACAGAAAAAAAATTATGAAAACAACAAAGTTGTTTACACATAAGAATGTATAAATTACTAAAAATTAAATTAAAAAATTAACAAAAACTAGTCATGTTTAATAACAAAAAGTAATAAAATTAAGAAAAACATAAAAATGCTAAAACTAACTCAAATTAAAATGAAATAACAAATAGCATAATTTTTTTTTTAATTTCAGCTAGTTGCCAATGAAACATTTCCCATTTTCATTGTTTAAATTGATGTACTAAAATAACTAAAAATGACACGTAAAAATATTAAAAACTATATAGTCATATTTAATAAACAAAACTAATAAAAAATTGAGAACAAATACTAAAAAAAATAAAACAGACTAATACTAAAATTCAAATGAAAAAAATGAAAAGCAAATGTTTTAATATTAGTTTATCATGATATACTAACATAACTAAAATAAAAATGAAGAAAAACTATATAGACATTTAATAAAACGAACTAATAAAAAAAAAAATAATTAAAATGAAAATGGAAAATATAAAAATAAAAACATTCAAAATATTAATAAAAACTATAATAGTATCTTGATTTTTAAAATAACACTGATGCAAATCAGGTTTTATATTTATGAAAGTAAGTTTTGAGGGATGTATAATTTGTAATAATGTTGGTTTCATAACTTTTCAAAGGTTTTTAATGAGTGGTTAACAGGACAGAACAGTCCTGTGTAATGAGCTGACCGAGAGCGAGCAGACAGAGGCCCATGATGATCTCTTTGGATGTCATCACTCCAGCGATGACCCGGTGCACCACACTGTTGTCACTGACGAAAGTGATGAAGGCCTCAGCAAACTTGGCGTAACAGGAAATGTCAACTGGCATACAGCGGTGAAACACTGGTAAAGAAGCACTACACACAAAAATAACAAAATATAGGTTAGTTTGAATGGAAATTTATCAAACCTACAAATAAAAGATCAACTTGAGTTTTTCTGTACGTTTTCTTTGCTGTGTTGACATTTTCTACTGAAAAAGGACGTTTGGGTGGAAATATCAATGGGTCCGTGCTTGTTTGAAATTCCCAAGTTTTTATTTCAGCCATGAATCATGTTCTGCAACTTTTTTTGCAATTTTTTTATTTTTATTTTATGCATGAATTAAAAAAAAAAAAATTGGAATTCAATTAACTAAAAGTGACAGTAAATGCAGATTTAATGTTACAAAAAATATTTCAGATGAATTGTCCTCTTTTGAACTTTCTATTCTTTAAAGAATTCTGGAAAAAAAAAAAGTTTCACTGTTCCCACAAAAAAATATTAAGCCGCACAACGGTTTTCAACATTGATAATAAGAAATGTTTCTGGAGCAGCAAATCAGTATATTAGAATGATTTCTGAAGGATTATGTGACACTTAATGATGCTGAAAATTCAGATTTGATCACAGAAATAAATTATATTTTAAAATATATTCAAATAGAAAAGTTATTTTGAATTGTAATAATATTTCACAATATTGCTCTTTTTACTGTATTTTTTTTAAATCAAATAAATGCAGCCTTGGTGAGCAGAAAGACTTCTTTCAAAAATGTTTTAAAAACACTTTCCTGACTCCAAACTAACACACATGGACTACCTTGGATGGACAGGAAGTGTTGGACATTTTGTTGCTCTATTAGAGTGAGATGAATACGTGTCTGGTGGTATGTCATAGGAGCACAAATCAGATCCTAGAGACAACAATACAGAAAAACAAAACAACATAAGTCATAAATCACATTTCAGGACATTCAGCTGTATGTGACAGCACGGAGCTCACCGTTAACTGTAGAGAACTTTGTGAGATCCTCATACGTCTTCAGCTCGGCGTCTGGACACTTCGAGATGCACAAAGCCACAGATTTAATCTTTCTTCTCAATATGTCGATGTTACAGGGGTCCAGAAAAAACACATACCTGTGACAAAACCATTCAACAAACTGTCACTCAACACCTGTGAAATCTTACTTGTCAGTCTACAGAAGAAACATCTCCATTTCAGCTTGCTCTCACACACTTTCTGGAGGTGTGGTCACGGCCGCTGAGCTCTATTCCTGGGATTTTTGCATTCTTCTGACCGCAGGTGTTCCCGTAGCTGTCGTACCCTGATATGAGTCTGGAGGCGGCCCCTGTCGCAATGGCGAAGCCACAGATACAGAGCTGCAGTAGGAACACAAGATGATGATCAGGACATGGTAGGTAGCAGAACTGGACACAACTGGTAGCAGAAATTATTATTAATAGCCCTGGAACTGATTTTCAGGTGCATTATTTACCTATACAGTGCTGGACAAAATTATTACAACACTAGTATTGAGACCAGTTTTAAGTTAGTTATTTCTATCTTTTGTTGTAGTGTGTCAGTAGGAAATATCAGTTTACATTTCCAAACATTCATTTTGCCATTAATTGTAATAATCCAGTGAGATTTTTGTGCTCCACACAGAGATCTGATCTGATCATCATCCAGTCTGTCTGGAATGACATGAAGAAACAGAACAAACTGAGACAGACTAAATCCAGAAGAACTGTGGCAACGTCTCCAAGATGCTTTAAGAAACCTACCTGTGAACCATGAGATCAGATCTCTGTGTGGAGCACTGGCTGTCGTCAGACAAACATCTCACTGGATTATTACAATTAATGGCAAAATGAATGTTTGGAAATGTAAACTGATATTTCCTACTGACACACTACAGCAAAAGATAGAAATAACTGACTTAAAACCATTTTTAGCTGCTGAAAATACTAGTGTTCTAATCATTTTGGACACCACTGTATGAAGGCATTTTTTACTATATAAAAACAGACAGCATGCTGTCCATTTAATCCAAGTACTTAAGTTGAACAAATTAATTAAATATACTTTATTTTTAACACTTATGACTATTATCTATAATAACAAAATAACATCAGACAACGATAATACTATTGTTTAAAATTAATAATAATTATAATTCATACTTAATGTTCTTGTATTTGTAACTGTGTACAACAGCTGCATATTTTTTTTAAATATGTGAATTTTATTTCTTTATATTAATTTGACACGTCTGTTTTCCTACCATGCCGATGTTGAAGAGGATGAACAGGAGCAGCCATGGGATATCTGTGCACTTCCTCTGCTCTAAGGGTTTCCACTCGCGGGTCTTCTGTAAAGGGGAAGTTGACATAGCTGACGTGACACGTAATGTAAACTCTCTTTTAACACACCAAAAAATAAATAAATAAATACATGCATAAATAAATACATTTTTTTGTGGATCAAGTAACATTTTCTATTTACTACATATTTCTAATTACTGTATATTAATTTGTCACACTGCATAAATAGTTAAGTAAACAGCAAAAAGTATGTAAAGCAATGCAAACCTATAAAAGACATTTTGACAAGCATTATTATTTTAGTATTATTTCTATACTATGACAGTATTTAATACTATGATAAGTATTTTGAATTAACCTGTTTAGTATTCAGCTTAAACTTATTTTATTTCAGTTAGTTGCAAAGATAACATTTCAAATTTTCGTTTAAGTGTTTTATTTACTTATTTATTGTAAAGTTTTCCATCTAATATTAATATTTTATTTATTTTCAGCTTTATCGATTCACGATAACGATTCTAATGGTTTTAAATAACAACACTGGTGACAAGCCGCAGTTTCCAAAAAATACAAGCTCTTCTTTATATCCTAAAATCTTATTGTTTGGAAAAGTTCAGCTGCACAAAGCACGAATAAAGCACAGTGAAAGCACCGCAGTGAATGAATGGGACCGTCTGCACACACCTGACTCGTTCTTCTCAGTGGAACCCGGAAATGAGCTTCACACTGTTGACAAACAAAGCTCTGCATTGATTTATCGTTATTTTGATGTGATAAAGGCGATTGGCTCAGTAGCTCCCTGTATAAAGCACACAGCCCTTCCGCTTTACAAATCTACAAGACCCTTGCTTGCATATGAGTGAATGTAATACGAGTATTTGCTCTTACGCTCAGTGCAGTGCATGTAGCCGTTCAAGTCAAAAAGTTTCCAGATGCCAATCAGCATGCATTTACACGGTGTTGTGTTTTATGATGTCTTACCTGTGTGCTACCGCAGCATCCCATAATTCCTGAGTTGATGAGAATGACAAACACACACAAACAGCGCTGAATCAGGGAGTTGGCAGCGCGCGATCAGCGTGTCCTGCAGCAATTTCCGAAGAATGGAGTGTAAAAGTTGCACATTGGTAATAAATACGTACAAATGCCCTTAGAAACAAAGACACGTCCGCTATAGCAATCACGCATGAATATAAACACACTCGAGCAGCTGCTGTTAGTAAATGGATTAGGATGTGTTTTTTCAGGATCTGACGCGCTGTAAGTCTCTCCAGTGAATTCCGCGACAAGAAGGTGAAGAAGGCGGAGCTGTCCTCTCCTCCTCCTCCTTTTCTCCTGTCACACGGGAAAACATTGAATTAAGATCAGATATTTCATACTCCAGTTCCCTCGGTGTGGCATTCTCGGGAGCCACTGGAGTCTGACTGTCCATACTCGAAGATACATTAATATTTGGACACCTTTCACGTTAAACCACTGAACGAATCTTTAATGCTCTTTTGAACAGATTCTTCTGTAATGACTCGGTTAATATGATTCACTAGGAATTGCAAGGGATTGATCAACATATTAATCTCGTTAATTATGTTGTTGACAAAATGTTACAGTAAACAAACGTGAGGTATAATAACCTAATCGATAATAGTAATAAGAAGTAATATTAATTACAAAATAACAACGTATTAAACGTAAATTAAAATGTCCCGCGGAAGACACTGCAAACTGGTACGAATTGGTGAGTCATGTCTTTGAAGAGGTTAAACGAACCGTTCGAACGAACCGATTCGCTACAATGATTCAGACTAATGAGCTCGTTTACTGTGACTTTAGCACCATCTAGCGAGACAAAATAAATAGTGCGAAAAGTTTTTAGTGTCCGCGACCATTTTATGGTCACATTATGGAGGTCCAGTGGCCATGCTTTAGGCGCAGAGACAATCGTAAAATCATAAGACTGTAGAGTTATCTGAAGTTACGGATTGTTCTGTTAAAGTCATTACCATTGTTTTTCCTTTGTGGTAAGGGTTCAAACAACTTTGCAAGACAAACTAAATATCAGACAGATCAGCTAAAGTGGACATGCCGGGGATTGAACCCGGGGCCTCATACATGCTCTATACCACTGAGCCACATCCCCGCTGAGACAAACGGTAGGAAATAGCGCTGTTAATACGGGTTTCACATCGATTATAATACCGGTAACATATGTTAACATAACATATATATATATAACACTAAAATAATTGAATCAGCGAAATTAATTGAGCAGCTCATTAACATTTTTACCATTTTTCTTAATGTGACAAATACATCACATCAAAATTCCACCTACTGTTTTAAGGTTAACAGCTCGATGTGACATATGCCACCACAATATCTTCGTAACTTTTTTTTTTATATCAATTTGTTCAAGAAATGCATTAAAATCAGGTTAAGAGTAATCTAGGATATGTTATTAAAACATTAGAATTGTTGCATGGGTTGAAACATACCTTTTGTAACAAAAAAAAGGTTTTAAAAATTGCTGACACTGTAACGTGCTAACCAGACGGGACAACATTTTGGAAATGTTGCCATGGCAACAAAAATGCACACATTGTCACATGACTGAACCTGGGTGTTCATTATACGTCACTTAGGGACTGCCTGAGTTGAAAGTGAGGGATAATGCTTTAAAAAGACCTTTCCAGATAATCACCAGAACCACGTCCCCGTGGGTTCTTATGAGTTAATTATATATTAATTAATCAATTTACATAATTATTTTAAAAAGTAGCCTGCTTATGTAATTTAATAAAAATGCACAAAATAAATTTGATATAATCGTGATGCATTGTGATGCATCGTGATATCGAATCGAATCGTTGACATGATAATCGTAATCGAATTGAATCGTGAAACCAGTGCCGATCTACATCCCTATATATATATATATATATGAAAGAAAGAAAAAGAAAGAGAATTTAAAGGTGATTCCAAGATTGTGATGCCGTTTAGGCCTTTGACTTCTGGAAAGTAGGCTACTTTCTGGAAATGATCTACATTTACCCTAAAAAATGCTTTCAGACATTTAAAAAGTGTTTGTATTTTTGCATGTTTGGCTGCATGTTTCTCAATCATAAATATTAATTTATTTATTTATTTCAGTTTATGTATTATTAATGTATACAAAATCAAGTACATATAGCCTAAAAGTATACCTTCAGAAAGTTTCATTAATATTGTTTATTGCAATTCTTCTTTTTTTCTACTCAGTTCAGAACACAACAGAACAGAACATAAAAAGGACAGAAGAGTGACTGAAATAGCTTTTTAATATTTAAAATGTAAACACATACATTGTAACACAGAAAATAATGGCCACGGTGGGACATCTAAAATTGTCTTTTAACCATTTGTTAAACACAAAATGTCCTGATTGTGAATTATGAATGTCAAGACCAGTTTAACATTATAAAGTGCTTCAGTTTTGGACCAAAGACAATACATTTTTCCTTTTCTTCTTCTTCTACATCATTCAATGTGCAGCAGGGATTGTTGCTTAATTTCTGAAGGTGTTTGACTAAAAAGCACCTCATGGATTTGAAAAATAAACTCAATCGGTAGCACCTCATTGCTTTTGGTCAGCGGTGCCATTGGTCGAGATCGTAAAAGTGGTATAATAAACTAAACTTAAGCATTTAGGATAAGGAGGCACATCCTGAGATATTAACTCCTGTACCAGAGGCCTATGAATGTCATTTCTATAAAAAAAAAAAAGTAGCTGTCGTCTTATTGTACGATGAAACTCTTGTTTCAAATCACACGGTGTAGACAACAATAACAAAAATGTAACATTTAGTAGCCTGCTGAGAGCCACTACCTTAATATCCAACACCAACAACGTGTTTGCTTGATACTACGTTCGTTTGCTATGATTTTAAACCACTTGATCTGGTTTGGCACGGACATGATTTGTTTCTCTACAGTTTCACACAATATGAACTCGCCTCCGCTTCGGCCCGTTTTGGACACACAAAAACTACCACAAAGTCCCACTAAACTCGGCTCAAGATCAGCGAACATCTGTTGATACCCACACAGAAATACTTCAGGATAACAAAGCTGGAACATGCTTGAGTTTACGATGGCGTCCTAAACACGGCATCCACGTAAAAAGCATGCAATTTACTTCTAAAGTCGTCTGGTCCGTCTTCACAGTAGACGTAAATACCACCGTAGCTATGATGACAGTGTGTGCTCCATGCTTCGAGTCCATCAGCGGAGTGTTGTTTCAAGGCACGACATTTTCAAACACTTGACAATAATAACAATAGTAAAACATTGCACGTCGTTGCATCAAAATATCATTTGAGTATAGTTTTTAAAACACATATCTAAAAAGGTAAAGTACAAAGACCAAGAGTAATTGCTGAAATGCAAAGTTTGAAGCCTGCGGTAAATGAGGAGATGAACTTCGGCCCTGAATTGGATCTCATTGGCAGTGTCTGATTGATATTTTCCCAGATGTCTTGTCAATCAAACATTCACCGCTAGTGGAGCGAACAGCTTCAAGTTTCCTCGCAAAGGAGCGACGAGCACCAGGCTCGGCCTCGCTGTCATCGGTGTTCGTTTTACTTCAATCTTTTTTTTTTTTTTTGCATTGATTTGCATTGTTTGTTTCAGTAGTGTGTTTCAAGTCCAGCGCCCTCTTGTAGGCACAAACACACACAGCTGAAATTGAACAAAAAAACTAGAGTAGTACAAAAAAAAAATGACACTAGTCCCATGAAGGTGGATTGTTGTATCCACTGAATGACGGATCACACCACAGTCTCTTTGGCCTTCTCGTCTATGAGGAAGGTGTTCAGGTGAGAAATGTCCACAACGGCATCGTTTTTGTTAATGGAAATGTCTTTTAAGTGGTCCTCGTCACTTTGGTCCTTGGCAAAATTTACAAATACCTGAAATGAACAGACAAACAGATGTAAGTCACAACCAATGGCGTTTACATAGTGTTGAAATTTTAATTTCAAGTTTTTGTTTGTATTTTACTGCAAATTTGTAGTTTTTGCTCCTTTGCAAACTTCTTTTTTGTTTTTTAATTTACATTAACGTTCAAAGGTCTGGAGTCCATAAGATGTTTTAATGTTTTTTATAGAAGTTTCTTGTGTTCAAAAAGACTGGCTTTATTTAATCAAAAACAAAATAAAACAGTATTATTGTGAAATAAAATAACTAATAACTTTTTTACTTAATTTTTTGCTTCTTTTAATTTTTTGCTTATTATAACAGTAATATTATGAAATAATAAAATTTCAAATAATTTTATTTAATTTTTGGGTTTTTTTTTTACTTAGTTTTTGTGCTTAAATATTTCCTCATTTATTTTTTGCTTATAACAGTAATATTATGAAAAATTAAATTTAAAAGAACAATTTTATAATAGCTTTTTTTGTTAATTTTTTTCCTTATTTTAATTTTTGCTTTTTTATTTTAGCTTATTATGACAGTAATATTATGAAATATTGAAGTATTATTACAATTTCAAATAACATAATTTTATAATAGCTTTTTTGTTACATTTATTCCTTATTTTAATTATTGCTTTTTTATTTTAGCTTATTATAACAGTAATATTATAAAATATTGAAATGTTATTACAAATTAAAATAACTGTTTTCTATTGTAATTTATGTTAAATTGTAATTTATTCTGGTGATGCAAAGCTGAATTTTCAGCATCATTACTCCAGTCTTCAGTGTCACATGATCTTTCAGAAATCATTCTAATATGCTGATTTGATGCTCAAGAAACTGAGTATTATCAGTGTTGAAAACAGTTTTGCTGCTTCATATTTTTGTGTAAACTGTGACACTTGCTTTATTCAGGATTTTTTTAATGAATGGAAAGTCAAAAGAACAGCATTTATTTGAAATAGAAATCTTTTGTAACATTATAAATCTATTTACTGCCACTTTTGATCAATTTAATGCAACCTTGTGGAAAAAAATGCAGATTTCTTTAAAAATATATATTTTTGAACAGTAGTTTTAGTGATATTTGTGTGTTTTCTGACTTCAACAATTACATATTTCAAACTGTTTCACTTTTAAATCTGATTGGCATTGAATATCCCATAATGTGCTCTTACTTGGTCTAAAGTGGTCTGTGAGACGGAGTAGTCCTCAATGTGGAGCAGCTCTTTGTTCTTGGAGAGGAGGCTGAAGATGCGGGCGAGGGACGTGAGCGACGAGGACAGCTGGTACTGCAGCATGTTCCTGTGCTTCTCCTTCAGGGTGCTGCCCGGCAGCTCCCGCTCGATGAACTCCATCACCGGCTCCAGCTGCGGATCGGCCCCCGCCACACGCAGGATGATGGTGTACCCGTCACCGAACCTGGAACAGCCACAGCAAAAGAGTTCAGCCAACCGATTCAAAAGAGTCGATTCTCTGGAACCATTCAAAATCCTGACATCTAACTACTTACTTGTTCTTTAAGTGCTGCACACTGCCCAGGCAGCGGAACCTGCCGTTCACCATGATGGCCATACGAGTGCAGAGCGCTTCACACTCCTCCATACTGCAGAAACAAACATATACATTTACATTTAGTAAATTAGCAGACGCTTTTATCCAACGCAACTTACAAATGAGGACAATGGAAGCAATCAACAAAAGAGCAATGATATGCAAGTGCTATGACAAGTCTCATTTAGCCTAACGCAGTACATGTAGCAAGGTTTGTTTTTGTTAATTATAATAATTTTTTAATAAAATAGAAAACAAATAGATCAAATAGAATTAGAGTTAGAGGGTCAAATAAAGATGGAAGAGATGTGTTTTTAGCTGTTTCTTGAAGATGGCTAAGGACTTGGATGGAGTTGGGCAGGTCATTCCACCAGGAGGGAAGAGTTAATGTAAAAGTCTGTGAAAGTGATTTTGTGCCTCTTTGGGATGGCACAATAAAGTGACGTTCACCTGCAGAACACAAGCTTCTAGAGGGCACATAAGTCTGAAGTAATGAATTTAGGTAAAGGGGTGCAGAGCCAGAGGTGGTTTTGTAGGCAAACATTAATGCCTTGAATTTTATGCGAGCAGCTATTGGTAGCCAGTGCAAATTGATGAACAGAGGTGTGATGTGCATTCTTTTCGGTTTATTAAAGATTAATCTTGCAGCGGCATTTTGGATTAATTGTAGAGGTTTGATAGAACTGGCTGGAAGACCTGCCAAGAGAGCACTGCAATAGTCTAGTCTGGACAGAACAAGAGCTTGAACAAGGAGTTGTGTAGCATGTTCCAAAACACAAGGGCCTGATCTTCCCGATTTTAAATAAAGCAAATCTGCATGACCGGGCAGTTTTAACAATGTGGTCTGAGAAATTCAGCTGATCATCAATCACAACTCCAAGGTTTCTGGCTGTTTCTGAAGTAGTTGCCCTATTTGCAAACAGCCAAGTCATGCAAAGAAGTCAAATTGCGAGCATAAACCACTCTGACTGAGGCTCTCTTACCTGTGTGAGGTCAGGACGACTGAGCGTCCCTCTTTAATGATGCTGAGGATGCAGTTCCACAGGGCCCGTCGGGCTTTGGGGTCCATCCCAGTGGTGGGTTCGTCCTGTAACCACAGCGACAGCCAGGTTAACCGTTGCCCACAGATTCAGCAGGAAACACAAGCAGAACACCATAAAGAGAGGGAAGAGCGTGATCATGTTCCTCCGCTCTGACTGACGGCCCCCAGGAAACTGGAGCGCTGCGCTGCCTCGCTTTAACTGCTAAGTGCAACCCAGTTCCTTGGGAATTAAACGCTTTGCGGTGTATTAAAATGTGGCAATATGTGGGTATGGCTTTTGTTCTGGGAAAATGAGGTCTGCCAAACGGCCAAGCTGTGGGCTGTTACACAACAGCAGATCTTTTCATGAAATGCAAATGACCTATATAGACCCATTTGCTGTGTTTTTGGGGTTTGTAGAGTAAGAGCATCATTTTTGGTGGTTTTGTGTCTGTTTTGAATTCAGTGCAATATGCACAGGTTTTGCTCTGGTTTTGCTCCAGTTTGATGGTTAAGGATCTTCATAGTTAATAATTCACGTCACAAAACACACTGTGGATGGCATAAAACATGGATTATGCTTGATTCATGTGAAAAGCAAGTGTTTTTTCTTCCTTTTAAATGCTGATATTATTTAGCTTTTATTATTTTAGCTTTTATTTATTTTGCTATACATTTGAAAAAATTTGCACATTTTCCCCTTCCTTTTAAATGTTGATAATATGTAACGTTTATTTCTATTTATTTAGCTTTTATTTACTTTGATAACTAAGCCAAATTGCTCATTTTTCTTCCTTCTAAATGCTGATAATATTTCAAATCTATTTTTATTTTTTAATTTTATTTAGCTTTTATTTATTTTGCTATACTTTGATAACTATGCTGAATTGATAATTTTTCTACCTTCTAAATGTTGATAATATTTAGCTTTTATTTTAAATTTTATTACGCTTTCATTTATTTTGCTATACTTTGATAACTATGCTAAATTGCACAATTTTTTCTTCCATATAAATGTTGATAATATTTCGTTTTTTTATATTTTATTCAGGTTTTATATTTTGCTATATTTTGACGACTGTGCACAATTGCAAAATTGTTTACTTTAAAATGTTGATAATACTTAATTGTTTTAAATTTAGCTGTTATTTATTTTGTTATACTCTGCTGTCTATGCACAACTGCATAATTTGTCATTTTATTTAGCTTTTATATATTTTGCTAGACTTCGTTAATAATGCAAAACTGCATAATTTTCCTTCCTTTTAAATGTTGCTAATATTTAGCTTTTATATTTACTTATTTATTTATTTATTTTTAGTTATTTTGCTATTTTGCTTTTGCACAATTGTATAGTTGGGTCTGCATTTGTATTTTATTATGCATTTTATGCATTTACATTCTATTATTAACATGTAGCCTTGTTTTCCCGTTCTCCATAACCTATCAATACAAACCTGTGATGCAGTTTTGGATTATGATGCACTAGCTGAATAAATGATCATAAAGTTAGTCGCACACTCACCAAGAACACCACTGGCGGTCCTCCGATGAGCGCCATAGCAGTGGAGAGCTTCCTCATGTTCCCCCCGCTGTAGCTTCCTGCGGCTTTGTCTACATATTTCATCAGGCCCAGTTTACGAATTCCCCAATCTGCCACCTGCGACCAACAAACAACCAGTCAGATCCCTCGATAAACAGCTGCAGCATTATCAGTCAGACGTTGCCTCTCAATGGCAGCTAAAAACGGACCTCGCACACTTCCTTCTCTGGGACGCCCCGCAGAATGGCGTAAAACTCCAGATGTTCTCGTCCAGTCAGCAGGTCATTGATGGCATCGAACTGCGGACAGTAGCCCATATTCTGATGCACTTCATCGATCTCTGTCAGCACGCTGCAGAAAACAAACCAAGGGTTTGATACTATTATAAAATAAGGTCATGAAACACTAAAACATTTTTGAACACACTGTGAGCATTATTTTTAGGATTACACTAGCATATTAACAACCTCAAAAACCCAGTGTTTAAAGTATTAATCAGTAGCATGCTCTTTTAATTTATGCACCTCTTTCCTGCCAAGTAGGCTTCTCCGCTGGTGACAACAGAATCTCCTGTGAGCATCTTGAAGGTGCTCGTCTTTCCAGCTCCGTTCACACCGAGCAACCCAAAACACTGACAAGAGAACACAATATCATCAAAACCCTAATCAGCATTGGTTTAATCATACAACATCTGGCTGAACTAATACAAAATTTATTTACTAAGAAGATGATCTCACCTCTCCTGGTGGGATGCCCACACACAATCTGTCTACAGCTGGCTTCTGCTTTCTCTTATAAACCTGCAGAATGAGTAATATTATTATAGAACTGAACAACAACACTGATGCAATAATTACTGGCTATATAAAACACAGACCTTGGTGAGCTGTTTGAGCTCCAGGATATCAGTCTGTCCTCCTCCGCACAGGATCCTCTGCCTCTCTCTGGCCACATCCTCATCCTCCTCTCCAATTGGCTTCAGTTTAGTGCTGACCGGCCTATTAATTCCAAAACAGTACATTTATTACATAAATTTAAAACTTTTTTGCATGCTCTTGTTTTGCACTGTGAGGTATGAAAGTATCATCACCTGGCCTTGATGCAGAAACGGTACTGGATAAGGACGGTGATGCAGAAGAAAATCACACCCTCTACGGCCATGGCAAAGAGATTCTTTCCCACCATGTCCCAAGCCAGAGGAGAACGGAATCGATTCTCGCCTGAAAACATTTACAAATGTCAGAAGAAGCAGAACCAGACTTCATGCACAAATGATTTCAATAGCTGAGGTAGAGTTGCAATACTCTAGTAAGTATAAAAATACACAGAACACACAAATATGGGTTAAAAATGTTTGATTTTTTTTATTCAGTGTTTAATTAGATTGAACTATTTTATCCATTTTTTTTTTTTTTTTTTTTTTTGGTATTGAATGAATTATATTTATAAATGTTAAAACTGCTTTTGAAAAACACTGTCTATGTAGGCAGCTCACTAGGTTTTGGAAACAAACCAGGGTCTACAAGCTAAATTCAGCTTCATTTGGCCTTGATGTTTTTCTTAGAATGTGATTATGTTCAGAGAAAACATGTTTGAGCAGATGCAGTCGTAATGCATTTCCATGGAAATGATCCAGGACATGTTATGTCTACAACTAGATGTCACTTTGACCCGGGCCCCTAACCAAATCAACATCAGCAATTATTTAAACAATATCTGTGGAAAACACACTTTCAGCTCCCCTGTTTGGTTACAGCGAAAATTCTAAATGAACATTCTAAAAAGAACGCTATAAAAATTTGATTGGTTATACTGAATAGAGTATTTGTGAGAATGATACACACCAAATCTCTCCAGAGCATCAGCCATAGCTTGGTTCTTCACCATGTCAATCAGGCCTCTGCCCAGACAGAAGTGAGGAAAGATCAGGAACACGTTCTTCAAGATGTCGTTGATGCCACCAATCTCCTGAAAAAACATTGAGGAGAAACGGCCATAGTTAATTTAGGGCTGCTTTTGAATTGGATCACATAAGAGACATAATCAAGCACAGATTGAGAAATATGAGCTTACATTGCTGCCGAAAAGCTCCAGGACAAACGTGGATACGCTGCCATTTATCCCAATGAGGATGTTAACGCTGGTCAAAACCACATATGCCGTACTGGGAATCTTAAAGAAGAATGAAGCTGGGTACATCAGGGGTGTTATGGACCACCTAACGTTAGATGGACACAAAGAGATAAACATGACAAATGCTTTCATATTAGTGACATATTTTTTAGATGGCAAACGTAAAATCTGACATTGCTAAAGTTTGGGGGTAAGCAAGTTTTTTAATGTTTTCTAAAGAAGTGTCTTCTACTCACCAATGCTGCATTTATTTGATCAAAAATACAGTAAAAACAATAATAATGTGAAATATTATTACAATTTAAAATAGCTGTTTTCTATTTGAATATGTTTTAAAATGTAATTTATTCCTATGATGCAAAGCTGAATTTTCAGCATCATTACTCCAGTCTTCAGAGTCACATGATCCTTCAGATATCATTCTAATATGCTGATTTGATGCTCAAGAAACATTTCTGATTATTATCGGTTTTTGTGGAGACCATACTACATTTTCTCAGGATTTTTGATAAACAGAAATCTCAAAAGAACAGCATTTATTTAAAACAGAAACATTATAAATGTATTTACTGTCACTTCTGATATATTTTAAGGCATCCTTGCTGAATAAAAGTATTCATTTCTTTCAAAGAAGAAAACTTACTGACTCCACAGACTTTTGAACAGTAGTCTATACTACATAGTAAGGGCTACAAGACAGATCTCGAGTCTTACCCATAGAGCAACAGCAGGAGGGCAAGAACAGGAAGATTGGTGGAGGACACATAGGCCTCTTGCTGGAAACAGACGAAGATGATGATGACCAGGGTCGCTGGGACAATGTAGTTGCACTGAAGGACAAAGATGCAATCAATCAAATGCTATTTGAACAGATGTCGATATGTTTAGAGTAAGAACAGTTTACAAAATCCTCACCATGTCCCACACAAAGTTGGCCAGCCAGTAGAGGAAGGGCTGCACTCCACTGATGAACTGCATGTGTTTGGCTTTATTCACTCTCTCCTGGATAAGAAACACCACAAAGCTGGCCGGGACGAAAGACATGGCGAAGATGACGCAGATGGACACCAGCACGTCAACTGAGGTCGTCATTCTGGGAAGCAGAAGGGGTCAAAGGTCAGTGATACCAAGACTGTGTGTGGTTAAATGGAGTGGAGAGTGAACTGCGCTCATGGTTACTTACAGCGCCACCTGTGAGAGCTGCTCTTTGGTGAGGTTGAGCGGATGGTTGAACGCTTTGATGCCAAATTTGGAGCGATCCAGGCCGGGGGGCAGATTAGCACGCAGGACGGCATTGTTCATGACATTGAGGAACGCTCCGATACTGTGCCAGCCCTTGTTATTGAACCAGATCTGGAACAGAACACAATCATTTTATAGACCAACAAAAGCCCTCACAGCTCCTTGACATTGTGCAATCAGCAATGTTTATGAGCTCTGGCATAATAATAGACTGTCCATCTACAAAAATAGATTAACTTTGGCCTCAACTGACTCTCTTAGATGCATTCATATAAAAGACATTAATACCTGTGAATACATGTCTTTTCTTTTTGCATTTTTACACATGCAGTTTATTCTTTATTAGATAATATGGACATTTAGTTATATATATTACTATTATTTAAATATCAACAATATTACTCGTTATAGACTTAAAACAAGGACATAAATAACTCACAAAAACAATTTATTTAATGGCACCTTAAGTTTAGCCGATTTTATTATGAACAACAACTAAAGCTGTGCATAAATAGTGTTAACACTCTGCCTGGAAATCTATTGACAGATTAACCGCACCAAGATACGTTTATATAATCAAGCAGTTGTAAGTCCTGTGAACTCTTTATTTCACACCTTGCATAGAGAGTGCAACCTTTCATCATGACTATGACAAACATGACATCTGTGTATGTAAGGTCAGACAAATACATCCAGTCTGAATGCAGTGTACTCACCTTCACATTGTTCTTGGTATCGAGACCTCGGATAAAAGTCGACAGGCTTCCCAGAAAGCGGTCAGCAGCGGTTCCCTGTGGGTTGCACAATAAAAACAGGTTTAAGGCAGGTAAATCCCAAACATTGGGCAACAACTGCTTTCAGGTTTATGAGCCCTAGCAGGTGTTTAAACATCAGTTATAAACTTAATGCAGGTGACATACCGCTTGAAGACTGAAGCGGTTACGAATGTGAGAGATGGCATCGGTGATCTCGTCGCCAGGGGGGAGGGCCTGTGAACTTCTAGCACCCAATGAGAATCCACCATACCTGTAAAACAGCCAATGAGAAAGAGATTTGAGGCCCAAAACTTCTACTGGATTATTATTACTTTCCTCATCATAACAAAGCTGAACTGATAAGTATACCTGAATTCATTGACCCAGAGCTTGTTCTTCAAGCTGAACAGACAAAACAACAGAACACAGAGTTAAAGCACTGTCATGAGAATGAAAACCAGAAACATCAAGCAAGCCTTAACTCACCTTTTCCCAATAATCTGTGCATATGTTTTCACCAAGTAGTCTGAAATGTTTCTGCCGGTCAGATTCTGCAAGGTTTCATCAGTGGTGACTTTGATCTATGGAGAATCAGAAGAGAGGGTTGGACTGTCATTGAAACATAATAAAGCAATATTACTATTGAAGAAGTACAGTATTTGGTGAATATGTCTACCTGAGGAGGTGGCAGACCCCCTGCTCCTGGCGGACACTCGGGAAGCATCTTTTTCCTTCCTTCACAGCTGCACTCACACAGAGGCGATGGGTTTTCCATGCTCCAGTTCCCTTTTACGAATATGTCCTGAACGGTCTCGGGAACCTCTGGAACCATCCACTCTCCATCTTTAATCGGATATGAGTTGCTACTTTTCACAAATAACAAACAAACAAACAAACAAACAAACAAACAAACAAAAAAATATTTAATTCCCCACTTTTTTTTTTTTAACTTATTGGATACTCAGATCTTTGGAAGCCTGTTTCTGCCACTGAATAACAAATAAAAAAAGACAACTGTGACTTTTTATCTCACAATTCTGATTTTTTTTTCTCACAATCTAATGATATAAACTCGCAATTGCGAGTTATAAAGTCAGAATTTTAATTACAGTCATTTTCATAGTTGATTGTCAATTAAAATAAAGACTCAATTTAATATAAGAATCTTCTAGAAATGTATTCATTAATATTTTTATATTAATATTTTTAATTTACAACAAAGCGATATTGGAAAAAGTTTGAAGACTCACGCAGCGTTTTGCTCGTCTGTGTATTGTTCATTGTAAGCGGGATTGTCCATCAGAGCTTCAAGTAACTTGTTTGTGTGTCTGTCCTCTGGTGCATCATTGCTGTAGTGAGAATCCAATCATTAGGCTCTCAAAGAATCATGGGAATTAAAGCCCAGACACAAATGTTTGGACGGTAGCGTGTACCTGATGAAGGAGAACTGCTCCTCATACATGCTGGGCTCCAGAGCGAGACTGGGATACTTTCCGAAGGGAGGGACAATGAGGCTGAAGACCAGAGCAATGCACACAAACACAGCGGGAAGCACAATCTGGAAAGATGCGTTTTTATTAAGTATATTACATTTAAGGAACTGCAAACAGACAATACAGAAATGCTCTGTTAAATATTGTATGAAGACCATACCTGAGCAAAGAAACCTTTCCGGGACCGTCGGGCGTACAGGAAGCGTTTCCAGAGCAAAGCCACAAACTGCTGTCTCTTCAGACTCCAGCCCTTTACCTGGTATGAGCCTTTACCATCAGTGCCGCCCAACCAGTCCGTCTCACGAGACTCTGCAGGTGCACATCAACCCAAAAATAGTTTAATAATAATAAAGCTTACCAAATGCCATATCTTCCAGTAAACAAGCAAAAGAAATAATATTATACTGTCAGTCATATGAAATCACATGCACCAAAATAAGAATACATAGCAATAAAATGAATGAACAAATGAAGCACTGAATCAGTTTCAAACTGATTAACTAAAACAGACAGTTTGAAGTGAATCACAGAAATGAAATGAATTCCAAAAAATAAATAACATTTAAAAAATTATTATTGTTATCATTAGCTAAAAAATAAATATTAAAAAAATGTATGCTAATTGAAATAAAATAAACATTAACTGCAATTTAATTTAAAAAAACATAAAAGTAACTATAAAAGTATAATCAACTATAAAAGTAAAAATGAATGCAAAAAATTCAAAATTTTAAACACAACAATAGTGTAAAATTACAAAAACAATAACAATAAAAAAAAAAATCTAAATGAAAATACTGGGAATGCTCTAGAACACATATGAACTGACATCAAACTTCAACACATGAGATGATGGTTCAGATTTCAAAATATGTTTAAAGTAGTGGGATGGATGAAAGATGGGTAAAGTAACTACCTGGATCACCTTCTGAGTCATTGAAATCAAAGTCGTCTTCAGTGAAAGGCTTCAGGCAACTCTGATGGTCACCAAAAGCGTGTCTGCGGTTCCTGCGTGCAGGTATGATCCCATCTGATCCACGACAAAACGGGAGAAACATAGTGACTCATATGTTTCCAGAGACACTATTGCTAAATGTTTACATAAAGCATCGACAAGAGTGAAAGTAAAATGTGTTCGGTTTTACCTGACATCTCAGCATCAACACCGTTGTCCTCTGCCACTTTGAGGAAAATCTGCTCAAAATAATCAAATACAAACCAACTATATTCATATTCTTGCATGAAATAAACTGAATTAAATAAAGAGATCTGAAATGTTTTCAATGATTCGTTACCTCCTCCAGGGTTGTGTCGGAGATGCCGTAACTTGAAATGCCGAGGTCAGTGAGCCGGTCGTCGATCTCATGGAAGAGTTCCACAAACGCTCCGTCTTTGGCCGACTCGTAAGGCAGAACGTAAGTGATCTCGTGACCGAGATCTTCAACCAGTCTGGCTGTAGGAACGTGCTTGAAAATCACATTGGAGATCAAGGAGATGTCTATAATTTGGAAAGAGTTGAGAAAACATTCAAAATGTGTGTATGACTTGAGCTTTGCTCCAAAACCAATGGCTTTGGAATAATATGAGGGTGAGTAAATCATTTTTGGATGAACTATCCCTTTAAGAGTTTATTAACTCTATATATCAGTGTTATTTTAGTATTATTTATAGTATTTTAATTTTTATTAATATTTTTAATTAGATTTAGATTTTTAGTTTTCAATTTAATTTTAGATTCATTTCCAGTCATTTTTATGTACTTTTGTCATTTTTATTAGTTTTTTGGTATTTTTATTAAATATTAATACTTACATTTATTTTCATTTCTAGGTAAGATTATTTAACCTTTATCTTAATTCCGTTTTTAGTTTTTGTTATTTATTTTAGTTAGTAATTTTAGTGCTTCAGCTTAACCTCATTTCAGTTAGCTGCCAATGCAACATTTTTATTTTTTTAGTTTTCCTTTTAATTTTTTAGTTTTCCAATTCATTTTTATTATTTCACTTTTAGTTTTAGTATCAGTTCAGTTTTATTTTACTTAGTAAGTACAGTGATTGAGTTTAAACTTATTTCAGTTACTTGCTCATCAACATTTCTAATTTTTGTTTTCCATTTAATATTTGGTTTTTATTTATTTTATTATTTCAGTTTTATTTATTTCAGTTAGTAATTTTAGGGATTCAGTTAGTTCAGTTTGGTTTAGTTTTTAAGTTTTCCATGTAACATTTCTATGTATTTTACATTTATTTATTGTAGTTCAGCTTTATTTCAATTAATAAAGTAGTTGAATAGTTTTATTTAACAATAATAACCCAGCTATATACCTATGGTGGTGGTTTCACTTTCATGGTCGCTGCCCAGTCCAGCATCAGAACTGCTCTCAGACACACTGTCCTCCTGCAGAGACAATGAAAATCACAAAATATGGCACCAAGAAAACTTTAGATTGGGTCAGTAATATAAATATGGAGATTCCCTTATAGCCAAACTACATATTAAGCGTTCGCACCTTCTTGAGGCTTCCTTTGGAGTAGGAGACGGTGCTGCTGGAGGTGCGGCAAGAGCTAGCGGAGAGATCGAAGTCCTTCTTCACCAGCGTCAGGTAGTATCCCGTTCCCAGCTGGGTCTTGAGGAACAGAGAGGAGCCCACACAGCACAGCTTCCCGTGGGAGATGATAGCAATGCGATCCCCCAGGATATCGGCTTCGTCCATGTGGTGAGTGGACAGGATGATCGTGCGTCCTGAAGGTAAAGCCACACAGCTTAATGGACGTTTTTAACAAGATCAAAACGATGGTGCTTACTAAAACAGAATCTGCCTACCTTGGCGATACTTGAGCAGCAGGTCCCAGATGCCCCGGCGAGCATAAGGATCGACTCCAGCCGTGGGCTCATCCAGGATCACAACCTTTGACCCTCCAACAAACGCCAGCGCTACTGATAACTTCCTCTGCATTCCTCCTGTAAAGACCATAACAGTTAGTTCTGTTACTGTTTCATCCCAGTCACAGCATATGAGTACTTTTATACCACAATACAGTTATTTTTGCTTGAAGTTCAACAAAAAAATGGATCATACATTGCTGTGCAAAAATTTGAAGGATGCATTCATTTGATCAAAAGTGACGGTAAAGACATTTACAAATGTTACAAAAGATTTCAAATAAATGCTGCTCTTATGAACTTTTTATATTTATCAAAGAATCCGGGTGAAAAATATGAAGCAGCACAACGGTTTCAACATTGATATTAATAATAAATGCTTCTTAAGCAGTAAACCAGCATATAAAATTGATTTCTGAAGAATCATTTGACACTGAAGACTGGAGTAATGATGTTGAAAATTCAGCTTTGCATCACAGCAATAAATTAGATTTTCAAACATATTCAAATAGAAAACAGTTATTTGAAACTGTAATAATATTTCACAATTTTTACTGCATTTTTGATCAAATAAATGCAGCCTTGGTGAGTATAAAAAGAAAAAATCTCTTAAATTGTACAGCAAAAATTGTACAGCTGTTACACATTGTACTTCCGTACCTGAGAGCTGGCTGGTGCGAGATTTGCGTTTATGAGGCAGGCCGAGGTCCATCACGATCTGCTCCATCTCCGACTTCACCTTCTCCTCAGGCAAACCCTTCAGACGAGCATAAAACCAGATGTGCTCCTCCACGGTGAGCCTGAAAGACATGGACGAGAGCACTGTCTAGATTTAAAGCTGCTATTATTTATTATTTTGTGCTGCATGCACAAAACAAACGGAGTTTCTAAAATCTGTTTTTGGTGTAACGCACATGCTAAATAGGACGTTATGCTGTGGACAGACGCCCAGGTTTTGGCGTATACTGTTCAGATCGGTGCAGATGTCTTTGCCCTGGATGTAAGCCGTGCCCGATGTGGGTGGAAACAGGCCAGTGAGGATAGACCTGAGAAAGCAAGAAATATTGAGCTTATCTTATTAACTTTTATTGCATATTATTGTTCTTTTGTTGATTTTGATTGCTTCTATTGTCCTCATTTGTAAGTCGCTTTGGATAAAAGCGTCTGCTAACAGACTAAATGTAACATCATCACATTATTAACATCAGATATTGCTCTTATATTGAGTTGTCGTACATGGTTGTGGTTTTTCCAGCGCCGTTGTGCCCCAGGAAGGAGGTGATCTGACCCTCGTAAAAACCCAGAGTCAAACCGTCCACCGCCAGTTTGCCATTGCTGTAGACCTTCACCAGATTCTCAATGTAAACACCTGGATCCAGGTGAGCTGGTTCTTCTTCAATGCATACAGCTAGAAAACACATCAAACCTCTCATTTAAGTCTTTACATGCAATAATTCAATTTTTCATGTCGACCATTTGTGACCTGGATCACAAAACCAGTCATAAGGGTCAATTTTTTGAAACTGAGATTTATACATCATGAAAGCTGAATACATAAGCTTTCCACTGATGTATGGTTTGTTAGGATAGGACAATATTTGTTTGAGATACAACTATTTGAAAATCTGTAATCTGAGGCTGCAAAAAAAAAAAAAAAAAACTTACATAAAAAAATAAAAATAAAAATCAAAGTACTGGGAAAATTGCCTTTGAAGTTGTCCAAATTAAGTTCTTAGCAATGCATAAATGCATATATAAGTTTTGATATATTTACGGTAGGAAATTTACTAAATATCTTCATGGAACATGATCTTTACTTAATATCCTAATGATTTTTGGCATAAAAGAAAAATCATTTCGATCATTTTGACCCATACAATGTATTTTTGGCTATTGTTACAAATATACCTGTGCTACTTAAGACCGGTTTTGTGGTCCAGGGTCACATTTTAGATTTTGGTTAGATTTTTGGTTTTATTTCTCTACCTTCAGCATTTTCTTTCTTGTTGGTCGGTGCTGATGTAATCCCACCACATTTCTCTCCACACCAGTATGACTTGGTGAAGGGGAAGTACCAGGGTCGTGGGATGCCGTATTGACCTGTGAGAATGACGTTTTTAGACTATGAGAAACTTCCCAAAGCTGTCCAGTGTTTTGAAAGTACAACTCTTCAAAAAGCCACTTACCTGGAAACACAGCCTCAATGTACCAGGTCATGATGGCGTAGAGCACCGAATCGAAGAGCATGAGCGAGATGGATGTGGTGAGACTGTAGCTGTCCTCCTCCATGGGGCTGGAGAGCAGGTTACTCCACTGGATGCCTACACCCTGCTCCTCGAACAGAGCGAAGTACTCGCAGCCGAAGCCGAATGCCACCGGAGACAAGAGGCTCTGAGGAAATTAAAAGAATAATTAAGGGATTAAAATAACAAAAATAAAAAATAAAAAATAAATTTAAATAAATAAATAAACCCTTGATTATAATAGATAAATACACACAAATTAGATCAAACATTGGATTGGACAAAAAAAAAAAAAATGGATTAAACAAAAAAGATTAAAATAACCGAATAAACATTGATTAAAATAATACAAATAAACAATAAAAATAGATAAAAATATATTAAAATAAATCAATAAAATTGTGATTATAATAAATGCATAAAATTGGATTAAATAACTAAATAAAAATTGGATTGAATAAATAAATAAAAACAATTAGATAAAATAAAATAATAATAGACAATAATAAATAAAAATTATAAATTAAATAAATTGATTAAAATAAATATGCAATAAATAAATAAATAAATACATAAATATTTGATTAATAAATAAATTAGATAAAATAAAATAATAATAGATAATAATAAATACAAAATAATTAAAATAATAAAAATAATAAATTAAATAAACAAGTATGCAACAAATAAATAAATAAATAATTTGATTAAAATAAAAAATTAATTTGTTTAAAATAATCAAATATAATAATAAAAATTAAAATAAATAAATATACAAAAAAGCTAATTAGAACTAAATAAAAATTTGATTAAAATAAATCAATCAATCAATAAATAATACATCTTCAGTTCCATAATGAGTAGAAAAATAATAATTTAAACATCTTACAATATAATTTTTTCATAGTATAAATTGGGTCTTTATAACACTGGACAAACTATAAAGATGCTTTGCACGAGGATAATCATATTTGAAGGTCCGATGCATCTAAAAGATTGAAAACCCCTGGCATTAGGCAACTGCAGAAAGCAAAGCAGATGACATTTATGAACAACATTCACACTCACCACTACAACTTTGGCTCCAAAGCCGACGTAATCTTGCCAGGCCACGCACAGCACATAGGGAAGATAGAGAGTGAAGTATATGATGCCCCCACAGGCCGCGGCGAGGTTTGCTCGGGAGAAAAGTGTGCTGATCAAGAAACACTGCATGATGGTCACGACAGCAAAAGAGGCCAGGAACAAGTAGACTACACCAGGATCACTGTATGGCAGCAGATTCCCCATCTGAGCAAAACATGACAAACAAAACCATGTTAAATAGTTGCTGGGTTTATATTTTTATTTATCAGTCTTTGACAATACACACCTTCAGGATGAGCACCAGCAGGGCGGCGCTGATGAGCAGTGGGATCAGGCTACTGATGAACCAGCTCAGCCACAAGATACCATTATCCAGACCCATAATCCTCATGGTCTCCTTGAGCCGGGCTTCCTTCTCGTACACCACACCCTTGATGATGATGGCCACTGAGTACATCCAGGCCAGAGTCATGAACAGAGGCATGGAGCGGCTCATTACCCGCAGGAAACTAGGGCAGAGCAGACAGGATGGGTTACACCTTTAGCATGAAGATAAACAATGGCCGATTCGGTTCTGATAAAACACCCAAGAACATGTCTGTTTCTACAGATATCTAGCTAAGATACTTAGTTTAGGGCAAAAGCAGCATCATGTGTATCTCTTAATCCCATAATGCACTGAAATAAGGTCAGTGTAGTTAATAAATGGCAATTATACCCAATATTTGTGTGTTTTTTATGCTTATTATAATATCACATTCTTAGCTTGGCAACATGCTAAAGCCAGACTCTACTGAAATCAAATGTATAGCACGCCAGATTGGTCACTTATGAGGTTTTTTCAGAATGGGTTAAAATAAATTAATAAATGGATTAAAATAAATAAATAAACAAATAAAATGTCCTAAATTTAAAGTAAAAATTAGTTAAAAATAAATAAAAAAAATACAAATTTAGATAAAAAAAAAATCTAATAAATACATAAATTTAAGTAAATTTGAAGTAAAATTAAAGTAAAATTAACAGGTTTTTGTTATTGTTTATTTTAATCAAAATAACTTTAATCTTTTTAATTTACTTGAATTTTACTTTTATTTATTTAAATCTAAATTTGTACCATTTTTTATTCATTTTACTGTACTATTTTACTGTACATTTTTACTATACATCGTACTGTAAAAAATTACTGTAAAGTGAATAAAAGTTATACAAATTTAGATTTAAATAAATAAATAAATAAATGTAAAAACATTAAAGTAAATTAAATGAATTTATAAATAAATGGATAGAAATTTAAAATGAAATAAACAAATAACAGCAATTTGATTAGAATAAATAAACAACACAAATTAATTTAAATAAATAAAAATAATAAAAATAAATAAAAATAAAGATTTTTAAATAAATAAATAAAAGTAGAATTAAAGTAAATTAAAAAGATTAAAGTAAAATGAATACAAAATGTATAGAAATTTAAATTGAAACAAATAAATAGTAACAGCAACTTGATTAAGATATATTAATAAATAAGCAATACAAATTAGATTTAAATAAATAAAAAAATATTTTTATTTAAACAAACAAATAAATAAATAAAAGTAGAATAGAAGAGTAGAAAAAAATAATGTAATGTAATAGGAATTAAATATTTTCCAAATTATGTATTATATTATCTTCACATTTTACATTGAAAATATACATGAATAAATAGAGCTCCCTTTTTAGGATTTTAGGATGGGGGTCGACCCCTTGCATGAAGACAATCATATTTGGGAATCTGTGGCATCTAAGAGACTGATAACCCTTGCATAAGACAGCACAGAGCCTAACTGTTACTGATTTGATTTTGTATGAAACAGAGAATAAAATCCTGATCATGAATGTACAGAATTGAATTCAATTTAAAGGCTGTAGAAAGCTGTTTCTTACATGTCGTCCACATAGCAGGGATAAGGCATCTGCTGGATATAAACTCCCGTTTTCTCCTTGCTGCCGGTCAGGGCTCGTATGATCCCATGTTCAATCACGTCCTGCAGGTAGGAGAAGCCGCCCCAGACGTACCGCAGGTCTTCAAACGGGTCCGCTCGAGGACCAGGGTCCCAATATCTACAGCGAAACACAATCATCAGCTCTCAAAGACTTAAAGACTTAAAATCCTGTTACTCTTCTCCATATTTACAGTGGTGGCCAAAATGATTAGAACACTAGTATTTTCAGTCTGTCTCAGTTTGTTCTGTTTCTTCATGTCATTCCAGACAGACTGGATGATGATCAGATCAGATCTCTATGTGGAGCACAAAAATCTCACTGGATTATTACAATTAATGGCAAAATGAATGTTTGGAAATGTAAACTGATATTTCCTGTTGACACACTACAGCAAAAGATAGAAATAACTGACTTAAAACCATTTTTAGCTTTAGTTCTAATCATTTTGGCCACCATTGTATAAACATAAGTCTCCTACCCATCCTTGATCTTGTTGGTGCGCTCCACGTTATCAATGTCCATGCGGATCTTGTAGTTGATGTTGGGCGGCAGGTCGGACGTGTTGGCCAGCATGTCAGGAAACACTATCCCAGCCCAAAACTTGCGGTCGTCCAGCAGACGCATGGATTTGTTTACCAAACGCTCCTCATTAGCCACCGGCTCCAGCTTATCCAAGTTCACACACTTCAGGGGAGGAAAAGAAACAGTTTACACGATTATTTAATGAAATAATCAATCCGCTCAGCTGACTTTGGACTGGCTTGACCTGCTTTGCTGGTTTGCAGCATAATTGATTTGCTACTGTAATTCATTGGAGAACTGAGAAGCGTTTCTTTATCTGACAGAGCGACACACTGACCCAGAAAAATAAGACTTGAACTGAAAACACAGATTCAGTTTTCTCAGAACCATTTAATTGATTAGCAGAGATCATAAGATGCCCACATAATACTGTTTACTTCATTGACAGCATCAGTCAAGTCATTTATAATGAACAAGACATTCAGATCGGATCTTGGTTTGTGTAATGAAGATGAGTGTGTATATGCGTACCTCCATGAAGCGCGAGATGGTCTGGATGGCCTGATCCGTCTCGTTGAACACTTCCCGCCATGTGTACGCTGAGCCATGGGGACGCGTGTCCTCTGAAGCCTTGGACAGAAAGCTGGAAACGTCCTCCACGCGCCAGTCCGTCCCGCTCAGCTTGGCGTTAAAGAAGCGAGCGCTGGCGTTGTTCTGGAGGAGCGTCTGTTGAGGAGAAATAGCATTCAGTTAATTACAGAAATATTAGGCAGCTAATGTTGCCGTACAAAACAAATGGCTTCTGGTAGTATAAATTTAATGCATCAATAAATGTAGACAAAAAACAAAATGTTAACAAAACTATGACATACTATTTTGTTTTACACACTTATGCACATATACTTTATTCTGTGATAAATTACAATTATAAAGATGTCTAAAACATTTTTTGTAGAAATCTTTTAATTTCTATCAATTATTTAGATTTTTTTCCCCTTATTTTTGTACTGTACTATTAGGTGTATTATTTATTTATTTTAATCAAATTTTCATTCATTGGTTTATTTACATATTTATTTTAATCAAATTTTTATATTTTATTTATGGTATTATAAATTAGTGCATTAATAAATGTAAACAAAAAATAAAAATATTAACATTATAATATTATGATATCATAATTTGTAAACGTTTTATTACACACTTATAAACTTACTTTTTGCTGTGAAAAGGTAATATTATAAGGATCTAAAATTTTGGGAAAATATTTATTTTCTTTTAAGGTTTTTTATTTTCTTTTTCAATAAAGTCTTTTATATTTATTATTATATTATTTATTATATATTTATTTATTATTTTATATTTTATAAAGCATTTCATTATTGTACTGTACTGTAAGGTGTATTATTTATTTGTTTAATCCAATTTTTTTATTTACTTACTTAGACTTACTTGCTTACCTAGTTTTTTTTAATCACAACCTTGCATGAAAGTCATGCACCTAGCAATGTGACAGCAAGTTAAGCATTTTGTGCCTATGACAACAAAACACCTAACATAGCGCACTTTTTCATTCGTTTAGCCACAAATAGGTCCTCAGAATTCTCCAAGGATATGAAGATCTCCAGTAATAAGTGTGCATCCTGCACAGTGCCACACGTTATGTGCCTTGTGAGTTCAGTAGTGAGGTTAAAACGCAGTATGAAGTTCCATCGGAACTTCGACCATCGGAGCGTCTCACAGCACAAAATCATGTGCTCAGAGGCGACTAACAGGAACAGTGTCTTTTGTTTCAGGAAAAGTGGTCAGAAACGTGTGTGTGTGTGTGTGTGTGTAAGAGACGCACCCGAACGAGGTCCATCTCCTCGCTGTTCTCCATGAAGTTCCAGATTTTGGGTCTCATCTCTTCCCACATGCCGCCGAGGTCCCTGAGCACACCAAGCTCCTGAAATGTCTTATTGACCTGAGACAAACACAGAGACAGTTAGGATGCCCCTCTAGATCTGAAGTACTGCTGGAGATCTCTGGATTAATATATATAAAAATAAAGAGATATACAAAATATATAAAAATATTGTATATACTGTACTTCAGAAATCTGCTCAAATGCGGACATATTTGTCTGAATTTATATTTCTCATGATCTTCAAAACCATTTGATCTACAGGTTTATGCTTAAATTACTTTTGTAGATTAATATAAATTGAGTCAACATATTATGCAATTACATGAAATTAAGTTAAAATATAAGTGTTGGTTTTTATTCTTTTAGAATTAGATTTTTATAAGTATTGATTTGTTTAACGTGTTTTAGTCACTACATATTCCTATATTTCCATTTTATGTGTTATTTCAGTTTTATTGTTAACTAATACTACAACTATTTAAAAAAAAAAATAAATAGTTTTTGTTAATTGAAATAAAGCCGAAATAATATAATCTAAATAACAGATGAAAAACTTACACTTGAAAAATGTAAAGTTAAATGACTTAAATGAAAAAAAAAAAAAAAAAAAGCCTTGGCAACTAACTGAAATAAAATAAATGCAATAAAATAAAAAATAAAATATGTTTAAGTTGAAGTTACTAAACTAAAATTACTAAAAATAATCAAAATAAAAATTAGCTAAATACATACATACATACATACATAAATACATAAAACTACAACAAAATTATTAAAACAAACTAAAATTAAAATGAAAACAAAATTAAAGCTAATTCAAACTACATACTACTAAATTGTTCTGTGTTCAACAATTAAAAAAATAAAATAAAAACAGTAATAATACAGAATGTAATAATACAGAATGCATTATTACAGTAATGTGTTCAAATCCTTGACTCACAGAAACTTGATCAACACTAGTTTAGCATAGTTAGTTTCGTCTCCTGACCTCTTGTATGATCCTCTGGGTGGCAGGAGTGTCTGGGGTGTACAAGATCTTCCCCATGAGGAGTGGCTTCAGAGCCCTCCAGATCATGCGGGATATGGGACTCGACTCCAGGCCTTTCATCAGGCTGTTGCAGTAAGGAGCTAAAGAAAAGAGATTTTTTTTTCAACATTTTAGCAGGGTACGTGAAATATTTTGTATTCGCAAGCGATGGAAAAGAGAGAAATACGGTGTCACTTACTGGAGGAGTTGTCATAAACGGAGACAGGCTCGCTGTCGCTGTCATTGCCATAGTTCCCGAACAGGGCCTTGTAGTTGTTGTCCTCGTACCAGTTGAGGGACTTGATCTTCAGGCCTCCGCCCTCCGGGTGACCGCAGACGATACGGGACACGGCCTGGTACATGTGGTTGGGGGACTGTGTGCTGTTGCCCGTCAGGTACAGGATCTCATTGCGCATGTCCCGCCAGCTCTTCATACTCGCAAGCTGAGAAACAAAGAGAGAAATCAAAAAAGTGAGTCAAAAATGGTCCTTGATTTTCAGTACAAGTCCTCATATACACTACCATTCAAAAGTCTGGCATTGGTAAGATTTTTAAAAATTGTGTCTGTATTGATTTGATCAAAAAAATGCAGTAAAAATTGTAATATTGTGAAATATTATTACAATTTAAAATAGCTATTTTCTATTGTAATATATTATTCACTGTAATTTATTCCTGTGATCAAATCTGTATTTTCAGCATCATTACTCCAGTCTTCAGTGTCACATGATCTTTCAGAAATCATTCTAATATGCTGAATTGCTGCTCAACAAACATTTCTTATATATTACATAAGATATACATTACATGAACATATACATTATCATTAAATGTCCATTTCTTTATGAAGATCCAGTTGTCTTTTGTATGAAACCTATAGATTTAATATTATAGATCTACATTAATGACATTGAAAATGCAACTGTCCTTCGTAGAGACACGGATGAGTGAAGAACCGTGTGATTGTCAAACGTCACAAAACGTTTGTTTATGCTAAAGAATTGCTTAAAACTGTTTGTATGACGTTGAGAAAAGCAAATGTAAACACCGCAGCAGCCTGAAGTGTGTTTATTCAGTTCTCTCAATACGTCATTCATTGTTAGCGCTGCTTCAGGAAAGAGAGAGACTAATATTAATTTCAAAACTCACTATCCCGTGATCTTGTTCGAAAGTGACCTGGATGTCTTAAAGTGTGCAGTCCACGTGCCTGCCTGCATTTGGGACATTAAACCTCTATGTGTCAGAGGGTGTATAATTATGAAGTGTTGTCACTGTAAGCTGAAGGGTGTTACCAACACTGACTAAACCCAAACATAATAATAATAATAATAATAATAGTAATAATACAGAAACATGCTTATTGCTCCTGGATGTCTGAATTGTGCAGTCATTTTTATTATGTCATTATTTCCTCGCCTTTCTATGTCATGATATATACTGTTGTTATAATGTGAAACACAAAAAGAGAAATTTACAGATATTTCACAATTTCTAAAGCCATAAAACAGCTTTGTGTGAGGAACAGACTAAATGTAAGTTGATAGTATTCTCATTTGCATTCACTTTCATTGAATAACGATTTAAATTTCAGTCGGTTCCTCACATGACACTATCGTATGACTCAGAAAGGGGTCATGAACTGAGAAGCCAAAATTCCCTTGATATTTTGACATATAAGAGGTCATTGTGATATTAAAAACATCCTGTAGGTTTCAGAACTCAAAACTTTGTCTTTAGTCTAAAAACAGCTTATATTGAGCTTATATTGCTTCTACATCGTAGCCTGTTTAGCCCCGCCCACCGATTCGTGCATGTAGTGTTTACGAGAGAGGCGAATATACAGGTCTACGCAGAAACCAAACGATAAAGATGCTCTGAAGACAACAAGATGATGTGCAGTGCTAAGTTGTAGAAAAACAGTCTTTGCGTTGCCTTCCTTCTGATCCCAACGTTAGGAAAGAGTGAATAAGCTGTTTTTTAATGAAGATCCAGACCTCGTCAGTAAGAACTTGGTCCTTTGTTTACTTTATTTTACCGTGGATTCGTTTACAAACAAGGCACAATTCAACGCGGGATTTTCCAAAAAATTGAAACTAAAAGACGATGCTGTGCGTGCAATATTGGATCCGACAGTAATGTCGCAACACAAGTAACTGTTTTCAATGCATGGTCACTATTGCTTTGTCTCTTCTTACAGGAGGAATGTGTGCTGTCAAACATACACAACTATTAGCCAATCATAGCAGTGGGCGTTTACTTCCGAGTCTACGATCCGCCACGCCTATTCAAACAGAGCGTTCTGATGAGGGGGGTTAAAAACAGGACAGAAAATAGCTTATTACTTCTAAATTATGTTTTTTGTTTTTTTTTTTGATGTAACAATCTTGATAACATTACAAGGGGACATCAGAGAACAGTACAAAATAATAATAAAAAAAGGCAGATCATGACCCCTTTAATGATGCTTTATGGTTATCTTATAATGCTTTTTTAGAAAGTTGAGTGAATGTGAATTAAAAATGTATTTTGCATTCTACAGACAAAACAGCCTATACAGGTTTGGAAATGAGGGTAAGTAAATAATGATGGTTAATTATGTTTAAGTACTGAGAGAAAAACCAAGCAAAAGTATAAAAATAGACAATGAATGTAAGTGTCGTCAGGGTAATCCGGAGCGTGGAGAGGAATGAAAGGGAGTTTATGAAAACCGAATCTTGTGCCGCTTGCCCGACAGCAAGAACAGAGGCGCTGCTGTGACACGCTCACGCATGCCACCCGAGGAGAAGGTTACTATCGGTCATTCTCCTGACAAAACAGAAAGAGCCCTCAAGAGCACAAAAGATGCTGATAACCTACTTTCTGACATTTCCATCACATTAATGGATGCATGCGGGAAAAGTGGGCTATGAGAATTATGGTGTGATGATAATGAGAGCATTTTCATTTCGTGAGATAAATGGATGGCTTTACGTGGTGTTACATAAGCGTTTGCGTGAATGGGTTGTAGTCGGTCAGGTTTGTAAAAGATGAGTCAATATGATTCACAGGGCTGTAAACACTTTTGTCATGTGCAATTTCCAAAATCACCATCAGCACATCTGAAAAGCAAACAAAGAGTTTTACTGCCAGGTTAATTTCCTTATCCACAAATTTCCATTCACTTCAAAAGGGAATGAACTCAGCCAATAGACATCGACATCCTGTAACAGGGTTATTATAATAAGACTAAAACCATTACAAATATTTTATTATTTACTTGATATATATATATATATATATATATATATATACACATACACATATATATTTATTTTTATAAATTATGTATGGTTATTTATATATGTTATTTATATTTATATTATTTTTAATATATTATTTGAAATAAATTATGTTAACTGATATTTTTCTTCAACTTTTCTTTCAACTTTTTCTTCAACTTCAGTTATTTTTAATTTTCATTTAGTTTAACTTGAAGTACTAAAATAACTCAAATAAAAAAAAAAAAAATATATATATATATATATATATATATATATATATATATATATATAGATATATATATATATATATATATATATAGATATAGACATTTAAAAAAAAATACACAAAAAGAAAAAAATACAAAAAATTTTGCTAAAAATTAAAACAGAAAATAAACAGAAAAAACTAATTCAAAATATTAATAAAAACTATAACAGTAAACAATAGTAAAATAGCGCTGTCCTTTAATTCTGCTAATGTGCATTTTTACTGGAAGAATGAGATCAGTTACTTCGCCCACATCATCCAGGGGTCTCATTAGGAAAGGATTCATCTGTTCCCTCTCTTGTTCATGCGATTGCTAGTCATAGAAGAGATCTATTGTTATAGCTGTCGTCTTGTAAGCTATCATGAGGTGTCTGGGGAAGCCCTGGAGGCCAGACAAACATGCAAACGCGGCCAAGTAACTGGAGAAATAAAGCACGACCTGGAGTAACCTCTCTGAGGAGGGTTACTGGAGTTCAGTGAGGGTTACTGGAGTTCAGCTCACATGTCTGCAATGCTTATGTGAGAACAAAGAGGAACTAATGTCGGTCAGGGCAGCGTCGGCGTCGACTCAATTTCTGTTTCTGTTTCAAGCAATAAAACCGGGAAGAGATTGCTTGTGAGAGACATTTCCCATGAACAAATGCCCTGTGAGATGATGGAGAAACTGTAAGTGTGTCCCCGTTTCACTTCTAAGAGCAAGTTACTTCACATTTGTTGAGCTCTGCACTTTTGTGCAGCGCTGGCGGGAACCGGGAGTCTTGTGATGGGCCAAAGTACTGTTGCTAACTCGCTTAACGCTCAGGTTTGGTTTCTAAACTCTGGACACCAAATACATGTGAGCGCCAACACTGAGTGTACGGCTAAAATGTCAAGCATCAGCTCTGTGGTTTTTTCAAGCGACAAAGTCGTGTGGGATGCTAACCAAAATAGCTATTTATTAACAGAACTTTCTGTCCCTTCAAGCAAAACAAGTTTCTTGTTATCTTGATTTCACTCTTAATAACAGGGCCTAAGGGGGTTTTCACAGGACCATTTTGTGAACAGTTTTTAAAAGAAACATTTTTTCTTATTGTGAAGAACATTTGAACAATCTATAGAACCTTTTTCCACTATAAAAAACCTTTTGAGAAATTAAAAGATTCCATGGATTTTTAAAGTTCTTCATGTAACTATTGATGCCATTAAAGAGCCTTTATTTTTAAGAGTGTTAGGGAAAAGCTTAATGACTCTCATTTGTCCCAATTCAATGCACAAAATATTTGCATTTTCAGGACAAGCATAATGCAATATTAGACATCAAAAACCAGTAATATAATCATAATTACCATTTAAACAGTCATTGATTCTACACATTTTAATCAGTATTTCTGTCTTGTTCTTAATGTTTTTTGTTTTTTTTTCTGACTAAGCCAGATCCACTGGTCTAATACGGGATAAGGACATTTGGGAAGCTGGGGGTGGGAATTAAACACTTCACTCTGGTGTCCAGTTCGGTCCCTAAAAGTGGGGGTGAGAGATATTTTCGGGGGCTCTTACCTCCACCGCTAATGCTCCCAAACTCTCCAGCAGACTGTCTGTTGCTATAGACACATCTTGGATAATCTTCGGGTCAGACTTGACATCTTTCTGCACGACCAAAACATAAAAAAGACATTATTTGTGAATCAAAGTAATCATGCTGTACACATTTTACTGTCAAAATTATTCTATGTAATTCACTGTAAAAATAGCAGCTGTGGTTGCCAGAAAATCACTTAAAAAACCCTGACAGTGTTTCCAGTATTATGGAATGCCTGTATATTTTATAACTTACAGCCAAATATTTCATTAAGTGATATGATGTTATATATAATATAACAAGCTACTTTAACAATCAAAATCTGCTTTTACCTTAAAACTATCATAGTAATACAGGTGGTAAATGGAAACTACATGTTGAATTACAGTTCACAGTGAGTCGCCTGTCCATAAAACAGCTTCTGGGATTGTCCTTACACTGTTTTTCATACTTACAGTATGACTTACAGTTAACCAATTAACATGTTTTTACTGTAGCATTTTTACTTTTTCTGTAAAAATTACAAGCATTTTTTATAATGTAGGAAGATACACATTTGCGTTAACATGCATTAAGCATCTTTAAAGTCGTAAGCTGTTAGTAAGGCAATGTAAATTGGCATACACTAACTCTGGACTATAACGTTGTGATTTAGGAAAATATGTCAAAGCCCTCATTGTCCCGTTGCTTTCATAACTAAATCGCCGCGCAAAGATAGCAGTGACCTGGCATCTTGAAATCTCATTACTCAAAGACAAAGAAAACATTGAGTCTAAAGCGAACATACACAAAGACATCAAGATGTGAAGACTCCTGGCTGATGGCCATCGCCGTTCCCTTTTCATGCACAAATATGTTGAAATAATTATTCTGATTGGCAAAAACATATTATGTAAAAGTGACCATTATGTGACCACAATGTTATTCTGTTTGCTTGAAGACTGCAGAGTTCACTGGGTCTAAAATACAAAAATATGCACTTGTCCTAGTTGGTGTGTAATTGGTTTACTGAACTGGTGGATTACTTTGTTTATTGTAGCGTTTATTGCATTATTATAGTCCAGTAAGCAACTTCTATGTGAAATATATGGGACATAAAACACATCTTCATAAGTGATCATTAACATGTATTCTAGTTCTTGCCATGTTGGTTAATTTTGAAGTCCTAGAAAGGGTTTTTTATTTAACAGTTGTTTTACTTACCCGTATTGGCTTCAGGAAATCCAGGTTGGACAGGAAGTGGCTCTCTGCGTTGTTCAGCCATTCAGCAGATGACTGACAGATGATATTTTGTGTCAGCTGAGACACGTCCTTGTCAGCAATAGTCACAAAATCCTCCAGAGATGTGGTATTGCACAGGTCTCTGAGATGAACACCAAAGCCTTTGATAAGCACCTGTGGATCACAAATAGCGGTTGAAACCAACTAAACAAACTCTCTGCAATCATATTTTTAAGTATGCAACCTGGAAGCTGCCATCTTGAGCACTTTTTGAGCCAATCACCTTTGCTATAAATGTCATGTGACTATTACACACAAGTCAATCACATTTGTGAGACTATCAATGCCGATTTGAAATTCAAACAATACATTTAAGTCTGCAGATCTCAAAAGAATGGGTGCAAATGATTGTAAGAAAGAACATTACGTGATCACATAATTATATGCTCTTTCTTTTGTGAAAGACTAAAAACAGCCTGTCCAAAAAACAGAAGCCTTGTTCTTTATTTTTTTGTAAGATCGTGACACTCAGCTTCCTCACTCTCTCAGAGACTTTGCACAATCCACCATTCAGTTATTAAGAACAGAATATGCTGAAATAATGTCTAAACGCTAATTTGGGAAACACTTAAGATATGACTTAAGACAACTAATATATGCATATACACTACCGTTCAAAAGTTTGAGGTCGGTTGATGTTCTTGAGTCTCTTCTTGATCATTTATTTGATCAAAAATGCAAAAAATGCAAAAAAAATAAATAAAATAAAATAAAAAAGTAATTGTGAAATATTATTACCATTTAAAATAATGTTTTTCTAAGTGAATATAATTTAAAATGTAATTTATTCCTGTGATCAAAACTGAATTTTCAGCACCATTACTTCAGTCTTCAGTGTCACATGATCCTTCAAAAATCATTCTAATATGCTGATTTGATACTCAAGAAACATTTATCATTAATACCAATGTTGAAAAATGTCTTTACTGTCACTTTTGATCAATTGAATGTGTCCTTGCTAAATAAAAGTATTAAATTCTTTAAAAAATTATATATGTATATATCATCTATCTATCTATCTATCTATCTATCTATCTATCTATCTATCTATCTATCTACCTATAGTATAGATATATATAGATATAGATATAGATATAGATATAGATATATACATGCATATATGTATATATATATATATATATATATATACATATATACATACATACATACATACATACATCATACAATAGATATGATGTTCAATATTAAGAAAAAAAGTATTTTAACACTTTCTGGTTGACAAAGGTTATTGGAATGTTTCTAATGCAATGAATCTAATGCATTTTAAATGCAGCTTAATGCTTAATGTTGGGGGGCACAATTTTTGGTTTTAGCTGGGCAACATAAAGAATTGATCTATTTTTAGATGTATGCTATTTGAAGAATGAAATGCTGGGCATATTTTCAATAAATGGAAGTACGGTGTTATCAAAGTTGTCTCTATCTTGCGGCACATCTGTATCTGAGGTGCTGGGAATCGGTTGTCCTGTGTCAGTTTTCCAGGAATTGTCCTGTGGCTGTGGTTCTACAGGGCAACAGTCATGTGACTCCACCCCACTAACAATTTAATGACTGTGCCAGATGGTGTGTGAAATATTTTAAGCGCTGTGTATACATGTGTGAAGGTAATTAAAGACAACACCGGGAGGGCAAACAACATAAATTTGTGAAAAAAGTTCTTTCAAGAGTTTTTAAACAGCTTGTGTTGTGCAGTTCATTTACCTTCTCCAAGTTGACGTTAGCCTCCACTATCTGTCTCACAGCATGCTTGGGCAGGGTAGCATTTTTCTCAAGAAACTCAGACAACGTTTCATTATCACGGAGGAAGTCCTTCAGCTTGAACCCTAGGAGAAAAAGAAAACCTTTAAGACTAAAAATATAAGCATGAAATACCATATTTATTTATTTATAAATAATATTTAGATTATTTTTATAATAATATAAATGCACATTAATAAAAATAGTACTATAATATAATATATATGTATATAAAAAATATATAGCGTATAATATAAAAAAACTACACACACACACACATATATACATATATATATATGTGTGTGCGTGTGTAAATAAATATTATATAAATATTATTTATATGTATAATATATAATTGTATTACTTATAAATAATATAAATAAATAATAGTATAAATTGTAAATTTTATATATATATACATACATAAATTATACATTTATATACATACATAAATTATACAAGCTATTTATATACTGTATATACTTGAGCAGATAGCGTCATGTCAGAATAATACTGACTAACACAGGACAAATTGCTCTTTTTAATTGAATTCATTACATAAAGCAGTGATTCACAATTGCACCACGAATAATATTATTTTTAACAAAGGGTGTCGTTCAGAACATTGTGAAAAGTATGACTCTACTGTAATTCCCAACTCAATGATAAAGCGAGTGAGGTAATGCAGCTGAATCATTGGGTTCTGTTACTCCTGCAGTCATGAGAGAATTGTTCATTTAGCTCTCAGTTCCGAGTTCATCATGCAAGATGTTCACGGTAAAGGATGGAAGGACAACAAAAGCCTGAAAGCAACTACAGCAGTGTTCTTCACAGAGCTCATTGTGTTGCGTGTCAGAACATTCCAGAAGAGTCATCGGTATGAACTGGTTTGAGTCAGTCTCTTTCCTCTGGGGTTACTACAGGTCATTCCAAAGCCGTTTCTCTGAAACCACCAGAGAGCACTTTTCAGATGCTCTTATTGTTTAACTATTCAGGAAGTTTTTGGGACATTCAGGGGGTGCAGAATTTGTGCAAATCCAGTAAAAACACCCACAAATCCATTTGAAAACATACACGCTTGAAAAAAAGATTCCAAACGAAGTTTTTCGGAGGGATTGTGGATCCTCAAAGAACCTTCTTAAAAGAACCAAATGATGAACATTTAAAAAAATTAAAAAGTCTTTTTCCACTATAAAGAATGGAAAGGTTTCAAGGATGTTAAAAGTTCTTCATGGAGCCATATGGCAACAAAAACCTTTATTACGAGCATAGAGCTATAAAATATAAGCTCAAATTATAGCTCAGATCATCTGATTCACATCTGAGAAGCAGTTTTGAAACTCTTATGAAACTCACTGAGACACGTAGGATTACTAACATTTTTCCTCAGAAGACAAATCTGACAGATCTTAAGATCAGAGTCAGATCAAATCTCCATCGAATGCATTACTCTTCTAGAAGAAACAATTAGGATATCAAAGACATCTCATTTGCTTTTTTCTTTGCTATATACTCTTAAAGGTTCCAAAAGGTTTTCTTAAAGCAATGAAGAACAATTTTTGGTTACTCAAAGAACCTTTCAGTGAACAGTTCTTAAAAGAACCATTTTTTCTTAGTGTGAAGAACATTTTGTTAAAGGTTCTTCATGGAAAAGGCATCAATTCAAACTGTTTAATGACACAAGCCACTCCTTTACAAAACCTCAGAGCAGTTTTGACCAGATGGCATGAGTTATCATACCTTCTTCAAACATATTACCACACATATGAATCGAAAGCATCTCTGTGGCATGAAATGATCGTGTTTAACCATTATGACTCTTGAGGCTTTCTAATCCATGATGGGCAAAGCAATCATCCTATTCCTCAAGCCCCAAGTGCAAACAGCAGCCCCTCCGGGAAAATTAATTAAATGCTGTCAGTTGTGAGTAAATGCAACTCCCACAAGCCTCTCTCAGAAACTGTTATGGTGAGTTGTCTGTCTAAATAAAGGTCACAAACTTGTCCATTTATAAGGAAGTGTATTGTGAATGTTAGTGGTTTTTGAAAGTATCACTTCTGCAAGTGGTCATACTTAAGGTTATCAAATAACAGACGAAAAAGGCCATATATGGATCTAAAGACCAGAATATAATACAAACTTATGCAGGGCTGTAATCCAACCGCAACCACCTGTCAACTGCATAGCAATACATTTAAAAGATCCTAGCTGTAGGCCTATATAACGCTATAATGAAAATCGACTAAGCAAGAGAAAAAAACAAGCAGATACTAATGACCACTTTTGTAGTCTTCAATAGTCAAAAAATAACTAATACAGAACGTTTGCTATTTGATGTTCAACACTGCATCTCAAATGAGGAACCACACCTAATCTGATTGTCGGACAGGAAACAGACACACAAATCCCCCTGGTGTTTCCATTTCATTGGGCAAACTGATGCTCGTTGGGAATTAGGGAGTGGGGACTCACTACTTAAACTTAATTGCACACTGAACAAGCCAGTTATACTGAGACCAGCGTGAGAGTAAATAATGCTATAAAGTGGTAGAGTGACTTTAGAAACTGAAACTTGATACCAAGAGAAGAACTTATAATGCCTTTTCAATGCATATCACTCACAAGAGACTGACAAAACATTAAACTCAGTACAGTAAAGTGAACCCTTGAGATTCTGAATTTGATTTCATTTATCGCTTCTGGTTTCTGGCTTCTGGTTCTGGTTTCTGGACCATAAATGTTCATTAGTTGTTCAATAGTCCCTAAATGATTCTTTTAGTACTTTTAGTACAAAATATTTAGTCCTGACTACAAACTAAACAAATAACAACACTGTTTTTAGTGACATACATTACTGTTCAAAGGTTTGGGGTTAATAAGATTTTTTAAGAAATTACTTTTATGCAGCAAGGATGCATTAAATACTTTTATTATGTTCTAAAAAGATTCCTATTTCAAAGAAATGCTGTTCTTTTGAACTTTAGTTATCCTGAAAATCCATTTTTTTGTGATTTTACAGTATTTTTAATCAAATAAATGCAGCCTTGGTGATCCTAAAAGACTACATTCATAAACTTTTGAACTATAGTGTATGTCAGATTTTTATAGATTTATTAAAAAAAAAAATTAAATAGCTACAAAAGGTGATGTACCTTCAGTATTTCTCTGCAGTTTTCTCAAGGCCCGGACGAGTCCTTTGAAACCTTCAAAGCTCTTGTCATGTTGGCTGTAGAGGAGAATTTTCTTGGCATCGATGAACAGTCGGGAGATGCTGTAAATGACGACAGTGACACATATATGAGGGAAACTTCCATATATATAGTCTGTAAAATCCAATGCAGACCCAAAGCTCAATATACTTACATGGAGTCATTGAAGTTGCCTACCACCCCAGGGGTCTCTCCTGGGGTCGGGTAGCGAAAGCAGGGGTTGTTGGCATTGCAGATGATGCCCTGCACCCATGGTAAAGTCCCCGCAGAGGGCATGGCTTTATTGGGAAAGTGGCCTGGAAAAGGAATCAGAATTACAACAAATGTGTGATATTAAATCTTCAACAAGGAATGCCCTTTGCAACCATATTTCTGCAATCTAATGCATTTAATGCAATAAAATAAAGTTTATTTCATTTGGAAAATAATTAGGCAAAGGTCATGCATTTTACACTTCAAAATTACAGTTTGCACACGCAATTCTTGGAAACCTCCCTGCAGAAATTCTTTCTCTTAAATAGATTCTGTTTGTTTGAAGAGAGTACGTTTTCACAAACCATTTATACTATAATATTGTTTTCAGAATCAGAATCAGAATCAGAAAGAGCTTTATTGTCAAGTATGTTTGAACATACAAGGAATTTGTTTTAGTGTCACAGCTTCCAGTACTCAGAAACAACAAAAACAACAGCAACAACAACAACATCACACAGATAATAAAAATAAGATGTGAATAATATCCACATAAAAAATAATAAATATAATAATAATAATAATAATAATAATAATAATAATAATAATAATAATAAATTGTATGTACAGGTCTGCTATAGATATACTAGAATGTAGGGTGATAAATAAATATAAGGTTATTGCACATATTTTTATTGCACAGTGGGAGAACATTTAACTGTTCATGAGGTAGATTGCCTGGGGAAAGAAACTGTTCTTGTGCCTGACTGTCCTGGTATTCGGTGCTCTGTAGCGCCGACCAGATGGCAAAAGTTCAAAAAGGAGATGGCATGGATGTGAGGGATCCAGAGTGATTTTCTGAGCCCTTTTCCTTATTCTGGATGTATACAGTTCTTGGAGGGTGGGCAGGGGAGTACCAATAATCCTTTCAGCAGACCGAACTGTCCTCTGTAGTCTTTTGATTTCTGATTTTGTATCTGAGCCAAACCAGACAGTTATTGAAGTACACAGGACAGACTCAATGACGGCTGAGTAGAACTGTGTGAGCAACTCCTGTGGCAGGTTGAATTTCCTCAGCTGACGGAAAAGGGCCTTTTTAACAATGGAGTCTATGTGAGTGTCCCACTTCAGGTCCTGAGAGATGATGGTGCCCAGGAACCTGAATGTCTCCACTGCAGCCACAGAGCTGTTCATGATGGTGAGTGGGGGGAGTGCAGGGGGGTTTCTCCTGAAGTCCATGATCATCTCCACCATTTTGAGCGTGTTGAGCTCCAGGTTGTTATAACTGCACCAGATAGCCAGCTCTTTAACCTCCTGTCTGTAAGCAGACTCGTCGCTGTCCTGGATGAGACTGATGACTGTAGTTTCATCCGCAAACTTCAGGAGCTTGACAGAGGGGTCTTTAGAGGTGCAGTTGTTGGTGTACAGGGAGAAGAGCAGTGGGGAGAGAACACAGCCCTGAGGGGCACCAGTGCTGATGGTGCAGGAGTTGGATGTGAATTTACCAATTCTCACTAGCTGTTGCCTATCTGTCAGAGAGCTGGTGATTCACTGACAGGTAGAGCTAGGGACAGAGAGCTGGGTTAGTTTGGTCTGGAAGAGTGTTGGGATGATGGTATTGAAAGCGGAGCTAAAGTCCACAAACAGGATCCTCACATAAGTCCCTTGTCTGTCCAGATGTTGAAGGATGAAGTGCAGTCGCATGTTGACTGCATCATCCACGAACCTGTTTGCTTGGTAAGCAAACTGCAAGTGGTCCAGAAAGGGTCCAGTGATGTCCTTCATATGAGCCAACACCAACCTCTCAAAAGACTTCATGACCACAGACGTTAAAGCAACAGGTCTGTAGTCATTAAGTCCTGTTATCTTGGGTTTCTTTGGGACGGGGATGATGGTGGAGCGTTTGAAGTAGGTAGGGACTTCACACAGCTCCAATGATCTGTTGAAGATCTGTGTGAAGATGGGGTCAGCTGGTCAGCACAGGTTTTCAGACAGGCTGGTGTGACACCGTCTGGGCCTGGTGCTTTTCTTCTCTTGTTCTTTCTGAAGACCTGGCACACATCATTTTCACTGAACTGAAATGCAGGAGTGGGGGAGAGGGGGGTTGCTGGAGGTGTTAATGGTTGTGTGGAGAGATGTTTGGAGCAGGTGTAGGGTGTTAGACTGGGAGTTTCAAATCTACAGTAGAACTCATTCAGGTCTTCAGCAAGTTGTTGATTGGCCTCAGTGCTGGGGGATGGTGTCTTGTAGTTGGTGATGGCTTTCAGACCTTTCCACACTGAAGTTTCATTGGAAGTGAAATGATCTTCCAGCTTTTTAGCGTAGCTCCTTTTAGCTGTTCTAATCTCTTTATTCAATGTATTCCTGGCCTGATTGTCCAATATATTATGGCGCTTTTCCACTGCATGGTACGGCATGGTACGGTTCAGTACGGCTCACTTTTGGGGGGTTTTCCACTGGGTACAGTACCTGGTACCTGGTACTTTTTTAGTACCACCTCGGCCGAGGTTCCAAGCGAACCATACCGTTACCAAAACGTGACTTGTAAACTCTGCTGATGACTGATTGGCCAGAAAAAAATCATCACTGCCTGCGTCATTGAACTTGCGGCACGCGACACAACAGACCCGCTAGATTTAAATCAGCACAGCCAGCGAATGATCGAACACAACTGATCTGAATGAGCGCACCTTTATTTTAACAATCAAAAAATGGCTGTTTCGTTGTCTGTTGAGGAAGTACAGACTGTCCTCTCGTTGATAGCCGAGGAGCGGATCCAGCGAGAGCGTGATGGAGCGACACAGAATTAAAAAGTTTTTCAGGAGTCACAGCAGTAGAGGCGCCGCAACTATAACGACACATAAATAATCCCACCCACTCTAAAGCGCTACTAAACTGCAGTGGAAACGCAAACCGAGCCGAACTGAGCCGTGCCGTGCCGGTCTGAACCGTGTCCTTGACCTCCCCTGGGGACTGTGTGATTTCCAAAGAGGAGCAAATATTGACGCTCGAATGAAGTAAGACGTGGTGACACAAGAGATTAGATAAAATGCATTCAGAACCCTTTGCATTTAAAAAATAGTTAATTTAAATAGGCTTTAGAAAAATACAATCAAAATGATATAAACCGGACCAACGGCTGTTTTTAGTCTAATTTAGTTTATTTAATCAGACTTATAATGAACTCTTGGGCAAGAAAAGCACTAAGCTCAAATCTCATACATTGCATTTGCATTCATTTTATGGTTGTGTTTTGGGAAAAAAAACATCTTAGGCCACTTACACTCATGTTGCTCGTATGGAGGATAGTGGAGTCTGACAGATATCAAGATGAAAAAGATGAAGAGTGGCCATATGATCTCAATCAGCAGCTGAATCTGGAAAAGAAAGGACACGATAGTGTGATATTTACTCATTTGTTTATCATCCTGAATTGTTCTGGTTTCACACTTATGAACTTTAATCTGAATTCAACAGCACAACATATCTGCAATTCACACATCCTGAATTAACTATTCTAGCGAAGTCCAGAAAATCCAGTTTATCATGACGGTTGATGGCTTTCCTGTTGACAATCTTGTTCATTTGCTCAACCTCCTGTTCATACGTTCAGTGCCAAGTGCATGTATGCTTTCATCGTCATTTAATCAGCTTTTTGAAGTACATTCACTTACATCACATTATTTCTTTAAGGAAAGGCTGATAAGAACAGAACTCTGTTTGTTTTGTTCTATTTGTTTCGCTATCATTTTACATTAAGTATGATAAGTACAAGTAATTCAATGACAAATATTTCCCTAATAAATGACAATTACTTCAACAGCAACTTACACAATAGACTGTGCTGAATTATCACAAATCCTAAATAGTTAGTCTTTTTATTTATGTATTTATTCATTGCTGTGAATACAGGGGTTGGTGATTCGTATAATGCAGGATCTGTTGATGACCCCCTGAACCCCACGGATGTCACCAAACAAAAAAAAGGGGACTCCATATGTTTCAAAAGGCATTTGTTTTGTTGCATATGAAACTTTTTTCTTTATATTGTTATTTTTATTGGCATTTTTGGTATATGATTGATTGCTCAGTTGCTCAATTCATGTGGTATGAACTTACAGTCTGTCTCCGTCGGTAAGTGAAGTTCTTCCACAACAGCAAACTCAACTGAGTGGAGACAGCCATCTTGCCACGGATCCAAACTGTCCGTGCCTCCTCTCTGCAACTAGTAAGACAATAAGAAACAAACAAAAGAGATAAAGCCAATGATGCCAAGCTCTTTTGATGATGGCGCTGGAGACTAAATGGTTCCTGATGGTTTCTCACCTCATTCCTCACCTTAATTCTTCATTCTTTTGCCGTTAACAAGTGTCTTTTCTTCTCCACCTGTTTTTTCTGACTCTGCTGACCCAATGAGCATTTCGCTGCCCAATGGTCATGCCCTAACTTTTCAAATTCTATTATTGCATTAGTATTGCATCCTTCTCATGGGCATTTAATAATTTTTGACTTTTAGTCTGAGTTAAATCTCTCTCTTTTTTTGGCTCATTTTATCTGTAAAAGAAAACCTGCCTAATAATTCGGCACACCTGAATGTTAGGAGTTTTTGACTTCCAGCCTTCATGGACAATTACATATCACTTATAAATGATTAAATACAAAATCAATAGTAGTTATTAAGATTGATGTAGTTTGGAATTGGTAAAATGTTCTTGGAAAAAAATATGACCAGAATATTGCCTAATAATTCGGCACATGGTGTAGTAGCTTAATCTTCAAATCATTCATATTATTTGTATAGGAGACTACAAGAAGTGAGTGGAAACAGTGCACAATGTCAGCATGTGGGTTGGTTCGTTGCATAATGAACTGAATCATAAATATCATGATGTCCTGCTGGTGTTTTGATTAAATTGTCGAGTAATGCATTTTCAGATTAATCTGAATAGTTATCATTCTTAACTAAATGTATGAGTCAAAGCTATATTAGGGTGTAATTTTTTCTGTATCCATTAAGTTATTCAAAAATACTGTAATAACAATAATATACAATTTCTGATGTGTATATAATTGATTAATGTGTAAACTTTTGTCCACCATATCATAAAACGTGGCAACTAACATCCAGAAAGCCATTTTGTTGCCATGTGGCAAGAATAATGTTTTAAAATGCAACCTGAATATAAAGATAACACTTTCTAAGAACTTGGTGGATGTGCTTTGAACTATAATATATTTTTCTTTTTATCACCACCTTTATTTGTCGCTGAACCATTTGTAGTCTCTGTATAAAGACCTGTATCATTCATTAGCATCCTATGTGTTTTACTTCTGTCATTTCTGTACAGTTTGTGTAGATATGGCACTCTGTTAGGTAATTGGATTCTTATGCTTTTGTTTTCATAACATCATAAAGAGCGTCCCTAGCGGACGCGTCCATTTTCATATTTTTCCTCTTGTTTACCATTTTCTTCATCATTTCGCTTCTCTCGCGTCGTACTCTACTCTCATCATTTCTTTCACATATACATCAAAGATCAGTTGTTTTAGGTTTACTTTGCACTTAAAGCACGAAAAATAAACCTGTCCATCACGACTGACTTAAAATATGTCCAAGCAAGACATGATGTAAGAAGAGTCCCCCACGTACATTTGTTTACTGTACACAATCTTTCCCCAACGCATAATCCTATAGACCTAAGCTTTTGTTTTTTTACCATAAAACGTGTTTATAATCATGATGTTTTAAAGATGCAAAAGAGTTGGGGAGCTCAGTGCTTTTCGTTGTTCCGCAGAGGAGAGGTTACTCTCGGTCATTTCGCGCAGACTCGAGCAGATGCTGAAGCGACACGCAGCACTTACAGTCTTCTTTGTTCAACTGTTTTTTCAAGTTGTCATTTTCTCAGTGGCATACGAATGAAAATAACAGTTAATAATACACAACTTTTCAACATACACATCTGCCACGAAGCATTCAAAACATCAGAACTCATCAAGTGTATTCGATAAAATACACGATCGTATAAGTTTTGCAGAAAAACAACAACAACAGCGCGTTTCTGATTAAACAATTAGCAGGTTAAAATATTCATAAACGTATCTAGCACAATTACTACACGATAATGCGTGACAATTTGTAAACAGATTACAACATAACAGACTGCCACGAAGCTTTCAGAGCATCGCAACTCACCAAGTGTTTACGTTAAAAAAAGACACAAATGCGTCGAACGCGTAATTTGTGGAAAAACAACAACAGCGTGTTTCTGATGACAGAATTAGCAGGTTTAAGTAAAATTATTTATCTATAAATTAGTATAAAATTAAACTTGGCACAAGCTCACAGCTTAAAAAAAAAAAAAGAAATGAAAAACGAAACCCAACGTTACTCACCGTTATTTCGTGCTCCGAAATGATTTTTCCTTATTTCATAAACTGTAATTCCTTTTGAGAAGAGAGAAAAAACAGCTGTTCTAACTCTCTCAAAGCGATATTGTACTGGCGGTGCTTTGTGCTCTTATGGACGGACCTTTTTTCCTCTCCTCCAAGCTTTTATAGCGATGCGCGAGGTTACTGTCGGTCAAACGCGCTGCTGTTTGTCTTCGAGCCTCCATATATGGAAAGCACGTGCGGACCCAAAACAGCTCTTAAAAGGGCAACGCGGATTTACTCAAAATCAGTTATTTTACTTTATTTTGTGTATCTTACTGTAAATTGCATGTGCTGTAAGTTTATACTTCAAATATAATGTATTTAATATTAATTATATAATCTGACAGATATCACTGAATGAAATAGGGGTGTGCAGTGATTGGATGGCACAAGGTTAACTGGTTCATAGTTGCTACATGTTTGGTGTGTTCAGTCTAACCAGTGTTGGGGAAAGTTACTTTTAAATGTAATGCATTACAATATTGTGTTTCTCTATTAAAAAAAAGTAGTTAATTGCATTACTTAGTTCCTTTTTATGGAAAGTAATGCGTTATGTTACTTTTGCGTTACTTTTTGTCACCTGGGCTGTGCTTGCTTATTTATTTTGAATAACAGAAAACACAAAAAATATAATTTTGGTGACTGTAAAGGCCCTTTCACACCAAGAGTGGAATTAATAAGCCTCAGACTGAAGAAAAGGCCTCTGCCTCTGCACTTACTCCCGATTTTTCTCAACACGGGGAGAGGAAAGGTGTCAGTGAATAAATAGGTAACTTAAGTTACTTATTTGAAAAAGTAACTCAGATATTTTCTTATTAATTTAAACCTAATGTGTTACTTTACTAGTTACCTGAAAAAAGTGATCTGATTACATAACTTGCGTAATGAGTTACCCCCAACACTGAGTCTGATTTCAGACATGTTTAGATGTTAAAAATGTTAAAGTGAGTGTAAATGTGGTGCATTTCATGAAAGAAATCTTAAACCAGCTTTAGATGGGTTGCTGGTTTTAGCTGGTTTAAGATGGTCTCACAGCTGGTGTTCAGCTGTTCACAAAGTATATTAGGCTGTTTTTCTTTCAGCATAAACCAAATCAAAAATACATGATCATGCTTTTGTTTTTATTAACACATCCAAATAAAACAGCCATGCCAAGCAACTAACTTAAGTGTTTTTCTGCACATATAGCAATGTCTACCCACTTTTATTTCCACTAGGAATAAAAGGACTGGAGAGGGGGAAAAAACATATCTTTTCTCCAGGTCATCAGGACCTCTGAGAAATGAAAGCAGGCAGTAAAACACTTAGACAGAACCTAGGACTGGCCTTAAGGGAAGATACTGAGCAAGATGAGTGAATGAATGATGCATTTATATAGCGCTTTATTGTGTATTATCGTACACCCAAAGCGCTTTACAATCATGTGGTGGGGTCTCTCCTCAACCACCACCAGTGTGCAGCATCCACCTGAATGCATGGACATATGGTGGCTATTGTTAGATGAATATATAGCTCTAGCTTAGGAATTTAATTGATAAAGTTCCCTAGAAATCCACCTATCACTCAAAATATAATTTATAGTACTAAAACATAGCACAGGTGGCAGAAGTATGCGTAATGAAGGTTTAAAGTTAGCTTCTATTTTACAATTTAGTTAATATTTTACAATATTAAGTTGTGTTCAGTTTATCTTCTTAAACTTACAGATACAGGAAATGCATTCTGTTCACCTATTCCATGGACTTTCTGCATCACTGGTCTGGCTAACCATGAAAAGTCATCCATTAATGAAATGCATTTGTGTAGTTGATGCACACATCACACATCTCTAGACCTTTTTTCACATAACAAATTTTAGGATAAACTTTATGTTTAGTGTATATCTGAGGTACTAATAACTAATCCACATATATTTAATTTTTTTTATTGTATTATTTATTAATTTTTGTAATATGTCTTGCAATATTATGAAGGAATTTTTAAAACTACAAATATTACATGCATTTTTTAAATCTAAAGTCATAATAGGTTAATGCATTATAAATATAAAATAATTGCAAAATGCACTTTAAAATATTGTTAGATGGAGCATGTCAAGTACCAAATGTATTTCTTGAAATGTCATGCATGCATGTCAACTACAAATTCGTTAAATTTCCATATATGAAATATACTGTCATATGAAGTAAAAAAAATATGAAACCTATTAGAAGTTGGAACAATTTCATATATTAACACATGTAGTCCATAAAAATATGTACGTTGTATAATACGTTTTTGGACATACAGGATATATTGTTGACATACATGGTGGCTACATGTAATCCCATATAAAAATCATTGTATAGATATTATTTACTTTTGTACATATAACTTGTACTATGGGGATTTTATATATGTTAATACACATATCTTCATCTACCCACAGAATGTGCATATCTGACAATTATATATTGCCTTATGGCAATATCACTCTTGATACACAAAACATGTCATACATTACATTTCCATATGGGATAGTTTACATTTACACTTTTAAAGTAACAAATCTTGATAATTGCTATTTTCAACATATTCAGTGACATTGTGAATCAAACACTGTTCAAAAAAGTAGAATCTGGCAGAACACTGTGACTCTGATTTGACTGAGGGAAGGTAACATTGTGCCTTTTGTATTTTTGGTCATATGATCAGCACTTTCATCCTGTTTTTCATGCTGTTCACCTCTTTGCGTTCACACAGGCCGTGAGGCTGCCAAGTGAATAACGCTGCTGCCCTCCTGCCCCAATATCCTCTGCCAGTTTTGTGGAGTTCAGAGAACGAGAGTGAGGAATGAGAGAGATAAACAAAGCATCTGAGCGTGACATTTGAAAGCTCTTTTGCAAAGGAAACCACAAAAGGGTCTTGAGAGCTGAGAGAGGAAGTTTAATATTCAGACTGTGGTAAACACAGCAGACATGTGATCTGAGTTTGTGGGACTTAAAGGAGCAGTTCATCTAAACATGAAAGATTTATCATTATTTACTCACCCTCATGTTATAGAGGGTGCTGTCATGGTGATTTTCTGAACTATACACACAAATGTGTCAATAATTCAGTATTACCATCCAATACCATGGTACAGTGTTTTTCAAAGGCCATCATCACCTGGTTGTTGTGAAGCAATGCCACTGCATTCAACTTCAAGTCTGTGTGTTACTGTTAAGTCACTTATCAACTGATATGTAACGAGAAGATGAACTGTTTACTGCTTCAGCTGGTTTATATGGCACTGACACACATAACTGCAAAATTCCCAGCATGACCTGCAAAAGCTGTTGCCCTTTTAAGAGCATGCGCATCTCTTCTGATGAGTCTTATATTGCACAGCAGCAAAACGTTTCCTTTGCATACCAACGCATCCATCGCTAAGCATTCAAAAGCATCATAACATCTTGCTTTTGAATGAACATATTCATGCATTATACATTTCATTCGACGTTTCTTTACCGAAATCTATTCATTCTTTGACTTGCCATTGTTGTAGCCTGTTGAACTCCATAAATATATACACTATTAGATTACATATTAAACCAAGTGTAGGTCTATCTATCCAGTAAATGAAGTCCATTAAATGTACAAAACGCACTTGTAATGACATTATTGTTCTAAGAACGCGTATAAAGATGCAGGTCTAAAGGAAGAGCGTCTTAGAGCTGTAATGACCGACAGTAACCTCGCCTGAGAGCGCGAGCGGCACAAACTGGGTGAAAGGGGACGTGACGTCGCTCGCGACGAACCTTCTGGACTGCGGCGTTTACACGCTCATCAGCCGTGAGGCATGTGATGCTCTTTACAGCTGTGCATTCACTAAATACAAGTAACTAGTTCCTGGAGTGCTACTGAATTGAATTCAGGCCAGTAATACAGCTGGTTGGAGGAAGAGCGCTTATTGGCCAGCTGCGGGGTCATGATAGAAGCATAGATACAGTTACACTGAAATGTCATTCAAAATATTTTTATTTTATTTTTATACTGGGGTCTTTCATCAGTGATCAGTAGGTTATATTGTGGGGCAAAACAGCATTTCTGTCCATGACCTGGTCACAGATGGAGGATTTCGTGGTAATATTGTTCCACCAGAGGGATTCTCAAAGCTATAGTTTCAGCTGAACTATCTGCCACTTACTGATTCTGTGTAACATCGATCGGATCTGTCATGTTACATGGCCTTCAAAGGTCAGGGGATATTTGTTTAAAATATATTTGCGCATCCTTAAAACACTATACAGCGGCACTAAAAAGTATTTAGACACTTTTGGACACTTAAGTTCTGGTACACTGTTATAGTTTCTATTAATATTTTGAATTAGATGTTGTTATTATTATTATTATCATCTTAATTTTTGTAATTATGTTGTGTGCTTATGTTCATTATTTTTTATAGTTTGTATTAAGTTTTAATTTTTAGTTTTATTTATTTTGGTATCAACTTAAACTAAAAGAAAATGAGAAATGTTGCAACTAACTTAAGTAAAATAAGTTTTTTACATTTAATTTATTTTTTTTTTTTTAAATTTCAGATAATGTTTGTTTATTTCAAGTAATGATTTTAACGATAATAACCCTGCTTAAGCCAGGCCTGAAAGTCTGAATGCCTTCGCATTAGATACAAAATCAAAATCAAAAAAGTGTCATGCTGTCTTAAAACTGTTTGTTGTAGCTTTTATTTAAAGTTTATTTACTGTTTTGTAATTTTTTAAAATGTATTTTGAAATGATTTGCTGGGAAAAGTGCTTGTGCTTTCTATAAAATTTGCGTTTACATTTAAATTTAGTCATTTAGCAGACGCTTTTATCCAAAGCGACTTACAAATGAGGACAACAGAAACAATCAAAACCAACAAAAGAGTAATAATATGTAAGTGCTGTGACAAGTCTCGGTCAGTCTAACGCAGTACACGTAAGGGGTTTTTTTTTTGTTTTTTGTTTGTAAAATAAAGTAATATGATAAAATTAAGGCAAATAAATCATGAGAATGACTGACGATTTATTTCATGTTGAGATACAGTACCTTATTGTTCAGGTTAGTTTATTTTCTTTCTTTCTTTCTTTCTTTCTTTCTTTCTTTCTTTCTTTCTTTCTTTTTAACTAAATCTGGCCTTAATGTACTATAATTTTACCATGTGAATATTTTATACCAATACAAATTTGAATTAGGAGATTACTATTATGCAAAAAGACTTTGTTAATAACAACACAGTTTGATAAGACTTATGCAGTCTGGAAGTGGTTATTTTCTTTTTTTCCACTTGCAAACCTTCCATTTTTGGCTCATGACATCACATTCCCTCTTAAACCTGCACCACATTTCAGCCATATTTCAGATGATAACAGAGCGTGACTTTAAAACAGTGGCTAAACTGACAGAAGTGAAGTCTGACAGCCTCTGTGTGACATGTGTGCTCTCTGTGCTGAAGGCCTAGCAGCTGGTGTCAGACAGAGAGGGACATTCATAGGGAAAACAGCTGTCACATGAACACGCCGCTCACGACGCATGTGATTGTCCTGCTCTGCCTTTTGCCAGCATCATCAGTGTGGGTTTTGAGGCCGGAGGGCTGGTGTAGGGCCCCTCGACAGGGCCGAAAAGTGCTGCATGCACACATCAACTGCAGCGTTTCCTGGATTCCAACTTATTGTTTAGAGAGAGATACAGTAAGGCTTATTAGCAGTGGTCAGCATTGCTTTTGATTTATGAATAAGAATATTATCCTGTACCTCAATAATGGGCTATTCATGCAATTCTATCTTAAGTGTGCATGCAAGCAGGAACCTTGAAAATAATATTAACGATGAGGTGTGTCATTTTTTAGATGTTAAAATCTCTTAGCCAAACATAATATGCATTCATAGATTGATTTTCATGGAAAACAACTGTAAATATTGCAATTCTGAAAGCCACAAAGCTCCATTTCTGATTTTATGGGTTCTTAATGTGTTTAAATGGAAAATATAAACTAACAAAATCTTGGATGATGGCCTGTTCACCATATCAGACTTTTGTCACATGGCATTTTGGGAAACTAATGGTTTATGTGGTTCACATGATTCCACGTGACATATTTAGATGAAATCTATGTGTAATGGTCAATATACGTGAACCTCATCAACTTCATGTGAATCTGAGCATTGCTCAAACCAGACAAACATCGCTGAACATACATTACTGCTTGAACCTTTGATTCCCTCATGTACATGTTTTTTTGTGATGCCACAAAGTTCACCATCTATTTGTGTGGGTTGGTGTTTTACATTGAAGCTGGATGTTCAAATCCAGTAGGTCCATGTTTAATATTATACTAAGATTAAAGTATTTATATAGACATTTAAAAAGTATGTGTGTGTGTGTGTGTGTGTGTGTGTGTGTATAGATAGATAGATAGATAGATAGATAGATAGATAGATAGATAGATAGATAGATAGATACTTCATAAAAAAATAAATATTTTTTTATTTAATATGACATTCCATATCAATAAGGTCTAACACCTTGTTACTGCGTCATTGACTATGCAGTACATTACAGTAAATATAACATGTTTACTGCTTATATATTTACCATATTAATTATTATTATTATTATTATTATTGATGTATTATTTAATAATGATTTAACTTTTTGCATTTTTTTCTTATAAATGTATAAGAGCAATAAGAAAACTGAATACATTAAATAGTATTTAAAAATATAATAAAAGTATATAAAATATATACATAATTTAATAAAATTTCCAGGAGTCGGTAGGACTCAAGTCTTGCTCAAGTCTCTGTCATCATTGCACATCCTGACATTGGAATTTTTGTCCATTTCCTTCCAGCATTGCTCAAGCTCAATCATACTGGATGGGAACTGAATGTGAACCATAATTTTTATGTCATTCCACAGATACTCAATTGAATCAGAGTCTGGACTTTGATTGTTTTGCTCCAGCACATTCCTCTTTTAGGACTGAAAGCGTTTCTCTGGTCATTGTCCTGTTGAGAGATGAATAAAACTCATCTTCCCAGTCCCAGAGCTCATGTAGACTGAAGCATTTTCTCTTCAGGGAGTGTTTTTTAGTACGTTTTGTACTCGGACATTTTTCCTAACATCCTTCTCCTTTTCTCAGAGAAGAATTCCTGAAGCATGATGCTGTCGGTGCTATTGCATGACTGTAGGATTGGTGTTTTTACAGTCATATGCTCTATTAGATTAGATCTCACAGAAGTGAGGCTCAAAAATTCAGTTTTGGGCTGATCAGACCATAAAATTGAGAGTCTCCTATGGGTTCGGCCAAACTCCAACTGAGATGTAATATGAGTTCTCACAAAGGCTTTTTGTGATACAAGCCAGCTATCATTACAGTTTTTCTCAACTCTGTCATGATTGTGGGCCTCTTAGGGCTTAACTTAATCACATATTTCTTAAAAATAATAATTATTATATAATCAATTCGGAAATACGTTGTTGGAGATTAAGAAACAATATGATGAGCTTATGTTTGCTCATGCAATGTCAGTTCAATACATATTGTGCCTAAGTCTGTGTATTTTCTTTCTTTCCTTTTTTTTTTTTCCTTTTTTTTAACATGTACAGAAGTGACAGTGTCATAAGAACATGACATTCAAGTTTTTTTTGCCATAGGCAAGGCAAGGCAAGGCAAGTTTATTTATATAGCACATTTCATACACAATGGTAATTTAAAGTGCTTTACATAAAAGGAATTAAAATAATCATAAAAAATAATCCCATAATTCATCCCATAAAGTATTGTAGCTAAACACTCATGCCAGGACTTTAATAAATAAATTAATAAATACTAACAAAATAAATGAAGTATTATTACTGTTATTATAGTTAATACAATACTAACTGGCCTTGTAGACTCTTTAAATGATCCTAATAATTAACAAACTAGCAAATAAATAACTAAAGATCAATATTATTAACAAAATAATGAATTATTGTTGTTACTGTAATTATTATTGTTAGGGTTGGGGTTTTTATCATCATCATCATCATCATCATCTAGTCCCTAAAACATAATAAAAAAAATATGCACTTAAACTAAACTGAATAAATGCCAGGGCATAATATAAAATAAAAAAAAATAAACTGTTGTTGTTGTTTGGGTTGTTATTGATAATAGCAGTAAAAATGGTCATTAATTATGACATATTTTATTAAATAATACAAAATATTTAATCAAACCGAGTAAATGAGTAAGAGTCTTGCAATGTGAAGAGTTTTCAGCACATAGACAAAATGCAGTAAAAGAGCCTTGGAGATTATTATATTCTTTATAAAGTACAGGAAGTGACTCCGTCTTTTCACTAAACGTCCTGAGATTACATGATCATACCTGGCAATATTAGACCTGGCGTTGTTGTTCAGATGAAGAGGGAGCTGTTGACTCATCAGAACAATTTACTGACCTTGCAAAGACCTTGAAGGTTAGTGAGAGGAGACCAAAATAACACATAAATCAATGCCCTCCCAGACGGTCTGTGAGAGCAGAGACTGGTGTAAAGAGAGTGTGACGCTGCACTGTATGTGAGCTGTGTTTGGATGGATGTATGGGAGGGGTTGGGTCATACAGTACATGTGCACACGTGACAGACTGAACTCAGCATCCCCCCTCGGACACCATACTTGGTATCTTCCCTTGTACCTAAATAACCCACCAAATCTTCAATGAAGGCAGTTATTACATAAAATGATGCATTTGTGAGAGTCCTAGCAAAACAAACATCTACAATAATTAGTTTTTTTTTTCTTTTGGCTTTCAAAGACAGTGTTAATGTTTCCATACCTCAAGCAGCTTTTATGCATGCATAAAAATATATTTTTTTCGATGCCCAGTAGCAGTAAGGGTCGTTTTTCCTGTCTTTACCGGATCAGACGTCAATAGCTGGGCCGTGGTTCATTCAACAGGGAATAGGAAGGGAGATTTTGGGAGATATTCTGAGTAAGGGATGTACCGGCGATAAACAGGAAGTAATGTGAAACATGCTATTTGCATTACACTAAAAAAGAGATATGAGAATACATTTTGCAATCACACAGTCTAACATTAAGCATTACATGAACAATTTTCTTCATAACATTGAAGTTCTTTTCTAGTTGCGGACTGCTGAATGCTTTTAGGGTTTACATAAGGAAATGAACATATCCTTCAAAATTCAACATAAACAATATCTTGACACTGGTTTTAAGCTGCTGTAGGAACAATGTGTTCCCTGTTGAAAAAAAAAATAGCATATGCTGCTTAGGTATGATTTGAAGCTGGGATGCTGGTTTATGCTGGTCCTTTGCTGGGTTTAAAGCTGGTCAGACCAGCTGAAGACCAGCTTAAACCAGTTTAAACCAGCTCAAACCAGCCTCCCAGCTTCAAAACATACCTAAGCAGCATATGCTGTTTTTTTTCAAAAGGGTTCGTAGCCGAAAGGTTATTTTTATTTTATTTTTTTGTTGTTGTTGTTTTTTTTTTTAGCCTCAAAACTGCTTTCATCAGCACTGAACTAAAAATACAGACAATGGCGCACTCTAGTGGTTGCAATGACCTAAAACAACATGCGATGCCAAATAAAAATGAGCGTGCTTTTTACGTTCATTTAGCAGTTTTCAAAAACATCGCAAGCTTGTTAAATCCAAAAGATTTTTGATTTAGAAACAGTCCAAAGTAGTCACGTGACTGTAACTGCACTAGCACATTTCACTAAGCTTGGAAAGTTTAGCACGGTCCAGCAACCATATGAGCTCAAAAGACAGATCTACAGAGAACACGCACCTTATAACTTATGGTCCAAATAAGTCACATGTATTTTATTTAAACTAAAGACTACTGTCTGGTGAAGTTTGTGCTAACGCTTCAAAACCACCCTCTGTCATGCTAGTTCATTTCCCTGCTGGAAAAAAAAAACAATAGAAACCATCACAGAAATTCTAATGGTTTCCACTACAAATACAATTACAAACATTCCAGACCATCAATTTTTAACCATTAAAACCATTTTTTTTTTTTTTAATGGTTTTCTGTAGTGTGTTTTGGGACATGTTCCATAGGATTTAGTGGTTTTAACAAGCCACCAATAGAAGGTGACCAATTACCAGTAGAAACCCACAGGGTCCATTACAGTTTTCATTAAATCCAATACAATTATAACCAGTAAAACCATTATAAAATGTTTAATGGTGTCTATTGTTTTTTTTTTTGTTTTTTTTTCCAGCAGGGTAAACATGTCGTATGTTGTGTTTATCAAAGAAAATTATTCTAACAAAGTTTGTCATCATTTTTGATGTTCACTTTAATAAATTTATGTTCACACTCAACATCAAAACAATGTGACCATACGAACATGATTAGTTTCTCACATGTATCTTTAGTTTAGATCAAAGCAGGCATAAAAGCTATATATGTATATATATATATATATATATATATATATATATATATATATATATATATATATATATATATATATATATATATATATATATATGTATATATATATATATATATATATATATATATATATATATGTATATATATATATATATATATAAAACTCATCAATGCATTTAAACGTAAAAAGCATTTTACCACATTCAGTTTTTAGGACTATACTTTGTGATTTTAGGTCATAAAAAGTTGACTTGCACATTATGTACAATACAAATCATAAGCACATTATCAATGGTTTTAACATTTACAGTACATCATAAATACAGCACATACTGTAATATATCAAACAACAAGAACAAGACACAAAAATAAACTGTATAGTTAAGTTATAGTCTTTTATAAACATTCATTAGATCTTATTTACCAAACAGCCAGAGTTTTGTGCACCAATGTATGTGAGAATGGTCTTAAGAAACTCAAATAAAACCCATTTTTTCTGTCACTATTATTTAAAATCATTTAGCTCCTTATTTCCTGAAATTGCTTCATGACACTGATTCATCTCACAGCAGGCGTTTAATATACGTTTGTTGGCTCAGATGTGTTATTACAGTAAGATTTACATTCAATTAAACTTTTGAAGTCAATCTCCCTTACAAAAGAGCAAACTGAAATATACTTACATACAGAGAGAGAAGTGCTGGCTATGTTCAAAATGCACAGAATGCACAGTTTCTATGTGCACGTAATACAAAGATAAGCAGCTGTCAATATGTGCAGGACACACTCGACAGTCCAATTCTACTGAAATGAATGAATCAGAAGCATGAACTTTAGCATTATTTTAGCATTATCTGACAGACTTTAGAAATTTTTTAAACAAAACTAAATCAAATGTGCCAAATTTGTATTTCCTAGAAGATAATCATGCAACATGATGAGGTCACAAATCTGTAGTGTAGCATACTATGTTTTCATGTTTTGAATGTTTATCATTGCATAATGTGTACTATGTTGTGCTGTATTTCAAGAAAAAAGAAGGCAGTATGCAGTATATACTAGGCAGCATTCATTGAGTAGTATGCTAGACTGCACTGAAAACATTCACAGTTCTCCACTTGGAGGCAGTATTACTTCATCATGCTGCAGATTTGAGTGCACTTAGTCTCAATGCACACTCTTGAAATGTACAGTATCTCATTTACACAACACCTGTGGATGTGTTCGCATTGTCTATAATGGAGCATCTCTAACAGAACCACGATTGAATGCCCTTCAGCTGAGCTGCTCGGTTGCAAACGTGGGCTCTCTGTGAAGACAGAGTTTAGTTGCTGCTGTGCTTTCGTCTTTGACCTCCACCTGACACTGGGATTTGGTGCTCTTGCGGTTACTGCGGCGCGGGTCGTCGCCGTGAATGCTGGTCTCGATGCGGGACAGGGTGCACATGCTGCTCTGGTTGCGTGGGTGGAGGCGGGTGGGACGGAGCTCAAGTTCATCGTAGCTGGAAACCTGGATGAAGGGACACCACCTGAAGGCCCGTTTGAAACCGGCCCTAAATCTGGAGGTTTGGAAAAAATTATCTTCTCATTGAGATGATTTCTAGTTCATATCTAAATACAATGAATAACATTAATAGAATGAATCGAATTATAGATCTTGTATGTATATGAATTGTGTAGATGGTCCAAAATTAAAACCTGCCAGCATCAAAGTGAGTAAAAAGCTTTGGCAAGTAAACAAGACCAAGAAACTCACCAGTTGACCAGTAAGTTTAATAAGAATTGCAAGATTTTGTAGTTTAAGTAGAACTCTAAGAATGGTACATTTCCAAATAAAATAAAATAAAATAAAAAAAATAAAAAATAAAAAATAAAAAAAATAAAATAAAATAAAATAAAATAAAATAAAATTATATATATATATATATATATATATATATATATATATATATATATATGAAGAGTTCATTTGCAAAAACAGATAACTCCCATTTTTAAAAATGAAAAAAAAAGTTTTTTTATTCTGCTTTCCAATTAATATAAATCAAACTGCAGTTGGATTGTTCTGATTAAATAATAATAACTACAGCTAAAAATACAGCTAACTAACACAATAAAACACAATAAAAACATGATAGCGCAATAAAAAACATGATTTTTGAGTTATCTGTTTTTGCAAATAAACTTCATATATATATATATATATATATATATATATATATATATACACACACACACACACACACATACACACACACAATTTTAAATGACAAATAAAATATGTTCAGCATTTAAAACGTATTATATTTTATATATATTTTATGTGACAATATATTAACATATTCTATATATATTTATTTAATATTACTATATTAAATATATTATTCCGAATCAATATTTAAAAATTATTTCATTAAATATAACATTAATTATTTTCAATAAAAAATGTGTTTTAATTGTAAAACTTTATTATTATTATTATTTTATTAATTAAGGCCAAATTACTTGCCAGTTGACTGTTTTTTTTTAACTAGTCTATGTAGAACTGTAAGATTTATACTTTTTTATATTTCCAATAATAAAATAAAACTGACTTTTACTTAAAACTATTTATTTACTATTTATTTATTACTATATATTTATATTATATATTAAATACATTATATATATATATATATATATATATAATTTATTTTAATTGAAAATGTTTTTTTGTTTTGTTTTGTTTTTTTGAAAAAGTATTATTATTTCTGTGTTAAACCAACTTGTGAGTTGACCGGTAAGTTTATTACTACATAGTTTAAGTAAAAAAAATAAATAAATTGTAAAATAAATAAATAATAAATAAATAATAATAATTGACATTTTATATCCAAAAGAACAATATTTTTTCATACAAATAATATTTAACAAATATTTAAAAAATATTTATAATATAATTGTATTTATATTACCTATACATTTGTATTAAAAAAAAAAACACATATTTTATTTGGCAGACAAGAAACATTACCTGCCATTCAGACAACAGTAAATGATGGGGTTGTACATGGTGGAGCTCATGGCCAACCACAACACAGACAGATAGACCTGCTGGATGGACTTCCACTTGTTCAGACGCTTGTTTACGCCCGTCACAATGAAATAGACGTGATAGGGCAACCAGCAGAGGGCAAAGGTCACCACCACCACGATCATCATCTTCACCACCTGAGGAGAGAGCGAATGATCATTTAGAGTCACAACATGAAGCATATGCCAGCAAAACATATGAGTTTCGGCTTCTTGTGTTCTGGAAGAAAACAGCATCAGGGAAAGTCACGGCTCAGCTTGCAGTCTGCTTGAAGTCTCCATCTGCCGACTCAAAGCCATCTGCTGCCTTTGTTTAGTGAACAAAAACTCAAATGTGAAAACAGATAAGGAATGATGAGAAGAAACATGTCGGGTGGTGATTTGGCACCACACTGAAAGCTTCTGCACTGGTCATCAGACATGTGAATCAACCTCAATTTAATGCTAGTTTTTATCATGAAAGAGCAGGAGGAAATTGCAGTGGGCCGAAAAAGTACATAATTGCGTATTTCATATGTAAATTGCACCAAAGGACGATACTGTGTTTTGATTTGTTGTTACTGGCATCAGGTGGACAGAATGGAGCAGACCGTTCAGGGGTCCAGGAGTCATTTGTTCTTGTTACACTAAACAGCCCCACATCTCGCACAGCCTGACTTCTGACTAGCAGCATCTGGCCCGCGTTTCAGAACATTCTAGAAAGTACAAGGCACAAAGTGCTCACTAATTAGACAGGAAGAGACTGTCAGACCGAAATGTGAGGTTTACACATTTATGATTGCATGTACAGTACAGTTCAAAAGATTGGGGTCAGTAATGCAATTAAAAACTAATAGTGTGAAAAATTATTGCAATTTCAAATAACTGTTTTCTATTGAAATATAGTGTAAAATGTAATTTATTTCTGTGAATTTTCAGCATCGTTACTCCAGTCTTCAGAATAACATGATCCTTCAGAAGTCATTCTAATATGCTGATTTGCTGCTCAAGAAATGTAATTAAGCCCAAGAAATTGATTATTATTATGAATGTTGAAAACAGTTGTGCTGCTTCATATTTTTATGGAAACCATAATACTTTTTTTTTTCTCAGGATTTTTTTCTTTGATAAATAGAAACTTAAGAAGAACATTTATTTGAAATAGAATATTTTTAACATTACAAATCTATTTACTGTCACTTTTCATCAATTCAATGCATTCTTGCTGAATCTAAGTATTACATTTCTTAAAAAATCATTAGTAATTTTGTCATATTTTTGTCATTTTTAATAGTTTTTGTTTATAGATAGATAGATAGATAGATAGATAGATAGATAGATAGATAGATAGATAGATTTTATTAATTTTATTAGTAAAAACTTTATTTATATTTTATTTATTCAAAAATGAGTAAAATGATTACATTTTACCCAAAAAAGTGACCTTAAGGTGGGTTGACAGTCATAGATAGATATATATATATATATATATATATAAATATATACATATATAAATACAGGAAGTGTGACTCACATGTGACAAATTTAACTTATGATCATTGCAGTTTTTATGAAAGTTTTTAATCCATTTTGCTGAACATCATGAATGGTGTGGTAATAGGGTGATGAAATATGCTTAACGTCTAGTCAGTCACACGCCGAGTGGAAAACTAGCTGTACTTTCTTGACAAGTCATCTTCACCTGCCCTCCTGAAGACAATGTACTTTCACACTGATTGAACAGCATTCATACGCTTCCCATGCAACCATAATAAACTTTAGCTAAACCTGTGTCAAACTGGCATAAAAGGGCAGGTTCTCTGACACTTCTACCGCCCGTGGCTCATCGTATCCATTGCTAGGATTACGTCATACCTAACCTTTCTCTCCTTTGTGTAACTGTCAATCAGCAATTATTCGCAAGGCTCCACTGCGTCCCATTACTCATTAACTACAGTGGGGTCTCTTCAGGGTACAAGACTCTTTTTTACAGACAAGGTGCAAATGAAAGTGTTCACTGATTGATGACGGACGGAGTTTCTTTGTCTTTTCCAACAGGTCCGTGTCAAATTATGCACAAATTAATGAGGCCATTTGAGACGTTGTGAGTGGCTTTTCAAAGGTTGTCATGCACCAAAGTGAGCAAAGGATCCTGAGTCTAAAAGAACGAAGGATGGTTGTATGGTGTTTTCAGAAGCGATAGATTAATGGCTGGAAAATGTTTAACATTAACAACAGAGGTGCCAGTTTATATAGTGTTTAGTTTTCAAAAACAACGGGGAAAGATATGAAGTGCAGGCAAACACTCAAGCAATAGCCTGAGATCTTTGTGCTCTGACATGTTGTTTAGTCTCAGCGTTCCTTACCATCTGATGCATATTGCGCAAAAAAATATAAAGCACCATCCAAAAATTGAAGAAAAAAACAAAACAAAAAAAAAACACTGAAAATAAATTGGTGTAGAAACAGTTTTCACTCTGAAATTGGTAATAAATTTCACAAAGAAAAAAAAGCTTGGATTACAGAACGGAATGTTCTCTAAACATGAAAATGTCCAGTTTTTTTTTTTTTTTTTTTTTTTTTTTTTTTTTTTAACGTTTAAATTACTTTTGAATGTAGTTTTTTGAAAATAGTTATAGTGGTAAAGTAAAAAATCTAAATACAAAAGTTTTAGAAAAAAGTGTTCCTTCAGTGTTCTATAAATATCATGTTTTTTTTTGTGTAAATGTTTTAACAACATTATTAAAGGCCAGATAACTTTCAATGAACGTTTTTTTTTAAAGTTACTGAATAAAAAGTAACTATTTCCTTTTAGTTTTATGGAACAAAAACAGCAATGCTTATAATTCACATGTGCAAATTTTTATATTTCTTTCCCATCAAGAGTCTGAGAAAGAGTTCACACGCCCAGCGAAACCTACTGAAATCCTTTCCATCAACTTTCTAGCCAATCAGCAGGCTCTTCAGAAGAATGAATGGGCTTTGGGAAGTAAGATTGTGTAGAGGTGAGTTAACAAGTGCTTTAATCCAGCATAAACCTAAGGTTATATTTGAAATGATTCCATAATCTCTGCATCAAAAACAAAAGTACTGGATTACATAGAGATATCACAGTCATTAATATGAACCATTTTTGCACAATATGAGATGAATTGTCCTAGATTCATCCCTGAGAGGGACCTATCACTGTCTCACATGTGCAAGTGCGTGTCTGAACGCTACAGCTCATAAAAAGCTCAGGGCTGACCTGCCAGATAAACCAGACATGACCTTAATCTGTGGAAAAATATCAAATAGATACAGCAATACAGTGAGATTTCCCTTAGGACAGGTAACAGTATAGATTAATTTCTATGATTTACAAATGCATGGACTCATTTCTTAAACTCTGTCCTTTAGTCACCTCATTCTGATGCTTCTACTGAGGACAGAGAGATTAAACGAGAGAGAAATCAGTCAGTTCCTAAAAAAAAAAAAACATTTTCTGTGAACATTTTCATAATGTTCACATTAAGTTATGAAAACATGATTTCGTAATGTTCTCTGAAAATTCAAAATATGCAGTTTTTTAAAATGGTTTTTCATGTTTATGCGATTAGTAAAAAAATTAAGGGAGTGCTGCATTTTATCATTTTGCAAAATTACTTTTGAATGTTCTCTGAACATTTTGAAACTTAGTAGTGACATAAAAACGTCCAAATAAAAATGTTTCGGAAAATGTTTCTTTCCCTTGAATTATATATAATGTTATGTGCTAATGTTTTAAGAACGTCATTAAAGACCAGATAACTATAAACGTTACTGCGAAGAATGTTTCTTCATAATTTTAAGAGAACCTTGCCAGAACCTTAAGTTTTAATGTAAAGTTCACTTTAAAAGACTTTAAAAGACAGTCAGCAATATTTTATTATTTTGTAAATATTATTAAAATATTTATTCACATTTTGAATTAGTTACTTTCATTTTAATTTTACACTGTACAAATTTTGTCTCTTATTTCAACTTAAAAACTTAAGTTCAGTTGTTGCCTTATAGTAACTTGGTTCTAAGTTATTTCAACTTAAATTACATTAAACTGACTTTAAAAAGTCAAGTTGACTCTCATGTAGCTAATATTAAAAAAAAAGGATGAGTTAAAGTTGCCATGACTTACTGATAATATCATTTTTACAGTGTAGTTTTAGTAAACTACGCAATAAACTGTGTAATGTGCCTTGTAATTTTTATGATTTTCTTGTTTTGTTTTTTTTTTTTAATATTTCTACTTAGCTTTTTTAATTTTTTTTTCCGTTTTAGTTTTAATAATTTTAGTACTTCTACAACTTAAACTTATTTTCAGTAAGTTTAGTCTAATTTTTAAGTTGAAGGTTGTTGTTGTTTTTTTGTTTTTTTTTTCATAAGTTCTCATTTATTTTTTATTTCAGCTCCATTTCATTTAACAAATACACTTACAAATTTTTATAGTTTTGTATTTATTATAGTTTTAGCTATAACAACAATAACACTTCATGGGGTCCACTGTTGTTTTGGACCAGTGTTGTTTTGGATGTTGTTTTGAACAAGAAACATTCTTCAAAATATCGTCTTTTATGTTCAGCAGAAGAAAGTAAGTCAGGTTGGACTATCAAAAATCATGTTGATGAACTATCCCTTCAAGCCGAAAGCCACAGATTTGATCATCTACCACAGAGTACAGTATGTAGTTTTTGATGAAAACTTTCAGACTTTGCAAATTATGCACAATATATGGTAGTGTGTTCTCTCACCTTCCTTTTGGCACGCAGTTGTCCAACATAATTGTCCGATGAATCTCCAGGAATCTCTCCTCCCCAGAGTGTCACCCCGACTATAGTGTAGGTGATACCCATGACCACTAGGGGCAGCATGTACACCAGCACCGTTACTATGATATGATACCTGCACAGGTGAGAGGACAGGAAGCCACTGTAAAAAAAATAAGTGTTTTTATGTACCTCACCAAATGATAAACCCAAGTAGGCCTATCTAATGCTTGGGGCTTGGATGTTTAGACAATAAATTTGGATTGTGAGTCCAGAAGACTGTTTACACTCCTTACACACCATTTGGCCACTGGTAAATAGGTAATGTGTTTGGTTTTCTCGCTTCACTGGCAGATGGCACTTAGTGTGAAGATAGCAGGCAATGTAAAGCCAGAAAGAGCATTACCAATATTTGAGCAGTGGAAGCAAAGCCTGAGAAGCACAGGCTGTACAGAAATTACAATCAAGCAGAAGAAAACCCAATCAGCCGGTGTGAAATCATCAGAGGAAAGCTTGCTGTCTTGCTTTCTGCAAACGCATCTGGCTCCTTAGACAGGATCCTCAATGAAATCCACCTCATTAGTTACTGATTAGGGACTGTTGGTAGACAAATGGATCTCTTACATGAATGAATCCTCAGAAGGTCTCGGCCAGGCGACGTAGCAGACGGTTCTGCGAGGCATAGTTCTCGTGGTCGAGTAGAAACACAGTGGGAAGGCCAAAATCACCGCCAGAGCCCAAATACAGACAATCACCACTTTAGTAGCAGTAGCTGACAGACGAGGCTTCAGAGGGTGAATTATGGCCATGTACCTGCATAAAGAAAAACTTGCTGTCACCCTCCTTATCCACTTTAAGGGATAGTTCACTCAAAAATGAAAATTACCCCATGATTTACTCACCCTAAAGGTGATATGACTAGGTGTATATGACTTTCTTCTTTCAGATGAATACAATTGGAGTTATATTAAAAAATGTCCTGGCTCTTCCAAGCTTTATAATGGCAGTGAATGAGGGTCGAGATTTTGAAGCCTAATAAGGTGCATCCATCCATCATAAAAAGTACTCCACACGGCTCCTGATTCCCCTCTGAAGAGAATCGATGCGTTTGTGTAAGAAAAATATCCATATTTAAAACTTTATAAACTGTAATCACAAGTGAGAATATGCTAGTCTTGCGAGAACCCAGTTTTGTTTACTGCAAAGGAAAACCAGTCTCCTCTTGGCTTGTATCGAAATCCTCCGACATTTTTCTTTTGCAAATCCTCATTTTGTGCTTCTAATTCGTGACCGGTGTTTTGCTGTGCTCTCTCCTCTGTGTTTCCGCATTCGTCACTTCTCACCGGAGTTTACGCTACGCCGTTGTCCTACGTCATCCACTGGAACGCCACTCTCTTGTGAACACGCGTATGACAGTTAGAGGAAGCTAGAGATTACGGTTTACAAAGTTAGCACTTTAGTTTATAATGGAGCACTTTTTTATAATGGATGGATGCACTTTTTAGGCTTCAAAATCTCAACACCCATTCACTGCCATTATAAAGCTTGGAAGAGCAAGGACATTTTTTAATATAACTCCAATTGTATTGGTCTGAAAGAAGAAAGTCATATACATCTAGGATAGCTTGAGGGTGAGTAAAATCATGGGGTAATTTTCATTTTTGAGTGAACTATCCCTTTAATAAAAATGCACAAATAAACATTAGTTTTCTGTAATTTGATGACAGTGTAATAAAAACAAATTGCAATGTTATGAATGTACATTAATTGTTTAAAAATTAAAATATATACATATAAAATGTTAGTAGCTTAATAACTGTGAAAGTGCATCATCACAGTCTGTGAAAAGGGTCCATAATTAAATCTGAACTGAAGAACTGACACCCTTTTAATGAGTGTGAGATGTTTAATTAGAATCTGATTGTCATAAAGAGGAGTTTAATTAATGCAAAGAAAATAAACAAAAAGACACAAAGAAGCTGTATTAGTTCAGAACAAGGTTTGTGTCAAAACATAAATAATTGCAATTTTTTTTTCACTGATTAGACCTTTATTTAAATTTAAAATAGACAATAACAGATGATAACGCATAATAAGCCTGCTTTATGTTGTTTGACTTCATCTTAATAGTTAATTAGAACATTCTCAGTAATCAAGTGCACTTCCACTGTAAGTGAATTTATTGAAAATATAATGAAATATGCATAAATTAATTACAAAGGTCTGTGGTATTTCAAACAATGATAGTTAATGTCTCATGTTTATGCATGGTGACATCTTTATGTAATTCATGTAAAAAAGGGTGTAACATTTGCTTTGAAACAATTTTCACTCAGAAACAGATTTTACAAACAATCAAAAAGAAGCAGCATGCAACACATTGAATTAAATGTGACGTTTTGAAGTTGAAAGACTAAATTGTAATTTTATTTACAATTTTGAAAAAAATTACAGTGAATTATTTCAAAATTTTAATTCCACTTAAATTTTAAATTTGAATTCTGCATCCTGTTTGCTCCCTCAATTCAAATTTCTGAATGGCGCACAACCCTGTCTTAAGTCAAATCTTTTGATAGTAGGAACAAATACGGGAGGCAGCATCTGGATGAACATTCATGCATGCCGAAAGATTACACAGAGTTAAGATGAAGTGATGTTCTCTGGCTCCTACACAGCCACAGACTGAGCTTGTAATCTTTTAATGAAGGAAAAGCCCCCCCATGCTCTGGATCATGCAGATCAGTATCACAGATCTTATCTCATTAGATGCATTCATGACTAACTGGATGCTATGAACAGGTTAGCTAAATAAATGCAGATAAAACCTGCTGTCATATGGAATGTTTTGATCCTATAAAATGCAGCAGTCTGGGCTGTATGTCCCAAGTTCATGGGTAGGAAATGAAGTTTCCTCTTTTTCATTGCACTTAAATGACAGAGGGGTCAAAGGAAGACGTTCGATTTATGAGCTCCCTGAGGAGATTATAGATGGATATGCAAGAGGAAGAAAGAAGTCTGTGCTGGTGGTCCTAAAAGCCTGTTCCTCTCCATGTGCTGTTCAATCCCACCAGGCCAATTTTTCATTATTAAATCAACAGGATTCTCACACCTGAGCAATGAATTCCCATGACTTTTCTAGTCTTTAATGACAACTTGATTTGGATTCCTATTAAAAAACACTCAAAAAGCAGGGTGATGTCAGATGAAATGGGCCAGATAAGGTTGGGTTGCCATAGTTCTTAAGATTCAAGATCCATCATTGTAACTACTTGCCACAATAGCGTTTGAAACGATTTGTTTGGTCTGATATTGCTATAGTTCATGTGAGCAGAGCAAATCATTTTACAGAGGCTGGTTTATATATTCACATGCAACTACTAAACATCTAAAAACAAATGGTCGAATGAATGAAATGTTGATTATTTCTATTAAAAAAGATACACAATAACTTCAATAAAATTCATTATAGAGACTAGCCAAATTTTAGCCAAACTAAAAGTAGCCCACTTTATGACTTTTAAAGACATTTTCAAGCCTTTAAAAGTATATTGACTCATCATCAACCTCTATTCACATTTTAACACATTTATTGTTCAATTTTAATTTTGCTGTAAACATTGACCAAACATTCTGATATTTAAATAGCTCTCAGGCAGCTATTTTTGTTTATATTCTTAACATAAAATGATAGAAGAGACTTGAAAAACACAGAAAGGGCAGTGTGCTTCCGTATAATTTACAAACTCATTTTTAGTACTTTGTATAGATTATTATATTTTATTATAGACTCTTGTATGGTCTCAAATTCAAAATTTTACAATTCCCGTTAGATGAAGACGAATTACAGCCTGTCATTAAGCAATTCAAACAAATGTCTATGCAAACACATTTGGAATTCATATAACTCCACATGGAATTCATATTAACAATGTTTTACAGTCCTCTATTTATTATATATTGGTTTGGGTATTGAAATAATGATTTTATTGCTGACGGATGATTTACAGTGACATTTTAGTGCCTTTTTATAGGTTAACCTATATTTTTATAGACTTTTATTATATAGCTACTTTCCCAGGCGTGTAAAATTCCCACGAGAACCCTGAATCAAGTATCCCATCGTAGGTTTGTGTGAATGTTGACTTGGCTCCTGCACGATCAAAATATTATAATTAATCATAAACAATCTTACCTGTCGACTGCAATCGCAGTCATGGAGTAAATGCTGGCAAACACAGCGGTCACGGGAAAGAAGTTGTGGAACTTGCAGTAAACCTCTCCAAAGTACCACTCTCCGTGCGTGGCGTAAATGAAGTTGATCAGCGTGTTGAAGGCGGCCATCGAAGCGTCGGAGAACGCCAGGTTGAGCAAGAAATAGTTGGTCACGGTGCGCATCCGTTTATGAGCCAAAATGATCCAAATAACGATGAGGTTTCCGAACACGGCGACCGCCAGCACGGAGCTGTACGCGACCGACCAAATCGCGACGCGCCACGGCGGCTGTACGAACTGATTTGTGAAATTACGCGTAAGGTTTGACCCGCTCTGAGGGCCAGCCATGATAAACTTACTGTGATATCCTTCTTATATAGCTAGGATTTGATCTGAGACATATATTTATATGCTTCTATAGTATCAAATATAGATCTGGCACGTCCTCGTGCGCATCCTCATGCGCTCCATCCAAAGTGTCCAAAACAGCAGCGACGCGCGGTCATGCCTCATATGACAGACGTCTGGAGATGCTGCTGCTCAAATGAATAGAGAGACATGTAAAAGTGGGATAGTTATAGTAGATTTGCAATGGAGGAAAGACAAATGCTTTATAGTTTCAAAATGTAGCCTACCACATTTGGACTTCTGAACGAGGCATTTTATTTCACTTCAGCGTCGAATTTATATAAAATGTGCATTTATATGTGTCTAGTGCAATTTTAAGCATTTATTTTATTATTTTATGAAAAATGATAAAAAGTTCAATTTGTTTAATTTATGGTCCTGCTGGACCCATGGTTTCCTACTGGTTCAAAATGGTCTAATTTGCCCAAAAATGAAAATTCTGTCATCAAAAAAGATATTTGAAAGACCATTGAATTCCATTTTTTCATATAATGGAAGTCAATGGCTACTATCTTCTTTTGTGCTCAAAAGAAGAAAGAAACTCAGGTTTGGAACAGCTTAAAGGGTGAGTAAACAATGGCAGATTTTTCATTTTTTGGGTGAACTATACTAAGGACCATACACCATAAGCTTTGTCTAGAAACCATGTAAAACCAGCTGTCATTAGAAAAGTAACATCCACCATATATAAAATACCATGATATCATTAACCAGTCACCACATTTTTATTTTAGTAAAAACAGCGAGTAACTGTATTTTTGTGCAAAATATGGTTAGCATAATGACGAATTACAGCTTGACGAAGTTATTTGGAATTTAAAATGTCTTTGTAAGCACATTTGGAATTCATAATTCCATGTGGAATTTATATTAACCTCTTTTTGTTATGTATTAAACTTTTTTGTATATTGGTATTGAAATAAGGATTGTAAATTATTGGAAAGATTGGCAGTGTTATTGGTCACCACACAAGAAGTATGTTTATTTCACTTTCACAATACTAATCTTTTTAAAGCAGCTTTACAGAAAATTATTCTTTAATTGCGAATGAGCCAAATGTGATTACGGCAAAGAAATAAACATCTTAAGATGTTTAAGGGGGTAAAAAACAAAAAACCTTGATGGAACTAGACTTGGCTGAGGGAGCCTGTCCTCCTCATTACAATAAATTTACATATTTTAAATATTATCTAGTTACAAAACATGTCTTGATTAAATATCAAAAGAAAATGATTAAATAGCATAGATAATGACTGATTTATGATCCTTTGAGGTTCATCTTAATCTTACTGAAAGGATGCAGGCAATGGTGAGTCAAGTTTGTATCTCTGTCTGGCTGGTATAAACTGTAATTGGCAATAGAGTTGCTTTGTAACGCCTCCCTACATTAATTGAGTCTTTGAAGTCAATCTTAAAACGGCAAAGCAGTGGAGTGTCAGTAGTTTGGAACTTTTTTAAAAACCTAAACTTGTGGTCTCTGTTACTTCTTCTCAAATGAGTAATATTCACTGTCTGCGAATGAGTTGTCAGAACATTCCATAACGTTTTCCAGATCTTTCTCTCTGAGCTGACAGATGACGCAAAACAGCTTAGTGTGATGTGAATTTATATTCAGTGTGAGAAGAACATCTTGTTCAACAACAGTGCAACAATTTAATATAATTGTCAAACGATTTGGATGTCAAAAAGACACCAAAAACAAATATTCTTTTATTATTTACTAATATTCACAGCAAGATTAGAGGAATCTTCATATATCTCTTTTCTATACAAGAACAGGTCTGTCAAGATATATAAAAAACATAATAATAGAAACACAAAAATAGCAATTCAATAGCTTTGTGTAAGGAACAGATCAAAATGTACAGCTTCAAAGCTTTGCATATGTGCATGACTCATTTTTAATTAATTAATTTTTTTTCTGTGTTTAAAAGACAAAGACTTCATCCATGTTTTTTTTGTGCTTCACACAAAATATAGGTTTGGAACAACATCAGAGATAATACTGACACAATTTTCATTTTTGGTGATCTATTCCTTTAAAGGAATTTTATTTCTTTTCTAGTTCACCCAAAAACATCTTCCACCAGAGTACTCACTCTGAGGTCATCCAAGATATAAATGAGTTTGTTTCTTCATCAGAATAGATTTGGAGAAATTTAGCATTACATCACTTGCTCACCAATGGATCCTCTGCAGTGAATGGGTGCCGTCAGAATGAGAGTCCAAACAGCTGATAAAAACATTACAATAATCCACAGGTAATCCACATGACTCCAGTCATTTAATGAACATTTTGTGAAGTGAAAAGCTGTGTGTTTTTAAGAAAACAAATCTATTATTGAGACATTTTTAACTTTACCATTGTTTCAGGTCAAAATACATGTCCATAATCCATAATAATGCTTCCTCCAGTGAAAAAGTCCATCCCCTGTTGCCTCTTAAATCAAAATCCACCAACATATTTGTTTAGAGTTTTTTTTTTTTTTTTTTTTGTTTATTTTGAACCATTTTCTCTTGCAAAAGGTGCTTGATCTGTGCATATTTCTCTCCTGATTCAAACGAGGCGACTTTTTCACTGGAGAAAGCAATATTATGGATAGAGGACTCCTGTTTGAGCTGGAAACAACAGTCTGAAGTTTAATGATGGATTTGTTTATTACAAACATGCAGATTTTCACTTCAAAAGATTAATTATGTTAATTATGGTCTGGAGTTGTGTGGATTACTTGTGGATTATTGTGATGTTTTTATCAGCTGTTTGGACTCTCGTTCTGACGGCACCCATTCATTGCAGAGGATCCGTTGGTGAGCAAGTGATGTAATGCTACATTTCTCCAAATCTGTTTGATGAAGAAGCAAACTCATCTACATCTTAGATGGCAGAGGATGAATACATTTCAGCAAATTTTCGGTTGTGTGTAAACTAATTCTTTAAACTATTAGTAGGTGTGTGTGAATGTTTGTGTATGCGTGTTTATGCTCATGCCTGTGTTTGTCTGTGTGTGTTCTAACCACAGAAAGGCCATGTTACACATCTCACCGTGCACCCAGGGTTCAGGTGGTTTCGTACCTTTCATCTTCGACCATTTCATTAATCCTTTGATGCTTCCTCAGGTGTTTGAGCTCTCCGGGAAGATGCTGCCCTTTTATGCAGATCTGGCAACCTCCACTAACGCCTGTCGGAGGAGTCCAGCTTTCACACTCTCTGCCGGTGCCTGGGGAGAAGTGCTTCCAATTAAAAGGGATTAAACTCTGATTGAAGCACACTTAATGAATCAGATCAACAGTTGCTTCCTCTACTTCACAAGGGGGAATAATGACTAATGGCACAATGCGAGTGTGTGGCTGTGTAGTGGGGTGAGCTTTTTTTTGCAAGTGGACTCTGATGGGGGAATCACCAATCAACAAGTCAATGTTTAAATGGTGGATTCTCAATTGGTGGGTTGCAATTAGGGTTGCACGATTAATTGAAATAAAGGCTGTGAGCAGCTTGTGATTCAGTGTTTTCAGTGTCTCAGAGCGGCTCGGTTTGCAGTAAAAGTTGCTCCACACAAAATTGTCTGTGCATCCGCTCTAAGTTTTGGTCACTTATAATGTGCATTTGGGAATGCAACATGTGCCAACCATCTTCCCAAACTTCTAAACCGGCTGTTGTCAACAAACAAGAAGCTTTAAAGGGATGGTTCACCCAAAACTGAAAAATCTGTCATCATTTACTCAGTTGTTCCAAACCTGTACAAGTTTCTTTCTTCTGTTTGGATCGCAACTAAGGCTTTACAATTTGGGGAAGAAGCACAACAGAAGATGTTTTGAAGAATGCTGGTAACCAAACAGATAATGGTAGCCATTGACTTAGGGTGAAGTCAGCTAAAATGGGCCACGTTTTGGTAAATGACTTATAATACCATCAAATAAGCTATGCATGAGATCTACTGATATTCTTATAAATTATCATGGGTCTCTTAAATATATTTATATTTTTTAAAAGTGAAAAAGTAAAAAAAAAGTTTTAAAATTATGAGAGTTAGAGTATCAGCAGGTACCTTCTTGAGCCACGGCACAACATTCAGGTAAAATGGCCCAGCTGTTCAGTTAAAATGGGCCAAAATAAAAAGAGAACAACACAGGTAATTTCAGTTTAAATCATTTTATTTTTAACAGTAATTTGACGCTATTGTCCTTAGTGTGCCATAGCAACACCATAAATGTATTTCATTAAATAGAAAGTTGAATGAAAATTTAATTAAACAATGCAATTAAAAATGAACTGATCATGTTGTATAGGTGTGTGTCTCTGTGCATTGGTGTCTTTTGTGTGCATGTATGTGTGTATGCTTGTATTTTTTTAAAGACTGTTAAGATTTTGTATGGATACATATCTAAAGTAGGCTTATAAATCTATTTTCACCGTCAATTTCTGTGTAAAAGTGTGTGTGTGTGTGTGTGTGTGTGTATGCAGCCAATTTTACTGACATCTTCCTTTCTTTCCCTTTCTCTTCTCGTCTCTCTTTTTCCTTTCTTTGCTTGTCCTCCTGCCATACTGTCTGCAATGCAAGTTTTTAAAAGACTGTTAAGATGTTATATGGATACATATTTAGGCCTATAAACCTATTTTCACCCTCAATATCTGTCTAAAAGTGTGTGTGTGTGTGTGTGTGTGTGCGTTTTTGTGACAAATGAGGACATAAATTTGTATAATGACAAGGGTATGACATACGTATTATAAGGAGAAGGTGACTTTTCAGGACATTACCCCATGTCCCCACTTTTCAAAACGCTTATAAATCACACGGAATGGACTGTATTGAAAATCTGAAATAGCACAAAGTTTCCTGTAAGGGATGGGGTTAGGTGTAGGTTTGGTGTAGGGCAATAGCACATACAGTTTGTACAGTATAAAAACCATCACGCCTATGGGATGTCCCCACTTTTCACAAAAACAAACGCGTGTGTGTGTGTGTGTGTGTGTACCTGTTTTTCTATTCAGGTGTGGACTTAAACCTGAATACACACAGACTCATGGGGACTCGTGTCACGGTGGGGACCTAAATTGAGGTCCCCACGGGTAAAGAAGCTTATAAATCACACAGAATGAAGTTTTTTGAAAATCTAAAAATGCAAAAAGCCTCCTAAGTTTAGGTGTAGGGTTGGTGTAGGGAAATAGAACATACGGTCTGTACAGTAGAAAAACCATTACGCCTATAAATGTCCCCAAAAGGATAGCGAAACAAGTGTGTGTGTGTGTGTGTGTGTCTGTGTGTCTGTGTGTGTGTGTGTGTGTGTGTGTGTGTGTGTGCAGCCCATTTTAGCTGAAAATTATGGCCCATTTTAGCTTAACCAGCTATACCTAAAATGACCTTTTCACAATAATCAAAGTTTCTTTTATAAATTAAACTTTTTTTATTTGAAAAAGCATGTCAAAACATTGTTCATAAACCTTTGCTTTGTTGGTAAGCTTACTTATAATTGCTTTAGTACCCTTATTAGTGATTAATGAAATTTTCTATGTCAGGCTCAATTACCTTACAATTTCTCTGACAAGCTTCATGTAACACTCTGCCCTGCCTGCCTTAAAAAACTCAGACCAATAAAAATTATTGTTACATGTCAACAAGTCTTTAAAGTTGCGTGAAAAAAAAAAATCCCGGGTTGCGGTTTTTTGGGTTTATTTAAAAAAATATGGTTGCTTGTTAGGGAAATCTGACAAGCAACTTCGTTTCTTTATTTATGTTCACCGTATTCTCCAATGCATTGATTGACACTCTGTCTGCTCGCAGTTAATCGCCAATCAGTGCAATAATATAAGTGCCGTAGCGTAATTTGCCAAATGTTCCGCCCCCTCATTGGAGAAAAATCACAATGTTTTTTGTAATGTATTAATTATCACGGGCTGTAATAAAAAAAACAAGTAGTCATATCCAAATACTAAGAGTAAATACATTTGGTTCGAATAGCCCAAGATGTCTTAAAATGCATTTCTTTTTTTTAACATTTAAACTTAGACCACATTATTATTACCTTTTGACTTCATGAATACACATAAATGACAGCTTAATGATTTTTTAAAAATCTTTTTTATAATATTTTTTAATAATATTATATAATATTCTTCTAATTTTCTTTTTTAATATAATATATATTATAATTTACTATAATATTTTTTTACGTATTTTTCTATTATATTTATTTGGCATTTTGTTTTTTTGATGTCATGTATTTGATAGTTACATTATAATAATATGTATACATTATTTTATTTGAAATGGTAGAAAAACCTGTTTTTGACCTCAAAATAAAGCACTTTCCCTCTGTACATGGCTGTGGGGACGAGCAGTTTTGTAGTGCTTGGAATTCTTTATAATTAATTAAAAACAAATATTGCCACATTGATGGCTCAAGAAGGTGTAATTGTTCAAAGAACACATTGTTTCATTTTAAAATATAAAAAAAAAAAATGTGTTTTTTAAGTGTAATATTTCTGTAAAGACTAGGGACAGAAAAAAAATGGACATTTCCATAGAATGACCCCTATATATTTTAGGCTATAAATATCTGACTATATTACAGCTCCCCTTTGAAGCTCTTGTGTTTTTCTCCTTTTCCATCTCTCCAATCCTATTCTGCTCACAGGTGATTGGAGATGAGTTTTGTTCCCACTTTTGTTGCAGTTTGCTGATTTTTGTAGAATAGCAAATGTTTTTGTTTTTCAGATAAAAGAGTGGTTTCAGTTTAATATGTTGCAGGCTCATTTATTGGTAATAAATAATTGATAATAATTAATATTGATGATAATAAATCATCAAAAAAAATATTGGGCTTGTTTTTGAAGCTGCGGTTGCTTATTTGTCTCGCGAGAGTTGGCAACAGTGGTGGTGAGTGACTGAGACATTATACTATTGCGCCGTCAGTCGCTAAACCGACTCTGTGTAGTCATTAAAATCACTGAGTGTTTCAAATTGAGCTTGTTTCAATCATGGTGTACTAATCAGCCCCATCTTCACTACACTGATAGCTTTTATGGAGGGCATCCAAGTGGATGCTGGACACATGGGTGGTGATTGAACAGACTCCCAGACTCACTATATAAAATGGTTTGAGTGCCAGAAAACCACTATATAAATTAAGAGAATTGCTATTGATTTAATTCATATAGCCTACTCTTGACCTTCTAATTCAATTTTTGATAATGTCCTTCATTCTGGTTTCTCAAGCAGATTCAGTTGAGATCCACAGGTCGAAAACACACAATGACAGAGAATCAAGAGAGAAAATTGCCTCACGGTGTTCACTGAAAGGCTTCAACAAGGCTGTGCTGTCTGGCATGCCTTGACTCAAACTCCATAACATGCCACTACCGTCTCTGTCTTCACAGCACTCTTGTTGCTGAAGCTCTCAGCGGGGTCCTGCTTCACATGTTTCTAGCACTTCAGAACAGCGATTGCCTTCTATCTCTGATTACATCCATTGTGTACACAACTAGTTTAAAGATTGCTTTCTCCGGCTTCAATGAGAGAAGACCCAGTCCTCAAAAGAACTACCTGATTTCATTCAAGCTCTCTGCAATCTCACATCTTTAATTTCTGGGGTATTTTTAAATCAACTCTAGGTTAGGTTAAATTACTTCTTTCAATCATATTGAGTGCAATTGCCAGTTTGAGTGGTACTGCTGCTGAGATTGAAAGAGAAAATGGATGGAAAAACCAGCCACTCCTGTGATCTCTTGTGGCATTGTGACATCAAGCTGATTGAACAACAGACTGAATTGCTCTATAATATGCTGTATTATTTTTGGTCATTTCGTAGTTTGAGTCAACAACCATTTATACCTATTATGGGAGATGATGGGGGGAAACATTCATCATATGAACAGACTATAGCTCTTGACAATATGAATCCAAAAGTGCACGTTTTGATTGCTGTGTGAATTAGAAGAGAATAGTCTACTTTAACGCATAATCGTGTGTGAGAATTCAGATTAACGTCACATAATGCAATTTACTTTCCAGAAGAGGGCAGCAGAGTATGCAGGCTGAAATAAACATTTGCAGTGTATCTTGAATAAATAGATTAACAGTATAAACCAGCAGCCTTCATTTTTCACCATCGTGTCATTTCAGACCCATATGCTATGCTGTTTTTTGTTTGTTTGTTTGTTTGTTTGTTTGTTTTTGTCCTGCGGAACAATCGTAATGCATTTATTGGAAAGTTTTCTAATTAGGGCTGTGCCCATTTCCAACAATTTTAGCAAACCTCCCAGTTTGATTTAAGGCTATAAACAGTTAAAGAAAAAGTTTATGAAAAACGTATTATAAGGGAAAAAAAAAAAAAAATATATATATATATATATATATATATATATATATATATATATATTAAGACAGAAACATGTTTTGAAGGCTTTTACATTTATTTTAAATAATGATCATTGTTTTACCAAGTTCAGGATTAAGTTTGAGGATGATTCTCACAAAACAGTATTTTCTGTAAGTTTTTTTCAAGGTATGATAAATATATATATATATATATATATATATATATATATATATATATATATATATATATATATATATATATATTTTTTTTTTTTTTTTTTTTTTTTAATTGTCATAATTCACAATTGATGTATACAGTGCAACAACAAAAACTGTGAGGAAAAAAATATAATTGTTACACTGATGTTACATCATTTTAAAAAACTTAATCCCCTGCAGGGTTGAGATTTGAGGACGCTGATTGGCTACATTTAATGTCATATCTTGACAGTATGTTTATATCTTCAATCAGCCATTGGCTAAACTGTTACATAGACCCGCCTCCTGTGGGCGATTTCTCTAACAGAGCTGGTAGATATGGGAAAAGCATATTAATATCAGCTAATATACTTAAAAATAATAATAATTATTATTCTCATTGTGTTGAGACATTAGAGCTGAATCAGACATTAGCATCGACCTTCACATTTTCTCACACACAGCAGCTGTTTATCACGCTTCCCCGCTTTCTCTGTCATTACATAGAGTCGTTATGTTTAGGTTGAAATAATAAATTGTCATGCTTCTCCTCCCCCTCTTGTTTTTCTTCCACACACACTCGCATGTATGAGTCAGCAAAACACTCGCTTCATGCTGGAGCTTCATGGCCAGTGGTTGTGAGAGTTGCTGTGACATCAAGCACCATGTGTGAAAGATGATCCAGGGCTGGTGACTGAAGCAGGCAGAGAAGCACGAGGTAAATCGTTGTTGTTTCGTATGTTTTGCATGCCCTGTCACACCTAACCGAATGTGTCCAAAGGTCTGCTGTGCCTTGTGCAACTTCACTCAGTAAAACGATTAGAGGGAAGGTGGAGGAAGGAGTGAAACAACATTAGAAACAACAGTAGGAGGTTTTCCTTTCACTTTTGTCGCCTTTTGCTCTGTTGCATGTTGTTGTAGAATGTGAAACAGCTTGTAATAGTTTTCAATAAATGTACAGTTTAACAGAGCAACAGAATACTTAGTTTCGAATCCAAAGTAAAACAGCAAAACTTCTTCTAGCAACACAGCTAAACTAATACCATGGTCACATGTTCTTAAAGGTACACGCACATGGAAAAACACTTGCCAAATGAGAGTAAACATTGGTGTCATAGTTACTCACTAGTAGGCTATAAGTTTATTAGAACCTGCATTACACAGTTTGGAATTATATAATGTGAAGTATGAAAGCCAAATACATAACCGTCTACTAAAGAAAGCAGTTTGTGACTCGCACATCTTTAATGTTTTATGTTATCATTAGGTAAGTTTATATAGGATGCATTGGTTTTTTCCCCTCCAGAACTCCATATATCAAGATGCATTTATGTTATGAGGGACAAAATCCATTATGCACAAAACTTATACTCCTTTTTTTCATTCTTTTTCAAAAGAAATCACTGAATGGGAATCACTAAAAAGCATGCTTTAAAACACTGCTGTGGCATTTGAAACTCAAAATAAAACTGTTAAATCTTTTCTGTTGTAGATGGCATTAGCGTTCCTGCCAGCACTGGCTCGTATGGCCGTATGCAGCGGCACCCATGGGAACGAGCTGTCTGGTGTGTATGTGGTGCAGGAGATGGAGCGACAGTGGAAAGAGAAGGGAGAGGATGCGTGGCTGATTCCCATTACAACCGTGCTGTCAAACCCACGGGCCGTAAAAGAGTGCAGAAGATATATTGACATGGATATGAACCGCTGCTTCAACAAAGACACGCTGAGGTGAGATGTGGAAGTGCAACAGGGAATGTAGTTTTGTGAGTTAACCTCTTACATAAAAAAAAAGATTGTTAGGTAATTATATAATGGATAAAGAAATAAAAAATGGGGTCTGTTTAGGACAAGCTTATTCACTAGAATGAATCTGACTTTCCAAAATGAGAAAGAGGTGCACACACCTGAAAGAAAAAGCTGTTTAGAAATGAAAACCCAGAAATGAAAATTCTGTCATCATTTAGTCACTCTAAGAACTTATTCGGAAGAATGTTGGTAACTAAACACTTGACAGTAGCCATTGACATCCATAGTGTGGAAAAAAGTACTATGGAAGTCAATGGCTACCGTCAGTTGAGTTGCTATAATTTATTTATTTTTTTTTTGGTAAAAAGCACCACTATTTAAGAAAAAATGTAAAAATGTGAATCAATATTAAACTAATATCACCTCTTTCTTGTAGTTCTCCTATTACAGAGAGCAGCCCGTATGAAGTCCGGCGTGCTCAGGAACTGAACAATCTCCTGGGGCCGAAAGGATCCACAGATGCAACAGACATGATCTGTGACCTTCATAATACCACATCTAACATGGGCCTCACACTCATCCATTACACATCCAGTGACTGGGTGACCCTGCACATCTGCAAATACTTACAGGCAAGAACATCACAAGTTTACTTCAGTAAACACAGTACTAGAAACTAAGGTCAGTCGTTCTCAACTGGTGGGAGGTTTGACCCAAAATTGAACAGACAGCAAGGGAAAAAAATATTGTACTTAATATTTAGTGCAAAATCTGGGTCCTGAAGCAAAACCAGTGAAGAACCACATACCTGTGCTGTTGTAAACTTTCCATTTTAAATGTGTTGACCATTCCATGAGTAGAATAGTTTTTTTTGGCCTGTGCACGTGTGTTTTGATGTTGTGTGTTGTCATGTACACATTTAAAGACTAAGATAACCAAAGTGCCTGTGAGAGTGCTGGTACTGGATTTCCCTATTAGTGACGCATATAACTTGGAGTCGGTATCCAAGCATGGCTTTAGTAAGTGATGGTGATCATCTCAATGCATTTGCTTTGTGTATTCAACCACAAATGCACATTCAGATGACCTGTGTTTCTGTAGCGCTAGAGGTTGGGCCACAGCCACATGGTGTTGTCAGAGCTGACATCTATATCATTATGAAAGAGGCCATCGACTTGACAATAGAGTGGATCCACAAATTCAACTCAGGTACTGAAAGACCTAAACAAATGTGGGTTATGTTTTGTGTGATGGAAGTGTGTTTTATTTCGAACTATGTTGTATTCAGGAACGGTGTTTGAAGGCGGGGATGTGGAAGCCTTTAAGTTTATCAAAAGTGTTGATTATCCCAGAGATCCAGAGACTCGGACTCTCACTGCTGCCATTCATCCTGAGCTGCAGGTGCCGATCGTTCTGCTATTTATTATATTTACATCAGTAAAGATGATGCTGTGAACATGTCCAGATCATATTTCATGCCTGAGCACAAGGCATGAAACAGCTATTTGTTGTATTTTTTTACAAAAAGTTTTTGTAAATTAAATAATTTTTTATACTTTTTTTGGATTCATCTAAAATATGTTTTGTTTTGTTTTTTTAGGACAGAGATTTCTGCCTCCTCAAGCAGGGAGACCCTTTGTTTTTTACATTTTCTGGAGAAACCGTGCAGTATAAAGAAGAAGAGACACTTCATCCTTTCTTTATCAATGAGGCTGCCTATTATGAAAAAGGAATCGCTTTTCACTTGGCAAAAAAGTTGATGCTGACAATTCCAACGGTGCAAGTGAAGAAAGACTGAAGGACATTAAACTTAGCATGATTCCCAAAAAAATCTAACATCAATCAGATGATTTTACAAGACAGAATGCCACTTAAATGATTTTAACAATTTTTCAATCACTTATAACTCAGGTAGACATCATGCACTTATTTGTAACTATATGACAATGAAAAGCTAATTTAATTGTCAAAATCCATGCATTCAGTCACATATTACACATTTTTAAAAATTTAATACAATATTTGGTCCAAAGTTTCTTTTACTTGTAAGGCTGTAACTGATGTCTGCTGTTTATGCATTAACACAATATTCTCATTTGTCCAGCCTGTCATGTTATTAATTTTGCATATTGTTGGGCCTTTGCAGTTTATGGTAATAATAAATATTATTGCTTCTTTTTGAAGACATTTTGTTTTCCTGGATCTTGAAGCAAAACCAGCTGAGAACCGCTAATCAAAGTGATGGTGTGAAAACGTGTCTGGCCGTCAGAGCTTGTACATCACAGAAGCATGAAACTTGGTGGAATGGTTCATTATAACACCTGCTACTCAGGCAAGCAAACACACACCTTTTGGACACTAGGTGGTGCTATAATAAGGTTAGAAACATAATTCTTTTTTTATCCCTGAATTCAGCAGCTAGGGACTGTGCTGGTGAAAAATTACCAAAAGATTTGTTGAATCGTTGTCTATATATAAGCGAATTAATTGGTCTGGTGTCATTGGTTCTCACAAATTAACATATGTTTTCTGAATGCAATGTCCAAATGTAAAAAAAAACTTGATACACAAACTACAGAACATACTAAAAGCACACAGCAAGTCATGTAAGAATTACACCTATAGGGGGCACTACAACTGAAAATCCTTAAAAATTATATTCTCTAATATGACTCAGATACATACTGTCTTCTAGCAGCCAATCAGATTTCAGCAGCTAATAATGTCAAATCTAAATCTGTTACCATTACAAAAATGGATAGATTTGTACATCACATAAAAACAAGTAAGTGTGGAAAATTTAGTGAAAATTGGTCACAAGGAGGCTCCATAATAAGCAACTTCGGAATCCGTGCTTTAAGTTGCCCTTAACATTTTATTTTTACAAGTAGAGTAGGTGATTTCAGAGGGGCTAGCAATAGCAAGCTAGCTTTGAAAGCATAAGATCCCATCCTCCCTGCAAATCACCCTCCAAAGCCACCCCTCCTCCAATACACATGAACGGTGCGCCAGCAGAACAGAGGCTAACCATTGGTGGAGGGTGGAATCCAGTGCTGTCAGATTTCCTCATGTGAGAAAACATTACAGTACAAAGTGCATAATAATACAGTAATAACACCTTCCATTCTCGCTCGGCCTGCAATAGCATAATGGATCGCGCTGATTACATATCATGTCTGCGTGAACAGGGTGCACTGATGTATGCAGATACATATGTTGATATGCAAGCAGGACAGCCAATCATAGCATTTAGACCGAGGAATATGACTGAACGAACATTTCATGGTCCTATGCCTTCCACAGACGATATAAATACATTTAGGCCACTTAACTTAGAGATTGCTATTGGAATGTGAAGAGACTTTCAACCAGCATAACAAAAAATGTTTTTGAACCAAATCACCTACCCTGCCTTTAAAATTTATCCACCATTCTAATTTTCTGTTCAAAATCATCCAATGGGGTTGGTCCGATTTGTATGAAATTTGGTGTGTATCATCTAGAGATGCTCATGACAAAAAAATTCATTTAATCATGTAGCAGATATAGGCTAATGTGTTTTTGGGTGTGGCCCATAATGACTGATTGACTTATATGTTGTGATTGCAACACCCAAACTTACCAAAACTTGATACACATGGACAACTGGACAAACCTGCAAAGTTTTCAATGCACAATCCTTACAGCACAATTCTAACCAAAGAATTTTTTTCGAAACCGGCTATTTTGCAACAGCAGGTGTTCATGCCCTGAGGAAGTAGGAGGGAAGTGTGACAGGAAATACCGGTTTGTTATGAAAGGCTAGCAGGAGCCAGTTGTAATGTTTAGGTGTAACTGTAGGTTCTGCAGTCCTCTCAGTTGTCATGTTTCTCCTCCCCCTCTTGCTTTTAGTTCCACACACACTCTCTCTTTAGCGCATGTATGAGTCAGCAAAACACTCGCTTCATGCTAGAGCTTCATGGCCAGTGGTTGTGAGAGTTGCTGTGACATCAAGCACCATGTGTGAAAGATGATCCAGGGCTGGTGACTGAAGCAGGCAGAGAAGCACGAGGTAAATCATTGTTTCGTATGTTACTTTACTGGGTTTGAGCAATAGAGGAAGAATGTCTTAAACTATTAATGTGGGTGGGTAGGTGTGCAGATGCAGCTCCTGCAGTGTTGTGGCCCCTGAGGCTAGATTAGGCCTGTACCGACTGAATGTGTGTCGGCACGCATGCCCTGTTACACCTCACCGAATGTGTCCAAAGGTCTGCTGTGCCTTGTGCAACTTCATTCAGTAAGACGATTAGAGGGAAAGCAGCTGGAAGGAGGAGTGAAACAGCATTGCTTCTGCATTAAAAATAACGGTAGGCTTACTTTCCATTTTTAAAGCTTTTGCTCTCATATGTTGCATGTTGTTGTAAAATGTGAGACAGCTTATAATAATGGTCTTCAATAAATGCATATTATTTAAGAGAGCTACAGAACACTTCATTCTGAAGGAAAATAGCAAAGTTCCCTCTAGCAGCAGAGCTTAAACTAATATCATGTTCTTAAAGGTATACACGCATTGATAAACACTCTCCAATGAGAGTAAACAGAGACGTAATAAAGTTACCCGCTAGTCGGCCATAACTTTTTATTAGAAACTGCAACATTACAGTTTGAATGGAATTCTAAAAATGTGATCTATGAAAGCCAAACCACGCAAACCGACTTCTAAAATAAGGTGTTTGTGACTTGTTGCACAACTTCTGTCTTTTATGTTGTGATCAGATACGTTCATCTAGGATGCAAAAAGTTTTTTTTCCCCCTCCAGAACTCCATGTGGCGACACACATATGGAATATTCTTCAGATTCATTAAATATGACATTTTTCTTAAACACTTCCACATTTGCCCAGTGTTATTTTAGTATCATTGATATACTAATATAGTTTTTATTAGTATTTTGAATTCGTTTTTATTTTAGTTATTTTGATGTGTTTTTGTCATTTTTGCTAGTTTTTTAAAATCTACATTTTAGTTTTTATTAATTTGCATTTCAGTTTTAGTTATTTTAGTTCTTTGAGTTGCCTTTGCAACTAGCTGAAATAAAAAGTTTATATATATATATATATATATATATATATATATATATATATATATATATATATATACATGTTTTATATATATATTTTTTTCATTTACATGGTTTTCCATAATTTTCAGTAAATAATTGTTTTTCTCAAGCCCAACAATTGTCTTTTGTTCTCATTAACAGCGCAGTTTTCAGTCTGTTGTGCCAACCATGCAAAATAGTCAGTGTGTGACCCTTGTTCTGTCGACCTCCCATAGGATTATTAATGATGGTTTTGTTGTTTAACTCTCTCATCAGTTCTACAAATCATCTACAACTACAAATCACAAGTCAACTACATAATGATATTGTCAGTTACAATAAAAAAAAAAAAAATCTGAATGAATTAAAAAACATGTTTACACTAATGCACTTACAACTGAAGTCAAATTACTTTAACTGTCAACATGCTATATAGCTCAATTTATACTGGCCACACCTCTTTCTCACACACTGCCGGAGATTATTTGCAAATGCAAATTGGTAATGAGTAAAAAAAGGTACAACAATGCAAGATTATCAATCAGTATTCAGATCACTGAATGGGCTTATGAAATAATAATTATTGTAGACAAACATTAAAATATTGCCATAGCATTTCAAAACTCAGAGTGTTATATCTTTTCTGTTGTAGATGGCATTAGTGTTCCTGCCAGCACTGGCTCGTATGGCCGTATGCGGCGGCACCCATGGGAACGAGCTGTCTGGTGTGTATGTGGTGCAGGAGATGGAGCGACAGTGGAAAGAGAAGGGAAAGGATGCGTGGCCGATTCCCATTACAACCGTGCTGTCAAACCCACGGGCCGTAAAAGAGTGCAGAAGATACATTGACACGGATATGAACCGCTGCTTCAACAAAGACACGCTCAGGTGAGATGTGGAACATGGAATGTAGGCCTACTATAGTCTGTATAGCCTGTGTTACGTTCAAAAAACAGAATGATGAAGGTTCTAAATTCTATGTTGTTTCTACTAAGTTGGGAAGTAATAATTTTGAATTATTAGCAAAATATATTATAATAGTATAAGCTGGCATTTACTCTTATTTGTTACGTTAGGCCTAAACTCGCAGCAGAGTGGGGGAACTATGACGTCACTTTGTAGGCGGATCGGCTGTTAGCATGAAACTGGTTCCTCGACAAAAAGCCAATAGGATTTTTCCATAGTCTTTTGGATTATCGCAGAAAATAAACTCTGTGTAACACAGACTGTGTTCAGTCATAGTTCGTGAAACTTACACGTTTTGTCTATCAAGATAATCTTCACAAAATAATATAACTTTGATGAATTTTGAAGCCTAAATAAAAGCGCCAGAATTTAAAAGCTTTAAACGAACTACAGCACCACGGTCGCTCGCTTTCAGCGTCACCACCAGCGCGCTCCCGACAACTTTATCAAACTTATTTTTAACATGTTCAGAGAAAAGGATTTACTCTGTATATGAATTTTAATCCACGCTGCTTGACCCTTTTCATATGAACTGGAATAAATACAAAACTAGAGCCAAACTAAAACTGAAATGAGACATTAATAATAAATAATACAGTGAATAAATGAAATAATCTTAACTAAAGAACATTTCTGTACATTTCGAAATAAGGTGCATTAAAAGTCAATAAATCCTTGATTAATATGAATATTTTAATTAAAAATTATCCCCACGTACTATTCAATAAAATTCTAGTGCATTTAATCTATTAAATCACAGCAGAGTGAGCGAGTTTTTGGATATGGTAAGATTAAACTTATTTTAGTGAATAAAGTACCACATTTCAGCTATCATTTTGTTAGGGTGGGTACACAAAATGTTATTTTATCCTCAGTCTATATGCTTTCTAACAGCTTAACGTGGCCGTAAACATTTAATTTTAACGTGACTTTAAGCACTATGCATCATTAAAGTTTCACTTTCACCACGTAAAGCCGGTGTCCTGACATTTTATCCTACCCGTCAGATTTTCCTACCAGGGCTTACTGCGCATGCGCACGTCAATATTGTATCCTTTTTCTCACGCTGAACAACAGTATTTAATGTATCTGCATTACTGTAAGGGTAGGTTTAGGGTTGGGGTAGGTGTAGACATTAATAAAACACAATCTAATAGGTAGAAAAAAATATTTATTGTTGGTTTCCGGTAGCTGTATCCCTTCTAGCCACAAACGCGAATATAACACATAATTACTGTATTTGCATTACTGTAAGGGTAGGTTTAGGGTTGTGGTAGGTGTAGACATTAATAAAACATAATTTGACAGGTAGCATTTTTCGTTCTCAAATTGTGCTACCTAGTGTTTTAATGGGAGGTAGCAAAATCTGACAGGGTAGCACAAATCGACAGAACACCGGTAAATGTGGTGTTTACATGGAATAATCGTATGAGTTTATCTTATGGTACGAACACAGAGTCTCTGTATCAGTAGGAAAGCGATAAAACGAGCTTCTTCCCTCCAAAGACTTGTGCTGCATTTCAGGGCAAAGCAAAAAAACATTGTCGAACAACAATATAAAATGCGGGAAACTATTCATTGGTTATTCTACAATTAATTGTATTACAAATTATACTACAACTGGAAAATACTGTAAATTGATCAACTGTTCGGCGTGATGACGTTGAATGTGTCCGACAGCACCTGTAGTCCCATTTAGCAGCTCGTTAGCAACCGTCTTTTTTAAGAAACATAACAGTTTTAAAAAATCACGAGTGCGGTGTAACTGGTGTGTTTTATGTCGTAGAATAAAACGTGAAAGTATCTTGAGCCTGTGTGAACCACGGACCTTATTTAAGGAATTTAACCAAAATCCCATTCAAAAAACCCATTGACTCTGGGACGATGGAACCGGAAATGCTAAAATGCTAACTCGCTTCCGGGTTTTCGCCTACAAAGTGACATCATAGTTCCACCAGAATCAGAATCAGAAAGAGCTTTATTGCCAAGTGTGTTTACACACACAAGGAATTTGTCTTGGTGTTAGGAGCTTCCAGTGCAGAAGTACAAACATAGCGCAGACAACATATAATTAAGGTAATACAAACACTAATGATGAAGAGAATGCACAATAAATTATAAACAACAGTAATAAAAATATACAGAAAAAAGGAGAAAAAAAAGACTGATATGTGCTCAGAATTGCGAGTTTATATCTCACAATTCTGACTTAATAACTCACAATTGTGGTTTTATATCACGCAATTATGAGAAAAAAAAGTCAGAATTGCCAGTTTATATCTCGCAATTCTGAAAAAAATGTCAGAATTGCGAGTTTGTATCAGGCAATTCTGAGAAAAAAAAAAAGTCACAATTGCGAGATGTAAACTTAAAATTGTGAGAAAAAAAAGCAGAATTGTTAGATAAAAAGTCACAATTAGTACTTTTTTATTTTTTTATTCAGTGGTGGAAACGGGCTTCCATAAGAATTACATGAAAATACATGAAATTTGAGAAAAAAGTTGCGTATTTTGCATCACTGGATATTGTTGGTTATGTAACATTTCGAACGTAAAACAGTTGTAAAATATTAAATGTTTCGCTATCTTACCTCCCTCTCTTTCAACGTTAAAACTGACGCTTCATGCTCAGTAAACTCCGCCTACTTTGATTTGATTGGCCATCTCAAGCATTTTGACATTGACGGTTAAACCTCTGGGGCAGACCAGCTTAAAAAAGTAACTTTTAAAGTTACAAAAATACCTTTTATTCAGATTTTTGGGGGGTCTTGTCCTCCTCAGTGTCTATGGTACGGCCCTGGGTTAGGTAGATGTTGACTTGTGCAGCACCACTTGTTAACAAAAATACTGTAAATATATTTCTACATGGAAATGTTACTGTGCAGCTCTAAAAACCTCTGTTTCTTGTAGTTCTCCTATTACAGAGAGCAGCCCGTATGAAGTCCGGCGTGCACAAGAACTGAACAATATGCTTGGGCCGAAAGGATCCACAGATGCAATAGACTTGATCTGTGACCTTCATAATACCACGTCTAACATGGGTCTCACACTCATCCATTACACAACCAGTGACTGGGTGACCCTGCACATCTGCAAATACTTACAGGCAAGAACATCACAAGTTTACTTCAATAAACACCATACTGGAAACTAAGGTCAGTCGTTCTCAACTGGTGGGTTGTTGTAACTAAAAACTGGACAGACAGCAAAGGAAAAAATGATCATAAATGCAAAAAAAATAAACTGCGACTTACTAACAAAAAAATAGATAGCAAAATAAATAGATACATAAAATACCCAGTGTTGTAATGTATTTTGGCTACTTTTGGATTACTTTTAGATTACTTTTGATCTAACTTGTTTTATAGATTTAAATAAGATTATTGTTATAGTAAAAAAAAAAAAAAACTATATATGACCATTACTTGTCATCAGAGAACATGCAAATGTGTTGTTAAATTATGTAATCCATAAAAAAGTAACTGTAATCTGATTATTAACATTTTAGAACCTAATGTAATCTAATTACAAGTACTACATTTTTGGAATCTGATTACGTAATCCAGATTACATGTAATCAGCTACTACCCAGCACTGAAAATACCCAATTTTCAGTGTAAAATATGGGTCTTGAATAAAACCAGTTCAGAGCCACAGACCTATGTTTTTGTTTATGTGCCATTTTTGTTCCTGTGCACGTGTTTTGATGTTGTGTGTTGTCGTGTGCACATTTAAGAATAAGATAACCAAAGTGCCTGTGAGAGTGCTGGTACTGGATGTCCCGATTAGTGATGCTTATTCCTTGGAGTCTGTATCCAAGCATGGCTTTTGTAAGTGATGGTGATCATCTCAATGCATTTGCTTTGTGTATTCAACCACAAATGCACATTCAGATGACCTGTGTTTCTGTAGCAATAGAGGTTGGACCGCAGCCGCATGGTGTCGTCAGGGCCGATATCTATATTATTATGAAAGAGGCTGTCGACTTGACAATAGAGTGGATCCACAAATTCAACTCAGGTACTGTAAGACCTAAAGAAATGTGTCTTACTTGTGTACTTTCTGTATTATTGTATTAAATGTGTTATATTTTGTATTCAGGAACGGTGTTTGAAGGCGGGGATGTGGAAGCCTTTAAGTTTATCAAAAGTGTTGATTATCCCAGAGATCCAGAGACTCAGACTCTCACCGCTGCCATTCATCCTCAGCTGCAGGTGGCAGTCATGCTGCTATTTATTGTATTTATGCACAAAATCTGCATTAACATGTCTAGATCATAAGAAAATTGTTTATTTTAAGACCAATATTACTTTCTTTCTCCATTTTTATTACAGTAATGGAGAAAAACATTCAATTCAATTCAATTCAAATTTATTTGTATAGCGCTTTTCACAATACAAATCGTTGCAAAGCAGCTTTACAGGAAATTAAGTTTCTACAATATATTTATATATTGTAGAAACTTAATATATTTAACTTATGGCGAAATTTGGTAGTTCTGTATGTTGTCTGAGGGTAGGCTTCATCTGAGGTCCTCTGAGGGGTTGGCATCATCTCTTCTCAGGTGTTCTGGATCCAGACTGAAGCTTGTGTAAATCCTAGTTACCACGGGATGTTAATCCCGTGGCAGAAACAGAGAAACAAATAGAGACATAATTAGCGTAGCTGCTGTTCCAACCAAGCAAAAATTATTTGTTCAATCCAAGCTAAAGAACAATAATGTGTGTTTGATCAGATATAACTGCAGTACAAGATTATGAGATGCATTATGTGAATGCTTGGCTAAAAACATCTAATTCTAATTACTGTAATGTGGAAAAAAAGACCAATTAAACAGTGCTGGGTAATAATTTATTACGTTATCTGGATTATGTAATCTAATTCCAAAACTGTAGTACTTGTAATTGGATTATATTACATTTACAACATGTTTTTATTTTAAAACAATTTATTGTTTAGATTTTTATGATGTAATTAATTATTAGCTCTTCGTCAACTTATAAACCTCCTGCAGTTCTTTAATTTACCCCAGTTTGGGAAACACTACAGTGATGTACTGTTTATGTAATGTTTAATGCATTTGATGATGTTGACAACAGAAAAAAAAATTGAATATTTTTTGTCTTATTTTATTTATTTATATATATTTTTTTAACAATAATCCATAGGCGAGCGTGTGTAAGGATGGCCACGAGGACTTGGGGCTAAAATGTCACTAAATTGGACAAAAATGCCCCTGCACAAGTAAATTAAATCTATTAGAGGCCTGCATTTCAGCCCGGGCCCGATGGGCCCCGACTAATTACGCTTCTAGGGCCGGGCTTCGGGCCAATTTTCACATCACAGTTCAGACACGGCCCGGGCCTCGGCTTCTGTTTTAGGCTTCTCCTTGTTTTTATAATTTAGACATCCAGCAATTAGTGATGAAAAAACTGGCACGCTGGTGGAAACATCACAAGACCGTGCTACTGCGACTGTCAAGAGCGGCTCGACGGTGTTTAGTGAGTGCCGTCAGTGCAGCTGAAGAGTTCTGCGTTCAAATGCGACCTAGACATACAAAGCATGTTTGCATATAGACATCTTTTTTTATTTAAATCAGCATTAAGCCAGTACAACAAATACTACCATAATGAATTAAGACTTTACTCTCAGTACTGGCTAGATTACTTACAAATTGTAGTCTGTTACTGATTATAGATTACATGATGAAGATCACAGTCAGTAATGTAATCTGAAACAAGTAATCTAGATTACATTACTGACTGCGATCTTCATCATGTAATCTATAATCAGTAACAGACTACAATTTGTAAGTAATCTACCCAGTACTGAGAGTAAAGTCTTAATTCATTATGGTAGTATTTGTTGTACTGGCTTAATGCTGATTTAAATAAAAAAAGATGTCTATATGCAAACATGCTTTGTATATCACAAAATGCAATCTTAATCTGCCTAAAAAATGCCAAATGTAAATTTTCTTCTTGATTTTGGTTATAATGTGACCTAGACATGTTTGTGTGAAAGACACCCAAAATCCGAATTGTTTTTCAGTGTCTTTTTTTGTTTTCTAGGACAAAGATTTCTGTCTTCTCAAGCGGGGAGACCCTTTATTTTTGTCATTTTCTGGAGAAACTGTGAACTACGAGGAAGAAGAGACACTTCATCCTTTTTTTATCAATGAGGCCGCATACTATGAAAAGAGAATCGCTTTTCACCTGGGAAAAAAGATGATGCTGACGATTCCAACGGTGCAAGTGCAGATTAACTGAAGAATGAGAGAGGAAAAGATATTAAACTCAGCACAATTACCACCAATCAGATGATTTCTCAAGAATGCCACTGAACTTATTTTAATCACTTATAACTCAGGTATACGCTATGTACTTACAGCTATATGACAATGAATGGCTCTTTAATCTGCTGCTAAAACACGAGCAACAATGTTTTGGATGAAAAGATATTTACTGTGACAAGCAAAATGTTCACTTGACAGGAACATGTACAAAACTGTATAAAAAAGGCAAAACTGTCTGAAGTATTGACATCATGATGATGTCACACTGGGCTGTGGAGTGAGAGGTATCCTCTTGACTGTATTGCTCATATGCTGTTGCTCTAGCCTGATTGCTTTGAGAAAACTGAGCCTCTCATGGGCTCGAAATAAAAAGACAAAACAAAAAGCACACTCATTTGAACAAAACGTGATCTCAAATATTACAACACGCAGAATAAACCACATGGCACAATGAAATCAAGTGAAGCTGGATGCGCACAGTGTGATTTTTACCACTGGTACGATTTTTGCACAATATGATCCCAGTGAAATCTTGAGTAAAATCTACAACTGACTGCAAGTCATCAACAGATTTTTACGTCAAAGCGTGCATGATATACGTGATGAATGACTGCAGTAACTGGATGTTTTAAGTCACCTGTCCACATTTGACATAAAAAAATAAAACTGTGCCTTTGCACTAATTTCACCAATGTTTTGAGTGGCTTTATATGCACTAATTTTGTTGTCATAACATCACACAATGCAATCCTAAACTGCTGAGATAATCTGCAAAGTATCATGGTAATAATCACATAACGTGCACCAGCTAAATATTTTAAATGAAGTATAAATAAGTAAATAAACCACAGATGAGTTGGTTTTAAATTACTAAACCATCACAAAACAACAGGATTCTAATCAAAGTCACTAAACAAGTGTAAAGTACAGAATGAAATACTTTCTCAAAGAGAAACTAAATGGTAAACAACAGAGTATAACCAATGCAAACCACAAGAAAAAAAATAATAAATAAGCAAATCAAATGTTCAGGAAAACACAAAAGGCTCAAGTGGTCAATGCTTAAGGCCAAGGTAAATCCTATTGCATCTTGGGATTGCGAAGCGCTAAAATGCAATCGCTTCAAGATGTCACTGAGTAGCTACAACACAGGCTAAATAAAAAACACAGAGGTGTTATTTAAAACATGATGAGGAGATGAAACTAAACCTAACACATCAAAAGTTTAGTCAACAGGTAAAGTGTGACTAAACAAAAGCCCTGAATAACTATTGTTTAGTGTTTACAGATGCTTCTCTGTTGAGCGAGTTTAGTTTCTCATCTTCAAGAGCACAGATGCTAACAGAGTAGTTAAAAAGGCAGTTATATAGTAGGAAGATCCTTCAAGAAATGAATATATTCACAGGACAGTGCTACAGGTGGACGGCGTTAGTTAACCTACTAACTTTAAGCGGCGTGTTCTGACTTTTTCCTTCATAACTTTAGCTTGGTTAGTGGTAAAAGCAGCTGCTGAAGCGAACATGGCTGTGTGCTTTCTGTGAGAGCGGACAATCGCTTTGGCGACTCTATAGTCAGTCCTCTATGTCCTAGGCAACTCTATAGGCTGTCATTCGAGTGTAGTGTTGGCGATGGCTCCTCGTGGCCCATATGAAGAGAGCGGCTGCCATGATCTGCAACGGAGATGAGACCAGGGCCAAAAACAAGGACCAGCCTGGAGAAGAGTCCATCCCTTCGGGCAGCTCGGATATTTCGTGTAGCAAATACACACCAGCGAGGAAACAGCATACGGTGGCCATGGAACACAGGCCTGAGAAAGCAATATGTGTCAAATTTTACTGGTCTCTTTTTCTGGGAGCTGTAGAAATACAGGCTTTAGCTGTTATTATGTCTTACCGGCCAGCAGATGCAGCAGCCCTACGAATAGTGTGGGAGTGATACTGCGGCAAAGGCAGGCGCACACTCCGATCAACGTGGCGAGAAACACCAGCCCCACAGAGACCAGCGGCAGCAGGAACTGACACTTCCACAGGTCTGTGGACACAAACATTTAAAACATATTGACAAGGCAAATGACAAAACATCTCACTGTGGGTGCTTAAGACAAATACTATATATGAATGATTCTTACTTAAAAATCTCATTAGGACTATGTCTGGACAATAAATAATTACAAGTGAATGGAATGAGCATTAAAAATTATACTGAGAAGTGTTTTCATGTGTTTCAAATGGAGAATCATGTCAGAGCATGTATTTATTGCAATGGCTAGTTGAAGAGCTGGGCAATATATATTTAAATTTTTCAATGCTTTCAATATGATTTTGCTGGCAATATGAATTTAGGCAGGATAGTTATAAAAAAAAATTATTTGGTCATTAAGTTTACAATAAAATGTAAAAATGTATCAATTAAAAATAAAAATCTTCCCTATATATCTACCATTTTGCAGACTGTAAGATTTTTTTTTTTGTTTTTGAAAGAAGTCTCTTCTGTTCATTTATTTAACCAAAATACAGTAACAGCAGTAATATTGTGAAATATTATTACCAATTTAAAATAACTGTTTTCTATTTGAATATATTTTAAAATGTAATTTTTTCCATTGACCAAAGCTGAAATTTCAGTATCATTACTCCAGTCTTCAGTGTCACATGATCCTTCAGAAATCATTCTAACGTGCTGATTTGATGCTCAAGAAACATTTCAAATCTTTATCAATGTTGAAAACAGTTGAGCTGCTTCATATTTTTTTTTGTGGAAACTGTGATATATTTATTTTTTCAGGATTCTTTGATGAATAGAAAGTTCAAAAGAACAGCATTTATTTGAAACAGAAATCTTTTGTAACATTATAAATGTCTTTACTGTCACTTTTGATAAATTCAGTGCGTCTTTACTGAATAAAAGTATTAATTTCTTTATATATATATCCAGAAAGACCCCAGCCTTTTAAATGGTAGAGTGTAAATAAAATTGAATATCATCTAAAGAAAGCCCTAAAAAGTATAGGTGTGTGGACATGATTGATTTACAGTCAGGACGTACAGGTACGCAGCAGATCTTCTCCGCTGTTAATATTTCCAGGAGATTTGTACTTGGTTTCCCACTGCTGTGGCAAAGTAAAGGCCTGACATTTAGTCACCATTACTGGATCTGGAAAAAAGGGATACCAGAGACCAAGAAGAGAGAGAAAGCAACATGTAGTTAGTATTCATTTTAACCTAATGTACAACTAATAATAATAATAACACAATCAAATTACAAAGTGGATCATCCACTCCTTACCAGACTCTTTAAACCAGGGCGAGGCTTGGGGGTCCAGAATGCAGCGCCACCAGAGACCCAGCGTGCCATTCAGCCGAAACAGAGCGATGCTGTAGCTCCTCTCATCCACGTCCTCCCCGTCAAAGCCCTGCCACAGTGTCTGCAGATCCGAGCCGTTGTTGGCATCGTTGCTGGCCGGCTGGCTGTGGTACTGATACCAGTGCTGCGTTCCCATTGCAACAGAGAGATAGACGGTGGCAAGCAGGCTCAGCACGGAGCCGATGACCAGCGCTGTGGCGTATCGGTTGTCCACCATGGTTTTGATGATGTAATGCTAAAAGACTTTCTGTAGATGGCCAACAATTAACTCTTTAGTGTGGTGACTGATCATATCATTTGTATGGTTTCTGGTGACAGAGGTTGCTTTTCATCCTCTTATAATATCCAGAGCAGAACGTCATCTCTCATCCTCATGGACGTGATCTTTCTTGAGATCCAGTGAAGTGTGTCATCTGAAACAGAGTGTGATTAAATCTCAAAGTAGTCAAACGGAGTCATGTTTACATAAGTAACAAGTTAATACATTTTTAAGGAGGAATACATCCCAGGATTTGCAAAAGACACTCCCAGTTTCGAGGCATTTAGCCAGGTAGCTAGACATTCATGAGCAAACCTGTCTATTGTATGACTGTGAAATAATCTGTATTTACTATTGCATAAGTTATTTCACATAAAAGCTACTAAACCGCACATAACAACAAAACAAACGATGGCTAGTCACTTTACTGGTTGACCAGACAGTGCCTTCCAATTTCAAATGGTATAACAACAAAACTTCATCCAAAAAAAAAAAAAAAAAAAGATTTTACATGATCAAATAAATAAATAAATAAATGAAAGATTAAATGAATGAATGTCCAATACAAAAATAAAGAAAACAACAGTCAAACTTTTCATACAAGTGCTCTTTACCAGATCGATGTCTGTTATTATTCAGTTAACTATATAATAAAATCATTTTCGCAGCGTTTAAATGCACAAAAAAGCATTTCTTTCCAAATATAATTTTAACTGACACAATAGCCTAACGATCAATATTTCGCATACCACAGTTGTTTGACGTTGACTAGCATGAGAGCTAACAGGCTAGTGTGTTTTAAGCGACATACTCGAGACTTTCGCGAATAAAAAACACAATATTTCAACTTTATGTGTTCTGAAGTTCATATAACAATGAAACATCCTATATAGATTTTTGTTTAAAGCAATAAAAGCTGTTTGCGATTGTCACTTACCATATTGCACACACCTTTCTCGCTGACGACTCCATTTCCGGTTACGATTACGAATGCGCGCGCACATCACAGCCTCAGTCCGCACGGGCACGAGCAGCGCACTCGACGAGATGCACGTTGTAAATTTTACTAGGGTTTATGTTTTCACACGTCCTGACCAAAACGGAAAGACAAAAAAGATAAGAAACTGAAAAGTTTTCTTCAGTTCACGCTGTCCTCGCCTTTTAAAAGTGGCTTAGTTTGGTCCCAGTGCACTTTCCATTCAACATTTTAGTTTTTTTTTTTTGAGAACCCAGATAAATAGATTCGTATTATTATTTAATATTTTCACAGCAACATCCACAATCATAATTATTATCATAAAACATAAGAAACTGAAAGAAGAAACATAATGCTTTACAATCATTGTCTGTCCCTCCTGTTTTTGCATGCTATCATTAACTTTGCATGCAAAAAAATGTTTTAAATTATATGCAAAAGAAAAGGTGAACATGCTTTTGGCATTTCACACCAAGTGAATGGCTGGTCATTTGGAGATATCACATATAAAACAAAATTCTTTAAAACCACCGCGCTTAAGGCCCCTGAAATAAAGTGTGAAAACACCATATATCTCACTGGTAAAGACCGCGTGTATAAAATAATGCAGTTTATTTTACACACAATCATGGATTTGAGTATGGCTTTAACTGTACGATTAAAAGGCATACAGTATACAGATACAAAAACATTCACCATTATTTCATAGTGATGTATTACAAAACATCAGCCAACAAACGGTGCAAAAAAGTCATTCATTTTCAAAAAAGGCACTTGACTAAACATCACTGCATGATTGGCCAAACAAAAAAAGATTTCAACTATTATATAAAAGATTTAACAGTGCAAATAGAAGGACTTAAAATCAGCAGTAGAAAAATCAATGTTAACATCATCTTGAAGGCATCTAGTGCATTAAACTTAAGATCACAGCTCATTCTCTGAGCGGCTTTGACACCTGAGAATTACTGTACATTACTGTACGTCTGAGATATTACTGTACATTCACAGTGATCATATATTCCATACAGTACTCATGCGTGTCATATCCTTTACAACTTCCTACTTCACCCTTTAGATTCCTTCAGATCAGCGAAATGTGTGATGCAAGTGTTTTATTCGAAGGTCGTTCTACTCCAGAAGGTCTTGTCTGTTGAACTTCTCTTGTAGTGGCCGGTTGACTTCACAGTGCCGTTTATGACAGGAGTATCAGTGAACTCCACCGTGCAGGAACCTGAGGAGCAAGGTGACGCCTCCAACTCCAGAACAGTTATGTTGTTTTGGACGGAGGTGCTGAGCAAGTGAGCTGGGACAAAGAGGGTCATCTGTGGCCCACGGGACGGCCAGTAGCGGCCCACGTTAAAGCCGTTAATCCACACTTGACCCTGAAATGAAAAGTACGTTATGATCTCTTGATAATTACACCAGCGCTAATCTATTGGGATTCTGATCTCTTGACATTTATAAATGGATTTCAATAAAACTAACAGCAGCAGTTAAGACTCCTACCTTCCTCCAGTTGGGAAACTGGATGTATGTGTCCTGAGGGAGGTCAGGGATGCCGTCGGGGATGATGAAGCTGCCAGCGTAGAAGGTTGGAGGTGAAAGAGCAGGAGGAGGGGAGGTATTGAAGCTGCTGGAGGTGGAGATGAATCCACTCGATGCAGACAACAGGCCCTTGCTCACTGCTTCATCTATACTCAGAGAGTACACCGTCCAGTTACCCAGAACATCAGCACCCAGAGTCAGATTAAACACCAGACCCTAAGGAACAGAGAGATGAAATAAAAAAAGAGAAACTGAAAAGATTCAAGATTCAAAAACTTTATTGTCTATCAACCAGTGATAGAAATTTGTCTTAGGTAAAAGGCTAACATATATACAATACAAAAACACACAACAAAACACAATTGGTCTGAAAAAAACACATGTAAGGATAAATAAATACATAGAGACTAAAATACAAAATACTCATAGAACTACTTGACCTTATTTAAAATAGAAGGGAACAAAGCATATGGAAAATAGTAAAAATGAGGGTTTTAAGAATTTTGTGTGCTTTTATCATTTTTATGAATTAGTTTTTATAATATTGCTACTTAATATTTAAATTTCTTTTTATATTAATATTTAGGTTTCATTTATTTCAGCTTAAGTGATAGTTTTACTTATTTACAGTTAGAAATTTTAGTGCTTTTACTAAAATTTAGTGCTAGAACGTTGTTAGAACAGGCTGGTGGACTGAAAATTAGTAAAATGGGAAATGGATAGGAAAGTTTTGGTTGCCTTGAAGTCATTAATTTCTCTGCCGTAGTTGATTCTGCCCATGTTCTCCACCAGGACGTCCACACGGCTGCCAGCTTTCCCTGTTATACTGATGGTGAGTGCCTTGTTCCTCTCCAAAATACCAACTGCAGTCTGAACAGTAAAAATATTTAATAAGCACAGGATGAAAATAAACAAATGCACTCCTGTTCAAAAGATTTTGTAATGTTTTTGAACAATGCTCAACATTTTTTTAATCAAAAACACAGTAAAAACAGTAATATTGTGAAATATTATTACAACTTAAAATAACTGTTTTCTAGTTTTATATATTTTAATATGTAATTTATTCCTGTGATTAAAAGCTGAATTTTCAGTATCATTACTTCAGTCTTCAGTGTCACATGATCCCTCAGAAATCCTTCTAATATGCTGTATAATATATGATGCTCAGGAAACATTCCTATTTATAATCAGTATTGAAAACAGTTGTGCTGCTTCATCTTACTGTCCCAAACATTTAAACGTAATGTTGTGTTATGCAAACTGTTGCAAATTAGATTAAATTTGTACACAATCTTTATCTTATGTTAAAATCTTAAAGAACTGTTTCACCATTGCACTCGCAGCTATTATGATTGAGTAACTCACAGTTTAGTAAGACAGTCAACAGAGTAAACAGTACTGCTTACACCATCAATGGAAATATATGCCCGATCATGGACTCCATTTAGCGGGGACGACAGTGGGGTGGGCTTCAAACAGTTGAAAGGTAACACAGTCTGATACAGCATAAAGCCAAACGCCTGACGATATGATGAGACATCCATATTCAATGCACAAATAAGACATAAGCAGTACATATACATACAAACATAACTTCACATTTACTGATGAGATGCGGCCATACCTGATTCATTTCAATAAATGTTAGTGGGTAAAGAGTTTTTACAGGCCCAGAAGATAATATATCTAAAGACTCTGACACGGTCTTGAGCTGCAAGGACAAAGAGATCACACTTTAGTCAGAAGAAATGTTATACAGTAAACAGAAAATATAAATCATATTACAACAGTAAACAGGCAAAGATGCAATAAATGATTTACCTTCTTCATTTGCACTTTTCCATAAGCAAATTTGGGTGTTGATGGAGGCAGCAGTCCTTCTGGTATCTTTTTGTACTGTATTTAAAAAAAACAAAAAGATTTTGTGTCATTAGTGGCCATTGCATTTCTCTATCAAAAATTATAATTCTTTTCTGAAATAGCAAATTTTTCAGTTTGTACCATTTTGATGACTTCTCTTATGGCAAAATACTTTTCTGTGAGGTCTCCAGCTTCTGTAAGAGGAGCGTCATAGTCATAGCTGGTTGGCTGAGGACCATAAGGAGAGTTGGCGCCTATAATGTGATAAAAGCATGAATCGACACATATTCTAACTTATTTTTGGCTTGTTGAGGTCCAAATCTCCAAAACCTACCATTCCAATAGCCAAAGTTAGTTCCACCGATGAACATATATCTTGAAAACAATAAAAAAATAAAATAAAATAAAAATCAATGAATTTCTTTCAAAAGTTTTCAGTATAAAATGGATATCTCAGTTCAGTTGTTATATAGGTGATCAGCTCACAAGTTGACATTGGCTCCCACTTCCAGAATTTCATTGAGGCTCTTGACCACAGCAGCTGTGGAAATGACAGAGTGTTTCTCACCCCAGTGATCCAACCAGCCTGTGTAGAACTCAGAGTTCACCTGCAAAAAAATTGCCCTCATTTCCATTTTCAAGAACACATTTCTATCTGTTAAAAATGTCTATGCATGATTGACATCACACATTTTATCACTTTAGATAAAAGCATTTGCTTAGTAAATACATGTAAATGTATTTCAAAGCAGCTTTGCCCTACAACGTCTTTACATTCAACCAATGATAGGAAGGTTTTTGCTTCTTACCAAAGGCCCACGTGGCTCTGCATGTCTCTGTGCTTCAAAAGCTGCAGTCACATTTGAACCTGCACAAAAATACAACAATAGCATTTTTTCTACTGAATTCCAGAATTTCCAGAGTAATGTCAGAGGTTAAGTAATTAGCATGTATTGTAACACTTTAAGGAACGTGAAGGTGATACATAAGTGAAATGGGTGATGTATAGGATATGCAGACCTGGGCCGAAGTCAACGGTGGCATAGATGCCCTGGAGGGATCCACACTTGAGATAACCCACACCTGCTCCATCTGTAGTGAACAGGACCACCTCATCTCCCAGATGAAAGCGGAACAGCTGCCTGAGATGCCGCATGTAATTATAATCACAGGCAAAGTAACTGCCGTATTCATTCTCTACCTACGTATGGGGAAAAAATGTATTTATTTGTCCTGAAAAATGGTGAAAATACATAAATAAATATGTGTTATTTATCTATACACTGCATATATTTTTACCTTATGGTTGGAACCAAAAACCTTCCTATTCAAAGCTGCTTTGAACTACTTTTACATCTATTTATTAAGCAATTATTTTTATCTGATAAAATGTGGTATATATGTATATATATGGTATATATGTATACTCCAACTTGAATATTATATAATAAGGCGGAAGAGAAATGGATGATTGTGAATGTACCAGTTCAACAGGAAATATCACTGATCAGTACCATGGGTTTAGCACTATGCAAGGTGTGAAACCATATATTTAAATGTGTAAATAAATATGTGACGCACATATAAATAGATATTATTTTCATCAGTGTGATTGTTATTTAACTGCCTTACTTGCACTGTAATGATGGGTCCTCCGTTCTGGTACAGGTAATGTTTTATGATGGGCAACAACTGCCCCATCCACTTATCCACTGCTGCAAGGTAATCTAGAACAATATAAAGACCTCCAAATTAATTACTGTAGCTTATAAGCCATACATTTCACTCGTTCAACAGCATATTTTCCCATCTGAGGTTAATCAATAACTGTTTTTACCTGGATCAGATGATCGCAGCACAATATCTTTCTTTTTCAACAGCCAGGAAGGCAAACCCCCCTAAAACAAGAAGTATTGAGCCAACTGTGGTTAGAAAAGATTAATCACATATTCTTTTTCCTTTACAATAAACTTTTCTTTTCACTATTCACAACTGCTCATTTGTTGATATACTGGAGTACTGTACACTGTTTAAACTTTAAAATAACGTTTGAAACATTAAGCTTTACATGAGTCTTCTGAAGATTCTAAAAGAATCTATTCAGGTTTTTTAAACATTTCTATGGAATAATACTTTAAATATCACTCTAATTAAATCAGAATTAAGAATTAAAGCAGAAAAAATGAATGTGTCTCTGTCTACAATTCGGCTATCTCAGTCTTTTCTCACCATATCCCACTCTGCACAGATGTAGGGGCCTGGTCTCATGATGACCAGTAGGCCGATGTCTTGACACAGCTGTAGGAAGTGCCTTAGATCCCGGTCTCCGTTGAAGTCGTACAGACCAGGCACCTGCTCGTGGAAGTTCCATGGCACATATCTGTGGGTGAATTTGGCCATTTGGAAAATCTGAGTTGAAATCAGCTTATGGGTTTATAAAAAGTTAGAAGAAAAATAATATTTAGGATTCTGGCTAAAAAATTTCCATTGATTACTACATATGACAAAATAATATCATAGTTAATTGTAACTGCAACGAGCAACTTAACATATTTAATAGCTCAGAAAAAAAGTATATTACAACAAAAATTTCCATGATTTTAATTTTATTTTCTAGACATGGAAATCAAAATTCCTACTGGTTTTCCATGACTGTGCGAACCCTAAATATTGCATATGACTGACACTGAATCATAGGCAGTTCCTCTTACGTCTGGATGGCGTTCAAACCAGCCATGTACATCTTGAGTAGTCTGTCCTTCCAATAGACGCTGGGGATCCTGCTGTAGTGGATGCTGCCGGAGATGTAGCGAAATGGCTCTCCATCTTTAAGGAAGCAGTTTTGATGGTAATCGATGGAGAAGCTGGGTGTTGTGGCATACTAAAAGAAGGAATATACAAACTGTTTTTCAAAAGCTAAAAAAAACAGATCAGCCAACTAAAAAATTACCAATTGGAATCAAGTACAGTTTTCAAGAGAGTGTAATTATGTCATTTACTCAGCCTCACATTCCAAACCTGTATTCTTTCTTCCTTCAAACACAAACAAAGATATTCTGCAGAATATCTAAACGCCAGGTTTGAAGTCTAAGATGGCTCTCATATGTGCTGTAGCTTATCATAATTGACAAACAAATTGCACAACGCCACGACAAGACATGGTTTTTTGGGGTTTTTTTTGGCCATTTTTAGAGCACAGCAGTCTCAGTCCCCATTCACCTTTAGTGTATGGAAAAGAGCAGCTTTTTCCCCATCCTGCAAAATATTTAGGTTTATTTTAAATAAAAATCATACTGATTGTAACAACATGAGGATGAATAAATGATGACAAACAACTCTCATTTTCTGGAGAACTATCCCTTTAAATATCACAACAGCTCTACATAATTGTCATTATAGTGTAAAGGGTTTATGTTTGATGACTGACTTCCTCACATGACATGTCACAAGACGCATGGACACATCTGTCAGCTTCAAAGATCCGCGTTTTTTACATAACACCAGACCGAAAGTGCGACCGAATCTCTCAAAGATGGAATATTCATCTATACATTGCATATTGACTGAATTACAAAACACTGAAAAGTATGACACTTTTCACAAATGGTACATATGAAATACATAATTACAAGTAACTTTAATCCAATGGAGAAAACGTCTGCACACTAGCCAATGCATCTATTAGTAACCGGAGCTTTACGTTTGGTTTAAAGGACACTATTTAAAGAAACGGACAAAGTTAATACTTGCCGTGACCAATGGTAGAGTCAGGAGCAGAACCGACATCAGTCTGACACCAGACACCATGGTGTTTGAACAGCAGTCCGGAAATCAAATGCCATGTTTTGGTTGCTACTAGAGATATATGACTCGTGAATGAATCGTTCTCTGGAGTCGAATCTTTTTTAGTGAACTAGCTGAACCGGTTCACAAGACTGCTCTGAACAATTCGCTCAGGAATCGAACCGAATCATTAAAACGACTCAACAACTCCTGTCAACAACTCTTGAGAACCATATCTTTCAGATGAGCAACTAAGAGTTTTAAAGAGATAGTTCACCCAAAAATGAAAATTCTGTCATTAATTATTCACCCTTTCGTCGTTGCAAACCCGTAAGACCTTCGTTCATCTTTGGAGCACAAACTAAGATATTTTTGATGAAATCCGAGAGCTCTCTGAACCTCTATAGACAGGGTCCTACCACAATCAAGGTCCAGAAACGTTGGAAGACATTGGTAAAATTGTCCATGTGACATCAGGGGTTCAACCGTAATTTTACAAAGCTACGAGAATACTTTTTGTGTGCAAATAAAATAATAATGACTTTTTTCAACAATTCTTCTCCTCCTCATCTTGTCTGCTGCAGTGTGCCGCATGCGCTTGCTTCTGCTTCAACGACGCATGAATAAAGTAGTTATTTTTGTTTTCTTTGCGCACAAAAAGTATTCTTGTATAGCTTCGTAAAATTACGGTTGAACCCCTGAAGTCACATGGACTATTTTACCGATGTCCTTGCTACATTTCTGGACCTTGATCATCATGGTAGGACCCTTGCTGTCTATGGGAGGGTCAGAGAGCTCTCGGGTTTCATCAAAAATATCTGAATTTGTGTTCTGAAGATGAATGAAGATCTTACGGGTTTGTAACGACATGAGGGTGCGTAATTAATGACAGAATTTTCATTTTTGGGTGAACTATCCTTTTTAATTTATTTGAAACAAATTTATTATTTGTTTTCACTAAAAGTAAGTAATTCAATGAAATAAAATTAAAAATGCAAATGCTTATGCGAAGTGACTTAAAATATATATAAATTCATAGGAAATTAATTTTAATATTGCAACAAACTGAAATGGACACAACATCCTTATAAACAGAAAGCCATAATAAACAGCAAGTGTGCAAAAAAAATCATATTACTAATCATATTTATTTTTAATTAGGTCTACTAGTAAGTAATCCAATAAAAAATAAAAATGGCTATGTAATTTTTGAGAAAATACATTTTAGTCGTAACAAATGCATTTTACTATTGCGAAAAACAAAAATGGACACATTAGATTAAAATAAACACCATTATTAATAGAAAATCGTAATAAACAAAAATATTAGAGTACATCTTTACTTACTTGAACGTTCTCAAGTGATAGCGCAAAAGGATCACTCATCCGGATCTTTGAACCGCTTCGAGAACCGACTCGCGGAAATGAACCATATTCCATTACCGCTACGCGACTCCCAACCACTGAGGGGCGATCGATCACTTCCTAATGATTTTTCTTCGGCGAAACACAGGAGGAATACACGTGTGTTTCCGCACATGAGTAGATTTTATTACTGTTTAACTATTTTTGTGTTGTAGTGATCGACACAACGCTGATGATGCCTGCATCTAAAAACAAGAAAACAGACGGCAGAGATGTTGTTGCAAAGGCAGAAGCTCTCGATAGTGAAGAGGACTCTCCCATTGTGAGCCGCACACGGAGCGGTCTCAGATTACGGCCACCCGCGGCCAAAACCCCCGTCCGCCGGACCAGAAAGTCAGTTGTGCGAGAAGATCCGGCAGAAAGCACCGAGTCTCGGCAGGAATCAGCTGAATGTACAGCAGATACTAAAGGCGATCAGTGCAGCCCAGAGACAGAACCAGTGTGTCCTGATGTGTCTACATCAGCAGATGTCAGTCAAGAGTCAGTGTCGGACACTGCAGGTTTGATAGGGTCAGATCAGGCCAGTGAGAAGGAAAATGTGGTAAATAACACAGAGACAGAATCCACTGGTCCCACTGACCCCCAGAAAAGGGCCAAAAAAAGAACTCACTCAGAATCCAGTGAGAAGAAAAGTAAGATGGTACCTCTCGGGAAACCAAAGTCTGGAAGAGTATGGAAAGACAGAAATAAGCAAAGGTGATTAACACTATAAAATTTCTTATTACTGTCCTCATTGCACTTGGCTTGTTTAATTTTTGCGTTTTGCTTTCATGTTTTATTAATCCTTAATGATACTTGGGTATGTAAACTTTTTATCTAAGTTCTGTAGTCCGTTTCGTCCAACCAGCTCTGTTTGTCTGTTTACTAGTACATTAGTGCTTGTTCTGTTTGGTATCTATCTGATGTGTTCAGTGCTGACTTTGTTTTGTAGGTTCTCTGCGCTGTTGAGAGACAAACCTCTGCGTACTTCATGGGAAAAGAAGATGGAGGCCAAGAGAGAGAAGCAACTGGTGAAGCAGTACCAACAACAGCTGAAAGATGAGCAGGCCAGAGAGAAAGAGGTGTGTTTATGCCCCAAAACTGTGTTTCTGTCTTTTTATTTTTATTGCATACTACAAATAACAACTATACAACTTACATAGTTAAGTTACGACTTTATTTATATATATATATATATATATATATATATATATATATATATATACACACATATACATACATATATATATATATATATATATATATATATATACACACACACACACGCACGCATGCACAGGTTCATCTCAATAAATTAGAATGTCGTGAAACTCGTGTATTAAATAAATTCAGTGCACACAGACTGAAGTAGTTTGTCTTTGGTTCTTTTGATTGTGATGACTTTGGCTCACATTTAACAAAAACCCACCAATCTCAACAAATTAGAATACTTCAATACTCACTTTTTTAGTGAATTGTTGGCCTTCTGGAAAGTATGTTCATTTACTGTATATGTATTCAATACTTGGTAGGGGCTCCTTTTGCTTTAATTACTGCCTCAATTCGGCGTGGCATGGAGGTGATCAGTTTGTGGCACTGCTGAGGTGGTATGGAAGCCCAGGTTTCTTTGACAGTGGCCTTCAGCTCATCTGCATTTTTTGGTCTCGTTTCTCATTTTCCTCTTGACAATACCCCATAGATTCTCTATGGGGTTCAGGTCTGGTGAGTTTGCTGGCCAGTCAAGCACACCAACACCATGGTCATTTAACCAACTTTTGGTGCTTTTGGCAGTGTGAGCAGGTGCCAAATCCTGCTGGAAAATGAAATCAGCATCTTTAAAAAGCTGGTCAGCAGAAGGAAGCATGAAGTGCTCCAAAATTTCTTGGTAAACGGGTGCAGTGACTTTGGTTTTCAAAAAACACAATGGACCAACACCAGCAGATGACATTGCACCCCAAATCATCACAGTCTGTGGAAACTTAACACTGGACTTCAAGCAAATTGGGCTATGAGCTTCTCCACCCTTCCTCCAGACTCTAGGACCTTGGTTTCCAAATGAAATACAAAACTTGCTCTCATCTGAAAAGAGGACTTTGGACCACTGGGCAACAGTCCAGTTCTTCTTCTCCTTAGCCCAGGTAAGACGCCTCTGACGTTGTCTGTGGTTCAGGAGTGGCTTAACAAGAGGAATACGACAACTGTAGCCAAATTCCTTGATACATCTGTGTGTGGTGGCTCTTGATGCCTTGACCCCAGCCTCAGTCCATTCCTTGTGAAGTTCACCCAAATTCTTGAATCGATTTTGCTTGACAATCCTCATAAGGCTGCGGTTCTCTCGGTTGGTTGTGCATCTTTTTCTTCCACACTTTTTCCTTCCACTCAACTTTCTGTTAACATGCTTGGATACAGCACTCTGTGAACAGCCAGCTTCTTTGGCAATGAATGTTTGTGGCTTACCCTCCTTGTGAAGGGTGTCAATGATTGTCTTCTGAACAACTGTCAGATCAGCAGTCTTCCCCATGATTGTGTAGCCTGGTGAACCAAACTGAGAGACCATTTTGAAGGCTCAGGAAACCTTTGCAGGTGTTTTGAGTTGATTAGCTGACTGGCATGTCACCATATTCTAATTTGTTAGTGAATGATAGTGAATTGGTGGGTTTTTGTTAAATGTGAGCCAAAAATAATCACAATTAAAAGAACCAAAGACTTAAACTACTTCAGTTTGTGTGCATTGAATTTGTTTAATACACGAGTTTCACAATTTGAGTTGAATTACTGAAATAAATGAACTTTTCCACGACATTCTAATTTATTGAGATGCACCTGTATATAGTTTATAATATTGTCTAAGTTTTCTTTTTGCTTTTAGGAGCTTATTTCACTTTTGAGCAATGTAATGCTTCCTTGCTAAATATAAGAGTTAATTTCTGAGAAATTTTGTGACAGTGACACTGTTATCTGCGGACAACGTCATGAAGTTTTGAAGTTAAAAATGTAAATTAGAGTGAACATTGGTCATTTGTGCTTTTTCTGGATCTAAATTTGCAGGAGAAAAAGCGGAGGAGAGCAGAAAACCTGAGGAGACGAGCAGAAAATGAGAGAAAAGCGGAGATTGTGCAAGTGGTAAATGCAGGGTGTCATTTTGCACCCAAAATTCAGTTGTTACTAACACTTTTCATCTGTCGAATTCTTCTTTGTTTATCTTTTTAAATAACTCATTACTGCTTTGCCCCTTTCAGATTAAGAATACAGCAAAGATCAAGAGAATGAAGAAGAAACAGCTGAGGAAGATTGAGAAAAGAGACACGCTCTTGATGGTGCAGAAAACACCACCTAGTGTCAAGAAGGGCGCAGGGAAAACAAACAGAAGCTTGTAGAGCGTTTCAACAGACTGATGTGAGAGAATTTAACTTGCTGTTATTGATTTAAATGTTCAGTGCCCGTTTAATGGACTGGCATGACCTCACTATGGAAAAGACATATAAGTGTCAGTTGTTATGCAAGTGTCAGATCAGTAATTATGATAAAATGTCACAGAGGTTTGAGTATCTGCTTTAATATCTGGGTCTGATGTAATATTTGTACAGCAAATTGATATACAAATAAATAGGTTTAGTTTTAATGTACATCTTTTTTGCATCACATTTTATGTGAATGAGTTTATCTTATTGTCGCATGAAAAAACAATTCAAATAAATATCTTTATACATTCTTACTCAGTTTGTTTGTGGTCCATGCATGTCCTTAATATTTTCATTGTTTTATAGTACATTAGAAAGGTTTCATTTTCAAAATTGACTCAGGACTTTTCACTTGGTTAGATATGGTAATGTTTATCTAGCCAAGTTGCTTACACTTTCAGTATCTGGTAATTTTACATGGTGAGGTGAAATGATTGATAATCCCAAGCAGTACTATTAAAATTTACTTGTGGTTCTGCAAGGCAAAAATAAAATGTTTAGGTTTGGTGATTTAAATCCATACTCTTCAAAATAAAATAAAAATAAATAAAAAAAAAACACAAATACAAGAAAAAAAATAAGTATGAAAATTTTGATGTTATGACTTTATGCATGTTATGATGTTTTTTTTCCCCCTGTCAATTAACGTCAGATGTCCATTCATTGAATGTTTTTTCATAGCTACAATTGACCTAAGGTGAAATGGGAAGAAGAAATTAACAAAGTCATATGAGGTGATTGTAGGGACAGAGTTCATAGAGAGCACAAGAAACACAAATTAAATTATTTTAAATGCATTTTAAAGCAGACAATCATTAACACTTTATAATAACTGCACGCTATGAATCACTAGTTAAGCATTAGTAAATAGTAAATTCATCCTTTATTAAGCATTATCCCTACATTGATAGACAGTAGTAAGTAGTTTATAAATGCATCTATAAATACTTTGTTCTTGATTTATAAGCATATATATAATGTTTGTAGTACTTGTATTGTCAGAATTTATTAATGATCAATTTATCATTCATAAATGAAGTTTCATCTTAAGTTAGAAAGTGTAACTAAATGATTAATAAACTATTTAAATGCACATTTATACATATTATTAAGACATAGTAATAGTTACTCAGTGTGTTAATAAATGCTTTGTTAACGTGTATTCTTACTGTAGAATATGCGTTCAATTCATAATTAATTCAGGTAGTTATAAAACATTTACTAGTTGTCAGTTAACTATTTTTGTGAGCTCATCTAAAGTGAGGAGATTTAAAGGCTCGGCTATCTTCTAAACAGAAAAAAATTAAACAGTGATAGGACATAGAAATATTTATTTCAAGATGCAAAAAACAAAACTATAACTGTACACTTGATATAAAATGAAAAATAAGCCTCTGCAATGTCATAGAAAAATAAAAATTCCTGTACACCTCCAGAAAACATAACATGAAACTAAGCCACTGCAATCTGATATAAAATACATTTTTGATCATTTGTTGAATATATTTGTTTTTTCTATTTCAGCTAATTGTGAGTCTTCTGTTTGAAATACAGAATTTATTTGAAATTTGCCACATCTTAAAATATATATATGTATATATTTCAATGTTCTGTATAACTCTGTGTTGTGATTGTTTCCTTTTTCTGTTTAGAAGATAACTGAGCCTTTAAATCTTCTTTGTAAGAGCTTTACAAGGCATAAATAGTCTTCTCTTTAGATGAGCTTGCAAAACTAGTTAACTGACAACTAGTAAATGTTTTATAACTACCTGAATCAATCAAGAATTACAATAGGAATACGTGTTAATAAAGCATTTATTAACACACTATTGCTATATTTCTAAATGATGTATAAATGTACATTTAAACAGTTCATTAATCATTTACTTAAACTTTCTAAATGATCTTATAAACCACTGATGACAACTAAATAACTGGTTTGTAAATAATCTAATACTTAATTTAGAAATGATAAATTGATCATCAAGAAAGTATGAAAATACAATTATTAAACACGTTATAGATATGCTTATAAATCAAGAACGAAGCATTTATAGCTGCATTTATAAACTGCTTACTAATGTCTATTAATTTAGGGATAATGCTTTATAAATGATGAATTGACTATTTACTAATGATTAACTAATGAGTCATAGTGTGCAATTATTATAAAGTGTTACCAAGTTTTTTAACATTCAAGATTCAAGATTCAAGATTTTTATTTGTCACATACACATTATATAGAGATATAACCAGCAGTGAAATGTGAATTAGGTCCGCTCCATGGACAGTGCAAATGTTATCGAATACAAACACAGAAGAAATATACATAAATAGGTATAAATAAAATGAAATAAAGTAAAGAATAAAATTTAAAGAACAAAATATAAAATAAAAATAAAATAAAATGTGCATGACAGTATACTGTAGACTTAAATATTAATATAAGCAGGAATGTACAAGAGAGGAATGTGCAAATAGGTTGTACATGGTTGTCATGTAGCAGCAATACAGAAAGTGCTGTGTGCAAATGACACTGTCAGTATGAGGTAGAGAATAATGAATATCTTACTGATTGTTAAGTGATTATTAAGTGGAGTCAGATTGATGTTAAGAGGCTGAGTTTGAGTTTAGGAGCCTGATGGCCTGGGGGAAGAAACTTCTCCTGAGTCTGTCAGTTTTTGTCATCAGGCAGCGGAAGCGCTTACCAGATGGCAGCAGAGGGAAAAGACAGTTACTAGGGTGGTTTGAGTCCTTGATGATTTTGACAGCTCTGCTTCTGCAGCGTTTGAGGTAGATGTCCTGCAGAGAGGGGAGAGCAGACCCTGAGATGCGCTCAGCTAAGCTCATAACTCTCTGCAGGGCTTTGCAGTCTTGACTGGAGCTGTTCCCATACCACACTGAAATACACTGAGTTAATACACTTTCTATGGTCCCTGAATAGAAAGTTTCCAGGATTGTTGGTGAGACCCTGAATTTCCTCAGCTGTTGCAGATGGTACAGTCTTTGCCTGGCTTTATTAACCTGTGTTTGAATGTGTGTAGTCCAAGTCAGGTCCTCTAAGATGTTTACGCCGAGGTACTTGAAGCTGCTCACCCTATCCACAGGGGTCCCACTGATCATAAGAGGAGTGTAGGGCCGCTTCTGTCTCTTCCTGAAGTCAACAATCAGCTCTTTAGTTTTGCTCACATTCAGAGAGAGACAATTGTCCTGGCACCATGATGTAAGTTTCTCTACCTCATCCAAGTATGCGGTCTCATCATTATTGGAAATGAGGCCCAGAACCACAGTATCATCAGCGAATTTGATGATAGATGTGGAGTTGTGGGAAGACACGCAGTCGTGTGTGTAGAGAGAGTAGAGCAGGGGACTCAGGACACAGCCCTGTGGGGCTCCTACGTTCAGGGTGATGGAGTTGGAGGTGAACTGGCCTACTTTCACCACTTGAGGTCTGCCGGTGAGGAAGTTATGGATGCCACTCGTGTCCAGTCTAATATTTTGTTTTATTGTGATAAACTGCCCCACTAATGTTGTTGTTGTCGTTTTGTTACCTTCAGCCTCAGACTGAAGCATGTGGACCCAATCAATGTGTCAAAGGAGACCCCAAAGACACTACCCACACCGTTCTCCGGGTTCAAGAGCCAGTTTCACCAGGTCCTAAGCACATTCCTCTGTGTGTCTTCAATGGCTCTAATAGCATGAAGCTCCTTGTGAATTTGAGGAGCTCTGATACCATTGGGAAACTGCAGAAGGAGGTCCTGAAGCTGAGACCTGACCTCATGGCAAGCCTGAATCTGGTCTACAATGGCAAACCGGTTCAGCTGCACCAGACGCTGTCTGAGCTCCAGGTGAATCCAGGAGCCATATTCCTCACCTTCCAGAACTGCCATGGAGGTTAACAAGGACTTAGATCTATCTCTTTTATTTTTGTCCTTATGATGAAGGGTGAATATACAAACTTTTGCTTGTCTCATCTTCAATTACCATTAGTTAGTTTGACATATCAGTTAAAGGTTCGGATACACATAGCTCAGTTTAATCATCAGTAATGCAACAAGTTGATATTTTTGTTGATAAAAATGAAAGTGAAACCAATTAAACAATGTTGAATGTGTTACTGATCTGCATGAAAACATGAACAAAATTTTGGGTAACACTTTAGAATAGGGAACACTTATTCACTATTAACTATGACTTTTCCCTCAATAAATTCCTAATTGGCTGCTTATTAATATTTAGTAAGGTAGTTGTTAAGTTTAGTTATTGGGTAGGATTAGGGATGTAGAATAAGGTCATGTAGAATAAGGCATTAGTATGTGCTTAATTAGTACTAATAAATGGCTAATATTGTAGTAATATGCATGCTAATAAGCAACTAGTTGAGACCCTAAAATAAAGTGTTACCAAATTTTGTTACTGTATGTTTAAATAAATGTTTTGTAACATAATGGAACAAAGATGTACTTTTTGGTTCGTTTATATGCTTTGAATTCTTCAAGAAATGATCAGGACAAATTTGTGATGAAACAATAAACGAAAGGGTGTTTTAAGGGATTAATCACAACAAAACCATTTCGTTTACAGTTTACATCGTACAACTTTAAGACTGACGTCTGTAAACGATAAAACAGAAATTGTAGAAATTATAGAACCTATAATTATCTATCTACCTATCTATCCATTATCTTATGTAAAACATAGCAATTTGTCATATGCAACCTTATAAATGTCTAACATGTATGAACAGATGTTTTACAAGAAAGTTCCTAAAAGAATATGTTAATGAAGGCATTAAAATTTCAGATGAAAATGTCAATATAATTTATTGTTAAATTGGCTGTATTGTAATTCTTCTGTTTTAATAAAAAATAAAATAGCCTGAAGCCACTAGTAATAAATAATTTTTTTGCATTTTTTTCTATTTCAAATCAATTTTATTGTTATTTATTTATTTATTTATTTATTTAATTTTATTTTATTTTTATGGTAGATATGACGATCAGCACTTTCAAAACATGCAAATGAAAAGGAAGCAAGGACATCTGACCATCTGCACAGAGTCACATGATCAGTGTCACAAAAAAATAGAGTGGAATCATAAATATTACTTCAATTTTACACACTGTGCTATTACAATGGTTGGCAGGGTCATGGACTGTCCTGCACAACAGTGAAATAGTAATCTCTGGAAAGTTAAGTTCTTGTATCTTATACAGTGCCCTCCAATAATATTGGCACCCTTGGTAAATATGAGCAAAGGGGGTTGTGAAAATAAATCTGCATTGTTTATACTTTTGCTCTTTCTTTCAAAAAATTCACGAAATTCTAACCTATCACTGAAGTAAAACAATTGAAAGTGGGGAGAAAATCTCATGATGAAATAAATCTTTTTTTCTCCAATGCATGTTGGCCAAAAATATTGGTACCACTAGAAATTCTTATGAGTAATATATCTCTGAAGTATATTCCCATTCATATTTTCATTTTTTAGCACACCAGGGTGACTAGGAGCATGAGATTGTCCAGCCATTACTTCCTGTTTCACAGGATTATAAATATGAGGAACACAAAGGCCAAATTCCCTGAATCATCCATCACAAGGGGTAAGACCAAAGAATATAGTTCTGATGTGCAGAACAAGATTGTTGAGCATCACAAAATAGAAAGTGGCTGTTAAAGCATTGCAAATCCCCATTTCCACCATCAGGGCAATAATTAAGAGGTTCAAATCAACTAAAGATGTTACAAATATGCCTGGAATAGGACGTATGTCTATATCGTCCTAATGCATGGTGAGGAGGAGAGTTTGAGCGGCCAAAGACTCTCCAAGGATCACAGCTGGAGAATTGCAGAGATTAGTTGACTATTGCGGTCAGAAAGCCTAAAAAAAAATCAGACAGCCCCCTACATCACCACATGTTGTTCGGGAGGGTTTCAAGAAATATTCTTCAAATGGCACTGGGTTCAATGGTCAGATGAAACTAAAAAAAGAGCTTTTAGCAGCAAACCCACCAGATGAGTTTAGTATTAACAGGGATAAAAAGTATCCCAATGCCCACGGTTAAATATACTGCTGGATCTTTAATGTTGTGGGCCTGTTTTTCTGCTGGAGGTCCTGGACATCTTATTCAGATGCATGGCATCATGGATTCTATCAAATACCAACAGATAAAAAATCTAAACCTGACTGACTCTGTTAGAAATCTTATAATGGGCCGTGGTTGGATCTTCCATCAGGACAATAATTCAAAACAAACATCAAAATCAACACAAAAATGGGTCACTGGGAACAGAATGAAGCTTTTACCATGACTGTCCCAGTCCTCTGACCTGAACCCTACAGAAAATGAGTGAGGTGAACTGAAGAGAAGAAGCACCAACATGGAGCTGGGAATCTGAAGGATCTGGAGAGATTTTTTTATTTATTTATTTTTTTTTTTATGAAGGAATGGTCTCTGATCTCTTATCAGGTGTTCTCCAAACTCTTCAGGCATTACAGGAGAAAACTCAGAGCTGATATTGTCGTGGCCCGAGAGAGGGAGATCTCTTCGGCGCAGTCAAAAAAGCTCAAACAGCAGGGTTCCAGGTGCCAGAAGCAAGACTTTATTAGACAATGTAACAAAGCCGAGAAGACAGCCGCCACATCCACTGCCTCTGAGTCTTTGTTTGTCCAAGCTCCATGTTTTATACACTCTTCTTATCAAAGTTGGTTCTTTCTATTTTTTTATTTGTTATGCCTGTCCGGTCTTCCACAATTGTCTACCTGTCCCCTCAGCTTATCTTTAATGGTGGCACTTGGCCAAGGCCACCACCTGGAGGCAATCACGTAAACAATACATCATACTTCATGTCATCTTCTGGAAATCACCCAACATTTGCAATGGAAATTTACCACTATTACCTTACCATCTGTTTTTAGAATACTAAGCATTGAAATGATTTCACATAATAACCATTATATTGATTTCTTCATTATCATTCATTCTTTCAATAAACTAATATTTTCTAGTAGGAATTTCACAATAATATCTTGGGAAAAGGACAGTACAATAATTGGGTGCTAATAATTGTGGCCAACATGAACTAGAGAAAACATTTATTTCACAATGAGATTTGCCCACCACTTCCAACTGTTTTACTTCAATTATATAATTTTTTGGTTAGAATTTTTTGAACGAAAGATCAAAAGGATAAACAATGCAGATTTAATTTAACAACCACCTTTGCTCATATTTATCAAGGGTGTCAATATTACTAGAGGGCACTGTATGCAAGTTTGGTTCTTTGACTTAAAACTTGACATAGATCCTTAATTGCTTCACCATCACCACATTTAACCCATAAATCAGCTGCTTAATATGAAACATGAAAACACAACGAGGAAAACAAATTGTTTTGAACTGCATATAAAGTACAGTCACTCCCATTTTTTGTGTTATGTCATATCTGATTCTTGCCGTCACACTGTTGTGGTAGTTTGGCAGCCGTGTGCAGTTCCTGTAAATACCATGTTTGATGAAAATGAACCTAGCAGGGTTGGGTTGGGCATGTTTATTAGTGCCACAATGCATGGGAAGTCAGATACATTCCCCAAAATGTCTCTTTGAGTCTATAAATTGAAGGACTACCAGTAACATAACATAATTTCTGCATTGTGGATGGTTGGCAGCTCAAGGCTACAGACATTCGAGAACAAAACATTTTTACATGATAGTATTATGAATGGTCTTATGAAAATGCTGTGATTGTAACTTTTGTTTTGTTTTGTTGTCATAAAGTACCCTGCTTAGATTCTCTGAACATCCTGATTCTCTTTCAGGCTCCAATCCTTTTTCACCCTGCAGCATGGCTCATTACTGCTTTGCCCCTTTCAGATTAAGAATACAGCAAAGATCAAGAGAATGAAGAAGAAACATCTGAGGAAGATTGAGAAAAGAAACACGCTCTTGATGGTGCAGAAAACACCACCTAGTGTCAAGAAGGGCGCAGGGAAAACAAACAGCAGCTGTAGGGAGTTTCAATGCAGACATTAACTTGTTATTGATTTAAATGTTCAGCGTATGTGGCATGACCTCACTATTGAAAAGACATTATGGAAGTGTAATAATTTTGGATCTGTGACTTAAAAGTAGACTATTTTATAGATCAGTAATTATGATAAAATGACACAGAGAGGTTTGTGTATCTGCTTTAAGTCTTTGAGTCTGATATAATATTTGGACAGCAAGTTGAAATACAAATAAATAGGTTTAGTTTTAATAGAAATCTGTTTCCTATCACCTTTTTGTGTGAATATGAGTTTATGTCATTGCCACATGGAAATAATGGTAACACTTTATTTTAAGGCGTCCACGTTACATGTACTTAATATTATAATAACCATAAATTATGCATAATTACATGCAAGTAATCCTAAACCAAACCCTTATCCTAACTCTAACCATATAGTAAGTGCATGTAGTAAATTAATATTACTCAGTACTAAAATGTATGATTACACTGTAACAAGGACACCTTAAAATAAAGTGTAACCAAAATAACAATATAAATAAATATCTCTATACATCCATCTTCAATCTGTTTCTTCCTGGTCCATGCATGCCATTTCTGTTTTTTTTGTTATTGTTTTATAGTACATTAGAAAAGTTTAGCGGTTTCGTTTTCAAAACTGACTTGGGACTTTCCACTTGGTTAGATATGCTTACGTGTGGTAATATTTACCTATCCAAGATGCTTACACTTTCAGTATCTCGGGTACTTTTTCATGGTTAGGTGAAATATTTGATACTTTTTAGTCCCAAGCAGTACTATTAAAAACTGCTCGTAGTCCTGCGATGCAAAAATCAAATGTTTATGACTGATGATTTAAATCTGTAATCTTCATAATAAATGAATAAAAAAACAAGAAGGAAATAGTACATTTTGATAGTTATGACTTTTCTCCCTGCCAATTTCCATCAGAAGTCCCTCAAATGAATGTTTTTCATAGTTTGTAATGTATCTCCTGTCCTGAGGTGAACCAGGCAGAAGAAATCAAATTGTATGAGGTAGTTGTAGAGGCGGAGTTCATATCAAAGAATAAAAGAGGGACTTTCCATCTCAATGCCTATACAAAAACTTTATCATTGCAAAAACAGCACACAAGCACCAGAAACAGAGAGGCCGAGAAAGATTTCCTGTAGTGACAGCATGGCTGCAACTGCCTGTGTACCAATGGTAAGACGTATTTGAAATGGATTTTAAAGCAGACAATCATTTATCACAATGTGACAATTTTTAAAATTAGACTTTTAACATGAAAGTGTTGTAATTGCCACTTTTGTCCAGCCTAATATTTTGTGTTATTGTGATAAACTCCCCCACTAATGGATTTTTTGGTTCTCTTTCTCTTTCAGCCTCAGCTCAGGCAATGTGTCAAAGCAGACCCCAAAGACACTGTACTTGTTCCCGTCCATGAGTCGTGGAAAAACACCACTCACACTGTTTTCCGGGTTCAAGGATCAGTTTCACCTGGCCCTGAACACTTTTATGTAAATGTCTTCAATGGCTCTAATGGAGTCAAGGTTCCTGTGACTGTGTGCAGCATCGATACCATCGGGAAACTGCAGCAGGTCCTGAAGCAGAGACCAGACTTTGTAGGATGTGGAAATCTGGCCTACAATGGTAAACCTGTTGAGCTGGACAAGACGTTGTCTGAGCTCCAGGTGAAGCCAGGAGCCACGCTCATCACCTACCAGAAATGCCAGGGAGGTTAACAAGGACCAGACGCATTGCTTTTTTTTTCTGTCTTCCCATTTTTCCTTCTCTGTATCCTTATACTATGGGGTAAATCACACTGTAGATGTGCCTTATATACAAACTTTTGCTTGTCAACTTTTGCTATTACCGTTAACCAGTTGGATGTGTCATGTAATGTGAAAGGTTTGGATACATTTGATGATTTATCATGCAGCCCTCAACTAATTCTCTTGTTTTCCTATCACTGTGAAGCTGCTTTGATACAGTTTGTTTTGTGTAAATCACTTTAGAAAGGTTCTTAACATGTCTCAATTTAATCATCTGTGCAAATAAAAAAAAAAATATTAAAAAAAGCCCTGTTGATGAAAATGAAAATGAAAGTAAAACATATTACACACGAGTCAAATGTGTTATTTGAGCTTCAAGAAGACACAGAATAGAAATGTTTTATTTTAACCTGGAACATAGATGCAATTTTTTGTTTATTTGTATAAGAGTTTTTGACAAAACAAATCAATGCAACCTCATAAATGCAACCATGTCTAACACGTATAAACAGATGTTTAAAAAGCAAATTCCTAAATCAATATGTTGAAGCATTAAACTTTCAATTTAAAATGTCAGCATATGTCAACACAGTACTTGTGATTTGCACTACATGTAAATTGACTCTTCTATTTCTATAAAAATAAATACAAGAATTTGAAACCTCTAATAACTGCTACTTTGCTTTATTTTAATTCAATATGATTTAAATATGTTATTTAAAATGATAGTTCTGATATCAGACACTTGAAAAGTTGCATTGAAACATACAAATGAATTTCAGAATTTCTTGAGCTACATGAACAAACCCCGATAATGAAGGTCTCCAGCATGATCTGGGATTTTCTAAAGTAGATCATAAGCTTCAATGGAAGTACAGGGGTCAACTAAATTTGCCAGGCCTGTTATGATCTAGATTTTCTCATTATGAGTTTATTAATTGTACAATTATTTTGACACATAAAATTTCTTATACTAACAAGAAGTAGGTCGAGAGTAGCCTGTGCAATTACAATTGCCCCTATCCTCCCTAACAATGGTTAGCAGGGTCATTGACTGTCTTGCACAAAAGTAAAATAGTAATCTCAGGAAAACTGATTCTTTGACTTAAAACTTGATGTAGATCATTAATCATGTTACCATTACCACATATAACACCTAAAAACAACTACCGCTGCTTAAAATGAAAATGAAACAAAACACAATGAAACTGTTTTGGACTGCAAAGTACGGTGATTCCCATTTTTTGTGTTATATCATATCTGATTCAACAACGCATGGGAAGTCAGGTACATTCCCCAGTATGTCTCTTTGACTCTATAAATGAAAGGATCACCAACAACGGAACATCATTTCTGCTTTGTAGATGGTTGGCAGCTCAAGGCAGCATGGCTACAGACATTCAAGCAGCACAGGTAAGATGATTTCAAATACATTTTATAATAACAGAACATTTTTAACATAACAGTATTATGTATGGTCTTATGAAAGTGCTATCTCTTGTGTTTTGATTTGTTGTCATAAGGTGCCATGCTTACATTCCCTGAATATCCTGATTCTCTTTCAGGCTCCAATCCTTCTCCAGCCTGAAGCATGTGGACCCAAGCAGTGTGTCACAGGAGATCCCAAACATCCCAAAGGAGACCCTGTTCCCCTCCCTGAGCCGTTGGAAAACACCACCCACGCCGTTATCCAGGTTCAAAAGCCAGTTCCACCAGGTCCTAAACGCTTTGCTGTCAATATCTTAAATGGCTCTGATGGCATGAAGATTCCTGTGACTGTGAGGAGCATCGATACCATCGCAAAACTGCAGCAGAAGGTCTTGAAGCTCAGACCAGAACTTGTAGGATGTGGGAATCTGGCCTACAATGGTAAACCGGTTCAGCCGCACAAGAAGCTGTCTGAGCTCCAGGTGAAGCCAGGAGCCATGTTCGTCATCTACCGGAAATGTCATGGAGGTTAAGAGACTTTTCTTGTTTTTTATATTTTACACTATGATTTGAAATAAATCATGCTCTGGGACTGTAAATAAGCTTTTATTATATATGTTATGATGTGTTATCTTACATTACCTTTAGGTCATATGATGTATCATATATTGTCAAAGTTATGGAAACACTGTACTGAATTTCTGATCTAGTGCCTAAATGATTAGATTGTTTTTGTATATAATTTAGACACAAAAAAAAAAAAAAATGGACCAGATAGTGAGGGAAAATCAGCTAAAATTATATAAAAGACATCAAATATTGTATAAAATGGTTTTTATTTGTTTGTTTGTTTATTTTGCATTGTTTTAATGTTTACTTTACAACTGAAAAAATAGTAAAATAAAAAATGAGAAATCTATGTACCTAAATAGCCTATCACATTGTTACTGTACAAATAGTTACAGTTTACACATTCAATAACAAAGCTGTGCAAAATGTTTTTTTGTATTGTTTCTAAATCAAAACAACAACAATACAAGCCCAAGAAAATAAAATCAAATAAAACTGAAAGCAATAGTGTGTTTTGAGTTGTGATAATGAGCAGACTGAAGACTGATACTTCTAAGTTGTCATTGAACTTGACTGATTTAAAAAAAAAAAAAAAAAATAATAATAATAAAAAAAAAAATCAAATATTATGCTTTGTTTTGTCTTGTGTTCTGTATATAAATTGACCAGGAAGGGTCTGTGAAGCCAGAACACACGGACGTTGTAGTCTACATTGACAATAAAACAGTTTCACTTTCAGTCTGTACACTGACAGAAAGTGAAAGTTAACATTTTCGTCCACGATTTCTGAATAAAGTGATAAAACGACCTCCAAACAAATACAAATAACCACGAAAGGCACAACAAGATGGCTAAACTAATAACTATTGTCAACTTTCACTTTTTGATATTTCACACAGTTTTGAATGAATGGGACACACAGAATGTAAGCAAACTGATAATGTCATATAGTCAGCAGTTTCAGTAACAATAAGGTTTTGAAAACAACTGAAAAAAAGTCTGAAAACCAATGTGTGGTTTCAAATGCCTGAAAGAATAATTATAAAATAATTATAGAATTATTCAAATATTTTTGTGAAGTATGTCATTAATCGTTGTAAAAAAAATTCAAACAGTTTAAAAACAGTATTGTTCATTATTAGTATGCATTATAGCTAATGCATTAACAAGTGTATACAAACATTTTAATGTTTTGTCTTATAGGCTAATTACGTTCTGAACATATGTTGCCTTATTTGAATTTAAATATAAATGACAAGATGCAGATGAAGGTCTGATAAGTCTTTTTATTGTAATAGACTTCTTTTCTAATTTTCCTGCGAATGAAGCTAAATATGCTGTTAGGGCGACCTCTACAGTAAATGTTTTAAATTTGCACTGTGGAACTAGGCTAAAGTGAGTAAAGGCGCCCTCGACCTTAAGATGACCCTCCATTATTATTCAGTATTTCTAAGAATAAAGCATATTTAAAATAAATAAATAAATAAATTTAAATGTCTTATTATTCGCTAGACCCTATGTTATTGTTGCTATTGTCACATCCCTCACATTTTTCAATGTAATTTAAGACATAAATTTAGATCAGATGTCTCTCTGTGATTTGATTGCTCTATCAATGATTGCAGTTTATTCAGTGTGATTAAACTAAACTCTTAAGATGCAATAATTCTATAAATGTTAAATATTTCAGATTATTGATTTAAATATTAATTATATAGCCTAATTTATTCAGTATCGCAGTCTAAATTATAGATAGACCTATAGGCTACTAAAAACCGATCTCATACGAATTCGTACGAAGGGCCAACCCTAACCCCGCCCCTAAACTTACCCCTCACAGTAATCTTACAAACTTTATAAAATACGTATAGTACGAACTGCTCGTGAGATAGTGTTGGCATATATAGTAAGTTAACCTGAGGCTTCTCATCCCTGTTAAAACTTTGTGCAAAATTACTGTGGTTACTCTTTTGACAGCCCTAGATTATTCAGCAATATCCCTTTATAGGATGCAAGACCATCATAATTGGGGGTTCTTGCCAAAGCTCATGACACATTCGTGTTAAGCAGAAATAAACCACAAGGTGCCACTCTTATACTGACACACCTACAAACAAATATCCATCAATCTCTGCACAGTCATGCCTGAAGCATACAGTAGCCTATTGAATGTAGGATAGTAATAAAAGCCACTTTTATTCTCTATGATAGGCTATGTGCGTGTTTCTTCAAATGGCACTTTTAATATTTTTATTTGAACTAACAGATTTAAACTTGTATACAGAGATGGGCACAAATACATCAAAATGTATTTAAAATAAAAATACAAAATACTGTGTGGAAAAAATGTATTTAAATACAAATACAAAATACTGTGTGGGAAAATATATTTAAATACGAATACAGTATTTTGTATTTTGAAAATACACAAAATACATTTGAAATTGGCCATCCAGTGAAGTAACACTATTAAGGCCTGTTTACACCAAAAATGATAATTATAAGTGTTTTCTAAGTACACAATGCAGTTGTGTCATCTGTCACTTTAAATGCTGATAATTGTTGATAAAACCAATATAAAACTAACAAGACTGACTAGTGCTAATGCTATGTTCCCCTTGCTAGTGCTCTTTTTTTACCTGCTGGGACAGGTATGCTTTTTTCCCCCACAAAAGCAAGATCACCTTGTTTTAATGTTAAAGTCATGCACATAGTAGTGCAATAACCATTTCAAGCATTTTGTATGGTTTATACACAGCAAAACAGCATGTATCTGACTGAAAATCCAGAATCATCAACAAGCTAACTATAAAGATTTGTTGTCAACAAATGGGATGCTACATTTTATTCAAGTTTAAATATCTTAAATATATACGATTTCGGCTTTAATAAGATGTTCCCAGGAAACCTGGCGTCCTCCACGATTCCTATTCTTTCCAACAGCAAAGCACCTGAATACGACAAGCTTGTAATCAGGACTTCTGAAATTTGAAGTAGGAAATTTTGATAGCACACAAAGGCAGAATTATTCCTTATTTCCTTACAGGAATCCAGAAAATGTCATTACCCAATTCTAGATGGAGTCATACATCTGCAGCTCACATGCAAGAAAGTGGCATGTTTGAGGTTTGAACTAGTTGATACAGGAAACCAGCAGTCTAATAAAGAGGTTGATTGGCAAAAAGTATTTTATGTATTTTGAAAATACAAAAATACTAAGATTAAATGTATTTAAATACAAAATACATTTGATTTTTTTCAAAGGTATATAAATACAAAATACAAAATAGTATTTTGTATTTCAAATACATATTTTAAATACATGTTTTTGAAATACTGCCCATCCCTGCTTGTATATAAATGTCATATTAAAACCACCTTGGAACTTAACCATGCTAATATTAGTGTTGAGTACTTTTCAAATGTTTGTACAGATTTGAAATGTTTGACAATTTTTCCAAATGCAGACTTTCAATTTTAAACTGAAAATTCATTTTATTAATAGGAATTAATTAAAGTTTAAAAATGTGATGATCTAAACACAGAAACAAACATACATTTCAATTTATTTCGTTTTATACATTTCAATTGATACATTTGGGTTTATTTATTTTAATTTCATAAAAAAATTAGGCTTTTCTTGTGAAGATCAAAGTATAAGTGAATTCTGATTTGCAAGTCATTCTAATTTAGCTTTGCTTGATTGTCTGTATTCAGATATGTAAATACATCTGCAATATATACTGTTTGCAATGTTCAGTTTTATAAAATGTAAAGTTTATTACTTAAAAATAAACTTTTTAATAAAAAGAAACCAGGGGCCATGTGATTCTAGCATGAGGAAGAGATCTTAGCACACAAGTAAAGGAAGTTTCTCTTAATTAAAAGGGATTTGCCCAATGCAGATGCTTCAGGCTCTCTCTGTCTTCACAGTGCTGTACACCTGCAAACTTACAGTAAATTCTCTCAGGTAATTAAATCAGAGCCACTCCCTGCTCTTATGCAAACTCAAATATGCATTGCTGCATGGTAAACATCACATGATAGATTAAACAACTGTACATTTCTAATGCTCTCCTCAGATCAGAGTAATAAACAGCACTGTCAATCACATGTAAGAAAGTGCCTTGAGCTTGATGTTACGGGATAAAGTTAACATGTCACAAATACTTCAGATTGCCAGAATGCAGTAAATAACTCCAAAACAGATAAACCCAAAATCCTATCCTATACACTGTAAAAAATCCAACTTGCAAAAAGTTCTTCTAACAAATGTAAAGAAGTAGCCTGAACAAAGAATTTTTAGTAGAAGGAGTTAGTGTGAACTGAACAAGAATACTCTAAACATATCTATCTCTAGATACTCTTAGTGTCCAAATGTTCTCCCAGCTCTTCAAATTGAGTTATCTGAACAAACAGTTTTTACCTTGAACAGCATTGTGCAAGTTCCCAGCATGCATTGCAGCTTGAAAACATTTTGTGGTAATTATTATTAAAATATTATCATTGTTTCACATTTTACTTGCTTTATTTATGCTGCTGCAGCTGTTGTCACTCTCAGTTAGCTGTCATATGGATCAAAGTTTATGTATTTCCTGAATTAACATTTGTTTATCCTCACCATGTTGAATCGTGTGTTCAGGTATATCTGCATCTCATTGCTCTTCTGGATTTGTCTAACAGCATTAATATTTGCCTTTACTTTTAAAAGGCACATGCTGCCATATTATGTAGTTGGCTTTGAAAATGAAACAAAGATAAAAGAAAGAGAATTTCTAAAGAGGAGTAGCATTACTAAATGCTAATTAATTTTGATCTGACAGATCTTTTAAAAATTCAATAGACTGCCTTTTATTCATTAGATGAAACACAGTTATTAAGTTGTCAGTCGCTAGTTGAGTTAAGAAGTTGACTGTGATAGGTTGCCTTATTTTTTGAGTTAGGGCAACTTTTTTTTTGTTATTTATTTAATTTTTTTTATTTTTTTTTATTTTTTTACAGTGCAGGATATATTGAGGTGACCTGTTTAATAAGTTCAGAAAATGTTTTTTTTTTTTTTTTAAATTGATCTGTTTATTCAATACACACTCTTTAATTGCAGAACAAAATACATTCTTAAAACAATTTAATGATTTATTTAATATGTGTATATATATATATATATACATATACATATATATATATATATATATATATATATTTAATATAATATAATATATATAAAATAATAATATAATAAATCAATTACAACAACAAATCATTTTTAATTAAATCTTTCACACAAACATTAAATAACATCAATTACACCCATAGTTTTCAAATAATTTAAAACGTTATTTACTTTTTTAGCTTTTTGCAACGTTTACACAAGCCAAAAAAAAAAAAAAAAAAAAAAACCTGATAAAAAAAAATAAACAAACAAATGTCCATTTTTTAATCAATTTCAAACAATTAAAAAATGTTCAAAACAATACAGAGAAGTATTATATTATTTAATAAATGAAGTTATAGAAAGTCAGATATGGTTGTCATCGTATTTTGAGAATATCCTGCCAGAGCAAAGGTCACATATAATACCTATATTTATTACAGCTTTCAGTAAACTTCCCGTTTCTTTCATTGAAACCTGTTGAGTCATGGTGTCACAGCTGCTGTGCCCAACATCAGTTCATTAATCAAACAAAAGCCACATGACACGGAAAACAAGACAGTGCTTTATTATGCAAAAAGGAAAAAAATCCAATCTCTTCTTAATACTGTTATGTTACTAAGGGTCAGAGAATGCGGCTGTCGCGCTAGTTTGGATAGTTTGTGCGTAGGCATGTGATGTGATGAGAACAGAATTTGGGTGTGTCGTTTATTGTTGTATTTCTCTGCTTTTGAAAGCATGCGGCTTATCAGAAATCTCTTACCAGGACATTAAGGCCATAATAGGAAGCCCAAGGTATGTTGGGTCATTTCTTTGGTATACTGAGATCTGATAAGGAAAGGAGTGTGTAATACATGACATCAACATTATCTCATATTATTTAATACAGCTTAACAGTTGTCAAGCAGGAAGCACGGGACTGCATTTTCCATCCATCCATCCATCCATCCATCCATCCATCCATCCATCCGTTTTCCAAACTGCTTGTCCTATATAGGGTTGTAGGATTTTTTGGAGCTTATCCCGGTGTCGTAGGATGTAGGCAGAAAAACTACCCTGGATCAATGACTATATGGACACTATTGTTTATAATCTTTTTTTTTTTTTTTTTTTTTTAAATATGTTACTATTGCAAATAAAAGGAAATTATTATTTTTTTAATAATTAACCATAAGGAACTACTTGAATATCAAAACAAAACAGGAATATTATCTTTCTTAAAAAAGTACATTTCAGAAAAAAAATTATTAATTCACTATTTTTTCCTCATTAAAAAGCTTTACACAAAGAAATGAATAGTGTGTTTTGAAATATTTTAAATAAAGTGAGAAATCTTCTCATTTGAGATGAAGGCTTATGAATTCGCTAAATAAAAGCTGTTTTATTTTTAGCTTTTAATTTTATTTTTTATTAAAATTAAGATTAATAATTAAATTTCTACAGTATTTCTATAATATCATCTGGAGCACCTGATTCAGCTGAATCAACTGATTCATTGAAAAGCTTCGATGACAAAACAAAAAAGGCTCAAAACAAAAAGAATAGTTTGTTTGGATGTCATTTTCACAAACTTATCCTATTTAATGACCTTACAAAGTGTCACACAAAACTATCATATGTCTTCAAACAACTTAAATAAAAATAGAGCACACATGTTGTTTATATAATCTTTTATAATAAATAGAATTGGTCAAAAATAAGTTGCAATTTTGGAGGTTGACAGCCAAGTCCTCATTCACCAAAAAAAAAAAAAAAAGTGAATAAACTATATATTCTCTTAATTATATAAAAATAGTGGCCAAAATATTCTTCAGAAATACATTTATTCCCCAAATGGGTTTCAGTTTAATTTTTCAGTAAATTATACTTTTAAAAGCACTGCATTCACTGGAGAAATAATACTTAAAATAGTGGGACTATGGCCAACAACAATGAGAAAGCAGCAATGAAAAACAAAAAGTCCAAAATTCCTCTTCCTCTACACTGAACTATGCAGAAAGATGGCAGAGAGCATCTCTCTTCATGTATATTCACACCCTTGTCTGCCATTTCAAAGTTCCCTCGAGCTGTGAGACTAATCAAGCACTTTATATGACAACCTACAAATTGACAGTCCACCTCCACCCATCTCAACAAACACCTGACCGTAATTAACACTCAGCCTTTGCACAGTTCTGGCAGATCTACTGTCTCTGTGAATGCACCGTCCTTATAAACCAAAAATATATAGGAATAAACTGGAAAATATAATACTATATAATAAACAGTACATTTCCATATGGGATATTAGTGCTTATATTTTTCAATATATTGCAATAAATGCATGGACCATGTATGGCTATATATTGATATAGCCTACATATAAAAATATATAGCAAAGAAGACAAAAACTGCACTACTTTTATGTAATAACTTGCATGAGTTAACACATGGTTTTACTTAAAGCTATCATATAGGCCTATTAAAAATATGTGTGATGCATATAAGAAAAACATGTTTATTGAAAAAAAAAACTGACAATGAAGAGATCTGATTTGAATTGAAATGTTAAAATTTTACAATTTGTTGACAATTGGAATGGTTAAAGTCATGGCAACACAGACACAGACACACACATACACATGTATATATGAAGAGTTCAGATGCAAAAGCCTCTAAGTACGTCTGACGTTTTTCTTTAAATATATATATATATATGTATATATATATATATATATATATATATATATATATATATATATATATATATATATATATATATATATATATTCATGTAATAAAACTTTGTGAAATATATTTTTGAATATAAAACTACACACATTATGATACATGAGTAAATATATTAACATACTTTTCAAGACATGAAAAGTGGCAATTTATACATTTAGTATATTTTAGCACAATATATTATATCATTGTGCTTCAGCTAAAAATAAATATGATAGTTACTATGAGTTTTGTTGAATTGCTGAAAAGTGTACAAATTTGTCAAATAATTAATATTCAACAAGTTCCAAGTTGGAGCAATGTCACAGATTAGGGAAGGGAAGTGGTGTGTGGCCAAGTATGGTGACCCATACTCGGAATTTGTGCTCTGCATTTAACCCATCCAAGTGCATACACACAGTAGTGAACATACACCTAGAGCAGTGGGCAGCCAATGCTGCGGCGCCCGGGGAGCAGTTGGGGGTTTGGTGCCTTGCTCAAGGGTCTCACCTCAGTCGTGGTATTCCCTGCCGGACCCGAGACTCAAACCCACGACCTTTGGGTTACAAGCCCAACTCTCTATCCATTAGGCCACGACTGCCCCCACATTATTTATTTTTATATATATATAAAAATAAATATATATATATATATATATATATATATATTTAATTTTTATATATATTATATATAAAAATATAATATATATATAATATATATATAAAAATATTACCTTATTATATATCAAAAAAATATAATATATATGAAATATTACTAACTTTACCACATCAAAGTAAAAATTCGAAGTCTGCTACACACAGGTGAGTGGGCCTGTACAAACCACCTGTAGTAACACACTCTCCTCCTCAATGCGCACTAGACACTTTTCACACACACTGCTGTGTGTACACAATCCCACAAAATGCTCAGTAATATATGTATGTTTACATGCTCATGCACTACAAATCATCCTGCACTGCTTCCCAGCCAGCTGCTTGACTCGCAATGTTTCTTTTTGCACATGTACAGTATTTATCTGAAGCATTCGTATAGTTTGTATAGTTTGTATTTTTTTTAGTTTATGTATAGGTAACATTTATATATAGTATATTTATAGTCAAAATCTATCAGTAGGTTAGTTGTGTATAGGTTTATACTGTTTTACTTCATTGTTGTAAGTCTGTATTATGTAGCATCGTGGTCCTGTGAGGCACGACATTTCGTTCCACTGTATGTCCCCACATGTAGCGGAATGAAAATAAAGCTCAACTTGACTTGACTAAATATATATATATATATATATATATATATATATATATATATATACATATACATATACATATACATATATATATATATATTATATAGGCTATATAAGGAGCCATGTTTTGAATCCATTTCTCCAGTTCCCTGTAAAATCTACACTAAGTTAGAAATTAGAAATTTTAAGGTGCAGTCATGGGATGCGGAAGTTTTTGTGCAACAGGTTTCGAGTGCAAAATCCTGTTATAATTAGCGCAGACGTGACGTGAACATCGTGCTTTACGCATGACCAGTTCTGCAACTTCCATGGAGTTGTGGAGCAATTTGCTGCTGCTGTCATGGTGACGAACGTAACAATACCGTTTCATTCTCGTCATGCTGCACGTACCCTATTATTGGAATCAAATATGATAAGGAATCAAATGTAGCATATTTACCATAAATTATTAGTTTCACTTATACTGAAATCACTCAGAAATCACTTTGTTTAAATAAGTTTTATCTCGGTAGAATTACCCCTCATATGCCATTTTAATATGCAGAGATTAAAGTTGATATCCCAGAAAATTATAAATACTCCAGGGTTTTTCACACTGTTCTTTAACTCCGGATTATCGTCGTTTTAATCTCCGTTTTTAACCCCGGGAAGAGGAATTTAACATTCATAATTTAGAATTGGAGCAGCACCACTTCTTACCCGGGGTTATGAAACCCCGCTCCTCCTGTTTACATAAAAGCTTTACATTTCTCAGCTGCGGAAGTCGTCATAGTTGGGTAAACTTCGAGGGTAGGGAATGGCAGAGTAGAAAAGGCAGCCAAGATGGCGGCGATGTAGGTGGTTGTGTGTTTGCTCTTCAGGGAAATAAAAGTGAAGTGGTGACATAGCCAACTGTTTTGATTGGTGATAACGCGGACATAATAAGTGAAAAAGTCATATAATTCCCTTTTGACATCTTTATGCATGGAAAAAGAGGAAAGAAGAAACTTAAACAAGCTTGGCTTGACAACATGGCGTCCAACGCATCTGATACGGTTGATCAGTTTGAGGATTCAGCATTGGCCGCTAGTAGCACAGGACTGGGGTTTCAGAGAGATCCGGAATCACAATGGTTTGACACATGTCCAAACTTTGATAATGAGGTTATCGTCGCTGCCCTTTCTGATACTCCTCAGAAGCCAGCTGCGGAAAAATCGAACCGCGCGGATTCTAACGTTAGTGGAAATACTAATGAGGATGTCTTGGCTGCAATACGCGAGCTGGCTTTAAAGCACGACAAGACTTTTCAAAAGATTTCAGCAAATGAAACTACCACTGAAGCAACCTCGAAACAAATCAAGCGACAGTGCAAAAGCTCATTGTGGATGTTGGCGTTCATAAAGAGGCTCTTAATCATCTGGAATCAGAGGTCCACGCTTTGAGAAAGGAAAACAAATCATTGAAAGCAAGTGTACAGGAATGTAGCTGTTACAGTTGGAGATGGTGTCTAAAGTTGCGGAAAAAGATGGAGAGGATGTCCGAAGCGTGGTTCTTAACATACTAGAGAAGATTGCTCCTGGAATTGGAGAAGGGATCCAGGACAGTGTCGATGTCGCTCACCATCTGGGACCGAAACGAGCAGATGGTAAGGCCAGATCGATCATAATCCTCTTCTCACTGCGTCGCATCTGTGATATGATTTGGGGTGCTGCCAAAGGCTGCAAATTTCTAACTTAAAACAGACTGCGTCTTTCAGAGCCTCTATCTCCCGACGATCGAGCAGCGCGGGACAAGCTATGGCCTCTCGTGAAAAAGGCACACGAGGAGGGCAAGAGAGCAAGCTTCCGCAGCTCTTTTGCTTTGATTGATGGGAAGCAAGTCTTCTATTCAGATGTTACCTAAGCTGAGTTACTGACTGCACTGGCTACCTTTCTCATGCAATATTCTAAATCGCGTAAAATGAGTAACAACACTATCGGCATAAACACTCTTTTAAGTTGTGTGTAACATGGAAGTTATTAAGTTTGATACTCCTTAATTGTTGTTATCCTTATTATTAATCCTGACTCTTTTTTTTTTCTTTAATTGTTTTTCACCTTGAAGCCAATATATTTTATAGGTTATTAACCACGTCTCCCTTTACATTTAGGGTAAAACTAAAGAAAGCTATTCCTTCGTTGTTTTTGTTTAAATTGTTTGGTGGTTCTTCTTATGGAGTACAAGTTCAAATCTTTGTCTGTTGTAACATTGAATGTTCGAGGTTTGCGGGACAGTGTGAAAAGAAAAGCTATTTTTTTTATTTTGTAAAAGAAGTGCAGCTGATCTTATCTTTCTTCAAGAAATTCACTCAGGGGAAACGGATGTTAGGTTTTGGAGGAATCAATGGGGAAACTCAATTTTCTTTAGTCATGGCAGCAATCACTCGGCTGGGACTGCTATTATGTTACACCGTTTTAAAGGAACTGTTTTAGAAACTTTGATTTCTGATGAAGGCAGATGGGTTATTGTTGTAATCAAACAAGATAATGCCACCTTCATAACCATAATATGGTCACAACTCTCGTGCATCTAACAGAGTAATGTTCTCTCATCTAGTGGATAAACTTAGGAAAGTAAATAGAAAATATATTGATGCTTATTTTATTCTAGGAGGAGACTTCAACGAATGTATGGATGATTATCTGGATAGATACCCCCTAGACCTGACGATGGAATGAATAATGATGTAATTTTGTCTCTTTGCATGGATCTCTCCCTGACTGATGCATGGCGGTTCTTTAACCCTTATATGAAGGATTTTACTTGGTCAAACAAAACTTTGTCTCTTAGATCTAGGATTGATTTATTTTTAATTTCTTCTTCTATCCTCAGTTACATAAAAGATATTTCTCACACCACTGCCCCCTTATCAGATCATAAATTAGTTTGTATAAAGATGAGTGACTCCGAGACTCAGGGGCTATTGGATACTTAATAATACCTTGTTAAAAGATCAAAAATTTAATGATAGTGTCACCAAGCTTATCAAAGAATTATTCACTGACTTAAATGGAGATTATAAAAAAACATGGGAGTTCTTAAAGCTAGACATATAGCAGTTAAAAGAAGTAAAGAAATTAAAAAGAGTAAACATCAAACTGATTCAGAGTTGGTTAATAAGCTTAATGCATTACTAGCTAAAAGTAAAATTACAGAAGAGGAGAAATTAGAAATAAAAAGGTTAAATTTGGAGCTTGATGAAGCCTATTTAGATTTGGCTAAAGGTGCATGTACAAGGTCTCGTGCAAAATCGCTGGAGGAGGGGGGAAAAAATTCTAGCTATTTTTTTTTGTCCTGGAAAAAAGAAATTGTCAGAGGAAAGCTCTTTCCGCACTTAATATTGACGGAGTCATTTCCAAAGACCAAAAAGTAATATCAGACTTTGTTGATAAATTCTATAGCAATCTTTATACCTCTAATTTCATTAGATTTAGTTAAAAACCATATTAAAATTATTGATCTAGAGTATAGTCAAATTTGTGATTCTCCTTTATCAATTGATGAAATCAAGCAAGCTCTACATAAAATGAAAAAAGGTAAATCCCCTGGGATCGATGGGCTTTCAGTTGAATTTTATTCCCATTTTTGGGAGTGTTTTAAATTGCCTTTATTTCATAAGTATAAGGAATGCATCAGTCAGGGAGATATGACTGCTACCATGAAATAGGGAGTCATCTCCCTTATACCTAAGCCAGACAAGGATCCTGTAGTAATCGATAATTGGCGACCTATTTTTTTGTTAACATTAGATTATAAAATATTAGCCTCTGTATATGTTAAAAGATTAAGTTATGTTTAGACAATATTATTTCAAAATCTCAATCTGGTTTCATGAAAGGCCATCACATTTCTAATAACATAATATTAGTACTGGACTTGCTGGATTTTTCAGATCTAATTCATTCAGATTGTCTCATACTCATTCTTGACTTTCATAAAGCTTTCGACTCCATAGAACACAAATTTCTTTTTCATACTCTAGAATTATTTGGATTTGGTAAAGCATTTATAGAGACTGTAACCATGTTTTATACAGGTATTAACAGCTCAGTGATTGTGAACTTTGACACTTCTAAGAGGTTTAACATATATCGTGGAGTCAGACAGGGCTGTCCAATCTCCCCATTTTTATTTCTTTTAGCCACAGAGTTACTCTGTCTAAGAATTAACCAAGATGATAATTTGAAAGGAATTTCAGTATTTGACAGGGAGATCAAAATTGCGCAGCTAGCTGATGACACTACGCTGTTTTTGGAGGTCAAAAATCAGTTACCAAAAGCTCTGGAATTGGTTGAACAATTTTCATATGCCTCAGGTATAAAACTTAATACTTCGAAATGTAAAATTATGTCAATTCACAACATAGATTCTTAGGAGGTATTCCAGTTAAAAAAAAGTGTAAAATATTTAGGAATTCATATCACTAAAAATTCAATCAGTAGACATCATTTAAACTTTTCTGATAAAATGATAAAAACAAAAAATATCATTAACATCTGGCTTCAGAGAGATCTTTCTTTATACGGTCGAGTTCTTTTATCTAAGGTTGAAGGGCTCTCTCACTTTGTACATTCTGCTCTTTCTTTGTTTGTCAACGATAAAGCTATAAAGGAAATTAATAAGATATTTTTGGATTTTATCTGTAAAAATAGACCTTACAAATTGAAAAGAGAAGTGATTGCTAATTCCAAAAGTGAAGATGGCCTTGATTTTTTGGACTTCGCAGATACTGTAAACACCTTTAAAGTAAATTGGTTGAGAAGATGCCTTATGAATCCAATGTCACTGTGGTTTTTTATTCTAAATAAGATATTTGACCAACTTGGTGGCCTGTCTTTCTTACTAAAGTGTAATTTCTTGCCTGGCAAGCTACCTATTTCCTTATCTAACTTCCATCAGCAATGTCTTCTTTCATGGAAATTGTGTTTTGTCCATGGTTTCTCCCCCCACAAAGCTCTCCTTTGGAATAATGCTGATATAACTGTTAGAAATAAGTCTATTTTTGGTTTAATAATAACTTAAACTGTATTCTATCTGTGTCTGATTATTTTGGTAATATTTTAACTTACGAACAATTTATGAATCTCCATAATTTTCCAGTCCCACCAAAGGAATATAATACTTTGATGAGAGCCATCCCAGTAGGCTTAACCCAGTTAATTAAAAATCACCTTAAATTCAGTAAAGGCAACAGTGTTTATCCATCTTTACGTTTGGGTGGTATCGATATTTTAGATCGGAAATGCAATAACAGACATATTCGCAAAATATTTCAGACAAAGAGAAAGATTACTTCAAGAGGGAAATTCTTCTGGGGTTCCTTTATAACAAATATTAATTGGAGAAAGGCCTGGCTTTTGCCAAGTAAATTTTGTATATCTAACAAAGTTAAGGACATTCATTATAAAATCCTTCATAAAATTTATCCCGTTAATTTGTCTATTTCTAAATATTCTGATGTTGATGAGTCTTGCTCGTTTTGTGGTTTTGTTGAGGAAACAGCTGCCCATCTGTTTTTTGATTGTAGTATCACCAACAAACTATGGGTTGACTTAAAGGGATACTCCACCCCAAAATGAAAATTTTGTCATTAATCACTTACCCCCATGTCGTTCCAAACCCGTAAAAGCTTCGTTCGTCTTCGGAACACAATTTAAGACATTTTGGATGAAAACCGGGAGGCTTGTGACTGTCATTTTGGGGTGGAGTATCCCTTTAAGCACCTATGTTTCTAACCTTACAAATGTGACCCATACCTTCGTCCTCAAAGATGTTATTTTTTATTATGAAAATCCAAAGCTATTATCTGCTGAATATGTTGTTAATTTTCTTGTATTGAGTGCAAAATTCTTCATTCATAAGCAAAAATGGCTTAAATCTCCTTTGTCTTTCCCCCTTTTTCTTTCTGAATTTGATTCTCTAGTTTCATCTCTGACAACTTTTCTAGAATGATGTAACTTTATTTTTGCACTTTTCTGTACAGATAATACCATAATTTGATGTACGCAAATCCAGAATATTCTTTTCTGTCCTTATTTTTATGATTGTTCTTTATAGGAATATATTCATATTTTGTTTCCCTGTTCTTGTATATTTCTACAAGTTTTGCATTAAAAAAAAAAAAAAGAGTACCACAAATATGTATTCCCATGCTCAAAAAGCAAAAGAAAAAATCCACGATAGTGTTTTCACGACTTTCAATCAAAGGAAAAAAATTAAGAAAGTCTGATAACGGATGTGTCACATCCTTATCTCAGTTCCTCAGCATATCCAATAGCTCGGAACAACTTGATGATGTAACAGAAACTATGGATTCTCTCTTTTCTAGCACTTTAGATGGTTGCTCCTTTACGCTTAAGGAAGATTAAGGAAAAGAGTCCAACACCGTGGTATAATGAGCACACTCGGGCCCTGAAGAGAGCAGCCTGGAAAATGGAGCGAAGCTTGAGAAAAACAAAATTAGAGGTATTTCGTATTTCTTGGCAGGAAAATACTCTCTCCTACAGGAAAGCCTTAAAAACTGCGAGATCTGCTTACTTTACATCTCTTTTAGAAGAAAACAAACACAACCCCAAGTATTTATTCAATACAGTTGGTTAAATTAACAAATAATATAACATCAGCAGGTGCAGACATTACCCAGCAGCACAGTAGTAATGATTTATGACCTATTTTACTTCCAAGCTCAAAACTATTAAAGATAAAATTGTAACCATGCATCTGTCAGCCCCAGTATCGCATCAGAATCAGAATCAGAATCAGAATCAGAAAGAGCTTTATTGCCAAGTATGCTTGTGCATACAAGGAATTTGTTTTAGTGTCATAAACTTCCAGTACAGAGAGACAACAACAGCACACAGACAATAAAAATACGATGAGAATAAAAATGACTCATATGTAAATATAAATAGACAAAAATTTGAAAAAATAAATTGAGAGATAAATAAGTGGGATGTACAGTTGTGCTATAGATGATAGAATGGAATAGAATAGAATGAGATGCAGGGATGTGCTAAGATGGAGTTGGTAACAATCAAATATTAGGTTATTGCGCATTGTTATTGCATAATGGGGGGAACATTTAACTGTTCATTAAATAGATTGCCTGGGGGAAGAAACTGTTCTTGTGCCTGGCTGTCCTTGTATTTGGGGCTCTGTAGCGCCGACCAGATGGCAAGAGTTCAAAGAAGGGATGGCTTGGATGTGAGGGATCCAGAGTGATTTTCTGAGCTCTTTTCCTCACTCTGGATGTATACAGTTCTTGAAGGGTGGGCAGAGGAGCACCAATAATCCTCTAGGCAGTCTGGATCATTCTCTGTAATCTTCTGGTGTCTGATTTTATAGCTGAGCCAAACCAGACAGTTATTGATGTGCACAGAACAGACTCGATGACGGCAGAGTACAACTGTTTCAGCAGCTCCTGTGGCAGGTTAAACTTCCTCAGCTGGCGAAGGAAGTACAACCTTTGTTGGGTCTTTTTTTACAATGGAGTCAATGTGAGTGTCCCACTTCAGGTCCTGGGAGATGATGTACCCTAGGAACTTGAATGTCTCCACTGCAGCCACAGTGCTGTCCATGATGGTGAGTGGGGAGAGAGCAGGGGGGTTCCTCCTGAAGTCCACTATCATCTCTACAGTTTTGAGCGTGTTGAGCTCCAGGTTGTTTAGACTGCACCAGACAGCCAGCTGCTCAACCTCCTGTCTGTAAGCAGACTCATCACCGTCCTGGATGAGGCCGATGAGTGTGGTGTCATCTGCAAACTTCAGGAGCTTGACAGAGGAGTCTCTAGAGGTGCAGTCATTGGTGTAGAGAGAGAAGAGCAGTGGGGAGAGAACACATCCCTGAGGGGCGCCAGTGCTGATGATGCGGCTGTTTGACATGAATTTCCCCATTCTCACTAGCTGTTACCTATCTGTCAGAAAGCTGGTGATCCATTGACAGATAGGGCTAGGAACAGAGAGCTGGGTTAGTTTGGTCTGGAGGAGTGTTGGAATGATGGTGTTGAAGGCCGAGCTGAAGTCCACAAACAGGATCCTCACATAAGTCCCTGATTTGTCCAGGTGTTGCAGGAGGTAATGCAGTCCCATGTTGACTGCATCATCCACGGACCTGTTTGCTCGGTAAGCAAACTGCAGGGGGTCCAGTAGGGGTCCTGTGATGTCCTTTAGATAAGCCAGAACCAGTTTTTCAAACGATTTTGTTCTTTATAGGATGACAGACGTTGCTAACGACAGACGTTAGCACCACAGGTCTGTAGTTGTTAAGTCCTGTTATCTTGGGGTTCTTTGGGATGGGGATGATGTTGGAGCGTTTGAAGCAGGCAGGGACTTCACACAACTCCAGAGATCTACTGAAGATCTGTGAAAAGATGGGGGCCAGCTGGTCAGCACAGGTTTTCAGACAGGCTGGTGTCACACCGTGTGGGCCTGGTGCTTTTCTTCTTTTGTTCTTTCTGAAGACTTGGCGCACATCATCTTCACTGATCTGCAGTGGAGGAGGGGGGAGAGGGGGGTTGCTGGAGGTGTTAACGGTTGTGTAGAGAAATGGTTAGAACGGGTGTGGGGGGTTTCGAATCTACAGTAGAACTCATTCAGGTCTTCAGCAAGTTGTTGATTCGCCTCAGTGCTGGGGGATGGTGTCTTGTAGTTGGTGATGGCTTTCAGACCTTTCCACACTGAAGCTGGGTCATTCGAAGTGAACTGATCTTCTAACCTTTTTGCGTAGGTCCTTTTATCCACTCTAATCTCCTTGTTTAGTGTGTTCCTGGCTGATTGTACAAGATTCTATGCCCATTTCTGTAGGCATCCTCTTTGGCTTGACGAAGATGTCTAAGTTTTGCTGTAAACCATGACTTGTCATTGTTGAATGTTAAATAAGTCCTGGTAGGAATGCATATATCCTCACAGAAACTGATATATGAAGTTACAGTCTCTGTGAGCTCATCCAGATCGGTGGCAGCAGCTTCAAAAACACTCCAATCAGTCGAATAGAAATCAGATAGTACACTATAGATCCCCTGAGGAACAATTCCACTCATTCTCTTCCATTGGAAATGAAGAATTGTATAAACTTGTTAAATCATCTAAACCAACAACCTGTATGTTAGACCCTGCTCCATCTAAGCTCCTAAAAGAGGTGCTTCCAGAAGTAATGGATCCTCTTCTGAATATTATTAACTTATCATTGTCATTAGGATATGTCCCAAAAACCGTCAAACTGGCTGTTATTAAGCCTCTCATTAAAAAAACACAAATTGACCCCAAAGAATTAATTAATTACAGACCAATCTCGAATCTCCCTTTTATGTCAAAGATATTAGAAAATGTAGTATCCTCACAACTATGTTCCTTCTTAGAGAAAAATGCTATATGTGAGGATTTCCAGTCAGGTTTTAGACCATATCATAGTACTGAGACTGCTCTCATTAGAGTTACAAACAACCTGCTCTTATCATCTGATTGTGGTTGTATCTCTCTATTAGTGCTACTGGATCTTAGCGCCACGTTTGACACTGTCCACCACAACATTCTTTTAAATAGACTAGAAAATTATGTTGGCATTAGAGGAAGTGCACTGGCATGGTTCAAATCGTACTTATCTGACTGCCATCAATTCGTGGCAGTAAATGAAGAGTTATACCAATCACAAGTGCTGTATGGAGTACCTCAAGGCTCAGTACTAGGCCCCTTACTTTTCACGTTTTACATGTTACCCTTGGGAGATATATTTAAGAAACATGGTGTTAGCTTTCACTGTTATGCTGATGATACTCAGCTCTATATTTCTTCATGACCCGATGAAACATACCAATTTGCAAAACTAAAGGAAAGTATAGTTGATATCAAAAACTGGATGACTAGCAATTTCTTACTGCTAAATTCTGAAAAAACAGATGTAGCAAATTTAGCTCAAAAGGGAATTGTATATAAATAATTACAATTAATTACGATTAATTACAATTATTTATAATGGCTGACAGTAATAACTGTAGCAGAGTTAAATTGCCATCAGCTGATCTGTTCGTCCAGCGAACATTCAGTGTAAATTCATATCAACTCTAAGAAAGGATATTTCCATGGCCACAGAAAATACCTTCCTATTAATGCATTAGAGCATGTAGCAAGGGTCAAAATCGTAAAGGGACAATTATTTGCAAGGCAGAATCAGCAACTCATGTAATTTGTGCACAAGAGTTTTATTAACTAAACGCTAACACACATAACTAATCTAAACAAACAAATGAATAACATACACTCACGCATACATACAAAGTGGAGCTAAAGTGGATGAATGAAGCCATTAGAGAAAACAGAGAATGCAGTTATGGAAAGAGTCAGTTAACCACCTGAGTAAAACCATCAGCGCCATTTATAACAGGGTCTATAACTTATACTAAACCTCTGTTTCGTTTAGTTAAATGTACTATACTTGCACTGCCTTGATCGTTGACGAGTGTCCAGAATGCAGTCTCGGATGAAAGTCTTGATGGTTTCAGGGTTTTGGACTTGCAATCACGTTCTTCCTGGTTTGAAGGGTGATGAATTCCAAAGATGTTTTGACTCAATGGTGATTGGGAGTTTCTTCCCAGGTGAAAAATGAAGAAGAGTTAAGAGACATCAGCTAAGATCCAAGAATCTTTGGTCAAATGGAGAGACAAGGCCGCGAAGCCTGGCACAAAAACTCTGGGGAGTCAAAGAGCCAATGGTGACTTGAACTTTTGGAGGGAAGGTTTTATGACTCTTTGTCTCTGAGCATGGTAATTTGCATGGGGTTGGATTTAATAGTTGATATACAAACTATTAAAGATTCTTAGAACACTAATATGTTGCATAGGTATCAACATGTAATATACACTGTCATTTAGATCATCCGAAGACGAATTGATAGAGACCAAACATAGAATAAATGGGGTGATATTAACTAGTGATCTGTCATAAGCATGTATAAAACAATATACAGTACAAAAGACAATATAAAAGAACAGTAACAATCTACACAATGACCTGAAGGATATGGGTGTTAATTCAAAGAAAGGTTTTTTTATGAATTAAATAGAGAAGAGTCCACTTTTATTGGCATTATGTCTTTCCTAAAGGGAAATGTTGCTCTGCCCGCATTCCTTTGACCAATAAAACTAGTGTTATCAGATGGGTTGCCATGGAACCGGGGACCTGGAGTCATTGACAGACATACCAGTACTCAGTATGTGTATTGGGTGGGGGGTCTGTGACCATTTGTTAATCTAATAACTAATTGATTTGTTAAATCACATGCAAAATTGTGAGTCTGGTTGGTCCAAATGCTACACAGAGGTGTTAATTATTGGACCAAAAACTTTTGAATGTAATAACCGAGATCACTGTCTAATACTTGATGGGTGCTCTGTAAATTCTTCATCATCAGTTAGGAACCTAGGCGTACTTTTTGATAGCAATCTTTCCTTCGAAAAACATGTTTCTAGCATTTGTAAAACTGCATTTTTTCATCTTAAAAATATATCTAAATTACGACCTATGCTCTCAATGTCAAATGCAGAAACATTAATTCATGCGTTCATGACCTCGAGGCTAGATTATTGTAATGCTTTATTGGGTGGTTGCTCTGCACGTTTAATAAACAAACTCCAGCTGGTTCAAAATGCAGCAGCTAGAGTTCTTACTAGAACCAGGAAATATGACCACATTAGCCCGGTTCTGTCAACACTGCACTGGCTCTCTATTAAACATCATATACATTTTAAGATCTTGCTAATTACCTATAAGGCCCTGAATGTTTTGGCACCTCAGTATTTGAGTGAGCTCTTATCACATTATAGTCCTTCACGTCCGCTGTGATCTCAAAACTCTGGCCATTTGATAATACCTAGAATATCAAATTCAACTGCAGGTGGGAGATCATTTTCCTATTTAGCACCCAAACTCTGGAGCAATCTACCTAACACTGTTCGGGAAACAGACACACTCTGTCAGTTTAAATCTAGTTTAAAGACCCATCTCTTTAACCTGGCTTACACATAATACACTATCGCATTTCTGTAATTCAAATCCATTAAAGGATTGTTAGACTGCATTAATTAGGTCAACCGGAACCGGAAACAAAAATATTTCTATTTTTAAAATGATAAACTCAAATCCCTGACTTCCGGCAACGGCCGTATGCGTCATGTTCCAGCTTCTTGGCTGACCTCTGACTCGACGTATGACGTACGACGTAAACCGGGATTTGAGTTTATAATTTTAAAAATATAAATATTTTTGTTCCAAAAACCCATCGATCTGCTTCAGAAGACATGTGTTAACCCCTCGGAGGTGTATGGGTTAGTTTTACAATGGAGATATGCAAAAATAAAAATTTTTGGAGCTTCAAAATAATAGCCACTATCCACCAGCATTACCAAGTTTGGAAGAGCCAGGATACATTTTAAAACAACTCTGACTGTGTTCGTCTGAAAGAAGAAAGTCATATACACCTAGGATGGCTTGGGGGTGAGTAAATTATGGGGTAATTTTCATTTTTGGGTGAACTGTTCCTTTAAGTGGTCTAAATGTATTTATATATTCTGTGGAAAGCGTAGGACCAAGAAATGTCCGTCCAATCAAAACACTCGGTCCGAGCGTTTTGATTGACTTTCCTACCTGCCTGTCAACATATGTATTTGCGCACCCTGTTCGCGCAGACAGGATACGTCATCAGCGCGTTCATGCATGCTGTGCAGACAGAGCGAGAATGGCAGACAAACATCAACAACCCGATCTTCCTTCCTGGTATTGTAGTACTTTTGCTAACTGTACGATAATGTTTTCTCACCGGTGAATGACACATGATGTAGCCCAGAGGTTCCCAATTCCAGTCCTAGAGCCCCCCGCTCTGCATATTTTGCATGTCTTGCTTAGTTAACACACCCGATTCAGATAACCAGCTCGTTAGAAGTGAGCTAACGTTACGTGCATGAACTGTGTTCCGATTGACATGCTCCTTACACAGTGTTCTCCTACTCCCTGAGCAGGGAAAATCCGTTAAAGTTTACTTCACTTCGGAACATTCATTCACGGATTTGCGCTGCGCAGCGTCTTCACACACAAACGAATCTTACTAGAGAAGTGTGAAGTGTAGGGGACTGGAACTGGTAACTGCTGATGTAACCTGTAGTAATGTTGTCTCTGTTGTTCTGGTCTGTGAGCGTATATGCGTTCAGGGGCCGTGGATTTGGACGGCGATTGCAGGGAGGGTGGGACGTTCGCTTTCAGTGCTATCAGGCTAAAGTTAGCATTTTCCAAGATCTCCTACTGCACCTTTAACACATTTCAGAGTTTCCTTTAAAGGTAAACTCTTCTTTAATTTTTTATGTTAAACAATTGTGGTAGTGTGCTTGATCACCTCTTGATGTCAAATTTAAAATCTGGGTCCCAAAGCAAAACCAGAATCACTGCTATAAGGTGTTTTGGGCTGGGTTCAGTGTGCAAGTGAAGGTCAGGGTGTGTTTTCGGAGTGTTGCCCACATTGTATCAGACTTAAAACAATTGAAAAGCCTCCCTAATACTCATTGCAGAGATATGCTGTATTGGTATTAAAATAAAATGGGTGTAATATTATGTGCATCGTTGACATACCAAATACAGTCTGATACAATAGCTAATTCTGCTCTGGACTAAATGCCACAATCATAGGAGCTTTAGGCCCGAAGGTGAGTTTCTGGTCCCTTTTCATATTATAATTGTTCTATAAGTTCATTTTTACTTGAGATGTTAATTCATGGTGCTTTGAGGCTTTTGAGGTAGTTCTCAATTCTTTGAGTTTTGGGTACAAAATTAGCACACAATGATAAATTTGTTAGTTATTTACTGAATACCATAGGACAAATACCTAGTTAGCTGGTTATTAGCTACCCAGTCCAGTTAAATACAGAGAAATGGGAATTTAGGTAAAAGAACACCCACACAATTAAATAATTTAGCAAGCAACATTTTGTAGAGAACAAAAAGCACTGAAAATGAGAATTTAATAAACATAAGTGATAAGTCTATAATGTTGAATAAGTTTTCTACCCTTTCTTCCAGGCTGTAGATGTATATTTGATACAAAATGAATTTTCTATGAATTTATACAAAACAATGTGGATTTGTTTGCATTGATACAAGATAGTTTAATAGACATATAAAATTGTATGAATTTGGCTCACATATTGACTTCTTTTTTGCAACCAGGCTTATTATTGTGATAGAAAATAGATTGTTTATAACAAAATACAATTCAATAACCCTTCAAAATGAATGAAATATATATATATATTGTCAGTAGTTACGTATAGTAGCCTATACTAGAAGTTCACTCACAATGACAATATTTTTCTTGAGTTGTGCCCTGTGGATACTACCGGTATCTATTAACAACCATTTTAAATGTTGTTACGACCAAATAAAGGCTGTTATATATATATATTTGAAATTGTAATATTGCTTCAGATAAAAATAGATTTTAGAAGCAGAACAGGTAAGCCAGAGTTGTTGTGGGGTGTTGTTTTGCTTTACTGAGTAACACCCAAAACTAAGCACAAAGGATGAACAATATGGGAGGCCGGCGTTTGAATATTTCTCTTTTGTGAGATATTGGGTTGGTTTTGATGTAATATGGGTGTGATACTGGTTTGTTAAATGAGTCTGTTATACGTGCAGTGTGTTGTTATTTAGAATCATGGGAATGATGGTGGATAGATGTATTAAAACTGTTGGATTTGTTGGAGTTAGTCAAAGTCAATGTCGGTAAGACCTTATTCCTTATTTCTTTGTAGAATATTAGGGCTACAGTTGCCTTGAATGCAGTGAGACGCAAAGCTGATAAACGTGTAGAAGAATGCAAATCTGAAAACTTTTAAAAAAAACAAACAACTTAGCAGTATGGTAACGGTTGAAGTTGAAGAGTAACTGGAGTAGTTTAGTTCCTGTAAAAAAAAGGAGGAGCTGTTGTTAATGTTCTAGATAACTGTAATGGTATGGATTTTAATTCAGGCTGTGAAGCATGTAACATCTCTGTGTGCACTAGTTGAGAAAACAACACTGTAAAAATGTCAGGTAACCTAAAATATGCTACATGTGGTATAAATAAAATTTAGTAAAGATACATTTTTTTGTCAGTGTGTTTTGTTAATTATTCAGTTTTTATTGTTGTGTAAAATTTATATTCATGTTGTTCGCTGAAGTTGTGTATGCCACAGAATAAGTATATTTTTGGCTTTTTTGTCACTTCTATTTAGAGTCTGTATTATTTATGGCAAATTTTATAATGTTCTATATTATGAAATTTTTGCATTTTCTCACAATTTTGTAGGGGCCACAGATTCTCATTTTATGTGGTATGTAGACAGTGACGTCTGGATATACTCGTACCTCCACATTCTCTGGGTAAAAAGTACACTTGTCCTTAAGGGCTAGTTACAATACTTACTGAAACACACATCAAACTTTTTCCTTGTACTTTTGCGATTTACTGTCATATATCAGAAAAGTATGTCGTTGTTCAGCTGCACTTTATGCCAGAATCTTTTGAAGATTTTGAGACATCATTTAAATGTGTAAAATATACTAATAAATTCAGCCAAAATATTCTCAATAAATCACATTTTATAACACTTTTTCAAACAATTGAATGCAGTTCCAAATGCTTTACAGTGCTTTAGGTAATGCAATTCAATTTTGGTAATACTACACAGATTAGCTTTGAAGTTAATATCCCAAATGTCTTGCCTCTTGGCTTGGGTTTAGTCCTAAAATATATTTAGTACAGTTAAACTGACTGTTTCTCTCTCTATGTGTTTGATCCAATAATCAAAGCTTCTTTTTTATCCTCCTGGTTGAGCTGTAAACCTGTAAAATCTGTGACGTCCAGTTTTGGATACAGTTTTCAAATGAGTCAAATTCTGCAAGTTAGCATTCAGTTTACAGGAGGTGTCAGAGTTTAGGGTCATATGATACAGAAAATTCACTGTTGATTTTAACATTTGGGTGTAGCAGAGATTCCCACCCTTACACCTTGTTTGGCAATTCCTTCTGTGGCTTGATTAGTTGCCAAAAATCCTTGAAGAATGTTTTGAGCATGTGTTTATGTGGCCATGATAGTGACTTGTGTCATCTCAGACATGTTGTCGTAAGTTTTTAATGCCAACTCCAAGGAACAATACACAAAAATGCCAGTTTCTGGCTTACTGCTCTCGATTCGAATTGCCTGCTTACAGTAAAGAAACATTGACCAAAGGTTAAGTAGACTAAGTTTAGTTGCATTTGAACATTGAACATTGTACTGTAAGAAGCCATGTTTAGCATGTATAGTAATTATGTAGCGTCTTTTCATGAAAGCAAATTTTTTGGACCATGTAAACTTTTTTTATAATAATAGTTTTAATAATATATCTTTATTTAATTAAAGTAAAATTACATATTGCAATGTTAGAACATAACTAGACAAAAAAAAAACAAAAAAACAAAAAAAAGTATAACCAGCATTTTTCCTTAAAAGAGCTAAACAAACAACTTTTACAATGTTTAATTTGGAAAACGTAATTTTAGGAAATACATTAGAAAAAAGATCCACTGCACCCTCCCATAAAAAAGCATAAAATTACAACAAATGCCTCCATTTTTATTCAACTCTCCTGAGGCCACAAGAGGGCGCATCGAGCAAAATATTATGCACGTTTCTTCAAAGCGTAGTAAAATAACACGACTATCTTTGAAAAAAGTGCATAATGTTTAAAATAATGATTATAAACCATATATAATTAATAAAGTTGCTTAAACGATTCGAAAAAAACAGCCCCATGCATGTATGTATAGTTTAATACAATGGTTTTCAAACCTGTCCTGCAAGCACCTCTGCCCTGCACATTTTGTATGTCTCCCTTATCAGACATACCTGATTCAACTCATCAGCTCGTTAGTAGAGACTGCAAGACCTGAATTGGGTGTGTCTACAAGGGAGACATACAAAATGTGCAGGGCAGAGGTGCGTGCAGGACAGGTTTGAAAACCACTGGTTTAATACAAAGGACCGAAAACCAATCACAAAGAGTAGTCTACTTTCTTCATTTAAAAACTTGACATGCAGTGGGATGGGGAAAACCCGCCATATGTCTTGAAAACCCGCCATATGTCTTGAGACATGTTTTTTAAAAGTTGAACTTACATTAATTTTACATGGCTTTCTAAACATGCGTCTCTCTTGTGCGAGACACGAGTGCAACGGTGATAGATGTCCCTAAAGAAAATGCGATAAATATGCGTTCTGTGTGAATGACTTGGTTTCAGTTTCGCCGTAAACAACATCTTCTCCACACTGATGCTCTCGTTTTCCGCAATATTTTGAATGAACAACGTAGCAGCGCCGCATCCAGTGGGTTCAACTGGATAGGCCAGGGGTGCCCAAACTCGGTCCTGGAGGGCCGGTGTCCTGCAGAATTAGCTCCAACTTGCCTCAACACACCTTCCAGGAAGTTTCTAGTATGCTTAGTAAGAGCTTGATTAGCTGGTTCAGGTGTGTCTAATTGGGGTTGGATCTAAACTCTGCAGGACACCGGCCCTCCAGGACCGAGTTTGGGCACCCCTGGGATAGGCTAACAAAAGCATTAAAATGCAATGACAGCGACATCGTCGTCGCATCTTGTGTGCCACTGATAAGGCTGCCTGACACACACCTAAAATTCGAATGCAACGGTTTGCATTCGAATGTGGCTTTTTTTTTTTAATTCGACGAATATTCGAAATTCTAATTTTTTTTTTTTTGACAGCCCTAACTTATTTAATTTGTTAGAGCATGTCTTATTGAACTCTCATGTTTGGTTGATAAATGTTAAGGCATCTATTGGAAAAATCTTAATATTTTATACATAATAATGACACATGTTGCGTGGAGCAGACTGGATTCAATCTTTAATTTGCCTGAAGGTGTATTTGCTGTGGTTTCTGCAGAAGTGACAGTTGTTGCTAAAGCTGTAATAAAAGCATTAGCAAATTAGTTGGATATCCCTAAAGCTATAGTTATAGTTAAAGAAAAGTTACAGGTATAGAAGATTTTTTAAATCTACTGAGTAATAGAGTTTACCTGAACCATTGACTAAAATTGATTGAGGAATCATGTTAAGTGGATTGACATCTCCTGTTCCCACTGCTGTCAAGAGGGTATTTATAGTCTCTTGAATGGATGGGATAGTTGGTCAAAGCTGAAGTCTAGTTGTGTTGATGTAATGATTGACCCTCGTCTGAAATATATAAATGTTGAAATGAATATGTTACCTTTAGCAATCCAGTTTATTTAATGATTGAATGATTTATAAACTGTTTTCCTTGTGGGGGCCGAAATTTTGTCCTTGCAACGTCAGGTTTTACTATCCTTGTGGGTACATTTGGTCCCCACAGCATAAGGAATTCCTGGACTACACACACACACACAAACAGCATACATAAAATAAGCAGCATTGCAATATACTGTATTTACCTGAATCCTAGGACAATCACTCTGAGGAAGTTAGCATGCTTGGGTTAATACACTCTTAAGAAAAATGGTTCTACACAGTACCAGAAAAGGGTTTTTTGGCTTGTAACAATAGCGGAACCCTTTTTGGTGCTAAATAGAACCCTTTTTATAGGGTTCCATAAAGAGCCATGCTTTGAAAATGCTGTATAGGTTAAAAAGAACCTTTTTAACAACAGTTTATTTTAATTAGTATTAATATATTAATGTATTAATATTATTATTAATATTATTTGTATATATTATTATTTAATATTGTTTTTTTTACACCTCTATCTATCTGGTGTTACGATATCTTGTAGTGTCTATTAGGGTTTTACATAAAAACAACAACAATGTGTCATTTAGGTACTTTTATTTTTTTATTGGCATGTGAATTTGTAGCAAAAATTACAGTGTTCTAACAACAGTTATTAGCAGAATACATTAATAAATGACAATTGACATTGAACATAAATAAATACTACAAGAAGTAAAACAAATTACTTAAACGAAGACCAAGTTCCAGTGAAATACTGTATTTTAATAATCCTCTATGATGCCTGCAAGTCCATCATTATGTGTATTTTGGTGTGATTGAGTGCCAGTTTCTCTCTGCAGATGATGAGGTTGTAGGAGGTGATGCATCTGAAATACACAATTGAGTTTAGACAATGCGTCTCCTTCCATTTGTTTTTGTAAAAACAAAAAGGACCATAAATTCAGTATTTTTATACTTACTTAGTGGTGAAGGGGAGAGAAGTGTCCTTAACTGAACAGGGCTAATCACACTTACGTGTTGTCTTAAACTGAAAAGAGAAAAAGACATGATATGAACCAGATACAATTTGAAAGTTAAAAATTATAGACATTTTAAGAAAGAAATCATTTACGTTTTGAGAGTGTGTTGACAGTCTGTGTAGTTAGCTGAACTCCAGAAAATCAGTAATAAGCCATCTTTTTTAGAGTGTAGCCTCTGTTAGTAATAAATAAATAAACAACAACTAAAAATATATATATATATATATATATAACAATATGGATTATAAATTCAATGTCTCTGTTAAGAGGAGAAGAGAAGTATCCTCAGCTTAACAGAGCTGCTCACACTTACATGTGATCAAAAGAAGAGAAAAGAACATGTCTGTTTGAAAACCAGACACAATTTTAAAGTTAAATTTGTATTTAAATTTAAGAATGAAATCATTTACCTGTTGAGAGTGTGCTGACAATCTGTAGTTGGATCACTGAGCTGCAGAAATTCAGTAATGAGGTGCTTTGACAGTTACAGATTTGAAAAAGAAAAAGGCAGGAATAAAGAACCCTAAACTCTGACACAAAGAACAATTTCAGCATTAAAAGGGTTCTTCAGGATGCTATGGTTCTAAATAGAACTGTTACTACATGTGAAGAACCTCTGAAGAACCATCTTTTTTTAGAGTGTAGACTGCTTCAAGCTGGAACAGATAACAAACAATTACAGACATAAATTAAAATAGGGTAATATCTGAGTGTGTGTTACATAATTGTTGTTTTATAATATTTTTTTAACTACAGGTTTAAAATCAAGAATATTGTCATCAGTGTGTTCCAGTAAATACAATAATCGATTTTTAACTCATCTCATCCCTGACAAGCTTTGCTCTATTCTTGAACTCCTCAGTGCTGCTATTGCTGAGAGTGCATCTATAAATGTGTCATTAGAGTGAAACTCCAGCACTGTTAGCACCTCAGGTACTGTTTTTGCAGAAGTTGTTGTGGAAGCTTTAGATGTTGTATAAGCTGTAGATACTGTAGAAGCTGTAGATCCTGTAGAAACTTTAGATCCTGTAGAAGCTGTAGAAGCTGTAGATGTTGTAGAAGCTGTATAAGCTGTAGAAGCTGTAGATGTTGTAGAAGCTTTAGATGCTGTGGAAGCTGTAGATGTTGTAGAAGCTTTAGATGCTGTAGAAACTGAAGTCAAGGTAGAAGCTGTTGATTGTGGTCCTGCGATGGTACTTTTGCCATCTGGCTGGCACTACAGATCCCCAAATTCCAGGACAGCCAGGCAGAAGAACAGTTTCTTCCTTCAGGCAATCTACCTTATCAACAGTTAAATGTTCCCCACATTATGCAATAAAATTGTGCAATAACTTTATATTTATGCTGGGCAGTAAGCAGTAAGCAAGTGTTCCATTTCGAACACAGCCTAAAAAGCTAAGCATAAACATTATTTTATCCATAGATGTAGCCAAAGGTAGAGGAGCCCAAGGCATAGACGGAGAGCAGATGGGACCAAACAATACCGATGGCTTAGGAGATCAAGGCAAAGCCGCAGCGATGAGTGTCCGAGGTGGAGCCAGAGTGCCTGAGGACTAAAGCAGAGTTGGAGGGAAGGCAGAGCCCAGTGGAGCCAAGGGAGTGGAGAGGCAGAGTGCAGTGGACAGCTTGTAAGTACATGGTGCAGACTGGGTGATATCTGACCAAGGCGGAGCTTAAGGTACGAGGTAGCTCAGTGGAGCGGGGCGGACGAAGGTCTCTGGTAAAGCCAAAGGAGGGAGGAGCCAAGACGGAGCTGACAGGTCAACGGGCTGAGGTGGAGCTATGGGATCCACTTGACTGGATGGAACTGCAGACTGGAAGACCTGAGGCAGATCCACACAACTTAATGGTGTTAGAGGAGAAGTCGAGGGGCAAAAGGGAGCCAGCGGAGACGAGGCTGAGGAACCGGCTGTTATTGGAAGAGGGGGCTGGGCAGAACCAGTGGAGGGAGTCCATAATGGCGCTTTTCCACTGTGTGGTACGACTTGGCTCGGCACAGCTCAGTACAACACGGCACGGCTCGGTTCGGCTCGGTTTGCGTCTCCACTGCAGTTTAGTACCGCTTTAGAGTGGGCAGGATTATTCACATTTGCCGTGACTCCTTAAAAACTTTTTCATTCCGCGTCGCTCCATCAAGCTCTCGCTGGATCCACTCCTCGTCTATCAACGAGAGGAATGTCTGTACTTCCTCAACAGACAACGAAACAGACATTTTTTGGTTGTTAAAAGAAAGCTGCACTCATTCAAAACAGTTGTGTTTGATCCTTTGGTGGCTGTGCTTTAAAATGTGATTTAAATCTAGTGGCCCTGTTGAAAAAAACAGCATATGCTGGTTAGGTAGGTTTTGAAGCTGGGATGCTTGTTTGAGCTGGTTTGAGCTGGTTTAAGCTGCTCCTTTGCTGGTTTAAGCTGGTCCTTAGCTGGTCATGTGCTGGTCCTAAACTGGTCGGCATATGCTGACCATTTTAGGAAAAAAGCAGGTACTTTTTTCAGTTTTTTCAGTACAGTTCCATTGATACTGTATCCAGTGGAAAACCCCCCAGAAGTGAACCATACCGAACCGTACCGTGCCGTACCATGCAGTGGAAAAGCACCATAAGATTCAAGGCTGGATGGAAACAGCAGAGGTACAGGAGACTTTGAACTGGACACGACCAGAGCGAATGGGAGATACATGCAAAAATACTCTTTTTTTTCATTACATAATGATCTCCAGTAGGGATGTCCCGAGCCGATCTCAAGGATCAGAATCGGGGCCGATCAAGCATTTTTTTAACTGATGGGTATCGCTCTCCTAAGCCCGATGCACTGGTGATTCTTTAGCTGTCATGCTGGTGTCATGCAAAAGGTGGCAGTATGCACTTTCAACAGTTCACCGCCATTAAAAGGAAAAGAAAACTTCATCCATTCCCTCGTACACCACAAATAATCCCACAGCAGCACATGATCTAGCCGGCTCACACACCTGGTCAGACTCACCATAAGGCTCAGGCTCTGAGACAATGGTTTTGTTCAGTCATTTTCTTAGGTGTTGGCTTGTGCATTGTGGCAGGCTCAAGCCCTCCATCTCTGGTGGACTCAGGCATCTTGTCCGTGCAGCAGGGTGATGGTTGCCTGGGCTCTGGAGTGCTAATTCTCTCCTTGCTCTTACACACTGTAATTGGGGAACCATTGTGGAGAAGGACACATTCCACGTAATGCTTCCTGGAGGTTCATCTCTGGGCAGGGCTGGGTAACACAAAAACTACCCAGCACTGGAAAAACAACCCAACATATGACCCAACAGGCTCAACTCAGCACGTGGGTTATTTTTGTTATTTTTTTTATTTTTTATTTTTTTGAGTGTACAAACAAACATTATGTGATGACAGAATTTCCGGTCACACTTTATTTTAAGGTATTGTTATAAGGTAGTTGTTAAATTCAGGTATTGGGTAGGATTAAGGATGTAGAATATGGTTATGCAGAATATGTGCTTTAAAAGTTCTAATAACCAGCCAATATGTGACCCAGGACCACAAAACCAGTCATAAGGGTGAAATTGAGATTTATACATCATCTGAAAGCTGAATAAATAAGCTTTCAATTGATGTAGGATATGACAATATTTGGCTGAGATACAACTATTTGAAAATCTGGAATCAGGGGGTGCAAAAAAATCAAAATATTGAGAAAATTGCCTTTTAAAGTTGCCCAAATTAAGTTCTTAGCGATGCTTATTACTAATCAAAAATTAAGTTTTGATGTATTGACGGTAGGAAATTTACAAAATATCTTCATGGAACATGATCTTTATTTAATATCCTAATGAGTTTTGGCATAAAAGAAAAATTGATAATTTTGACCCATACAATGTATTTTTGGCTATTGCTACAAATATACCCATGCAACTTAAGACTGGTTTTGTGGTCCATGGACACATATGTTAATAATAGACATGCTAATAAGCAATAGTTAATAGTGAGAATTGGTCCCTATACTAAAGTGTTACCAAATTTACATTTTTAGGTGAACTGTCCCTTTAACATGTTTACAGACTCTCTGTGATGTTAGCTGTCAGACACATAAAATCTGGTTGGCCATAGATTTACAGGAGTGTTAGAGTTTAGGGTCCTACCATCCAGAATATTCACTGGTGATTTTAACATTTGGGTGTAGCAGAATGTCTATTTATCTATGTTCCACTTTTACACCCATACAACGTGTTTGACAGTTCCTTCTGTAACGTAATTAGCTGCCAAAAATCCTTAAAGGTGGCCATGATAGTGACTTGTGTCATCCTAGACATGGTATTGCTAGTTTTTAATACTAACTCCTAGCAAAAATACACAAAAATTCCAGTTTCCGGCTTACAGCTCTCCAAACGAATGGTTTTATGCAAGCCTACTTACAGTAAAGAAACGTTGACCAAACTGAATCTAGGTGCATTTTGAGCAGTTAACACTGTACCATATAAAGCCATGTTTAGCATTTATAGTATTTTATTGTAGTGTCTATTCAAGAAAGCAAAATATTTTGGACTATATAAACTTAATAAATATTTTTATTTAATTCAAATAAAATATGACATATTGCAATGTTAGAAATTATTAGACAAAAAAAAAAAAAAAAAGAAGTACCAGTATTTAACCTCAAAAGTTAAACAACATTGACAATGTTTACATTTGAAAACATACATTAGGAAATGCATGAGGAAAAAGATCCACTTCTCCCTCCCAGAACAGCCTGCTGTTAAACAAATATCTGCCATTATATTCTTGAGGAACAGTGCATCATCAAATTTATCTTTATATTGCTCTATACCATTATTTGAGAGTGTGCTACAATGGGAAATATGTTGTACCTATATACTATGTAATAATAATAAATGCATTTGTTGTTTAATTAATTTGTTACAGCGTGTATTATTGAACTCTCATGTTTGCTTGATATATGTTTAAGGGATCTATAGGAAAAGTTTTAATATTTTTGACATAATAATGAGGCATGTTGCTTGGAGCAGACTGGATTCAATCTTTAATCCACCTGAAGCTGTAGTTGCTGTGATTGCTGTAGTTGCTGCAGGAGTGACAGTAGTAGCTGAAGCTGTAATTAAAAAAAAAAAAAAACACAAGCAAATTAGCTGGATATCCTTATAGACCTATAGTTATAGATAGGTTACAGGTATAGAAGCCTATAAATCTACTGAGTAATAAAGTTTACCTGAACCATTGACTGAAATTGATTGAGGAATTATGTTCAATGGATTGACATCTCCGGTTCCCACTGCTGTCAAGAGGGTGTTCGAAATCTCTTCAACAGATGGGATAATTTGATTGAAGCTGAAAGCTAGTTGTGTTGATGTGATGATTGACCCTTGTCTAGAATATATAAATGTTGAAATTAATGTTACTTTTAAAAATTCTGTTTATTGCAAGATTTCTCTCTCTCACTCTTTCACTCACTCACACACACACACACACACACACACACACACACACACACACACACACACACAGAGCATGCATAAAATGAGCAACATTGCAATATGCTGCATTTACCTGAATCCTAGGACAATCACTCTGAGGAAGTTAGCATACTTGATTTTGTAGATGGGCTCAAGCTGGAATAAATAACAAATAATTACGGACATCACTTAAAACAGAGTAATCTAGGTTAAGTGTTCGTTACATAATTGTCTCTTCTATTAATTCAATGTTTAAAGTACAAGAAAAGTATTATCAATGTGCTCCAGTAAATATAATAAATGGATTTTTAACTCACCTCATCTCTGACAAGCTTAGACCTATTCTTGAACTCCTCACTGCTGCTGTTGCTGAGTGCGTCTATAAATGTGTCAAAAGAGCGGAACTCCAGCACTGTTAGCACCTCAGGTATTGTTTTTGCAGTAGTTGCCGTGGAAGTTGTAGATGTTGTAGATGCTGTAGTAGCTGTAGATGCAGTAGAAGCATTAGACGCTGTAGAGACTGTAGATGCAGTAGTTACTGCAGGAGCGACAGTTGTAGCTGAACCTGAAATATATATATTAAAAAAAAAAAAAAAAACATAAGCAAATTAGCTGGATTTCCCTATAGAGCTATAGATAGTTATAGATAAGTTATAGGTATAGAAGATTATACATCTACTGAGTAATAGAGTTTACCTGAACCATTGACTGAAATTGATTGAGGAATTATGTTCAATGGATCGACATTTCCGTTTCCCACTGCTGTCAAAAGGGTGTTCGAAATCTCTTCAACAGATGGGATAGTTTGATTGAGGCTGAAAACTAGTTGTGTTGATGTGATGATTGACCCTGGTCTGGGATATATAAATGTTGAAGTGAATGTTACCTTTAAAAATTCAGTTTACTGCCAGTTTATTTCTCTCTCTCTCTTTCACACACACACACACACACACACACACACACACACACACAGACAGACAGCATACATGAAATGAACAACATTGCAATATGCTGCATTTACCTGAATCCTAGGACAATCACTCTGAGGAAGTTAGCATACTTGATTTTGTAGATGGGCTCAAGCTGGAACAAATAACAAATAATTACAGACATCACTTAAAACAGAGTAGTCTAGGTTAAGTTTTTGCCACATAATTGTCTCTTCTATTAAACATTTAAAAGTCAAGAAAAGTATCATCAGTGTGTTCCACTAAATATAATAAACAGATTTTAACTCACCTGTTCCCTGACAACCTTTGCTCTATTCTTGAACTCATCACTGTTGCTATCGGTGAGTTCATCTATAAATGTGTCAGTAGAGCGAAACTTCAGATCAGTTAGCACCTCAGGTACTATTTTTACAGTAGTTGCTGTGGAAGTTGTAGATGCTGTAGACTCTGTAGATGCTATAGACTCTGTAGATGCTGTAGACTCTTTAGATGCTGTAGAAGCTGTAGACTCTGTAGAGGCTGTAGAAGCTGTAGGCTCTGTAGATGCTGTAGATATTGTAAAAGCTGTAGACTCTGTAGATACTGTAGAATCTGTAAACACTGTGGATGCTGTAGATATTGTAGAAGCTGTAGACTCTGTAGATACTGTAGAAGCTGTAGACTCTGTAGAGGCTGTAGAAGCTGTAGATATTTTAGATACTGTAGAAGCTGTAGACTCTGTAGAGGCTGTAGACTCTGTAGATGTTGTAGATACTGTAGAAGCTGTAGACTCTGTAGATGCTGTAGATGTTATAGAAGCTGTAGATGTTGTAGATACTGTAGAAGCTGTAGACTCTGTAGAGGCTGTAGAAGCTATAGACTCTGTAGATACTGTAGAAGCTGTAGACTCTGTAGATGTTGTAGATACTGTAGAAGCTGTAGATTCTGTAGAGGTTGTAGACTCTGTAGATGTTGTAGATACTGTAGAAGTTGTAGACTCTGTAGAGGCTGTAGAAGCTGTAGACTCTGTAATGGCTGTATATGTTGTAGAAGCTGTAGAATCTGTAGATACTGTAGAAGCTGTAGATGCTGTAGAAGCTCTAGACACTATAGAATCTGTAGACGCTGTAGACTGAGCAGATGTGGATGATGCTGTAGAAGCTGTAGAGACTGTAGAATCTGTAGAAGCTGTAGACTCTGTAGATGCTGTAGATATTGTAAAAGCTGTAGACTCTGTAGAGGCTGTAGCAGCTGTAGACTCTGTGGATACTGTAGATATTGTAGAAACTGTAGACTCTGTAGATACTGTAGAAGCTGTAGACTCTGTAGAGGCTGTAGAAGCTGTAGATGCTGTAGAAGCTATAGACTGAGCAGATGTGGATGATGCTGTAGAAGCTGTAGAGACTGTAGAATCTGTAGAAGCTGTAGATTCTGTAGATGCTGTAGATGTTGTAGACTCTGTAGAGGCTGTAGACTCTGTCGATGCTGTAGATATTGTAGAAGCTGTAGACTCTGTAGAGGCTGTAGACTCTGTAGATGCTGTAGAAGCTGTAGACTCTGTAGATGTTGTAGACGCTATAGAATCTGTAGATGCTGTAGACTGTGCAGATGTGGATGATATTGTAGAAGCTATAGACACTGTAGAATCTGTAGAAGGCATGACTGTTGTAGCACTAGTGATGGATCTGTCAGTGGCTGTTGAAGAGGAACTAACTGAAGTCAAGGTAGAAGCTGTTGATTGTACCACTGTTGTGGTTATTGCTGCACTACTGGTGGATGACCCAGTAAGAGTTGTTGTGACAGAGAAAGAACCTGTTGGGGTTGAGGTTGCTGGTATTGTGCATGGACTGATTTTTGCACAAAGTATTATAGTTGTTGAGGACTCTGCTGTTGTTGTGGCTGTTGTGGAAGATTCAGCTGTTGCAACAGTAGTTTGCGGTTCTGTTGTGGTAACTCCTGCAGTAGAAGTGGATGTTTCAGTAACAGCTGTAGTGGTCGTTGAGGGCACTGCTGTTGTTGTAGCTCTTGTGGAGTATTCAGTTGTTGTAACCGTAGTTTGTGGTGCTGTTGTGGTAACTCCTGCAGTAGTGGTGGATGATTCAGTAACAGTTGAAGTGGTTGTTGAGGGCGCTGCCGTTGTTGTAGTAGCTGTTGTGGAGGATTCAGTTGTTGTAACAGTAGTTTGTGGTGCTGTTGTGGTAACTCCTGCAGTAGTAGTGGATGATTCAGTAACAGTTGTAGTGGTTGTTGAGGGCGCTGCTGTTGTTGTAGCTGTTGTGGAGGATTCAGTTGTTGTAACCGTAGTTTGTGGTGCTGTTGTGGTAACTCCTGCAGTAGTAGTGGATGATTCAGTAACAGTTGTAGTGGTTATTGAGGGCGCTGCTGTTGTTGTAGCTCTTGTGGAGGATTCAGTTTTTGTAACACTAGTTTGCGGTGCTGTTCTGGTAACTCGTGCAGTAGTAGTGGATGTTTCAGTAACAGTTGTAGTGGTTGCTGAGGGCGCTGCTTTTGTTGTAGCTGTTGTGGAGGGTTCAGTTGTTGTAAAAGTAGTTTGTGGTGCTGTTGTGGTAACTCCTGCAGTAGTGGTGGATGATTCAGTAACAGTTGTAGTGGTTGTTGAGGGCGCTGCTGTTGTTGTAGCTGTTGTGGAGGGTTCAGTTGTTGTAACAGTAGTTTGTGGTGCTGTTGTGGTAACTCCTGCAGTAGTGGTGGATGATTCAGTAACAGTTGTAGTGGTTGTTGAGGGCGCTGCTGTTGTTGTAGCTGTTGTGGGGGATTCTTTTGTTGTAACACTAGCTTGTGGTGCTGTTGTGGTAACTCCTGCAGTAGTGGTGGATGATTCAGTAACAGTTGTAGTGGTTGTTGAGGGCACTACTGTTGTTGTAGCTGTTGTGGTGGATTCTGATGTTGTAACACTAGCTTGTGGTGCTGTTGTGGTTACTCCTGCAGTAGTGGTGGATGATTCAGTAACAGTTGTAGTGATTGTTGAGGGCGCTGCTGTTGTTGTAGCTGTTGTGGAGGATTCTGTTGTTGTAACACTAGTTTGTGGTGCTGTTGTGGTAAATCCTGCAGTAGTGGTGGATGATTCAGTAACAGTTGTAGTGATTGTTGAGGGCGCTGCTGTTGTTGTAGCTGTTGTGGAGGATTCTTTGGTTGCAACAGTAGTTTGTGGTGCTGTTGTGGTAACTCCTGCAGTAGTGGTGGATGATTCAGTAACAGTTGTAGTGGTTGTTGAGGGTGCTGCTGTTGTTGTAGCTGTTGTGGAGGGTTCAGTTGTTGTAACAGTAGTTTGTGGTGCTGTTGTGGTAACTCCTGCAGTAGTGGTGGATGATTCAGTAACAGTTGTAGTGGTTGCTGAGAGCGCTGCTGTTGTTGTAGCTGTTGTGGTGGATTCTGATGTTGTAACACTAGCTTGTGGTGCTGTTGTGGTTACTCCTGCAGTAGTGGTGGATGATTCAGTAACAGTTGTAGTGATTGTTGAGGGCGCTGCTGTTGTTGTAGCTGTTGTGGAGGATTCTGTTGTTGTAACACTAGTTTGTGGTGCTGTTGTGGTAAATCCTGCAGTAGTGGTGGATGATTCAGTAACAGTTGTAGTGGTTGTTGAGGGCGCTGCTGTTGTTGTAGCTGTTGTGGAGGGTTCAGTTGTTGTAACAGTAGTTTGTGGTCCTGTTGTGGTAACTCCTGCAGTAGTGGTGGATGATTCAGTAACAGTTGTAGTGGTTGTTGAGGGTGCTGCTGTTGTTGTAGCTGTTGTGGAGGGTTCAGTTGTTGTAACAGTAGTTTGTGGTGCTGTTGTGGTAACTCCTGCAGTAGTGGTGGATGATTCAGTAACAGTTGTAGTGGTTGCTGAGAGCGCTGCTGTTGTTGTAGCTGTTGTGGAGGATTCTGTTGTTGTAACACTAGTTTGTGGTGCTGTTGTGGTAACTCCTGCAGTAGTGGTGGATGATTCAGTAACAGTTGTAGTGGTTGTTGAGGGCACTGCTGTTGTTGTAGCTGTTGTGGAGGGTTCAGTGTTTGTAACAGTAGTTTGTGGTGCTGTTGTGGTAACTCCTGCAGTAGTGGTGGATGATTCAGTAACAGTTGTAGTGGTTGTTGAGGGCGCTGCTGTTGTTGTAGCTGTTGTGGAGGATTCAGTTGTTGTAACACTATTTTGTGGTGCTGTTGTGGTAACTCCTGCAGTAGTGTTGGAAGATTCAGTAACAGTTCTAGTGGTTGTTGAGGGTGCTGCTGTTGTTTTAGCTGTTGTGGAGGGTTCAGTTGTTGTAACAGTAGTTTGTGGTGCTGTTGTGGTAACTCCTGCAGTAGTGGTGGATGATTCAGTAACAGTTGTAGTGGTTGTTGAGGGTGCTGCTGTTGTTGTGGAGGATTCTGTTGTCGTAACACTAGCTTGTGGTGCTGTTGTGGTAACTCCTGCAGTAGTATTGGATAATTCAGTAACAGTTGTAGTGGTTGTTGAGGGCGCTGCTGTTGTTGTAGCTATAGTGGAGGATTCTGTTGTTGTAACACTAGTTTGTGGTGCTGTTGTAGTAAATCCTGTAGTAGTGGTGGATGAATCAGTAACAGTTGTAGTGGTTGTTGAGGGCGCTGCTGTTGTTGTAGCTCTTGTGGAGGGTTCAGTGTTTGTAACAGTAGTTTGTGGTGCTGTTGTGGTAACTCCTGCAGTAGTGGTGGATGATTCAGTAACAGTTGTAGTTGTTGTTGAGGGCACTACTGTTGTTGTAGCTGTTGTGGAGGGTTCAGTTGTTGTAACAGTAGTTTGTGGTGCTGTTGTGGTAACTCCTGCAGTAGTGGTGGATGATTCAGTAACAGTGGTAGCGGTTGTTGAGGGCGCTGCTGTTGTTGTAGCTGTTGTGGAGGGTTCAGTTGTTGTAACAGTAGTTTGTGGTGCTGTTGTGGTAACTCCCGCAGTAGTGGTGGATGATTCAGTAACAGTGGTAGCGGTTGTTGAGGGCGCTGCTGTTGTTGTAGCTGTTGTGGAGGGTTCAGTTGTTGTAACACTATTTTGTGGTGCTGTTGTGGTAACTCCTGCAGTAGTGGTGGATGATTCAGTAACAGTTGTAGTGGTTGTTGAGGGCGCTGCTGTTGTTGTAGCTGTTGTGGAGGATTCAGTTGTTATAACAGTAGTTTGTGGTCCTGTTGTGGTAACTCCTGCAGTAGTGGTGGATGATTCAGTAATAGTTGTGGTGGTTGTTGAGGGCGCTGCTGTTGTTGTAGCTGTTGTGGAGGATTCAGTTGTTGTAACAGTAGTTTGTGGTGCTGTTGTGGTTACTCCTGCAGTAGTGGTGGATGTTTCAGTAACAGTTGTAGTGGTTGTTGATGGCACTGCTGTTCTTGTAGCAGTTGTGGAGGGTTCAGTTGTTGTAACAGAAGTTTGTGGTGCTGTTGTGGTAACTCCTGCAGTGGAAGTGGATGATTCAGTAACAGTTGTAGTGGTTGTTGAGGGCGCTGCTGTTGTTGTAGCTGTTGTGGGGGATTCAGTTGTTGTAACACTAGTTTGTGGTGCTGTTGTGGTAACTCCTGCAGTAGTAGTGGATGATTCAGTAACGGTTGTAGTGGTTGTTGAGGGCACTGCTGTTGTTGTAGCTGTTGTGGGGGATTCAGTTATTGTAACAGTAGTTTGTGGTTCTGTTGTGGTAACTCCTTCAGTATTGGTGGATGTTTCAGCCAGAGCTGTAGTGGTTGTTGAAGAAGTTGTTGTAGCTGTGGATGTTGCAGAGGTGTCGGTTGTACTAACAGATGTCGGTGAAGATGTTGAATCTGTTGTGAACTGAGTTGTTGCACTTTGGGATTGGGCTGTTGCTGGAGAAGACAAAAAGTTGGTGCGCTGTTAAGTTACATATTTTAAACTATATTTTACGTTTAAGTGAATTGGGGAATTTCTTGTTGTTGTTTTGTACAATTTGATTTACATTTGAGTCACCTACCAATAAAAATGCACATTATAATAAAAGCTTTCCCCTCCATTCTGGAAAAAGTCCAATGGTGATAATAACAGTCTGCAAAGTAAGCAATATACAGAAAGTTTAAATACACACACAGACACACACACACACACACAAATTATGTATATTCACACATATCACAAAGGCTGCATTTATTTAATAATGTACAAAAATACAGTAAAATTGTAATTTTGTAAAATATTAGTAGCTGTTTTCTTCATTTTAATATATTTTAAATAATATATTATTAATTTGTTCTCGTGATGCATAACTGAATTTTTAGCAGCCATTACTCCGGTCTTCAGTGTCACATGATCCTCCAAAAGCATAGAAGACTTATTTCAAAAACATAAACAAAGTGAATTATTCCAAATGTTTGACCAATATTATATAACAATAAAGAGTATAACGTAAAGAAAACAAAAGAGTAATAAAGTATTAGTTTTATATATATATATATATATATATATATATATATATGTATATATGTGTGTGTGTGTGTGTGTGTGTGTGTGTGTGTGTGTACAGTACTGTGCAAAGTAGGCCGCTAGTATTTTCACCAACAAAAAATGGGTTTAAGTCAGTTATTTCTATCTTTTGCTGTAGTGTGTCAGTAGGAAATATCAGTTTACATTTCCAAACATTATTTTTTGCCATTAATTGTAATAATCCAGTGAGATTTTTGTAGGCACAAGGAGTCTGACAACAGCCAGTGCTCCACACAGAGATCTGATCTGATCATCATCAGTCTGTCTGGATTGACATGAAGAAACAGAACAAACTGAGACAGACTAAATCCAGAAGAACTGTGGCAATGTATCCAAGAAGCTTGAAGAAAAAACCTTCTTGCAAAGCTACCTGAAAAACTATGTGCAAGTGTACCTCAGACAAAAGCTGTTTTAAACGCAAAGTGTGGTCATACCAAATGTTGATTTGATTTAGTTAATAGAAGTTAATTGATAAATAAAATCTATGTATGGCATTATTTCTGAAAGCATCCTCATTTTACAGCATTTTTACACAATTGCCTAAAACTTTTAACAGTACTGTAGCTTTGCAGGCAGGTTTCTTGAAGCATCTTGGAGAGAGATGTTGCCACAGTTCTTCTGGATTTAATCTCTCTCAGTTTGTTCTGTTTCTTCATGTCATTCCAGACGGACTGGATGATGATCAGATCAGATCTCTGTGTGGAGCACTGGCTGTTGTCAGACTCCTTCTGCAAACAAAAATCTCACTGGATTATTACAATTAATGGCAAAAATAATGTTTGGAAATGTAAACTGATATTTCCAACTGACATGCTACAGCAAAAGATATAACCGACTTCAAACCATTTTTTTATTTTTTTATTTATTTATTTTTTTGGTAAAAATACTAGTGGCCTAAGACTTTTGCACAGTACTATATATAAATAAATAATTAAATATTATATGTATATATATATATATATATATCACTGCATCCAACAGAGATGTTCAGAATCTTTATTGTCATTATACAAAAGTACAATGAAATTATGTGTAATCATATTTCAGTGCAAAAATAAGATTTACGGTTTAAAAACAAGAGATGTTACCAGAGATGTTACCAGAAACACCAGCATCTGATATGTGGAACAGAATAGAATAAACTTAATCTACAAACATGGTTTCAGCAAAGTACCATGCAAAAACTTAAAAACGTTCATTCTTGATTTAAGAGTAATCTATTCCATTATCTACTCCATCTGATTTTTTTTTTACATAATGATTAGTCCACTTCTAATTATCACTAGATTTCACAAAATTGAATTCAAATTCCAACTGTGTATCATTATCCAAACTAAAATATTATTTTATTAGGTCTCCTTAATATTAAACAAATGGTTCAGTAAACAAATGGATGCCCCTGATAATAGGAATGTCCTTTAGATATCAAGATATCTTGATTACATGATTACATCATGATTACTTATTATTATAAATATTCTTACTATATATAGTTCATATAAAAATACATTAAACGGTAACAGAACACAGACTACTGCAAAATGACAAAATTGTTACATTTGATCACATTAGGCTATACTACATTAGCCTATGTATGCCATTAAAATAGTAGGCTAATGCTTTGATTGTTATTATGTCCCAGGTGCAATATTTCCAGCGATTAAAATTATACTTTATAATATAAATATAATTAAGGTAAATATATTTAGTGAAAAAAAAAATGCTCTTACCAGTCCTTGAGCAGATATATTATAGGCCTACTGAACACGTTAATCGGTAATCCGCTGTTTCAGTGCTCCAATTGTTATTCTGTGCTCCAGTTCTTCCACTTTTCTTGAATCACCTGTGGCACTACCTCTTAAATACCACTTAGTGACGTCCTGACCTGTGATTTGTTACTTCATTGAAATGCACAGATAAGGCATATGGAATGCTTTTTGGCAGACACCGTGATGATATTTATTTTATTATTATTATTTTTTTTTTCGTAAATCTGACAGTCTAATGGGGTGCACAACAATTTATTATAGGCAGGTTTGTTTATAGCTACTGTTAAGTAAATTGATAAAGCCATAGTTGCACATTTTAATTTAGCCTATAACATGATCAATCAGACATTATTTTAAATGTATCCAAAATTCGCGGAATAGAGAGATTTCTTTGAGGGCACTTTACATTGTATTTACATTTAGTCATTTAGCAGAAGCTTTTATCGAACGCGATTTAAGATTGAGGAATACAACAAGCGATTCATCATTAAAGGCGAATAAACACAGGAAGTGCTCATAATACAAAGTTTCACGCATTGATTAGATATTACAGTTTTAATTTCTCAATTTGTCGATATTAGGCTACTGCATGTTAGTGGAAACAATAGACAATGGAATTGCATTTGCAATTTATACAAAAAAAAAAACAAACAAAAAAAACAAAAAAAAAACAAAACAAAAACAAAAAATCAAACACAGAGATTCCCATGAGTTTAATCATTTGTGTGACCACAGACCGATCATTATGAGGCACATGATCTTTTTATGGATCCTAAGTCAACTGATTACAATTAGCCTACTACACATGTGAGATGTCAAATGGGACCAACACAAAAGACACTAGGTTTACCTATGCATTCTTCACATACTGACACTTAGTTTCACTGGCTTTCTTGACGTTTCTGAGAAAGTTTCCCCTCAGTAAGTAAGCGTCACTAGCCAAATACTCAACAATTGAACTCGCAGTGTTGAGACGTGATTTATTTAGAATAAACCTGCAATGTTTTCCAGTCGATAAGTAGGCTATCGCGGCGCGGGACTCATTATAAATTAGAAATAGAGAGATAACGCGTTCTAAATTGCTATTTTTTTTATTTGTTAGCCTAACTGAAATAGATGTAGCAATTTCTATATTTTAGACTTATAAAATAATTATTCAGGACAATATATTTTAATTATCTCCATAACAATATTTAACATAAAAGGATAATAACACGTGTTTTGTTTAGTTAGAAAAAAATGTATCACAAAAGTAAAAAATTGCTGGAACTTCTGACGCTTTAATGCACTATCGATTAGTTTTTAATTGCGACCTATAGTCTATATGGTTTTATTTCGTTAAAATTATTATTGCTATTGAACATTTCTGAAAAAATCAGTGAGCTTACAAATTTCAAGAAAACTATAATTGTATGTGTACTATACCTGCTTTCTCAAAAAGACAATTATTATTTTTAATAGGCTAAATCTTCTTGAAATGTGTTATAATAGGAAAACCAATGAATTATGTAGTGGAAATAAAAAACAAAAACAAAGTTTGTTTAGCCAGTAAGTAGCTATATGTGGGCCATAATAATAGCATAAGTGCAGTCATTGTATTTTAAGTGCTATCTTTAATAATCAAGTCAAACGAGGTAGTTGTCATTTCTCGCATTACAATCAAGTCTAAGAAATGAATCTTTGTGTGTGGTGGTTTGTACAGGTGAACACCCATCACTTTATTTCCAGAAACTGTACAGTGAGGCTTGTATACTGGTTGGAAGTCAAGTGATGTTACACATTATTTAGCAGCCAACATTTACTTGGTGGTCAGAATGAATGGATTTCATTATTTTTCATTAAATAAATAAATATTCATTTATAAATATAAAATATTTATTTATTTATTCATTAAATAAATAAATAAATTTATTTATTTATTTATTTATTATACATTTTCACAGAAAAATGATATCCTGTCTAAATATAGTGAAACTGTAGCAAAGAAATCCATGTGGGGTCAAGTTTGCCTTGTAGAGAGAATTAAGAATTTAAATAATCAGTGGATTCTGGAGAACAGCAGATGAAAAGATTATTCATTTGCAGTTATTTGCTTTCATCTATGGCAGCCATCGTTCAATAGATTTAGACTTACTCAGTCTGGATGTATGTTTAATTTATATTTATTACTGTAATTCCAATGCATAACTTTACAGAAATCCCTCAGTACAGATTTCCCCATCTGGCTTTCTTCCTCCTTCCTGGACACAAAAATTTCGATACTAGCATTACATCACTTGGATCAATGAATCCTCTGCAGTGAATGGGTGCCGTCAGAATGAACGTCTAAACAACTGATAGAAACATCACAAGTAATCCACATGACTCTAGTTCATGAATTAACATCTTGTGAAGTGAAAAGCTGCATGTTTGTAATAAACAAATCCATCATTAAGGTGTTTTAACTTTAAACTCTTGCTTCTGGCCAAAATTTGAGTCCATAATCCATAATAATTCTTCTTTCAGTGAAAATTCCATCCCCTGTTGTCATCACACATCAAAATGCACAGACATACTGTATTTGTTTAGAACTGTTTAGGACTTTTTTTTAGATTGTAAATGGTGCTTGGTCTGTGCATATTTTTCTTCTGATTCAGACGAGATGACTTTTCACTGGAGAAAGCAGTATAATGGATTATGGACATTTACATTTACATTTAGTTATTTAGCAGATGCTTTTATCCAAAGCGACTTACAAAAAAGGACAATAGAAGCAATCAAAATCAACAAAAGAGCAACAACATGCAAGCGATATGACAAGTCTCGGTTAGCCTAACACATAGCAAGGTTTTTTTTGTTTTGTTTTTTTTTAAGAAAACAAGTAGATAGAATACAGAAAAAAAGAAACAGTTTTTTTTTAAACAAGTAGATAGAATATAGAAAAAATAATGATTTTTTTTTTTTTAAGAAAAAAGTACATAGAATAGAAAAAAGAAAGCTAGTGTTAGTTTTTAAAGAAAAAGTAGCAGTTAGAGAATAAATATGCAATTGATAGGGTCAAGGGTGTGTGTGTGTTTTTTTTTTAAATAAAAAGAAGACAGATAGATAAAATAGAATTATAATAGAGAGTGATAGAGTTAGAGGATCAAATAAAGATGGAAGAGATGTGTTTTTAGCCATTTCTTGACGATGGCTAAGGATTCAGCTGCTCAGATTGAGTTGGGCAGGTCATTCCACCAGGTGGGAACAGTGAATGAAAAAGTCTGTGAAAGTGATTTTGTGCCTTTTTGGGATGGCACAATAATGCGTCGTTCACTTGCAGAATGCAAACTTCTAGAGGGCACATAGGTCTTAAGTACTGAATTTAGGTAAAGAGGTGCAGAGCCAGAGGTGGTTTTGTAGGCAAACATTAATGCCTTGAATTTTATACGAGCAGCTATTGGTAACCAGTGCAAATTGATGAACAGAGGTGTGACGTGTTCTTTTCGGTTCATTAAAGATTAATCTTGCAGCGGCATTTTGGATTAATTGTAGAGGTTTGATGGAATTGGCTGGAAGAACTGCCAAGAGAGCATTGCAATAGTCAAGTCTGGACAGAAAAAGAGCTTGAACAAGGAGTTATGTTGCATATTCTGAAAGAAAGGGCTTGATCTTCCTAATATTGTATAAAGCAAATCTGCAGGACCGGGCAGTTTTAGCAGTGTGGTCTGAGAAATTCCGCTTATCATCAATCACAACTCCAAGGTTTCTGGCTGTTTTTGAAGGAGTTATGGTTGATGAGCCTAACTGGAAGGTGAAATTGTGATGAAGTGATGGGTTTGCTGAAACTACAAGCAGTTCTGTCTTAGCTAGGTTGAGTTGAAGGTGACGGTCCTTCATCCAGCAAGAAATGTCTGTTAGACATGTTGAGATGCGAGCAGCTATCGTCGGATCATCAGGATGGAATGAGAGGTAGAGTTGAGTGTCATCAGCATAGCAGTGATACGAAAAGCCATGTTTCTGAATGACAGAACCTAGTGATGTCACGTAGACAGAGAAGAGAAGCGGTCCAAGAACTGAGCCCTGAGGCACCCAAGTAGCTAGATGTTGCGACTTGGATACCTCACCTCTCCAAAATACCTTGAAGGACCTATCTGAGAGGTAAGACTCAAACCACTGGAGTGTGGTTCCTGAGATGCCTTTTCTCAATAGGGTTCACAGGAGGGTCTAGTGGTTGACTGTATCAAAAGCAGCAGACAGATCCAGCAAGATAAGTAATGAAGACTTGGAAGCTGCTCTGGCAAGTCTTACGGCTTCAACAACTGAGAGCAAGGCAGTTTCGGTTGAATGTCCATTTCTGAAGCCAGATTGGTTGCTGTCCATGAGGTTGTTCTGTGTGAGAAAGGCAGAGACTTGGTTGAACAACTCGTTCAAGTGATGATTTCAAGTTTTCCTTTCTCTTTGGAGTGTTACAAGCTGTTTGTGCAGAGATAAGATCCCTGAAGTTGCAAAGACTCAAAACCAAAGAGATATTCTTTATAAAAGTTAAGACTCTGCCACGCCCCCCTAAAACGGCTCGTTCAAACATGCCCCCACATGGCTACGGCACGGTGTAGGGAGATTTGCAAAACACCGCCCAAATATATACGCAAAGAAAGAAGGCGGGACTTTTATTCTCGCTGTGCTGTTGTTGGCTGCCACAGTAATGGCAAAAAGCTAAGGTATTCCTTTAAAGTACTTGTTTTGCGTACTAGAAAACCTGGTATTGGTTTCACGTTATGTTGTTGGCTCTGAAAATATGTAAATGCACATGCCCAGTAGCCGCAGATGTCTCCCTTCTAGCCTTAACCACAAATCAGACAGAAGAGCAGATTAACTTCGGTGGACTTAAACTTAAAATGATGTGCTCCGCGGTTGAAATAAAACACTTTCTGATGTTTATTTCATGCTTTAAGTAAATATGAAAAATGTGTTTGAACTGAGGCAATACAGTGATCTGTCACGACACACTGAAGAGCCACAAAACGGTATTTATTGTTTGAATTTATTTAAAAATGACTCAATTTAAAGCTGAGGGTCCTGAGACCTTGTTTCATATGAAAGTGAAAAAGTGAAAGTGACATGTGGCCAAGTATAGTTACCTATACTCGGAATTTGTGCTCTGCATTTAACCCATCCAAAGTGCACACACACAGCAGTGAACACACACACACCGTGAACACACACCCGGAGCAGTGGGCAGCCATTTATGCTGCGGCGCCCGGGGAGCAGTTGGGGGTTCGGTGCGTTGCTCAAGGGCACCTCAGTCATGGTATTGAAGGTGGAGAGAGTGCTGCACATTCACTCCCCCCACCTACAATTCCTGCCGGATCTGAGTCTCGAACTCAGATTGGCTGAATACCTCAAGCGTGAGACGGAATTACGCCCCTTACCATATTGTGATGCCGTGTCCCGGCACGACGACACAAAAACAATAAAACCCATTACAAACGAGGCATTTGTTGCATCCAGTGGGGACATTATTATACTGATTATAATAACTTATAGTGTTGTTTTACGCGTTGCGTTGCATCGCGCCGCGTAAACATTACCATGTCTGCATTTGGGATCAGAGAAACGACAAACAACAAGCACTACTCTACACTGCTCAAAACTCGCGTTTGAATAGTCAGTAGCAGAAACCTACTTATAGGCTGTGAGTCAGAAGCGCCAGACTGTCCTTGCAAAGTTGGAATTGACCTTTCACAAAACCCGCCCACCCTTAGTTACTGTTGCCATTACCGACAAACAGTGCCACTCTCACACTACACACATGTTCTCATGCAGTGAAAAATACAATGGCGCTTCTGACGTTTCTCTGATCACAAATGCAGACATGGTAATGTTTATGCGGCGCGATGCGGCGTGATGCAACGCGACGCGTAAAAAGACGCACTGTTTCTCACACTAGTGTGCTTTAATGTTTAATCAGGAAGTTTGTTTTTAAATGCTTTTATTTTGTACAAAATTGCACAAAGTCACACTTGTCAAAAATGGCCGGTCATTGAAAGTGAATGGGGAAGAATGAAAGTAAGAGAAACAACTAATGTTCAGGAGCATGTTGTGCTTGCAAACATAAAGGCCTTGGTCCTGTGCGTATGTGGATGCATGTATACTCACACTATCACACACACACACACACACACACACACACAGACACACAAAGTCATCATAATGATAAGATTAAACTTCGAGATTAAATTTCGAGAAAAATGTCAAAATAAAATGTCAAAAATAAAAGTTATTGTGTTTCGAGAAAAAACTCGTTAAATGCAAACCCTACATCCATGAGCATTACTCACCAACCTACGCCACTGCAGACGCTGTCCAACCACTGTCCAACGAGATAAAATGAACATGACCCAAGTGTGTTCATTTTCAGCATTTTATTTTCACTTTTTTCTCAAAACACAATGACTTTTTTCTCGTAATTTAATGAGTTTATTCTCAACATTTTATTGAGACATTTTTCTCGAAATTTTATCTTTTTTTTTAGACTTTTTTCTTGACATTTAACAACTTTAATCTCACATTATAATGATTGTAAACGCAAGATTTTTTTTTTTTATTATTATTGCTTAGCCCTAATCCTCTTCTGTAATATTGTCTAATATATACCACAACATTAACTTCTTATTATTGAATTGTTGTAAATAAATATCACATTTGCAACTGGTCAGTGTTCAAAAAAATGCTGGGAAATCACTTCATGTAGCCCTAGAAGAGTGATTACTGACAGACTGTCTGAAAAAAAGTCCCATTTTAGAGAAAAAAAAAAATCACCTACTGACTTTCAAAGCTGCAACATAGTAATGAATTTCTACTTCGAGGACCTTGATAAAAATGTAGTCGAGTGAAAATTGCAATATTTGTCTTTCAAATGTAGTGAAGTTAAAGTCATAAGTTTCCAGAAAAAAATAATACTCAAGTAAAGTACTCTAAAAGATACTCACATACTCAAAGAGTGTACTTAAGTACAATATTCAGGTAAATTACTGTCCACCTCTGCATATTGATACCTTTTGAAAGGGTACTGCCCCAGTGACAGCTTTTGTACCTTTTTTTCTGACAGGCATAGTGATTTGTTCATATCACCATACCATGGCTGTAATCAGCTGTGTTATTTTTTTATGCCATGAACTTACTTGCACTTCTGATACTTCTGTACATTTAATATCATTTACTGTTCCTTAAGTATTATTTCTCATAAACTAATTTAACTTTTTTTTAAAAAATACCTTGAGCATGGTACTTTATGCAGTACTGGTTATTCAGGACACTATCAAGCAAGAAGGAGAAAAATTGGGACTCCGAAAGAATTAAAGTCTTGTGACTGCAACAGTTCATGGGATAGCAAAATCACAGAGATGTGCCTGTGCGTCCAAATACAAGATACGCTTTTATTTGGCCAGCAGAGGGCAGGCTTGAAAAAATAATGTAAAATAATACTTGTGAATGAACTCCTGTCTAAAACTGCATCCTCAACCATGTTAGATTAGCACATGTAATACTGACTTTGAAACACTTAAAGCTATAGTTCCCCCCAAAATCTATGATTTACTCACCCTATGGCGTTCCAAACCTGCATGACTTTCTTTTTTCTGTGGAGCATAAAAGAACATATTGTAAGTTCTCAGGTTTTTAATAACGTGAGGGTAAATAAATTTGAGCTCAAATCTATTTACTCTCTTTAAATTGTGTTCTGCAGGCAGGTACAAAGAAAATAAACCTTGTATTAAAAACCTACTTAGGTTAAATTTAACTACTTAGGTTGATCACAATTAAGTATCATAATATAGTTTTTTGTCCGTTCATCATCATTTTAGCAGTCTCATTTAATAAATAAATAAATAAATAAATAAATAAATAAAAACCAGCACAAATAGCCACAAAGATTCTCACTTTGAAATCTCATTCATCAGGAAACAGTCTTCACAGAGAGATAAAGGCAACCTATAATTATCTGGTGAACAAGGTTATGTTGTGCAATGTTATTCAACAGTAAAGAATGTGACCGTGTGACATTCCTTTCATGGTGACATCCTGAAAATATGGATATTTTATTTACCCTTAATTATAACTTCTTTAATCTCTGCTGATCATTTTATAAAGGACCCTGTCAACACCTAGAATAATACAGAAGGTGTGAACATGGAAGAATGTCAGAGTAGTAGAATCCATCAGGCATTGACCCAAGACAATACTAAGACCCATCATGACAGAAATGTTTTGTAATTCGTCCAACATAAGATCTCCTAACGCCTTAAAGATAAATGTAACCCTACATGATGTTATGCATAGACTTTGTTTGATTTTTTTCCACACATGACGTACATAGTTAAAAAAAAAGAAGCAAAACTGTTATGCAAGACTCTTGTCAAATGAATGAATGAAAACAAAAGAAAAACAGATGTAGAGACAGTAAGATCCAGTCATCTCAGAACGTACGCATGAAGACGTGGGTTTACTTGGGGTAATAGCTAGCCTTCTCTATAATAGCAAAGAGTAAAAAATAAAGTAAACTAGGACTGATGTAAAGCTATGCTCCCTTTGGATAAAAATAAGCCTACTCACAACTTATCTTTACATTATAAAAGGTTACATTCTCTATTTTGTTCCATCTATTAATGACTCATTTTTTGCACTGGTTTAGCTAGGAGTGAGTGCATATCATAAATCACAAGCATGTCACAAAATAAGTTTCGAGTTAAGTCTGTAATGCCAACAAGCAAGCAAGACTGGTCAAGTCAGTGGTTCACCGCAAACAAATTAGTCCTCCCAAAGATAAAGTCAAGTCATGCTGCAATAGCACTAGCTGAGGTTATATTAAAAGAAATGAACTGTTTGATTCTGTAAGCTGTCACAAAAGCACTGTATTTGATGGTTATGCTTGATAGTACTGTACATAAACTTCACACAGACATCAATTCAGTGTAATAGCCATGCATGTAGACATGAAATCTAGAAATGAAAAAGCTTCCATATTAAATGCAAATGCATTCTGTCTTTTCAAGCAAAAATAGGTCTTGCATATCACACTGTTATGTGGGCAAACAATCCCATCAATTAGTTTTAACTGTAATTAAATCTGGCTCTATGTCTGTTTCAGACACACACAGTAGGATGATACCACAAAGCAAATGTCAGTAAGCCATAAGAAGGTTTGTGCTTGTAGCTAATGTACTTTTGGTCATTAAAACTTCTGACAAACATCTTTTGCACACCAGAACGGACACAGACAATTATATAGAGAAGTATAAGAGTGCTGTAATTATATTACCTGACATAGGTCTAGAGAGGTTCCTTTTTCATGACATGACAAGATATTTCCCCACTGCATGCAATTTGTCAATCTGTAATCATACAGTATATGAAAAGGTCATACACTTTCAGCAAAAAGCTGACTTTGAAAAACCATATGCAGTATACATAAGGCATTGTACATTTTTAGGGACATCTGACAAATTATTATGACATTATTGTACAACACACTTGTTCTGTGACTGGAACAATAACGATGTTTTAATGCTTTGCATTGTTTGCAAGTGGTACATACCTGAAGTGGATGATGAAAAGCTCTGCAAAAACACTGTTTGCAGAGCAGTTTGTTAGGTTGTTATTACAGTTGTTTTTGTATATGACACTTTCATTGTTTTCCAAAACTTTAAATCTATATACAGTAATTGCTAGTAAGGTGGATTATTACAGCTGTTATTATGTAAAGTAAGGTATATACGTCTGACACCCAGCTGTCAGACGTGCCATGAGTTGCATTATTTCCATTTCAATAATAATAATAAATAAAAATAAAAAGCTTTGTTTAGTTAAACTCATTGATACCAAATATGTCTTCATTACTTGTCTTGTTGCTATAAAGAAAGAACAAAATAGGCCTCATTAAACATACTATCCTGAATGTATGATTATTTATTAAATTGTCAACTTTTGACAGTTGAGCAATAAAGAATTTACAATGGAAGAATTATGTAGGTCAAAGTTGCATTAAGACTTTATTTAATTAAATTAATATACAAGCCTTGATCATTTTAAATACATACAAACAGCCATACAATTTAGGACCATATTAACTTAATAAATATGTTTATTGATTAAAAGAAGACATAATAAGAGCTTGCAATGTAAGCACATACACAGACAAATAAGAACTACAGTATAAATAGTCTTTAACCTGCAAACAGGTAAACAAAAGCATTACATTTAAAAGGAAATAGAAATTTTCCTTTTTGATTGATTACTACAACCTGCTGATATATATATATATATATATATATATATATATATATATATATATATATATATATATATATATATATATATATATATATATAATTTTTTTTTCTTACAAATTGTCCTCAAGAGAATCAATGCCATTTTAGGCATATGTTTATATTGCCATATTATGAGAGTGTGCTACAATACTAAATTACACATACCAATACACATACTAATACACTTACAAAAACAATATAATTTGCTAGTATAATTTGTGCCCTGCACATGCCTTGCATTTCTTGCAACTTGCATTCATTGTTAAGGGATCTATAGGAAAAGCTGTAATATTTTTGTTATAATAATGAGCCATGTTGCTTGGAGCAGGCTTGATTCAATCTTCAATCCACTTGAAGCTGTAGTTGCTGCTCTAGTTGTAATTGTAGTTGGAGCTACCGTCGTAGCTATAACTGAAATAAAGATGAAGGAATTAGATCAACAAAATATCTCTTTTTTTGTGTCATTACAGTCCAAATGTGCTGTATGTTTTGTGTGTTATTCTTATATCTACTGTATATAATCAACTAGTGCTCATAGAAGAGCAAAAGTGTTAAGCGGGGTTTGTTGTAAGAATTTCAGAACATTGTTGCAAGATATGTTTTGAAATGCTATCAAACTTACCTGAACCATTGACTGAAACTGATGTCGGGATTATATTCAGTGGATCGACACCTCCTGTTTCCACTGCTGAAAGGAGGGAGTCTGAAATCTCTTGAACTGTTGGAACAGGTTGTGTGGAGTTGAAAACTAGTTGTGTTTCTGTGATAATTGACCCGGGACTGGAAAAAATAGAAGAATGTTATATAGGATTCGTTATTGTTACTATTATATAATAAGTTTACAGTATAATATGTTTACTGCATATATAAACCCATATAATGCACACAAATTCCATATTTACCGGAAACGTAAGACAATCACTCTGATAAAGGAAGGATATTTTGCTTTGTAGATTGGTTCAAGCTGTAACATACAATAACAGGCAGTCTCAACCACAGTCAGAATTAACGTTTTAATTTGTTAAATTACACTGATAAATGTTGACTTTTTTTTAGTTTATGAAGGGAAAATGTTTCAATTATTTATGCTAAACTAAACAATATAAATGATAACAAATCCTTATATACAGTATGGTTGGCTTTGGTCTAAAATATCAAGAGAATAAATGTCTGTTCTCTTGAGGCAAGATATTTTCTGTGTGTCACCTGTGAATCTCACCTGAGTTCTGACAAGCTCAGACCTTGACTTGAAGGCCTGAGAGGCTGTATCACTGAGTTCAACTATAAATACGTCAAAAGAGCGGAACACCAGATCTGTTAGATATATGGGTATAAATGTTGTAGTTGTAGATGTAGGCACTTTAGTTGTAGATGTCAAGGGTCTTGTTGTTGTTGTTGTTGTTGTTGTTGTCGTTGTTGTTGTTGTTGTCAGTGTCGTCGCTGTTGTTGTTGTTGTTGATGCTGTAGTTGAAGTAGTCATGTTTATAACTGTAAGAAAGAAGATGTACAAATTAAATGAACAAAATATAAGGTCTTAGGGCCTATTGTCTCATTACAATACCAAATGTACTGTGTGTTTAATGTATCATTCTTATATACGTAAATCTACTACAATAGAAAGTTGTGATTTCTACAAAAACTATTCAGGAAAAGAGCTACTTTTTCTAAGACTTTGCAGATTGTGTTCTGAAATGCAAGCAAACTTACTCGAACCATTGACTGAAATTGAATAAGGAGTTATATTCAGTGGGTTGACATTTCCTGTTACCACTGCTGTAAAGAGGGTGTCTGAAATCTCTTGAACTGTTGGAACAGGTTGTGTGGAGTTGAAAAGTAGCTGTGTTTCCGTGATTACTGACCCTTGTCTGGAAAATATAGAAGAATGTAATATAGGATTCCTCTACATGAGCATATTACCTTTATTTTAAGTTTACTACATGATTATTTTTTTAACGCACAATGCACATAAATTCCTTATTTACCTGAAAAGCAGGACAATCACACTGATAAACGAAGAATATTTTGCTCTGTAGATTGGTTCAAGCTGCAAAAGTAAAAGTACAAAAACAGGCAGTCACAACCACAATCAGAATAAATTTTTCTTTTGATTTGTTAAATTACATTGATTACTGTTGAAGACTTTTTCAGTTTATGAGTACAGGCAAAGTGTTTTCTGTCTCACCAGTGAATCTTGTAAGTTTATTTTAACTCACCTGAGATATGACAAGCTGAGCCCTTCTCTTGAAGGCCTGAGAGGTTGGATCACTGAGTTCAACTGTAAAGTTGTCTAAAGAGCGGAACACCAGATCTGTTACCAGATATACGGGTACAGATTTTGTAGTTGTATTCACAGGCACTTGAGTTGTAGATGTCAAGGGTCTTGTTGTTGTTGTTGTTGCATTAGTGGCTGAGACAGTGGTTTTATTAGTGGTCGAGGAAAATGAATTTGCTGATGTTCCAGCTGTGCTAAGAGTCGTAATGTTAAAGGTAGTTGAAGAGGAAGTTGCTGAAGTAAAAACAGAAGTTTCTGTTTTCAGTGTAGAGAATCCTATTGTTGTTGTTGCGGATGTTTCAATGGTACTAACAGTTTTACTCTCAGAGACATTTGAAGATGGAGAGAATGACATAAATGTCAGTGGTGCAGTCATGGTAACTGCTTCACTAGTAGCAGGAGCTGGTATGGATGTTGTACTTTCAAAGACTGTTGAAGATTGAGTGGCTGAGGCAAAAGAAGACGCTGTTCTTTGTGGAACTGTTGTGGTAACTGCTTCACTGGTGGTGGATGTTACAGCTGCAGTTATTGTGGTAGTTGAGGGCCCTGTGGTTGTAGCTGTTGGCGTTGTGGATGCACTGACTGTTATGCTTTCAGTTGTGGTTGAAGTGGGAATCACAACAGGTACTGCAGAGGATGTTGTTTGTGGCACTGTTGTGGTAACTGCTTCACTGGTGGTGGATGTTACAGCTGCAGTTATTGTGGTAGTTGAGGGCCCTGTGGTTGTAGCTGTTGGTGTTGTGGATGCACTGACAGTTGTTCTTTCAGTTGTGGTTGAAGTGGGAATCACAGAAGTTACTGCAGTAGATGTTGTTTGTGGTGCTGTTGTGGAAACTGTTGCAGTAGTAGTTCCAGCAGGAGTTGATGTCTCTGTTGAAGGATGTGTTGTTGTAGCTGTTGGTGTTGTGGATGTACTGACTGTTGTGCTTTCAGTTGTGGTTGAAGTGGGAATCACAGAAATTACTGCAGTAGATGTTGTTTGTGGTGCTGTTGTTGAAACTGTTTCTGTTGTTGTGATTGCTGAAGTCTCTGTTGTTGTAGATGTTTCTGCTGCACTAGTGGTGGATGTTTCTGCTACAGTAGTGGTAGATGTTTCAGGAGCAGTTGTTGTGATTGTGGAGGTCTCTGTTGTAGATGTTTCTGCTGCACTAGTGGTAGATGTTTCAGGAGCAGTTGTTGAGATTGTGGAAGTCTCTGTTGTAGATGTTTCTGCTGCAGTAGTGGTGGATGTTTCAGGAGCAGTTGTTGTGATTGTGGAGGTCTCTGTTGTAGATGTTTCTGCTGCACTAGTGGTAGATGTTTCAGGAGCAGTTGTTGAGATTGTGGTCTCCGTTGTAGATGTTTCTGCTGCATTAGTGGTGGATGTTTCAGGAGCAGTTGTTATGATTGTGGAGGTCTCTGTTGTAGATGTTTCTGCTGCATTAGTGGTAGATGTTTCAGGAGCAGTTGTTGTGATTGTGGAGGTCTCTGTTGTTGTAGATGTTTCTGCTGCACTAGTGGTGGATGTTTCTGCTGCACTAGTGGTAGATGTTTCAGGTGCAGTTGTTGTGATTGTGGAAGTCTCTGTTGTTGTAGATGTTTCTGCTGCACTAGTGGTGGATGTTTCTGCTGCACTAGTGGTAGATGTTTCAGGTGCAGTTGTTGTGATTGTGGAAGTCTCTGTTGTTGTAGATGTTTCTGCTGCACTAGTGGTGGATGTTTCTGCTGCACTAGTGGTGGATGTTTCAGGTGCAGTGGTTGTGATTGTGGAGGTCTCTGTTGTTGTAGATGTTTCTGCTGCAGTAGTGGTGGATGTTTCAGGAGCAGTTGTTGTGATTGTGGAAGTCTCTGTTGTTGTAGATGTTTCTGCTGCACTAGTGGTGGATGTTTCTGCTGCACTAGTGGTAGATGTTTCAGGTGCAGTTGTTGTGATTGTGGAAGTCTCTGTTGTTGTAGATGTTTCTGCTGCACTAGTGGTGGATGTTTCTGCTGCACTAGTGGTAGATGTTTCAGGTGCAGTTGTTGTGATTGTGGAAGTCTCTGTTGTTGTAGATGTTTCTGCTGCACTAGTGGTGGATGTTTCTGCTGCACTAGTGGTAGATGTTTCAGGTGCAGTTGTTGTGATTGTGGAAGTCTCTGTTGTTGTAGATGTTTCTGCTGCACTAGTGGTGGATGTTTCTGCTGCACTAGTGGTAGATGTTTCAGGTGGAGTTGTTGTGATTGTGGAAGTCTCTGTTGTTGTAGATGTTTCTGCTGCACTAGTGGTGGATGTTTCTGCTGCACTAGTGGTAGATGTTTCAGGTGCAGTTGTTGTGATTGTGGAAGTCTCTGTTGTTGTAGATGTTTCTGCTGCACTAGTGGTGGATGTTTCAGGTGCAGTGGTTGTGATTGTGGAGGTCTCTGTTATTGTAGATGTTTCTGCTGCAGTAGTGGTGGATGTTTCAGGAGCAGTTGTTGTGATTGTGGAAGTCTCTGTTGTTGTAGATGTTTCTGCTGCACTAGTGGTGGATGTTTCTGCTGCACTAGTGGTAGATGTTTCAGGTGCAGTTGTTGTGATTGTGGAAGTCTCTGTTGTTGTAGATGTTTCTGCTGCACTAGTGGTGGATGTTTCTGCTGCACTAGTGGTAGATGTTTCAGGTGCAGTTGTTGTGATTGTGGAAGTCTCTGTTGTTGTAGATGTTTCTGCTGCACTAGTGGTAGATGTTTCAGGAGAAGTTGTTGTGATTGTGGAAGTCTCTGTTGTTGTAGATGTTTCTGCTACAGTAGTGGTGGATGTTTCAGCTGCAGTTGTTGTGATTGTGGAGGTCTCTTTTGTTGTAGATGTTTCTGCTGCACTAGTGGTGGATGTTTCGGGAGCAGTTGTTGTGATTGTGGAAGTCTCTGTTGTTGTAGATGTTTCTGCTGCTGGAGTAGTGGTGGATGTTTCAGGAGCAGTTGTTGTGATTGTGGAGGTCTCTGTTGTAGATGTTTCTGCTGCACTAGTGGTAGATGTTTCAGAAGCAGGTGTTGTGATTGTGGAAGTCTCTGTTATTGCAGATGTTTCTGCTGCAGTAGTGGTGGATGTTTCAGGAGCAGGTGTTGTGATTGTGGAGGTCTCTGTTGTTGTAGATGTTTCTGCCACAGATGTGCTGGATGTTTCAGGAGCAGTTGTTATGATTGTGGAGTTCTCTGTTGTAGATGTTTCTGCTGCACTAGTGGTAGATGTTTCAGGAGCAGTTGTTGTGATTGTGGAGGTCTCTGTTATTGTAGATGTTTCTGCTGCACTAGTGGATGTTTCAGGTGCAGTGGTTGTGATTGTGGAGGTCTCTGTTGTAGATGTTTCTGCTGCAGTAATGGTGGATGTTTCAAGAAAAGTTGTTATGATCGTGGACGTCTCTGTTGTAGATGTTTCTGCTGCACTAGTGGTGGATGTTTCTGCTGCACTAGTGGTAGATGTTTCAGGTGCAGTTGTTGTGATTGTGGAAGTCTCTGTTGTTGTAGATGTTTCGGCTGCAGTAGTGGTGGATGTTTCAGGAACAGTTGTTGTGATTGTGGAAGTCTCTGTTGTTGTAGATGTTTCTGCTGCACTGGTGGTGGATGTTTCAGCTGCAGTTGTTGTGATTGTAGAGGTCTCTGTTCTTGTAGATGTTTCTGTTGCCGTAGTGGTGGATGTTTCAGGTGCAGTTGTTATGATTGTGGAGGTCTCTGTTGTTGTAGATGTTTCTGCTGCACTAGTGGTGGATGTTTCAGGAGCAGTTGTTGTGATTGTGGAAGTCTCTGTTGTTGTAGATGTTTCTGCTGCAGTAGTGGTGGATGTTTCTGCTGCACTAGTGGTAGATGTTTCAGGTGCAGTTGTTGTGATTGTGGAAGTCTCTGTTGTTGTAGATGTTTCTGCTGCACTAGTGGTGGATGTTTCTGCTGCACTAGTGGTAGATGTTTCAGGTGCATTTGTTGTGATTGTGGAAGTCTCTGTTGTTGTAGATGTTTCTGCTGCACTAGTGGTGGATGTTTCAGGAGCAGTTGTTGTGATTGTGGAAGTCTCTGTTGTTGTAGATATTTCTGCTGCAGTAGTGGTGGATATTTCAGGAGCAGTTGCTGTGATTGTGGACGTCTCTATTGTTGTAGATGTTTCAGGAGCAGTTGTTGTGATTTTGGAGGTCTCTGTTGTTGTAGATGTTTCTGCTGCAGTAATGGTGGATGTTTCAGGAGCAGTTGTTGTGATTGTGGAGGTCTCTGTTGATTTAGATGTTTCTGCTGGACTAGTGGTGGATGTTTCAGGAGCAGTTGTTGTGATTGTGGAGGTCTCTATTGTTGTAGATGTTTCTGCTACAGTAATGGTGGATGTTTCTGGTGAAGTTGTGATTGTGGAGGTCTCTGTTGTTGTAGATGTTTCTGCTGCACTAGTGGTGGATGTTTCAGGTGCAGTTATTGTGATTGTGGAAGTATCTGTTGTTGTAGATGTTTCTTCTGCAGTAGTGGTGGATGTTTCAGGTGCACTTGTTGTGATTGTGGAAGTCTCTTTTGTAGATGTTTCTATTGCAGTAGTGGTGGATGTTACAGGAGCAGATGTTGTGATTGTGGAAGTCGCTGTTGTTGTAGATGTTTCTGCTGCACTAGTGGTGGATGTTTCAGGTGCAGTTGTTGTGATTGTGGAAGTCGCTGTTGTTGTAGATGTTTCTGCTGCACTAGTGGTGGATGTTTCAGGAGAAGTTGTTGTGATTGTGGAGGTTTCTATTGTTGTAGATGTTTCTGCTGCACTAGTGGTGGATGTTTCATTTGCAGTTGTTGTGATTGTGGAAGTCTCTGTTTTTGTAGATGTTTCTGCTGGAGTAGTTGTGGATGTTTCAGGAGCAGTTGTTGTGATTGTGGAGGTTTCTGTTGTTGTAGATGTTTCTGCTGCTCTAGTGGTGGATGTTTCAGGAACAGTTGTTGTGATTGTGGAAGTTTCTGTTGTAGATGTTTCTGCTGCACTAGTGGTGGATGTTTTAGGAGCAGTTGTTGTGATTGTGGAGGTTTCTGTTGTTGTAGATGTTTCTACTCCAATAGTGGTGGATGTTTCAGGAGGAGTTGTTGTGATTGTGGAGGTTTCTGTTGTTGTAGAAGTTTCTGCTGCACTAGTGGTGGATGTTTCAGGAGCAGTTGTTGTGATTGTGGAGGTTTCTGTTGTTGTAGATGTTTCTGCTGCTCTAGTGGTGGATGTTTCAGGAGCAGTTGTTGTGATTGTGGAGGTTTCTGTTGTTGTAGATGTTTCTGCTGCACTAGTGGTGGATGTTTCAGGAGCAGTTGTTGTGATTGTGGAGGTTTCTGTTGTTGTAGATGTTTCTGCTGCTCTAGTGGTGGATGTTTCAGGAGCAGTTGTTGTGATTGTGGAGGTTTCTGTTGTTGTAGATGTTTCTGCTGCACTAGTGGTGGATGTTTCAGGAGCAGTTGTTGTGATTGTGGTGGTTTCTGTTGATGTAGATGTTTCTGCTGCACTTGTGGTGGATGTTTCATCTACAGTTGTTTTGATTGTGGAAGTCTCTGTTGTTGTAGATGTTTCTGCTGCACTAGTGGTGGATGTTTCAGTAGGAGTTGTTGTGATTGTGGAGGTTTCTGTTGTTGTAGAAGTTTCTGCTGGTCTAGTGGTGGATGTTTCAGGAGCAGTTGTTGTGATTGTGGAGGTTTCTGTTGTTGTAGATGTTTCTGCTGCACTTGTGGTGGATGTTTCATCTACAGTTGTTTTGATTGTGGAGGTTTCTGTTGTTGTAGATGTTTCTGCTGCACTAGTGGTGGATGTTTCAGGAGCAGTTGTTGTGATTGTGGAGGTTTCTGTTGTTGTAGATGTTTCTGCTGCACTTGTGGTGGATGTTTCATCTACAGTTGTTTTGATTGTGGAAGTTTCTGTTGTTGTAGATGTTTCTGCTGCACTAGTGGTGGATGTTTCAGTAGGAGTTGTTGTGATTGTGGAAGTCTCTGTTGTTGTAGATGTTTCTGCTGCAGTAGTGGTGGATGTTTCAGGAGCAGTTGTCGTGATTGTGGAGGTCTCTGTTGTCATAGATGTTTCTGCTGCAGTAGTGGTGGATGTTTCAGGAGCAGTTGTTGTGATTGTGGAGGTCTCTGTTGTTGTAGATGTTTCTGCTGCAGTAGTGGTTGATGTTTCAGGAGCAGTTGTTGTGGTTGTGGAGGTCTCTTTTGTTGTAGATGTTTCTGCTGCACTAGTGGTGGATGTTTCAGGAGCAGGTTTTGTGGTTGTGGAGGTCTCTGTCGTTGTAGATGTTTCTGCTGCAATGGTGGTGGATGTTTCAGGAGCAGTTGTTGTGATTGTGGAAGCCTCTGTTGTTGCTGTCGATGTTGCAGGAGGAGTTGTTGTGGCTGGTGAATAATCTGTTGGTGGTTCACAAGAAAATGCTTTCAGTTTCCGTTTAGATGGCACTCAAAAAAGCAATGAAAATTTAAAACAATTGTGTGTAGATTTTGTACCTAGGTTTTTGCAGAATACTTATGAAAAACCATCATTACTGACCAAAGTTGATGTAAAACCATGTCTAAATTACCATTTTACCATTCGGTACAGTTTTTCAAACTGTAAAAATACAAGATTTGTTTAAACATTTTGCTTTTAGGTTTTGTCAGACATACCTGTATCATTAATTGTGAAAGAAGTTATGTTCAGGACAATGAGAGTTTCAGTATCCCTCAGTAATGCCATTGCAACTTCATCATAAGATGGGATTTCCTCTGCAGAGTTGAAAACAATATTCGATGTGGTAATGACTGACCCCTGGCTGGAATAAATGTTTTGGAAATACTGTCACATTGGAATTATTTCTTTACATATCCACTTGACTAATAAATTGATTAATCACATGTATGTGTTATTTCTCACAGTTTCAAACATACACTTAGGCAGTGTACAGCAAATAATCAGCACTTTAACAGAGTATTTACCTGAATTTTAGCACATCGACTCGTAGGAAGGAAAGAAACAACCGGAAAAGATTTTCAAGCTGAAATATAATACAGACAGTTACAATAAAAAGTCAAAGAACCACAAGAAATATAAAGCATTTATGATTAAATGTAATTGCTATTTATACATCAAATTATTATATAGTAAATACAGTATATGGGTTTGAACTCACAGAAAGCTTAACAAGCTGAGCCCTATTCTTGAAACCAGGAGATTGTGAATTACTGAGTTCATCTGTAAACGTATCTTTAGAGCTGAACACCAGCTGTATTTTCACTTCATATACAAGTTTTGTTGTTGAAAATGTTTCAGTTGTTGTGATTGTGGAAGTCTCTGTTGTTGTAGATGTTTCTGCTGCAGTAGTGGTAGATGTTTCAGGTGCAGTTGTTGTGTTTGTGGACATCTCTGTTGTTGTAGATGTTTCTGCTGCACTAGTGGTGGATGTTTCAGGGACAGTGGTTGTGACTGTGGAGGTCTCTGTTGTTGTAGATGTTTCTGCTGCAGTAGTGGTAGATGTTTCAGGTGCAGTTGTTGTGATTGTGGACATCTCTGTTGTTGTAGATGTTTCTGCTGCACTAGTGGTGGATGTTTCAGGGACAGTGGTTGTGACTGTGGAGGTCTTTGTTGTTGTAGATGTTTCTGCTGCAGTAGTGGTAGATGTTTCAGGTGCAGTTGTTGTGATTGTGGACATCTCTGTTGTTGTAGATGTTTCTGCTGCACTAGTGGTGGATGTTTCAGCTGCAGTTGTTGTGATTGTGGAGGTCTCTGTTGTTGTAGATGTTTCTGCTGCAGTAGTGGTGGATGTTTCAGGGGCAGTTGTTGTTGTGATTGTGAAGGTCTCTGTTGTTATAGTTGTTTCTGCTGCAGTAGTGGTGGATGTTTCAGGAGCTGTTGTTGTGATTGTGGAGGTCTCTGTTGTTGTAGATGTTTCTGCTGCACTAGAGGTGGATGTTTCAGGTGCAGTTGTTGTGATTGTGGAGGTCTCTGTTGTTGTAGATGTTTCTGCTGCACTAGTGGTGGATGTGTCAGGTGCAGTTGCTGTGATTGTGGAGGTCTCTGTTGTTGTAGATGTTTCTGCTTCAGTAGTGGAGGATGTTTCAGGAGCAGTTGTTGCGATTGTTGAAGTCTTTGTTGTTGTAGATGTTTCTGCTGCACTAGTGGTGGATGTTTCAGGAGCAGTTGTTGTGATTGTGGACGTCTCTGTTATTATAGATGTTTCTGCTGCAGTAGTGGTAGATGTCTCAGGTGCAGTTGTTGTGATTGTGGAGGTCTCTGTTGTTGTAGATGTTTCTGCTGCAGTAGTGGTAGATGTTTCAGGTGCAGTTGTTGTGATTGTGGAGGTCTCTGTTGTTGTAGATGTTTCTGCTGCAGTAGTGGTGGATGTTTCAGGAGCAGTTGTTGTGATTGTGGAGGTCTCTGTTGTTGTAGATGTTTCTGCTGCACTTGTGGTGGATGTTTCAGCAGTTGTTGTGAGTATGGAGGTCTCTGTTGTTGTAGATGTTTCTGCTGCACTAGTGGTGGATGTTTCAGGAGCAGTTGTTGTGATTGTGGAGGTCTCTGTTGTTGTGGATGTTTCTGCTGCAGTAGTGGTGGATGTTTCAGGAGCAGTTGTTGTGATTGTGGAAGTCTCTGTTGTAGATATTTCAGCTGCAGTAGTGCTGGATGTTTCAGGAGCAGTTGTTGTGATTGTGGAGGTCTCTGTTGTTGCAGATGTTTCTGCTGCACTAGTGGTGGATGTTTCAGGTGCAGTTGTTGTGATTGTGGAGGTCTCTGTTGTTGCAGATGTTTCTGCTGCACTAGTGGTGGATGTTTCAGGTGCAGTTGTTGTGATTTTGGAGGTCTCTGTTGTTGTAGATGTTTCTGCTGCAGTAGTGGTGGATGTGTCAGGTGCAGTTGTTGTGATTTTGGAGGTCTCTGTTGTTGTAGATGTTTCTGCTGCACTAGTGGTGGATGTTTCAGGAGCAGTTGTTGTGATTGTGGAAGTCTCTGTTTTTGTAGATGTTTCTGCTGCACTAGTGGTGGATGTTTCAGCAGTTGTTGTGATTGTGGAGGTCTCTGTTGCTGTTGATGTTTCCGCTACACTAGTGGTGGATGTTTGAGGAGAAGTTGTTGACATTGTTGACATCTCTGTTGTTATAGATGTTTCTGCTGCACTAGTGATAGACGTTTCTGCTGCAGTTGTTGCGATTGTGGAGATCTCTGTTGTTGTAGATGTTTCTGCTGCACTAGTGGTGGATGTTTCAGCTGCAGTTGTTGTGCTTGTGGAGGTCTCTGTTGTAATAGATGTTTCTTCTGCAGTAGTGGTGGATGTTTCAGGAGCTTTTGTTGTGATTGTGGAGGTCTCTGTTGTTGTAGATGTTTCTGCTGCACTAGTGGTGGATGTTTCAGCAGTTGTTGTGATTGTGGAGGCCTCTGTTGTTGTAGATGTTTCTTCTGCACTAGTGGTGGATGTTTCAGGAGCAGTTGTTGTGATTGTGGACATCTCTGTTGCTATAGATGTTTCTGCTGCAGTAGTGGTAGATGTTTCAGGTGCAGTTGTTGTGATTGTGGAGGTCTCTGTTGTTGTAGATGTTTCAGGTGCAGTTGTTGTGATTGTGGACATCTCTGTTGTTGTAGATGATTCTGCTGCACTAGTGATGGATGTTTCAGCTGCAGTTGTTGTGATTGTGGAGGTCTCTGTTGTTGTAGATGTTTCTGCTGCACTAGTGGTGGATGTTTCAGGAGCAGTTGTTGTGATTGTGGACGTCTCTGTTGTTGCAGATGTCTCTGCTGCACTAGTGGTGGATGTTTCAGGTGCAGTTGTTGTGATTGTGGACGTCTCTGTTGTTGTAGATGTTTCTGCTGCACTTGTGGTGGATGTTTCAGGTGCAGTTGTTATGATTGTGGAGGTCTCTGTTGTTGTAGATGTTTCTGCTGCACTAGTGGTGGATGTGTCAAGTGCAGTTGTTGTGATTGTGGAGGTCTCTGTTATTGTAGATGGTTCTGCTTCAGTAGTGGTGGACGTTTCAGGTGCAGTTGTTGTGATTGTGGAGGTATCTGTTGTTGTAGATGTTTCTGCTGCAGTAGTGGTGGATGTTTGAGGTGCAGTTGTTGTGTTTATGGAGGTCTCTCTTGTTGTAGATGTTTCTGCTGCAGTAGTGGTGGATGTTTCAGCAGTTGTTGTGATTGTTGAAGTCTCTGTTATTTTAGATGTTTCTGCTGCATTAGTGGTGGACGTTTCAGGAGCAGTTGTTGTGATTGTGGAGGTTTCTGTTGTTGTAGATGTTTCTGCTGCACTAGTGGTGGATGTTTCAGGAGGAGTTGTTGTGATTGTGGAGGTTTCTGTTGTTATAGATGTTTCTGCTGCACTAGTGGTGGATGTTTCAGGAGCAGTTGTTGTGATTGTGGAGGTTTCTGTTGTTGTAGATGTTTCTGCTGCACTAGTTGTGAATGTTTCAGGAGCAGTTGTTGTGATTGTGGAAGTCTCTGTTGTAGATGTTTCTGCTGCAGTAGTGGTGGATGTTTCAGGTGCAGTTGTTATAATTGTGGAAGTCTCTGTTGTTGTAGACGTTTCTGCTGCACTAGTGGTGGATGTTTCAGCTGCATTTGTTGTGATTGTGGAAGTCTCTGTTGTTGTAGACGTTTCTGCTGCACTAGTGGTGGATGTTTCAGCTGCATTTGTTGTGATTGTGGAAGTCTCTGTTGTTGTAGACGTTTCTGCTGCACTAGTGGTGGATGTATCAGCTGCATTTGTTGTGATTGTGGAAGTCTCTGTTGTTGTAGACGTTTCTGCTGCACTAGTGGTGGATGTTTCAGCTGCAGTTGTTGTGATTTTGGAAGTCTCTGTTGTTGTAGACGTTTCTGCTGCACTAGTGGTGGATGTTTCAGGCGCATTTGATGTGATTGTGGAGGTCTCTGTTGTTGTAGACGTTTCTGCTGCACTAGTGGTGGATGTTTCAGGTGCATTTGATGTGATTGTGGAGGTCTCTGTTGTTGTAGACGTTTCTGCTGCACTAGTGGTGGATGTTTCAGGTGCATTTGATGTGATTGTGGAGGTCTCTGTTGTTGTAGACGTTTCTGCTGCACTAGTGGTGGATGTTTCAGGTGCATTTGTTGTGATTGTGGAAGTCTCTGTTGTTGTAGACGTTTCTGCTGCACTAGTGGTGGATGTTTCAGGTGCATTTGTTGTGATTGTGGAAGTCTCTGTTGTTGTAGACGTTTCTGCTGCACTAGTGGTGGATGTTTCAGGTGCATTTGTTGTGATTGTGGAAGTTTCTGTTGTTGTAGACGTTTCTGCTGCACTAGTGGTGGATGTTTCAGGTGCATTTGTTGTGATTGTGGAAGTCTCTGTTGTTGTAGACGTTTCTGCTGCAATAGTGGTGGATGTTTCAGGTGCATTTGTTGTGATTGTGGAAGTCTCTGTTGTTGTAGACGTTTCTGCTGCACTAGTGGTGGATGTTTCAGGAGCAGTTGTTGTGATTGTGGAGGTTTCTGTTGTTGTAGACGTTTCTGCTGGTCTAGTGGTGGATGTTTCAGGAGCAGTTGTGATTGTGGAGGTTTCTGTTGTTGTAGACGTTTCTGCTGGTCTAGTGGTGGATGTTTCAGGAGCAGTTGTTGTGATTGTGGAGGTTTCTGTTGTTGTAGAAGTTTCTGCTGCACTAGTGGTGGATGTTTCAGGAGCAGTTGTTGTGATTGTGGAGGTTTCTGTTGTTGTAGACGTTTCTGCTGCACTAGTGGTGGATGTTTCAGGAGCAGTTGTTGTGATTGTGGAGGTCTCTGTTGTTGTAGACGTTTCTGCTTCACTAGTGGTGGATGTTTCAGGAGCAGTTGTTGTGATTGTGGAGGTCTCTGTTGTTGTAGACGTTTCTGCTGCACTAGTGGTGGATGTTTCAGGAGCAGTTGTTGTGATTGTGGAGGTTTCTGTTGTTGTAGACGTTTCTGCTGCACTAGTGGTGGATGTTTCAGGAGCAGTTGTTGTGATTGTGGAAGTCTCTGTTGTAGATGTTTCTGCTGCAGTAGTGGTGGATGTTTCAGGAGCAGTTTTTGTGATTGTGGATGTCTGTGTTGTTGTAGACGTTTCTGCTGCACTAGTGGTGGATGTTTCAGGTGCAGTTGTTATAATTGTGGAAGTCTCTGTTGTAGATGTTTCTGCTGAACTAGTGATGGATGTTTCAGGTGCATTTGTTGTGATTGTGGACGTCTCTGTTGTTGTAGATGTTTCTACTGCACTAGTGGTGAATGTTTCAGGAGCAGGTGTTGTGATTGTGGAAGTCTCTGTTGTTGTAGACGTTTCTGCTGCACTAGTGGTGGATGTTTCAGGTGCATTTGTTGTGATTGTGGAAGTCTCTGTTGTTGTAGACGTTTCTGCTGCACTAGTGGTGGATGTTTCAGGTGCAGTTGTTGTGATTGTGGAAGTCTCTGTTGTTGTAGACGTTTCTGCTGCACTAGTGGTGGATGTTTCAGGTGCATTTGTTGTGATTGTGGAGGTTTCTGTTGTTGTAGACGTTTCTGCTGCAGTAGTGGTGGATGTTTCAGGAGCAGTTGTTGTGATTGTGGAGGTTTCTGTTGTTGTAGACGTTTCTACTGCACTAGTGGTGGATGTTTCAGGTGCATTTGTTGTGATTGTGGAGGTCTCTGTTGTTGTAGACGTTTCTGCTGCACTAGTGGTGGATGTTTCAGGAGCAGTTGTTGTGATTGTGGAGGTTTCTGTTGCTGTAGACGTTTCTGCTGCACTAGTGGTGGATGTTTCAGGAGCAGTTGTTGTGATTGTGGAAGTCTCTGTTGTAGATGTTTCTGCTGCAGTAGTGGTGGATGTTTCAGGAGCAGTTTTTGTGATTGTGGATGTCTGTTTTGTTGTAGACGTTTCTGCTGCACTAGTGGTGGATGTTTCAGGTGCAGTTGTTATAATTGTGGAAGTCTCTGTTGTAGATTTTTCTGCTGCACTAGTGGTGGATGTTTCAGGTGCATTTGTTGTGATTGTGGACGTCTCTGTTGTTGTAGATGTTTCTACTGCACTAGTGGTGAATGTTTCAGGAGCAGGTGTTGTGATTGTGGAAGTCTCTGTTGTTGTAGACGTTTCTGCTGCACTAGTGGTGGATGTTTCAGGTGCATCTGTTGTGATTGTGGAAGTCTCTGTTGTTGTAGACGTTTCTGCTGCAATAGTGGTGGATGTTTCAGGTGCATTTGTTGTGATTGTGGAAGTCTCTGTTGTTGTAGACGTTTCTGCTGCACTAGTGGTGGATGTTTCAGGAGCAGTTGTTGTGATTGTGGAGGTTTCTGTTGTTGTAGACGTTTCTGCTGGTCTAGTGGTGGATGTTTCAGGAGCAGTTGTTGTGATTGTGGAGGTTTCTGTTGTTGTAGACGTTTCTGCTGGTCTAGTGGTGGATGTTTCAGGAGCAGTTGTTGTGATTGTGGAGGTTTCTGTTGTTGTAGACGTTTCTGCTGGTCTAGTGGTGGATGTTTCAGGAGCAGTTGTTGTGATTGTGGAGGTTTCTGTTGTTGTAGACGTTTCTGCTGCACTAGTGGTGGATGTTTCAGGAGCAGTTGTTGTGATTGTGGAGGTTTCTGTTGTTGTAGACGTTTCTGCTGCACTAGTGGTGGATGTTTCAGGAGCAGTTGTTGTGATTGTGGAGGTCTCTGTTGTTGTAGACGTTTCTGCTGCACTAGTGGTGGATGTTTCAGGAGCAGTTGTTGTGATTGTGGAGGTCTCTGTTGTTGTAGACGTTTCTGCTGCACTAGTGGTGGATGTTTCAGGAGCAGTTGTTGTGATTGTGGAAGTCTCTGTTGTAGATGTTTCTGCTGCAGTAGTGGTGGATGTTTCAGGAGCAGTTTTTGTGATTGTGGATGTCTGTGTTGTTGTAGACGTTTCTGCTGCACTAGTGGTGGATGTTTCAGGTGCAGTTGTTATAATTGTGGAAGTCTCTGTTGTAGATGTTTCTGCTGAACTAGTGGTGGATGTTTCAGGTGCATTTGTTGTGATTGTGGACGTCTCTGTTGTTGTAGATGTTTCTACTGCACTAGTGGTGAATGTTTCAGGAGCAGGTGTTGTGATTGTGGAAGTCTCTGTTGTTGTAGACGTTTCTGCTGCACTAGTGGTGGATGTTTCAGGTGCATTTGTTGTGATTGTGGAAGTCTCTGTTGTTGTAGACGTTTCTGCTGCACTAGTGGTGGATGTTTCAGGTGCAGTTGTTGTGATTGTGGAAGTCTCTGTTGTTGTAGACGTTTCTGCTGCACTAGTGGTGGATGTTTCAGGTGCATTTGTTGTGATTGTGGAGGTTTCTGTTGTTGTAGACGTTTCTGCTGCAGTAGTGGTGGATGTTTCAGGAGCAGTTGTTGTGATTGTGGAGGTTTCTGTTGTTGTAGACGTTTCTGCTGCACTAGTGGTGGATGTTTCAGGTGCATTTGTTGTGATTGTGGAGGTCTCTGTTGTTGTAGACGTTTCTGCTGCACTAGTGGTGGATGTTTCAGGAGCAGTTGTTGTGATTGTGGAGGTTTCTGTTGTTGTAGACGTTTCTGCTGCACTAGTGGTGGATGTTTCAGGAGCAGTTGTTGTGATTGTGGAGGTTTCTGTTGTTGTAGACGTTTCTGCTGCACTAGTGGTGGATGTTTCAGGAGCAGTTGTTGTGATTGTGGAAGTCTCTGTTGTAGATGTTTCTGCTGCAGTAGTGGTGGATTTTTCAGGAGCAGTTTTTGTGATTGTGGATGTCTGTTTTGTTGTAGACGTTTCTGCTGCACTAATGGTGGATGTTTCAGGTGCAGTTGTCATAATTGTGGAAGTCTCTGTTGTAGATTTTTCTGCTGCACTAGTGGTGGATGTTTCAGGTGCATTTGTTGTGATTGTGGACGTCTCTGTTGTTGTAGATGTTTCTACTGCACTAGTGGTGAATGTTTCAGGAGCAGGTGTTGTGATTGTGGAAGTCTCTGTTGTTGTAGACGTTTCTGCTGCACTAGTGGTGGATGTTTCAGGTGCATTTGTTGTGATTGTGGAAGTCTCTGTTGTTGTAGACGTTTCTGCTGCACTAGTGGTGGATGTTTCAGGTGCAGTTGTTGTGATTGTGGAAGTCTCTGTTGTTGTAGACGTTTCTGCTGCACTAGTGGTGGATGTTTCAGGTGCATTTGTTGTGATTGTGGAGGTTTCTGTTGTTGTAGACGTTTCTGCTGCAGTAGTGGTGGATGTTTCAGGAGCAGTTGTTGTGATTGTGGAGGTTTCTGTTGTTGTAGACGTTTCTGCTGCACTAGTGGTGGATGTTTCAGAAGCAGTTGTTGTGATTGTGGAGGTCTCTGTTGTTGTAGACGTTTCTGCTGCACTAGTGGTGGATGTTTCAGCAGCAGTTGTTGTGATTGTGGAGGTTTCTGTTGTTGTAGACGTTTCTGCTGCACTAGTGGTGGATGTTTCAGGAGCAGTTGTTGTGATTGTGGAGGTTTCTGTTGTTGTAGATGTTTCTGCTGCAGTAGTGGTGGATGTTTCAGGAGCAGTTGTTGTGATTGTGGAAGTCTCTGTTGTAGATGTTTCTGCTGCAGTAGTGGTGGATGTTTCAGGAGCAGTTTTTGTGATTGTGGATGTCTGTGTTGTTGTAGACGTTTCTGCTGCACTAGTGGTGAATGTTTCAGGAGCAGTTGTTGTGATTGTGGAGGTCTCTGTTGTTGTAGACGTTTCTGCTGCAGTAGTGGTGGATGTGTCAGGAGCAGTTGTTATAATTGTGGAAGTCTCTGTTGTTGTAGATGTTTCTGCTGCACTAGTGGTAGAAGTTTCAGGAGCAGTTGTTGTGATTATGGAAGTCTCTGTTGTAGATGTTTCTGCTGCAGTAGTGGTGGATGTTTCAGCAGGAGTTGTTGTGATTGTTGAAGTCTCTGTTGTTGTAAATGTGTTTGCTGCACTAGTGGTGAATGTTTCAGCAGGAGTTGTTGTGATTGTTGAAGTCTCTGTTGTTGTAGATGTTTCTGCTGCACTAGTGGTGGATGTGTCAGCAGTTGTTATTGTGGATTTTTCTGTTGTAGATGTTTCTGCTGCACTAGTGGTGGATGTTTCAGGAGCAGTTGTTGTGATTGTGGAAGTCTCTGTTGTTGTAGAAATTTCTGCTGCACTAGTGGTGGATGTTTCAGGAGCAGTTGTTGTGATCGTGTAAGGCTCTGTTGTTGCTGTAGATGTTGCAGCTGGAGTTGTTTCGGTTGATGTGTAATCTATTGTTGGTTCATAAGAAAATGCTTTTCAATTTAGATGACACTCACAAAAGCAATGAAAAAAGCACACAATTTGTATTCAGCTTTTGTATGTAGCTTTTTACAGACCACTTATGAAAAACTATTATTGACCAAAGTTAATCTAACACCATGTCTAATCTAACCATTTTAACAATCAGTTAGACATTTTGCTTTTAGGTTTTGTCAGACATACCTATACCATTAACTTTTAGAGACGTCATGTTCAGCTCATTGATAGTTTTTGTGTCATTCAGTAATGTGTGCGAAATTCTGCGTTCTGATGGGACTTCCTGTGTAGAGTTGAAAACGACATCTGCTGTGGTAATGACCGATCCTTGGCTAGAATGAAAAAATAAAAAAATAGAAATACTGTAACATTGCAATTATTTTATCATATACCCACCTGACCAATAAATAAGGGATGTGATTCTTATGGATTTCCGTATTTTTTGACCTCTAAAGTCTGAGACACACTGGACGATTTTCGGCTGTCGCAGAAAGACTGGCATCGTGAAACAATCGCGGGGATTTCTGATTCGCCATGATTGTTTCACAATGCTAATCTTTCGTCTCGGACAGCCGAAAATCGTGCAGTGTGTCTCGGACTTAAGGGACGACCCATGTGATTCGCATAGATCCGTTTTTGTTTTTGTTTTGTTTTTTTGGGTGGAGTTACTGCACGATGATTGAAGTCACACAAATGACCTTAAGCTATTACCTAAATAAACTGCAAAAAGATTGTTTTCTAAAACATAATGGACAGAATGGTCCTGAGAGCGCTGCACGACCTCGCGGCGCCATCTGCAGGACAGTTAAATGCGTTCAAACGATTCAAAGTGCCAAACGCGAGTAGAATCAGTGCTGAAGCATGTTACTCGACCCATAACTTTTTATGAATGGCGGTGAGAATTTGAGATTGTTAGTGCTGTCATAAATTCGCAATTGTGTGATGTAATTATATAATAGGCTGTAGTCTGACGCGCTACATGTCTGCTGTTACAGTTCTGTTTTTAGTTTCAATTCACTGTTAACGCTAGCTGCGCTGCGATTGGTTTGAGCTGCTTTAAATTTGTATTTGAGAACGCAACATTCATAATTAGAAACGTTTATAAATCTGTTGTTTGCAAAGAGAAGTTTCAGTGTCACATAATCCTTCAGAAATAATTCTAATATGCTGATTTGCTGCTCAAGAAACATTTCTCATTATCAATGTTAAAAACATTTTTGCTGCTTAATATTTTTGTGGAAACAATGATACCACTCAAACATTTGTATAAGATTTTAAAAAAGAGAAATTAATGATTTTATTCATCATGTATGAAAGTTATAAAAACTGAGTGAAGACAATTAAAATAATTTCTACTTTATAAATGCATTAACAAATTTAATTAATATATTTGATAAATGCAAATAAATACTGTTCATTAAACTTTATATTTAGCAAAAAAAATCCTGAAAAATAAAGTGTATCACAAATTTCCACACAAAATATGAAGCAGCAAAATTGTTTTCAACATTGATAATAATCAGAAATGTTTGTTGAGTCAAATAAATTGTAATGATTTCTAAAAGATCATGTGACACTGAAAACTGGAGTAATGATGAAGAAAATTCTGCTTTGCATCACAGGAATAACAATGCAATTTATAATATATTAAAATTTAATTATTTTTTTTTATTTGTAATAATATTTTACAATATTGCTGTTTTTTACTTCATTTTGATCAAATAAATTCAGCCTTGATGAGCAGAAGATATTTATTTCAAAATCATTAACAATTGTAATGTTTCCAAACTTTTGGCAGGTACTTTAATAATAATAATAACAACTCTATATATTTTACTATAATATATTATAGTATTTTCTTATTATATATTATATTATAATGTTATCATGATTATTAAATGCTGCTTTTTATTTTTTATAGGACAATAGTATGTATTATTACAAAATAAGATATATCTTTTAATGTGCTAAAATATATATTTTTAATAATAAGTGCTGGGGGTGTGACTTGGATGCGTGGTCAGATTTTTCATCTTTTTTGTCTCTAGCTGATCACATGTGTGATAAATGGATGAATGACGTTTGTTTTTTCTCACACAGTTTCAAACATAAACACGGGCACTGTATAAATAAAATATTCATGAATGAAATATAGAGCATTTACCTGAAGTATAGTACAGTGACTCTTAGGAAGGAAGAAAACTTCTGGAAAAGGGCTGCAAGCTGAAACAAAATAGAGACGTTTAAGATGAACTGTTATTACCTGTAAGAAACTTAAATTATTTATGATTAATTGTAATTGCTGTTTATTCTTTGAAGGATTATATGGTGAATACAGTATTTGGGTTTGAACTTACTAAATTCTGAACAAGCTGAGCCCTTTCTTTGAAAGCAGTAGACTGTGAATCATTGAGGTCATCAATAAATGAATCTTCAGAGCGGAACACCAGCTGTACTTTCACTTCATTTACAGGCTCCATCATTATAGATGTTTCTGCTGCACTAGTGTTGGATGTTTCAGGAGCAGTTGTTGTGATTGTGGAAATCTCTGTTGTTGTAGATATTTCTGCTGCAGTAGTGGTGGATGTTTCAGGTGCAGTTGTTGTTATTGTGGAAGTCTCTGTTGTTGTAGATGTTTCTGCTGCACTAGTGGTGGATGTTTCAGGTGCAGTTGTTGTGATTGTGGAGGTCTCTGTTGTTGTAGATGTTTCTGCTGCACTAGTGGTGGATGTTTCAGGTGCAGTTGTTGTGATTGTAGAAGTCTCTGTTGTTGTAGGTGTTTCTGCTGCACTAGTGGTAGATGTTTCAGCAGTTGTGGTGATTGTGGAGGTCTCTGTTGATGTAGGTGTTTCTGCTGCACTAGTGCTGGATGTTTCAGGAGCAGTGGTTGTGATTCTGGAAGTCTCTGTTGTTGGAGATGTTTCTGCTGCAGTAGTGGCGGATGTTTCAGGAGCAGTTGTAGTCATTGTGGAGGTCTCTGTTGTTGTAGATGTTTCTGCTGGAGTAGTGGTGGATGTTTCAGGAGCAGTTGTAGTGATTGTGGAGGTCTCTGTTGTTATAGATGTTTCTGCTGCAGTAGTGGTGGATGTTTCAGGAGCAGTTGTAGTCATTGTGGAAGTCTCTGTTGTTGTAGATATTTCTGGTGTTGCAGTAGTGGTGGATGTTTCAGGAGCAGTTGTTGTGATTGTGGAAGTCACTGTTGTTGTTGATGTTTCTGCTGCAGTAGTGGTGGATGTTTCACGAGCAGTTGTAGTGATTGTGGATGTCTCTGTTGTTGTAGATGTTTCTGCTGCACTAGTGGTGGATGTTTCAGGAGCAGTTGAAGTCATTGTGGAGGTCTCTGTTGTTATAGATGTTTCTGCTGCAGTAGTGGTGGATGTTTCAGGAGCAGTTGTAGTGATTGTGGAAGTCTCTGTTGTTGTAGATGTTTCTGCTGCACTAGTGGTGGATGTTTCAGGTGCAGTTGTTGTGATTGTGGAAGTCTCTGTTGTTGTAGATGTTTCTGCTGCACTAGTGGTGGATGTTTCAGGAGCAGTTGTTGTGATTGTGGAGGTATCTGTTGTTGTAGAAGTTTCTGCTGCATTAGTGGTGGATGTTTCAGGAGCAGTTGTTGTGATTGTGGAAGTCTCTGTTGTTGTAGATGTTTCTGCTGCAGTAGTGGTGGATGTTTCAGGAGCAGTTGTTGTGATTGTGGAGGTATCTGTTGTAGATGTTTCTGCTGCAGTAGTGGTGGATGTTTCAGGAGCAGTTGTTGTGATTGTGGAGGTCTCTGTTGTTGTAGATGTTTCTGGTGCAGTAGTGGTGGATGTTTCAGGTGCAGTTGTTGTGATTGTGGAAGTCTCTATTGTTGTTGATGTTTCTACTGCAGTAGTAGTGGATGTTTCAGGAGCAGTTGCTGAGATTGTGGAGGTCTCTGTTGTTGTAGATGTTTCTGCTGCACTAGAGGTGGATGTTTCAGGAGCAGTTCTTGTGATTGTGGAGGTATCTGTTGTTGTAGATTTTTCTGCTGCAGTAGTGGTGGATGTTTCAACAACAGTTGTTGAGATTGTGGAGGCATCTGTTGTAGACGTTTCTGCTGCAGTAGTGGTGGATGTTTCAGGAGCAGTTGTAGTGATTGTGGATGTCTCTGTTGTTGTAGATGTTTCTGCTGCACTAGTGGTGGATGTTTCAGGAGCAGTTGAAGTCATTGTGGAGGTCTCTGTTGTTATAGATGTTTCTGCTGCAGTAGTGGTGGATGTTTCAGGAGCAGTTGTAGTGATTGTGGAAGTCTCTGTTGTTGTAGATGTTTCTGCTGCACTAGTGGTGGATGTTTCAGGAGCAGTTGTTGTGATTGTGGAAGTCTCTGTTGTTGTAGATGTTTCTGCTGCACTAGTGGTGGATGTTTCAGGTGCAGTTGTTGTGATTGTGGAAGTCTCTGTTGTTGTAGATGTTTCTGCTGCACTAGTGGTGGATGTTTCAGGAGCAGTTGTTGTGATTGTGGAGGTATCTGTTGTTGTAGAAGTTTCTGCTGCACTAGTGGTGGATGTTTCAGGAGCAGTTGTTGTGATTGTGGAAGTCTCTGTTGTTGTAGATGTTTCTGCTGCAGTAGTGGTGGATGTTTCAGGAGCAGTTGTTGTGATTGTGGAGGTATCTGTTGTAGATGTTTCTGCTGCAGTAGTGGTGGATGTTTCAGGAGCAGTTGTTGTGATTGTGGAGGTCTCTGTTGTAGTAGATGTTTCTGCTGCACTACTGGTGGATGTTTCAGGAGCAGTTGTTGAGATTGTGGAGGTCTCTGTTGTTGTAGATGTTTCTGGTGCAGTAGTGGTGGATGTTTCACGTGCAGTTGTTGTGATTGTGGAAGTCTCTATTGTTGTTGATGTTTCTACTGCAGTAGTGGTGGATGTTTCAACAGCAGTTGTTGAGATTGTAGAGGCATCTGTTGTAGACGTTTCTGCTGCACTAGTGGTGGATGTTTCAGGAGCAGTTGTTGTGATTGTGGAGGTCTCTGTTGTAGTAGATGTTTCTCCTGCACTAGTGGTGGATGTTTCAGGAGCAGTTGTTGAGATTGTGGAGGTCTCTGTTGTTGTAGATGTTTCTGGTGCAGTAGTGGTGGATGTTTCAGGTGCAGTTGTTGTGATTGTGGAAGTCTCTATTGTTGTTGATGTTTCTACTGCAGTAGTGGTGGATGTTTCAGGAGCAGTTGCTGAGATTGTGGAGGTGTCTGTTGTTGTAGATGTTTCTGCTGCACTAGAGGTGGATGTTTCAGGAGCAGTTGTTGTGATTGTGGAGGTATCTGTTGTTGTAGATTTTTCTGCTGCAGTAGTGGTGGATGTTTCAACAGCAGTTGTTGAGATTGTAGAGGCATCTGTTGTAGACGTTTCTGCTGCACTAGTGGTGGATGTTTCAGAAACAGTTGTTGTGATTGTGGAAGTCTCTGTTGTTGTAGATGTTTCTGCTGCACTAGTGGTGGATGTTTCAGGAGCAGTTGTTGTGATTGTGGAGGTATCTGTTGTTGTAGATGTTTCTGCTGCACTAGTGGTGGATGTTTCAGGAGCAGTTGTTGTGATTGTGGAGGTATCTGTTGTTATAGATGTTTCCGCTGCACTAGTGGTGGATGTTTCAGGAGCAGTTCTTGTGATTGTGGAGGTTTCTGTTGTTATAGATGTTTCCGCTGCTCTAGAGGTGGATGTTTCAGGAGCAGTTGTTGTGATTGTGGAAGTCTCTGTTGTTGTAGATGTTTCCGCTGCAGTAGTGGTGGATGTTTCAGGAGCAGTTGTTGTGATTGTGGAGGTCTCTGTTGTTTTAGATGTTTCAGGAGCAGTTGTTGTGATTGTGGAAGTCTCTGTTGTTGTAGATGTTTCAGGAGCAGTTGTTGTGATTGTGGAAGTCTCTGTTGTAGATGTTTCTGCTGCAGTAGTGGTGGATGTTTCAGGTGCAGTTGTTGTGATTGTGGAAGTCTCTGTTGTTGTAGATGTTTCAGGAGCAGTTGTTGTGATTGTGGAAGTCTCTGTTGTAGATATTTCTGCTGCAGTAGTGGTGGATGTTTCAGGAGCAGTTGTTGTGATTGTGGAGGTATCTGTTGTAGATATTTCTGCTGCAGTAGTGGTGGATGTTTCAGGAGCAGTTGTTGTGATTGTGGAGGTCTCTGTTGTTGTAGATGTTTCTGCTGCACTAGTGGTGGATGTTTCAGGAGCAGTTGTTGTGATTGTGTAAGTCTCTGTTGTTGTAGATGTTTCTGCTGCACTAGTGGTGGATGTTTCAGGAGCAGTTGTTGTGATTGTGGAAGTCTCTGTTGTAGATGTTTCCGCTGCAGTAGTGGTGGATGTTTCAGGAGCAGTTGTTGTGATTGTGGAGGTATCTGTTGTAGATGTTTCTGCTGCAGTAGTGGTGGATGTTTCAGGAGCAGTTGTTGTGATTGTGGAGGTCTCTGTTGTTGTAGATGTTTCTGGTGAAGTAGTGGTGGATGCTTCAGGAGCAGTTGCTGAGATTGTGGAGGTATCTGTTGTTGTAGATGTTTCTGCTGCACTAGAGGTGGATGTTTCAGAAGCAGTTGTTGTGATTGTGGAGGTATCTGTTGTTATAGATGTTTCTGCTGCAGTAGTGGTAGATGTTTCAGCGGTTGTTGTGATTGTGGAGGTCTCTGTTGTTGTGGATGTTTCTGCTGCAGTAGTGGTGGATGTTTCAGGAGCAGTTGTTGTAATTGTGGAGGTATCTGTTGTTGTAGACGTTTCTGCTGCACTAGTGGTGGATGTTTCAGGAGCAGTTGTTGTGATTGTGGAGGTATCTGTTGTTGTAGATGTTTCTCCTGCACTAGTGGTGGATGTTTCAGGAGCAGTTGTTGTGATTGTGGAAGTTATTGAATTTGTAGATGTTTCTGTTTCTGCTGCAGTAGTGGTGATTGTTTCAGCCGTAGTTGTTGTGATTATGGAGCTGCCATCGACTATGATAGATTTAACAATAATGTTCAGTGCACTGACACTTGAGTTGTCCATTAATGTGGTTTCAATTTCTTCAGCTGATGGTGTAGATTGTGTGGAGTTGAAGACTAATTCTGTCTCTGTGATGATTGACCCAGGTCTGAAATACATTTTAAGAAATAACAATATACATGTCAATTTTTAATATGTTCATCTGTCTACTACATAACCACTACACATTGGACTTTCTTTTGTTCTCTCTCACTCACTCTCTCTTTCTCTCTCTCTCTCTCTCTCGCTCTCTCTCACACACACACACACACACAAACACACACAGTGTAAACAATATGACAGTATGTCCCATTTACCTGAATCTTAGGACATTAACTCTTAAGAAGGCAGCAAAGATGCTTTTGAAGAGGGTTTCAAGCTGTAACAAATAACAGACAATTACAACATTGTCACTGATATAATGGCTGCTTTTTATGAACCACGGAATATGTCATTATAGGAAACTGGTTATAAGGTTTTCAACTCACTATGTCCTTGACTCGCTTCACCCTATATTTGTAAACTTGAGAGGTTGGATCATTGAGTTCATTTACAAATGTGTCTGAAGACTTGAACTGCATCTTTTTTATCCCCACGGGTATTATATTTGCAGTAGTTGTTAAAGAAAGCATTTCAGTTGTAGAAGCAGCTGAAAGTCCTGTTGATGTTGTAAGTAATGAGTCAGGTTTTGTTGTGATTGTGGAGGTCTCAGTTGTTTGAGATGTTTCTGTTGCACTTGTGGTATATGTTTCAGGAGCAGTTGTTGTGATTGTAGAAGTCTCTGTTGTTGTAGATGTTTCTGCTGCAGTAGTGGTGGATGTTTCAGCAGTTGTTGTGATTGTGGAGGTCTCTGTTGTTATAGATGTTTCTGCTGCAGTAGTGGTGGATGTTTCAGGAGCAGATGTTGAGATTGTGGAGGTTTCTGTTGTTGTAGATGTTTCTGCTGCACTAGTGTTGGATGTTTCAGGTGCAGTTGTTGTGATTGTGGAAGTCTCTGTTGTTGTTGATGTTTCTGCTGCACTAGTGGTGGATGTTTCAGGAGCAGTTGTTGTGATTGTGGAGGTCTCTGTTGTTGTAGATGTTTCTGCTGCAGTAGTGGTGGATGTTTCAGGAGCAGTTGTTGTGGTTGTGGAAGTCTGTGTTTTTATAGATGTTTCAGGTGAAGTTGTTGTGATTGTGAAAGTCTCCGTTGTTGTAGATGTTTCTGCTGCAGTAGTGCTGGATGTTTCAGGAGCAGTTGTTGTGATTGTGGAGGTCTCTGTTGTTGTGGATGTTTCTGCTGCACTAGTGGTGGATGTTTCAAGAGCAGTTGTTGTGATTGTGGAGGTCTCTGTTGATGTAGATGTTTCTGCTGCAGTAGGGGTGGATGTTTCAGGAGAAGTTGTTGTAGTTGTGGAAGTCTCTGTTGTTATAGATGTTTCAGGTGAAGTTGTTGTGATTGTGGAAGTCTCTGTTGTTGTAGATGTTTCTATTGCACTAGTGGTGGATGTTTCAGGAGCAGTTGATGTGATTGTGGAGATCTCTGCTGTTGTAGATGTTTCTGCTGCAGTAGTGGTGGATGTTTCAGGAGCAGTTGTTGTGATTGTGGAGGTCTCTGTTGTTGTAGATGTTTCTGCTGCAGTAGGGGTGGATGTTTCAGGAGCAGTTGTTGTGGTTGTGGAAGTCTCTGTTGTTGTAGATGTTTCTGCTGCACTAGTGATAGATGTTTCAGGAGCAGCTGCTGTGATTGTGGAGATCTCTGTTGTTGTAGATGTTTCTGCTGCACTAGTAGTGGATGTTTCAGGAGCAGTTGTTGTGATTGTGGAAGTCTCTGTTGTTGTAGATGTTTCTGCTGCACTAGTGGTGGATGTTTCAAGAGCAGTTGTTGTGATTGTGGAGGTCTCCGTTGTTGTAGATGTTTCTGCTGCAGTAGTGGTGGATGTTTCAGGAACAGTTGTTGTGATTGTGGAGGTCTCTGTTGTTGTAGATGTTTCTGCTGCAGTCGTGGTGGATGTTTCAGTAGGAGTTGTTGTGATTGTGGAAGTCTCTGTTGTTGTAGATGTTTCTGCTGCACTAGTGATGGATGTTTCAGGAGCAGTAGTTGTGATTGTGGAGGTCTCTGTTGTTGTAGATGTTTCTGCTGCAGTCGTGGTGGATGTTTCAGGAGCAGTTGTTGTGATTGTGGAAGTCTCTGTTGTTGTTGATATTTCTGCTGCAGTATTGGTGGATGTTTCAGGAGCAGTTGTTTTGATTGTGGAAGTCTTTGTTGTAGATGTTTCTGCTGCAGTAGTGGTGGATGTTTCAGTAGGAGTTGTGATTGTGGAGGTCTCTGTTGTGGATGTTTCTGCTGCAGTAGTTCTGGATGTTTCAGGAGCAGTTGTTGTGATTGTGGAAGTCTCTGTTGTAGATATTTCAGCTGCAGTAGTGCTGGATGTTTCAGGAGCAGTTGTTGTGATTGTGGAGGTCTCTGTTGTTGTGGATGTTCCTGCTGCAGTAGTGGTGGATGTTTCAGGAGCAGTTGTTGTGATTGTGGAAGTCTCTGTTGTTGTAGATGTTTCTGCTGCAGTCGTGGTGGATGTTTCAGGAGCAGTTGTTGTGATTGTGGAAGTCTCTGTTGTTGTTGATATTTCTGCTGCAGTATTGGTGGATGTTTCAGGAGCAGTTGTTTTGATTGTGGAAGTCTCTGTTGTAGATGTTTCTGCTGCAGTAGTGGTGGATGTTTCAGGAGCAGTTGTTTTGATTGTGGAAGTCTCTGTTGTAGATGTTTCTGCTGCAGTAGTGGTGGATGTTTCAGTAGGAGTTGTGATTGTGGAAGTCTCTGTTGTAGATGTTTCTGTTGCAGTAGTTCTGGATGTTTCAGGAGCAGTTGTTGTGATTGTGGAGGTCTCTGTTGTTGTGGATGTTTTTGCTGCAGTAGTGGTGGATGTTTCAGGAGCAGTTGTTGTGATTGTGGAAGTCTCTGTTGTTGTTGATATTTCTGCTGCAGTATTGGTGGATGTTTCAGGAGCAGTTGTTTTGATTGTGGAAGTCTCTGTTGTAGATGTTTCTGCTGCAGTAGTGGTGGATGTTTCAGTAGGAGTTGTGATTGTGGAAGTCTCTGTTGTAGATGTTTCTGCTGCAGTAGTTCTGGATGTTTCAGGAGCAGTTGTTGTGATTGTGGAGGTCTCTGTTGTTGTGGATGTTTCTGCTGCAGTAGTGGTGGATGTTTCAGGAGCAGTTGTTGTGATTGTGGAAGTCTCTGTTGTAGATATTTCAGCTGCAGTAGTGCTGGATGTTTCAGGAGCAGTTGTTGTGATTGTGGAGGTCTCTGTTGTTGTGGATGTTTCTGCTGCAGTAGTGGTGGATGTTTCAGGAGCAGTTGTTGTGATTGTGGAGGTCTCTGTTGTTGTGGCTGTTTCTGCTGCAGTAGTGGTGGATGTTTCAGGAGCAGTTGTTGTGATTGTGGAGGTCTCTGTTGTAGATGTTTCTGCTGCAGTAGTGGTGGATGTTTCAGGAGCAGTTGTTGTGATTGTGGAGGTCTCTGTTGTTGTGGATGTTTCTGCTGCAGTAGCGGTGGATGTTTCACGAGCAGTTGTTGTGATTGTGGAAGTCTCTGTTGTTGTAGATGTTTCTGCTGCAGTCGTGGTGGATGTTTCAGTAGGAGTTGTTGTGATTGTGGAAGTCTCTGTTGTAGATGTTTCTGCTGCAGTAGTGGTGGATGTTTCAGGAGCAGTTGTTGTGATTGGGGAAGTCTCTGTTATTGTAGATGTTTCCGCTGCAATAGTGCTGGATGTTTCAGGATTAGTGGTTGTGATTGTGGAAGTCTCTGTTGTTGTAGATGTTTCTGCTGCAGTCGTGGTGGATGTTTCAGTAGGAGTTGTTGTGATTGTGGAAGTCTCTGTTGTTGTAGATGTTTCTGCTGCACTAGTGGTGGATGTTTCAGGAGCAGTTGTTGTGATTATGGAGCCGCCATTTACTATGATAGATTCAGCAATAATATTCAGTGCAGTGACGCTTGAGTTATCCATTAATGTGGTTTTAATTTCTTCAGCGGATGGTGTAAATTGTGTGGAGTTGAAGACTAATTCTGCCTCGGTGATGATTGACCCAGGTCTGAAATACATTTTAAGAAATAATATACAAACCATTTTTTAATATGATCATCTGGCTGCTACATAACCACTGCATATTGGACTTTTTGTTCTCTCTCACTCACACACACAAACACTCAGTGTAAACAATATGACAGTATGTCCTATTTACCTGAATCTTAGGACATTAACTCTTAAGAAGGCAGCAAAGATGCTTTTGAAGAGGGTTTCAAGCTGTAACAAATAACAGACAGTTACAACATTGTCACTGATATAATGGCTTTTTTTTATTAACCACGGAACATGTCATTATGGGAAATTGGTTATAAGGTTTTTAACTCACTATGTCCTTAACTTGCTTCACCCTGTCTTTGTAAACTTGAGAGGTTGGATCATTGAGTTCATTTACAAATGTGTCTGAAGAACTGAACTGCATCTTTTTTATCCCCACGGGTATTATATTTGCAGTAGTTGTTAAAGAAGGCATTTCAGTTGTAGAAGCAGCTGCTGCAGTAGTGGTGGATGTTTCAGCAGTTGTTGTGACTGTGGAGGTCTCTGTTGTTGTAGATGTTTCTGCTGCTGCAGTAGTGGTGGATGTTTCAGGAGAAGTTGTTGTGATTGTGGAAGTCTCTGTTGTAGATGTTTCTGCTGCAGTAGTGGTGGATGTTTCAGGAGCAGTTGTTGTGATTGTAGAAGTCGCTGTTGCTGTAGATGTTTCTGCTGCAGTAATGGTGGATGTTTCAGTAGGAGTTGTTGTGATTGGGGAAGTCTCTGTTGTTGTAGATGTTTCCGCTGCAGTAGTGCTGGATGTTTCAGGATTAGTGGTTGTGATTGTGGAGGTCTCTGTTGTCGTAGATGTTTCTGCTATACTAGTGGTGGATGTTTCAGTAGGAGTTGTTGTGATTGTGGAGGTCTCTGTTGTTGTAGATTTTTCTGCTGCAGTCGTGGTGGATGTTTCAGTAGGAGTTGTTGTGATTGTGGAAGTCTCTGTTGTTGTAGATGTTTCTGCTGCACTAGTGGTGGATGTTTCAGGAGCAGTTGTTGTGATTATGGAGCCGCCATTTACTATGATAGATTCAGCAATAATATTCAGTGCAGTGACGCTTGAGTTATCCATTAATGTGGTTTTAATTTCTTCAGCTGATGGTGTAGATTGTGTGGAGTTGAAGACTAATTCTGCCTCTGTGATGATTGACCCAGGTCTGAAATACATTTTAAGAAATAATATACAAACCATTTTTTAATATGATCATCTGGCTGCTACATAACCACTGCATATTGGACTTTTTGTTCTCTCTCACTCACACACACAAACACTCAGTGTAAACAATATGACAGTATGTCCTATTTACCTGAATCTTAGGACATTAACTCTTAAGAAGGCAGCAAAGATGCTTTTGAAGAGGGTTTCAAGCTGTAACAAATAACAGACAGTTACAGCATTGTCACTGATATAATGGCTTTTTTTTATTAACCACGGAATATGTCATTATAGGAAATTGGTTATAAGGTTTTTAACTCACTATGTCCTTAACTTGCTTCACCCTGTCTTTGTAAACTTGAGAGGTTGGATCATTGAGTTCATTTACAAATGTGTCTGAAGAACTGAACTGCATCTTTTTTATCCCCACGGGTATTATATTTGCAGTAGTTGTTAAAGAAGGCAATTCAGTTGTAGAAGCAGCTGCTGCAGTAGTGGTGGATGTTTCAGCAGTTGTTGTGATTGTGGAGGTCTCTGTTGTTGTAGATGTTTCTGCTGCTGCAGTAGTGGTGGATGTTTCAGGAGAAGTTGTTGTGATTGTGGAAGTCTCTGTTGTAGATGTTTCTGCTGCAGTAGTGGTGGATGTTTCAGGAGCAGTTGTTGTGATTGTAGAAGTCGCTGTTGTTGTAGATGTTTCTGCTGCAGTAGTGGTGGATGTTTCAGGAGCAGTTGTTGTGATTGTGGAAGTCTCTGTTGTAGATGTTTCTGCTGCAGTAGTGGTGGATGTTTCAGGAGCAGTTGATGTGATTGTGGAAGTCTCTGTTGTTGTTGATGTTTCAGGAGCAGTTGTTGTGATTGTGGAGGTCTCTGTTGTTGTAGATGTTTCTGCTGCAGTAGTGGTAGATGTTTCAGGAGCAGTTGTTGTGATTGTGGAGGTCTCTATTGTTGTAGATGTTTCTGCTGCACTAGTGGTGGATGTTTCAGGAGCAGTTGTTGTGATTTTGGAGGTCTCTATTGTTGTAGATGTTTCTGCTGCACTAGTGGTGGATGTTTCAGGAACAGTTGTTGTGATTGTGGAGGTCTCCATTGTTGTAGATGTTTCTGCTTCACTAGTGGTGAATATTTCAGGAGCAGTTGTGATTTTGGAAGTCTCTGTTGTTGTTGATGTTTCCGCTGCACTAACGGTGGATGTTTCAGAAGCAGTTATTGTGATTGTTGATGTCCCTGTTGTTGCAGATGTTTCTGCTGCAGTAGTGGTGGATGTTTCAGGTGCAGTGGTTGTGATTGTGGAAGTCTCTGTTGTTGTACATGTTTCTGCTGCAGTAGTGGTGGATGTTTCAGGAGCAGTTGTTGTGATTGTGGAAGTCTCTGTTGTTGTTGATCTTTCTGCTGCAGTAGTGGTGGATGTTTCAGAAGCAGTTGTTGTGATTGTGGACATCTCTGTTGTAGATGTTTCTGCTGCACTAGTGGTCGATGTTTCAGGAGCAGTTGTTGTGATTGTGGAAGTCTCTGTGGTTGTAGATGTTTCTGCTGCACTAGTGGTGAATGTTTCAGGTGCAGTGGTTGTGATTGTGGACATCTCTGTTGTAGATGTTTCTGCTGCACTAGTGGTCGATGTTTCAGGAGCAGTTGTTGTGATTGTGGAAGTCTCTGTGGTTGTAGATGTTTCAGCAGCAGTTGTTGTGATTGTTGATGTCTCTGTTTTTAAAGCTGTTTCTGTTGCACTAGTGGTGGATGTTTCAGGAGCAGTTGTTGTGATTGTAGAAGTGTCTGTTGTTTGAGATGTTTCTGCTTCACTAGTGGTCGATGTTTCAGGAGCAGTTGTTGTGACTGTGGAAGTCTCTGTGGTTGTAGATGTTTCAGCAGCAGTTGTTGTGATTGTGGAGGTCTCTGTTTTTGTAGATGTTTCTGCTACATTAGTGATGGATGTGTCAGGAGCAGTTGTTGTGATTGTGGAAGTCTCTGTTGTTGTAGATGTTTCTGCTGCAGTAGTGGTGGATGTTTCAGGAGCAGTTGTTGTGATTGTGGAAGTCTCTATTGTTGTTGATGTTTCTGCTGCAGTAGTGGTGGATGTTTCAGAAGCAGTTGTTGTGATTGTTGATGTCTCTGTTGTTGCAGATATTTCTGCTGCACTAGTGGTGGATGTTTCAGGTGCAGTGGTTGTGATTGTGGACATCTCTGTTGTAGATGTTTCTGCTGCGCTAGTGGTCGATGTTTCAGGAGCAGTTGTTGAGATTGTGGAAGTCTCTGTGGTTGTAGATGTTTCTGCTGCACTAGTGGTAGATGTTTCAGGTGTAGTGGTTGTGATTGTGGACATCTCTGTTGTAGATGTTTCTGCTGCGCTAGTGGTAGATGTTTCAGGAGCAGTTGTTGAGATTGTGGAAGTCTCTGTGGTTGTAGATGTTTCAGCAGCAGTTGTTGTGATTGTTGATGTCTCTGTTTTTGCAGCTGTTCCTGTTGCACTAGTGGTGGATGTTTCAGGAGCAGTTGTTGTGATTATAGAAGTCTCTGTTGTTTTAGATGTTTCTGCTTCACTAGTGGTCGATTTTTCAGGAGCAGTTGTTGTGACTGTGGAAGTCTCTGTGGTTGTAGATGTTTCAGCAGTAGTTGTTGTGATTGTGGAGGTCTCTGTTTTTGTAGATGTTTCTGCTACATTAGTGATGGATGTGTCAGGAGCAGTTGTTGTGATTGTGGAAGTCTCTGCTGCTGTAGATGTTTCTGCTGCACTAGTGGTGAATGTTTCAGCAGCAGTTGTTGTGATTGTGGAACCTGCATCGACTGTGATAGAACCAGCAGTAATGTTCAGGGCACTGACAATTGACTCATCCATTAATCTGTTTACAATCACATCAGGTGATGGCGCAGATTGTGTGGAGTTGAAGATCAATTCTGTCTCTGTGATGACTGACCCCTGTCTTAAATACATTTTCAGAAACAATGATATACAATTCATTTTTAATATGACCACTACATATCGGACTTTCCTTTGTTCTCTCTCTCTCTCTCTCTCTCTCTCTCTCTCGCTCACACACACACACACACACACACACACACACACACAGTGTAATAGTATGATAAAATTCCATATCTACCTGAATCCTAGAACAATAAGTTTTAAGAAGGAAGCAAAGATTCTTTTGAAGAGGGGTTCAAGCTGTAAGAAATGACAGACAATTACAACACTGTCACTGCTGTAATGGCTAATTGTTATAAACCATGGAATATGTCATTATAGAAAATAAGTAATAAGCATTAATTACTGTGTCTTGAACGTGCTTCGCCCTGTCTTTGAAAGCTTGAGAGGTTGGATTACTGAGTTCTGCTACAAATGGCTCTGAAGAGCTGAACTGCAATTTTAATGTCTCCACAGGTACTATATTTGTAGTAGTTGTTAAAGAAGGCATTTCACTTGAAGGAGCAGCTGAAAGTCCTGTTGATGTTGTAGGTAATGAGGGTTTTGTTGTGATTGTGGAAGTCTCTGTTGTTGTAGATGTTTCTGCTACAGTAGTGGTGGATGTTTCAGGAGCAGTTGTTGTGATTGCGGCGGTCTCTGTTGTTGCAGATGTTTCTTCTGCAGTAGTGGTGGATGTTTCAGGTGCAGTTGTTGTGATTGTGGAGGTCTCTGTTGTTCCAGATGTTTCTGCTGCAGTAGTGGTGGATGTTTCAGGAGCAGTTGTTGTGATTGCGGAGGTCTCTGTTGTTGCAGATGTTTCTGCTGCAGTAGTGGTGGATGTTTCAGGAGCAGTTGTTGTGATTGTGGAGGTCTCTGTTGTTGCAGATGTTTCTGCTGCAGTAGTGGTGGATGTTTCAGGAGCAGTTGTTGTGATTGCGGAGGTCTCTGTTGTTGCAGATGTTTCTGCTGCAGTAGTGGTGGATGTTTCAGGAGCAGTTGTTGTGATTGCGGAGGTCTCTGTTGTTGCAGATGTTTCTGCTGCAGTAGTGGTGGATGTTTCAGGAGCAGTTGTTGTGATTGCGGAGGTCTCTGTTGTTGCAGATGTTTCTGCTGCAGTAGTGGTGGATGTTTCAGGAGCAGTTGTTGTGATTGCGGAGGTCTCTGTTGTTGCAGATGTTTCTGCTGCAGTAGTGGTGGATGTTTCAGGAGCAGTTGTTGTGATTGTGGAGGTCTCTGTTGTAGATGTTTCAGGAGCAGTTGTTGTGATTGTGGAGGTCTCTGTTGTTGCAGATGTTTCTGCTGCAGAAGTGGTGGATGTTTCAGGTGCAGTTGTTGTGATTGCGGAGGTCTCTGTTGTTGCAGATGTTTCTGCTGCAGTAGTGGTGGATGTTTCAGGAGCAGTTGTTGTGATTGCGGAGGTCTCTGTTGTTGCAGATGTTTCTGCTGCAGTAGTGGTGGATGTTTCAGGAGCAGTTGTTGTGATTGTGGAGGTCTCTGTTGTAGATGTTTCAGGAGCAGTTGTTGTGATTGTGGAGGTCTCTGTTGTTGCAGATGTTTCTGCTGCAGAAGTGGTGGATGTTTCAGGAGCAGTTGTGATTGCGGAGGTCTCTGTTGTTGCAGATGTTTCTGCTGCAATAGTGGTGGATGTTTCAGGAGCAGTTGTTGTGATTGCGGAGGTCTCTGTTGTTGCAGATGTTTCTGCTGCAGTAGTGGTGGATGTTTCAGGAGCAGTTGTTGTGATTGCGGAGGTCTCTGTTGTTGCAGATGTTTCTGCTGCAGTAGTGGTGGATGTTTCAGGAGCAGTTGTTGTGATTACGGAGGTCTCTGTTGTTGCAGATGTTTCTGCTGCAGTAGTGGTGGATGTTTCAGGAGCAGTTGTTGTGATTGCGGAGGTCTCTGTTGTTACAAATGTTTCTGCTGCAGTAGTGGTGGATGTTTCAGGAGCAGTTGTTGTGATTGCGGAGGTCTCTGTTATTGCAGATGTATCTGCTGCAGTAGTGGTGGATGTTTCAGGAGCAGTTGTTGTGATTGCGGAGGTCTCTGTTGTTGCAGATGTTTCTGCTGCAGTAGTGGTGGATGTTTCAGGAGCAGTTGTTGTGATTGCGGAGGTCTCTGTTGTTGCAGATGTTTCTGCTGCAGTAGTGGTGGATGTTTCAGGAGCAGTTGTTGTGATTGCGGAGGTCTCTGTTGTTGCAGATGTTTCTGGTGTTGCAGTAGTGGTGGCTGTTTCAGGAGCAGTTGTGATTGTGGAGGTCTCTGTTGTTGCTGATGTTTCTGCTGTAGTAGTGGTGGATGTTTCAGGTGCAGTTGTTGTGATTGTGGAGGTCTCTGTTGTTGTAGATGTTTCTGCTGTAGTAGTGGTGGATGTTTCAGGTGCAGTTGTTGTGATTGTGGAGGTCTCTGTTGTTGCAGATGTTTCTGCTGTAGTAGTGGTGGATGTTTCAGGTGCAGTTGTTGTGATTGTGGAGGTCTCTGTTGTTGCAGATGTTTCTGCTGTAGTAGTGGTGGATGTTTCAGATGCAGTTGTTGTGATTGTGGAGGTCTCTGTTGTTGCAGATGTTTCTGGTGTTGCAGTAGTGGTGGATGTTTCAGGAGCAGTTGTGATTGTGGAGGTCTCTGTTGTTGTAGATGTTTCTGCTGAAGTAGTGGTGGATGTTTCAGGTGCAGTTGTTGTGATTGTGGAGGTCTCTGTTGTTGCAGATGTTTCTGCTGCAGAAGTGGTGGATGTTTCAGGAGCAGTTGTGATTGCGGAGGTCTCTGTTGTTGCAGATGTTTCTGCTGCAATAGTGGTGGATGTTTCAGGAGGAGTTGTTGTGATTGCGGAGGTCTCTGTTGTTGCAGATGTTTCTGCTGCAGTAGTGGTGGATGTTTCAGGAGCAGTTGTTGTGATTGCGGAGGTCTCTGTTGTTGCAGATGTTTCTGCTGCAGTAGTGGTGGATGTTTCAGGAGCAGTTGTTGTGATTGCGGAGGTCTCTGTTGTTGCAGATGTTTCTGCTGGAGTAGTGGTGGATGTTTCAGGAGCAGTTGTTGTGATTGCGGAGGTCTCTGTTGTTGCAGATGTTTCTGCTGCAGTAGTGGTGGATGTTTCAGGAGCAGTTGTTGTGATTGCGGAGGTCTCTGTTGTTGCAGATGTTTCTGCTGCAGTAGTGGTGGATGTTTCAGGAGCAGTTGTTGTGATTGCGGAGGTCTCTGTTGTTGCAGATGTTTCTGCTGCAGTAGTGGTGGATGTTTCAGGAGCAGTTGTTGTTATTGCGGAGGTCTCTGTTGTTGCAGATGTTTCTGCTGCAGTAGTGGTGGATGTTTCAGGAGCAGTTGTTGTGATTGCGGAGGTCTCTGTTGTTGCAGATGTTTCTGGTGTTGCAGTAGTGGTGGATGTTTCAGGAGCAGTTGTGATTGTGGAGGTCTCTGTTGTTGCTGATGTTTCTGCTGTAGTAGTGGTGGATGTTTCAGGTGCAGTTGTTGTGATTGTGGAGGTCTCTGTTGTTGTAGATGTTTCTGCTGTAGTAGTGGTGGATGTTTCAGGTGCAGTTGTTGTGATTGTGGAGGTCTCTGTTGTTGCAGATGTTTCTGCTGTAGTAGTGGTGGATGTTTCAGGTGCAGTTGTTGTGATTGTGGAGGTCTCTGTTGTTGCAGATGTTTCTGCTGTAGTAGTGGTGGATGTTTCAGATGCAGTTGTTGTGATTGTGGAGGTCTCTGTTGTTGCAGATGTTTCTGGTGTTGCAGTAGTGGTGGATGTTTCAGGAGCAGTTGTGATTGTGGAGGTCTCTGTTGTTGTAGATGTTTCTGCTGAAGTAGTGGTGGATGTTTCAGGTGCAGTTGTTGTGATTGTGGAGGTCTCTGTTGTCGTAGATGTTTCTGCTGCACTAGTGGTGGATGTTTCAGGTGCAGTTGTTGTGATTGTGGAGGTCTCTGTTGTTGCAGATGTTTCTGCTGCAGTAGTGGTGGATGTTTCAGGAAAAGTTGTTGTGATTATGGAAGTCTCTGTTGTTGCAGATGTTTCTGCTGCAGTAGTGGTGGATGTTTCAGGAAAAGTTGTTGTGATTATGGAAGTCTCTGTTGTTGTAGATATTTCTGCTGCTGTAGATTTTTCTGCTGCAGTAGTGGTGGTTGTTTCAGGAGCAATTGTTGTGATTGTGGAGGTCTCTGTTGTTGCAGATGTTTCTGCTGCAGTAGTGGTGGATGTTTCAGGAGCAGTTGTTGTAATTGTGGAGGTCTCTGTTGTTGTAGATGTTTCTGTTGCAGTAGTTGTGGATGTTTCAGGAGCAGTTCTTGTGATTGTGGAGGTCTCTGTTGTTGCAGATGTTTCTGCTGCAGTAGTGGTGGATGTTTCAGGAGCAGTTGTTGTAATTGTGGAGGTCTCTGTTGTTGTAGATGTTTCTGTTGCAGTAGTGGTGGATGTTTCAGGAGCAATTGTTGTGATTGTGGAGGTCTCTGTTGTTGCAGATGTTTCTGCTGCAGTAGTAGTGGATGTTTCAGGAGCAGTTGTTGTGATTGTGGAGGTCTCTGTTGTTGTAGATGTTTCTGCTGCACTTTTGGTAGATGTTTCAAGAGCAGTTGTGATTGTGGAGGTCTCTGTTGTTGCAGAATTTTCTGCTGCAGTAGAGGTGGATGTTTCAGGAAAAGTTGTTGTGATTGTGGAGGTCTCTGTTGTTGTAGATGTTTCTGCTGCACTAGTGGTGGATGTTTCAGTTGCAGTTGTTGTGATTATGGAAGTCTCTGTTGTAGATATTTCTGCTGCTGTAGATGTTTCTGCTGCAGTAGTGGTGGTTGTTTCAGGAGCAATTGTTGTGATTGTGGAGCTCTCTGTTGTTGTAGATGTTTCTGCTGCACTAGTGGTGGATGTTTCAGGAGCAGTTGTTGTGATTGTGGAGGTCTCTGTTGTTGCAGATGTTTCTGCTGCAGTAGTAGTGGATGTTTCAGGAGCAGTTGTTGTAATTGTGGAGGTCTCTGTTGTTGCAGATGTTTCTGCTGCACTAGTGGTGGATGTTTCAGGAGCAGTTGTTGTGATTGTGGAGGTCTCTGTTGTTGCAGATGTTTCTGCTGCAGTAGTGGTGGATGTTTCAGGAGCAGTTGTTGTGATTGTGGAGGTCTCTGTTGTTGCAGATGTTTCTGCTGCAGTAATGGTGGATGTTTCAGGAGCAGTTGTTGTGATTGTGGAGGTCTCTGTTGTTGCAGATGTTTCTGCTGCAGTAGTGGTGGATGTTTCAGGAGCAGTTGTTGTGATTGTGGAGGTCTCTGTTGTTGCAGATGTTTCTGCTGCAGTAGTGGTGGATGTTTCAGGAGCAGTTGCAGATGTTTCTGCTGCAGTAATGGTGGATGTTTCAGGAGCAGTTGTTGTGATTGTGGAGGTCTCTGCTGTTGTAGATGTTTCTGCTGCAGTAATTGTTGATGTTTCAGGAGCAGTTTTTGTGATTGTGGAGGTCTCTGTTGTTGCAGATGTTTCTGTTGCAGTAGTGGTTGATGTTTCAGGAGCAGTTGTTGTGATTGTGGAGGTCTCTGTTGTTGTAGATGTTTCTGCTGCAGTAGTGGTTGATGTTTCAGGAGCAGTTGTTGTGATTGTGGAGGTCTCTGTTGTTGTAGATGTTTCTTCTGCAGTAGTGGTGGATGTTTCAGGTACAGTTGTTGTGATTTTGGAAGTCTCTGTTGTAGATATTTCTTCTACAGTTATGGTGGATGTTTCAGCAGGATTTGTTGTGGCTGATTGTGATTCTGCTGTCGTTGCTGCTGTTTTTGTTTCTGTTTCATTTGTGTTTTCAAATGCAGCTGCGGATAGAGTGGCTGAAGTAGACAATGTTGTTTGTGTTTCTGTTTTACTGTCTGCTACACTAGAGGTAGATGATTCAGTAAGAGTCGTTCTGGCAAATGTTGAGGACGGAAAGACGCTTGAAGAGGATCCGGTTGTTTCAGCAGTAGAGCTTGTAGAATTTGTTTGCGACTTGGCTATTGCTAGAGAAGAGAAAAAAATAATGTACTGTTTAAGTTTGCATACACACACACACACACACACACAAAAATAAATAAATAAATAAACATAAATACAAATTGGTATATATCATTTATATTCGACAAAACATTATTGAACTTCATGCCAATTAAATGTTTCACTAATTTAAAAAAAAAAAAAAATCTTAAAATGATATGTTTTAGCTGTGAAGAACAATGAAAAACAGTTCGCTTTAAGTAGTTTTTTAGCCTTTACACAAGCTGTATACTTCATTTGACGAGAATCAGCCACAAGGTGGCAATATATTATTTACAATCTCAGTTAACATGGACACCAGAAGAAAAAGGGTATACATTTCCAATGATAGATGGCGCTACAAGTTAAGAATATCATCAGAACTGTTCAGCCTCACTACTCTATCCTCAGTATCTCTTGCTTCAGATTTGTCTATTTATCGACATGTTCTTCTCAAGTATCTTAGATCCACCCTCCCAAATAATTTTGCTTGTAGGTGTCTTTTTTTTAAGAAAGAAAGAAAGACTAATTGTTGTGAAGTTGAATCACTTACAGATAAAAATCCATATGACAACAAAAGCTCTCCACTCCATCGTGGAAAGTGTCAAGTGGTGAAGAAAAGAGTCTGTAAAGTAAGCAATAGATCACTAGATTTTTTTATGCACACAAACAAATATTTTTTCCTTAATCAAAGCAAAACAAAGCACAAATCATTCAAGTCATTTATTCATAGAGCAATTTACAATTACACATGCAGACAAAAGTGCTGCACAATAAACATAAAACACATAAAATATACACTACCGTTCAAAAGTTTTAGATCAGTTAGACTTGTAATGTTTTTCAAAGAAGTCTCTTATGCTCATCAAGGCTGCATTTATTTGATCAAAAATACAGAAAAAAAAACAGTAATCTTGCAAAATGTTATTACAATATAAAATAATGGTTTCTATTTTAATATACTTTAAAGTATAATTTATTTCTGTGATGCAAAGCTGTATTTCCATCAGCCATTACTCCAGTCTAAAGTGTCACATGATCCTTCAGAAATCATTCTAATATGCTGATTTATTATTAGAATTATCAATGCTGGCAACAGTTGTGCTGCCAAATATTTTTTTGGAAACTACGATACTTTTTTCAGGATTCGTTGATGAATAAAAAGTTAAAAAGAACAGTATTTATTCAAAATATAAATCTTTTCTAACAAAATAAATCTTTGCTATCACTTCTTATCAATTTAGCACAACCTTGCTGAATAAAAGGTTTAATTTCTTTCAAAAAAAAGAAAGAATAACGGTAACGGTAGTGTATATTGTTAGAAAAGATTTCTAACATAAATAAATGCTCTTCTTTTTAACTTTTTATTCATCAAAGAATCCTGAAAAAAAGTATCACAAGTTCCAAAAAAATATTAAACAGCACAACAGTTTCCAGCACTCATAATAAATCAGCATATTAGAATAATTTCTGAAGGATCGTGTGACACTTTAGACTGGAGTAATGGCTGATGGAAATTCAGCTTTGCATCACAGAAATAAATTATACTTTAAAGTATATTAAAATAGAAACCATTATTTTATATTGTAATAGCATTTTGTAAAATCACTGTTTTTTTCTGTATTTTTGATCAAATAAATGCAGCCTTGATGAGCATAAGAGACTTCTTTAAAAACATTACAAGTCTTACTGATCTAAAACTTTTGAACAGTAGTGTAATAAAACATGAAATAAGATGAGCCATGTACTGTATCAGTTAAAACACACAGACACACAAACACACAGAAAAAAACACTTTGAAATTGATGATGGTTGTGACTTTAGATTTCATGTGCAGGTCCTACTAGAGCCTTGGACCCACAACAGCAATATTTAAATGTGGAAAAGGGGTTAGGTTAGGGACAGGTTTGGTGTTATGGGTAGGTTTAAGGGTGGGTTAAGGTGTAAGGGATGGGTCAACCGTGTAATTACAAATGTAATTACAGAAATTAATTATAGATGTAATAACATGCAGATAATTTAATATAAGTAATATAATTTTATATAAGTAATGTAAAAACATGTACATACACAATAAGTGCATTGTATCAAATAATTAATTTAAATGTAAGTACATAGTAGTTAAGGCCACCTAATATAAAGTGGGACCAATAATTAAAGAAATTATAACTGCAGTCTATAGAGGTGTCAATTCAGACAGCTGTCTTTTATCTGCTAGAATAAACCAAAACTACAATCAGCATTTTCATTTTATATAAATTTCTCAAAATGTTACCCAGTGCTGTAAATAACATAAGACTATCAGTTAAAATGGTTAAAAATAAAATCAAGACCATATGTAATCGGAAAGTAATTCAACTTGAATATCTCACAAAATACATTTAGTAACAGTACACATACTACACACTTCTGCTTCAATTTACTACAAATCCTTTTTTTTTTTTTTTTGCTTTGATTTTATTTTATTGATAACTCACATACATTTTTTCTTGTTATCCTATTTGTCTGTCAAAATTTTTTGTTTACTTTATAATTAACACAAACATCTTTAATAAAAAATATAGTTATATAATGTCCTTACCTTACCCTTATAAAAAAATATATTGAACACTGAAATGTGAAATAAAAATTGTTAATCCACTGCTGGTTCAACAGCTTCAAGGACTAGTTATCCTTTGCTCAAGTTTTAGCACTTTTCTAGACTCACCTGTAGCAATACTGCCTTAAATAGAATGCATGACGTGGTTATTTTTTCTCCTTTATTGAAATGCATAAATAAGCAATGGAATGCTACTTGACAGGGGCTGTGATTTGTTGCATTATAGTGTCTGTCAACAGTATGTCTCTCTCTCTCTCTCTCTCTCTTTCTCTCTCTCTCTTCTCTCTCTCTCTCTCTCTCTCTCTCTCTCTCTCTCTCTCTCTCGACCAATTTATTACAGCTGTGATGATGCTGCTAAAGGAAAGTTTGCCCGGTTTATAAATAGAGGCTGTTACATGACTTGACAACCCTGTCTTCAAAAGGTTGATGATAAAAATCTAAGTGTGACGGTATCATATGATACAGAATTTTATAGAGTGTATTTTGTTATGGAACCTTGAGATTACTTCTATAGTTTTATAGTTTATAAGTTTAATTCTAAACTTGCTATTTTTGTTGTTTTTGTTGAAGTAGTCATATTTTTTGTGATGTTATATACACAAGATGATATCTATTTCATATGTATTTATAAAACAAAACAGGCATATTGCCTTGATTTTTTGATGTTAATAAATAATACTTTAAATAATATATGGTTTATTCTTTTTTATTAATACTGTACAAATCACAAACATATTTGGTTTTCCTTGAATAAAACAATCATTTGCAGTTGAAACAAATATAAAACTGGATGACTTAGATTCATGTCTGGTGAGTGCGCAGATGCATGTTTTCATTTAGATTATCACGCAGCACATTTACATATATCCGTGTTTGTTTTTCCTATGTCAAATGTTCATGCTTGTTACACATGCAAGATGTCAAGTAGAGACACCTGGTTAACCAAAAGCATTCTTCAAATTCACTGCTTCTGGGAACATTTCCCACATACAACTTTTGAAATTGTGTCACTAGTTAAACTCTAGTGCTGACTGAATTAAAAAAAATGTTTAGTATAATATGAAATTGATATATTTCTTTATATATCAGGCCTTACAGTTAGAAAGATAGTGTATATACTGCACAAGTACTCTCTAATTCAGCTTGCCCATATGTTCATGTATGATCAATAATAAGTTTACTGGTTTGTTCATATTGTGTAATTTTTCACAATTTTGAGTTTAAATTGAATTAAAATAAAAAAATGTACATTTTTAGAAATGTATTGAATGATTTTAAGTGGAATATCAATATAATAAATCAATAAACAAATCAATTTTTTTTTTAAATAAGAAATAACATTTGCAGAATATAGGTATTGAATATAAATAGGTATTGAAATTAAACTGCTAAATAGCAAAAGTAATAAGCAGCTTTAAAGTGTGTCATAAAAAGTGTAAGTATAAAGTGTAGTCTTCAAGCCATTTTGCTTTAAGTGTCACTTTGCTTATAAAGTAAAGTCAAGTAGCTGTCATTCTTGCCATTACAATCAACTCTTAGAAGTGAATAGATGGGTGTGGTGGGTGTTACTGTGAATCACCCACCATTTTACGCTTTCTGAAACTGCCAAGTGATGCTGTGGACATGATATGAAACCAGAAAACAGGAGAGATGTTTTATATTAAATAGTATAACATAAAGGATGTGGCGTTGTATTATCTAATATATATGCTGTCCAATTTTTCTGTGTGTGTGTGTGTATGTGTGTGTGCATAGATGTTAACCTTAACCAGGCAAATTATCAGGGTGTGTTAGAAAAAACAGCAACCTCTTCTGTAAACTTCTCTTGCTCCAGAGCAGGTTCCAAGGTGAGGATCTGAAGTAAATGTCACAAAACATTAGAGCATGCCAGTAAATGTCTGCATTTTAAGGATCCAGTGGGTTTTGACAGACAGATACACAATATTATTATAATACAATAATCTTTACTGTACCTCTTTGTCAGTGCTACATTTCCATTCTTACACACTGGATCTGCAATGCAAATAAACTTTTAGGCTTGTTAAAATGAATTCCACAGATCACTGCTGTTAATAGGAGAGTTGCTATTGGTGGGTGCAAATTTATTGCACTTTATTTTTTTACCAGTGTGCTTACATTAACATTGTGCACAAATGTGCAGGTACTGTATGAATGAATGAATGAATGAATGAATGGAGTGTGGGTACCAAATGACCAGGGGTCATCCATCAGGTATCATGCTTGTGCCACATGACACTGTTTTAAATCCTACATGGGTGTGATAGAATTACACATAAATGAAACTGCATTTCTTTGTATGTACTAGTCAGCCCCACCTCCAGGCTAAATCATTTACAAAAATAATTGCATAATAAAGACTTAAAATTTTTTTCATAGGGTTATTTCCTGAAAATATAAATACAGTATATCCATAATGATGTCAGCAATAATTATATTCATAACAATTTCATTTAGCAATAACAACTGAATATTCAACACCACAGCAATTAAATGCTTCTTTGCTTCCTCTCCATTTGAAGCCATTTAAGTGGTTCTTCTCCAAACCACGTTTTTAATCTGCCTTTCCAATGGGATTGTTTACTTCATTGCAGTTTGAGCTCATAACCATTTATGAGGATAATCAGACACAAGATTTTCCATTTAAGAAATCGATGCATTTTCTTTAAAAGGCCAATGCACCCTTTTCTACATAGGAATACTGAGACATCTTGTAGAGTACAATAACAAGAAGTTGCATGCTTTACTTTTAAATGCCACGCCAAATAAAAAAGTTTTTAAGCATAATTCAAAATGGACTATATATCCCCCCAAAAAATCTAAAAATCTAAATTCTAAAGAGCTCAGGTAGCCTCAAGAAATAGTAACAATGCCAATACATTTCACACAGCAAACCATTGCAATGGTACAGACTCATCATATCCTGTCATGCTCATGACGCACTTTCTCAGGAATGGTTCTTTTGCAAGCACTGGCATTTCTTTCAGGAAGTTTAGTTCTATTGTATTGTTGCTGCTATCATTATTAAAATAACAAGAAACTATATCGAACTTGACAAGCAGGATACTTGTATTTTTAATGAGCATATCAGAAACAGCAGAGTGCTTTCAAAAAGGCTTCAAAGAGATGACACACGACGCAGGCGTCCAACTAGACAGGATGCATGCCAATGAAGTCCAAATCCTATTTTAGTACCTGTTAGAGTAATTAACAATAAAATTGACCAAACAGTAAAACGTGTTATTCTTAAAATAAATAAAATAAAATAAAATAAATTTGCCAATTACACAAAATTATGTTTGTAACTTCATTTTGTGACATGGGTGGAGGTGTGAGGATTGCGGACCAAAGCCTTACAACAATATGGTTCTAAATGAGTATGATTTTTGAAGTTTGAAATGACTATGATTTTTGAAGTTAAACATGAAGCTGTCTCCACCCATAGTAGGAAAAAATAAACAAAAACCCAAAGTCACAAAGAAAGACTTTCTCAGTACTTAGGTGCCACTCTCTTATGATGTTTGGCAATTAGACACAATGGTGTTATTTACTGGGAACCTGTCAAAGTAAGTAGACAGACTAGATTAACCAAACTGCCTGTAGACGTCACATAGGTCACATTAAATGCATGTCATTGTCATTGTTTACACTGGCATACTTGCTTCATTTAGAGTTCACAATGCAAGATTAATTCATTTGAAGTGCTTGTGCTTAACATGATACCATGAGATAAGTAAAATGATCTCTTCTGTTTTTAGTTCGATCACTGTATACAGATCCCCACGGCACGAATTTGCAGACTTTGGTGGACTGGCTTTCCTGGCTTACAGCCTCGTGTAACACGCTAGACCCCCATTTATTAAATAAAATGAAAGAATCATTGTCAGGCTCTTCAGAAAATGGCACACAGATTTAAGAAACATTTGGAAGTTATCTGAAAATGCATAGAAGGATAGCGCTTCTAGTAGTTACACAGAGATATGCAGCCAGGTCTGCATATTTTAGCAAACACATAAGCAAATCAACCCTGTATTCATCACATTATTTAACTAGCGCTAGACCAACTAATATATAAATATACACACATAGAACATATATTAACTGTATATTACACAGGTATTTTTGTACTTTTGGCTTAGTGGGCCACTAGAAAACATAAATTTTGGATTTCCAAACATTCCTTTTGAAAATATTCTAATATTATGTGATTTTTGTATGAACAAGGAGTCATACAAACAGCAGGTGTGGTCCCACACAGAGATCTGATCTCACCAATGTCTGGGATTACATGAAGGGAAGCAGTTGAGACAGATTGAATCCATAGAAGAAATATAATTAGTAGTTTTTATTTATCAATTATTTGTAATAACAAATCAAATTAATGTTTGATGTGGGCACCCTTTGCCTTTTTGTGCACCATTTTTAAAGAAGCTTACAGGAAGTTTGTTCCTAGCCTCTTTTCTTTTGTGTTACAATTAACTGGGATATATTTTTAGACTACCTGACAAAATATTTTACAGTAGACTGGGTTTAACTTCTATCAACTATTCTATTCAACCAATTGTTCAAGCAGGTAGCTAAACTACTTTCTCTTTCGCTCAGAAAGGCTTATAAAATCTGACTTGACTGTCACTCCTAAAGGTCAACAAACTTGATGAGCCGCATAGATTTTGTAAATTCATAACACAACAGGAATCCCAGAGTCACATACAAAATTCCCACAGTATGTTTTTCTTCACATACAATAAGTGAACTGGGCTGAAGACGGAATGGATGCAGGCTGTTTCCAAAGTAAGGTGCCTCCTATCTTGAAATAATTTTTAGGCAGCATCTATGATCACCTAAAATGTTTAGGTTGGAAGCAAATGCAGATTTTCATAGGTTTCCCCCCAAAAAACAGCACTCAGCACTGAAAGTTCCATTCATCCTCGTGGTTACCAGCCCTGAGCTATGTTAACCATTTGCTAATCACTATGTCCACTTCACTCTACTTAACCTAGCACAGAAGTGATAAACAAGATAATAATAATGGGTGTAGAGATGATGCTAAATTCAAAATTAAGTGCTAATGTATAGTAGTGAGTAAAAACAGCACGGAAAATACAATACATTACATGATTTTACAGTTAGTTGCAGTTTATTATTGACATTAGCATAACAATATGGCCTACAGGCTTCTCAACTTTAAAAGGGAGGAGATAATGCTACCTATAACCTGACCTTGACCCTCTAACTCTAGCACTATCTATTCTAATTCTATTTTATCTATCTGTCTTTTTATTAAAAAAAAAACAAAAAACAAACACACACACTTCACCCTCTAACAATTGCATATTTATTCTCTAACTGCTAGCTTTTCTTGAAAAACTAACACTAGCTTTCTTTTTTCTATTCTATCTACTTGTTTTCTTAAAAAAAATAAATAAAAATACCTTGCTACATTTATGCATTTAGCAGACGCTTTTATTCAAAGCGACTTACATTGCATTCAAGTTACAGTTTTACATGTTATCAGCTCTTGCTTTCCCTGGGGAACTCAAACCCATGATCTTGGCGTTGTTTGCGCCATGCTCTACTATTTGAGCTACAGGAAAACTGTCACTTATAGTTGAATAAGTGTAACAAATCAAGGCCGGAAAAAGGTAAGTGCAGTACAGGATGATTTATTAACAGGATGAAGATGAATGGAATGGAAGAGGCAAAGGCAGGTGAGTATCAACACAATAATGGTATCAATGGTTCTTAGCTGAGTTCTGATGAAGTGTCTCTTTTGCAGGTTCATTGGAGATTGCTGATACGGAACAATGGAGTCATTGGAGGATCGCTGGAGAATCAACTGGTAAGTCTTTACAGGTAAGCATAGCTCAGGGAGTCAGGAACAGTTCATTGAAGTGAATGGTAGACTGGACGGTGAGTAACTGAGAGGTGGGTGTTCTTATAGTGAGACTTGATAGGTGACAGCAGGTGCGGGTGATCAGAACTCAGGTGATTGTGATCTGGTGATTGTCTTGGTTGGTGACTGTGGTGACTGAGGTGGCTGTGACAAATCCCTGACATTACCCCCTCCCTCAGGGGCGGCTGCTGATGCCCTAAAGCGGCGACGGGGGCGACCATGGCCTTTAGGTGCGGGACGATCAGGATGGGTGCGATGGAAGTCCTCCAGCAGCATGGGGTCAAGAATGTAGTCCCTGGCCACCCAGGAACATTCCTCAGGTCCATAACCTTCCCAGTCAACTAAGTACTCAAGCCGGCTACCCCGTCGCCACGGGTCCAGGATGTCTCTGACCAGATAGATGGACGGTTGGTCTAGGATTTCTGGAGGAGGAGGTTCGTCCGGTTCAGTGGGTCCTGGTGTAGAAGGAGAGAATGTTTTAAGGAGTGAAACGTGAAAGGTGGGGTGAACTCGGTACCTTCGTGGGAGTTGGAGCTCATAGGTAACTTCATTAATCTGCCTCTGTATCTTGAACAGATCAATGTAGCGGGGACTCAGCTTCTTACAGGGCAAGTGGAGGAGCAGATCCCGGGTGGAGAGCCATACCAAGTCTCCTGTATGGTAAGTGGGAGTGGAAGTACGTCGAGCGTCTGCGAAGGTCTTATGCCTCTGCACTGCACGTTGAAGGTGGATGTGAGCGGAGTCCTAAACTCTCTCGCTTGCAAGAAGTGATCTACAGCTGGAACCTCCGATGGCTCTCCTGTCCATGGAAAGAGCAGTGGCTGGTAGCTGTGCTGGTATTTTGTGCATACTCGGCCCAAGGGAGGAAGCGGCTCCAGCTGTTTTGGTCATCTTGACAATATGCCCGGAGGTAACATCCGAGTTCCTGGATCTTACGCTCAGTCTGGCCGTTCGTCTGGGGATGGTAGCCGGAGGACAAGCTCACTATGACCCCTAATAGCTGGAAGAATGCCCTCCAAATGTGGGAAATAAACTGTGGGCCTCTGTCGGAGACTATGTCCTCGGGGATTCCAAAGTTTCTGAAGACGTGTGTGAACAGATTTTCTGCAATTACGAGCACAGTTGGCAGCCCCTTGAGGGGTATTAGCTTGCAGGCCTTAGAGAAGCGATCTACTGCTACCAAGATGCAGGTATAGCCGTCTGAGATGGGTAAGTCTGTCACGAAATCCATCCCAATGTGAGACCAGGGCCGTTGTGGAATCAGTAGGGGCACGAGCTTGCCTACGGGGAGGTGACGAGGGGTCTTGGACATGGCACAGACTGAGCAACTGCGGACGTACCTGCTGACAGCACGGGTCATACTAGGCCACCAGTACCGAGCTTGGAGGAGCGAGAGAGTCCGTTGGCTGCTTGGATGTCCAGAGCCCAGTACATTGTGAACTGAGCCCAGAAGAGATTGTCGTTGGGAGGTGGGTACATATGTCTTCCCTTCTGGGCCTCCCAGCAGAGCAGGTTTGGTAAGAGTGGCGGCTCGGATGTCTTCATCGATGTTCCACTGGATTGGGCTTACAATCAGGGATGGAGGGAGAATCGGCTCAGGATCAGAAGGGGAGTCTGGTGAATGCATACGTGAGAGGGCATCGGCTTTATTATTACGATTTCCTGGACGGTAGGTTATGGTGAAGTTAAACCTGGTGAAGAACAACGCCCAGCGGGCTTGATGAGGGTTGAGTCTCTTGGTGTCTCTGAGGTATTGGAGGTTCTTGTGGTCGGTGATTACTGTAAATGGATGATTAGCTCCCTCCAGCTAGTGCCGCCACTCTTCCAAGGCAAGTTTGATGGCCAGTAACTCCTGGTTTCCAATGTCGTAATTCTGCGCCGCTGGGGTCAGTTTCTTTTAATAGAATGTGCAAGGCTGGCGGCGAGGAGGCTCACCATAATATTGGGACAGCACGGCCCCGACGCCGGTGGTGGAGGCGTCCACTTCCACTACAAATGGGACATTTGGATCTGGATGACGAAGGATGGGGGCCGTGCTGAAGGCTGTCTTGGGTTCATTGAATGCTTCGTGGGCACTGGAGTTCCAGGACAGGGACTTGTGCTTTCCTCGGAGCATAGAAGTCAAAGGGGCAGTGTGCAGACTGAAATCCTTGATGAATCGACGATAAAAGTTTGCAAATCCTAGAAACCTCTGAAGCGATTTCACGGTCTGGGGAAGAGACCACTCCTTGACAGCATCAACCTTCCCCTGGTCCATCTGAATTCCCTCTTGGCCGACGATGTAAACCAGGAACTGCACAGTGGGGTGATGGAATTCGTACTTCTCCAGCTTCAAGAAGAGATGGTGTTGACGGAGCTTCTGTAGGACCTGCTTTACGTGTTAGCGATGGTCGGCCAGGTTCCGGGAGTAAATAAGTATATCATCGATGTAGATGATCACGAAGCGGTGGAGGAACTCCCGGAACACCTCGTTCATGAAGCCCTGGAAGACGGACGGGGCGTTGGCCAGCCCATACCGCATAACAAGATACTCATAGTGGCCAGATGGTGTGATGAATGCAGTCTTCCACTCGTCACCTTCCCGGATTCAAATGAGGTTATACGTGCTCTGCAGGTCCAGCTTGGTGAAGATGCGGGCCCCACGGAGTTCCTCGAGGGCGGCTGGGACCAGGGGAAGTGGATAAGGCAGTTTCACCGTCTAGGAGTTCAGAGCATGATAGTCGATACATGGCCGCAAGCCCCAGTCCTTCTTGCCCACGAAGAAGAAACTCGAAGCAGCTGGAGAGGTGGAAGGTCGAATGAATCCTTGGTTAAGTGCCTCCTTGATGTATTCCTCCATCGTCTTGCGCTCCGGGATAGACAACGGGTAAACTCTACCCTTAGGGAGTTTAGCTCCAGGCAGCAAGTCGATGGCACAGCCCCATGGCCGATGAGGTGGTAACTGGGTGGCTGCCTGCTTACTGAAGACATCCTGGAATGCCACATAATCAGATGGGACTGTGACCTTTTCACGAGGTTCTGGACTTTCAATGAGGGTAGATGCAACTTGAACGGAACGTGGTCCTGGGAGTGGTTTGAGTAGGGAAGTCAGGCAGTTTTGGTAACAATGCTCACTCCAGCGAGTCACCTCATACAAGTTCCAGCTGATCTCAGGAGAATAGAGCACTAGCCAGGGGCGTCCCAGGATGTTATCCACCGTGGGTCCAGAAAAGTGATTTCTTCCTTATGCAGATTACCGAGCTTGAGTTTCAGTGTTGGTGCTCTGTATTTCACCCACCCACGTCCTAGCGGTTTTCCCTGAATGGTCTTGACTCGGAGCTCCTGGGCATGACGTTTCCGGGGCAGATGGAGACAATTCAATAGGTCCTGGGAGATGAAGTTGCCCGAGGAGCCCGAGTCGACGAGGGCAGGGACTGTAACAGAGTGGTCTGGGGTAAGTAGTTGCACCGATAGCATTGAAAGCGTGGAAACGACAGGGTCAAACTGAAGGGTACTCACCGCTGAACGTGGGGGTCTGACTGTGCAGGTCCTGATGTAGTAATCTGCTGCAGCGCAGTAAAGGCAAAGTCCAGCCGCGAAGCGGCAAGCACGTTCAGAAGGAGTGAGCCAAGTGGTGTCCAGATGCATCGGTTCTGGTACTGGGGAACCCGTGGCGGGTGCGACAGACTGGTGAGCGGCTTCGGTGGTGTAGCAGGCGGATAAGTGCTGGGAAATATGGTTGCCTCTTTGCATGAAACTTTCCAGTCCAACGAAATCATCATAAATAGTCATTTGAGCTCGAATATGGGGATCCAATCCATGACGGTATGCGCTGAGTAAAGCAGCCTCATTCCACCGGCTAGTAGCCGCCAGCGTCCTGAACTGCAGAGTGTAGTCACTAGTAGAGGAAGCGTCTTGGCGCAGCCGCAGTAACTGATCGGACCCAGAAAGTACTCCTGTAGCAGAGCCAAACACTTCCTTGAAATGGTTAGTGAAAGCATCATATGAATTAATTATGGCACTATTAGCATTCCATATGGTTTTAGCCCACAACAACGCTCTCCCTTTGAGAAGTGAAATCAGAAATGCTACCTTCATGCACTCAGTGGTAAATTTCTGAGCCGCCACACTCAGCTGCGTTACCCGCGTAGGAAGCAGGCATGGCCATGGGACTTACAGAGGCAGACTGAGGAGTTGTAGATGGCGTCAGGGAAGCCTGGAGGGTATTTACCAGCTCCGCGAGTGTGGGAAAACAAGGATCGATAGAGGTAATTGTATTGGTCCAGTCTTCTGTCACAAATCAAGGCCGGAAACAACAGGTAAGTGCAAAACAGGATGATTTATTAACAGGATGAAGATGAATGGAATGGGAGAGGCAAAGGCAGGTGAGTATCAATACAATAATGGTATCACTCAGTTCTTAGCTGAGTTCTGATGAAGTGTCTCTTTTGCAGGTTCGTTAGAGATTGCTGATACGGAACAATGGAGTCGTTGGAGGATCAACAGGTAAGTATAGCTCAGGGAGTCAGGAACAGTTCATTGAAGTGAATGGTAGACCGGACGGTGAGTAACTGAGGGGTGCGTGTTCTTATAGTGAGACTTGATTTGTGACAGCAGGTGCGGGTGATCAGAACTCAGGTGATTGTCTTGGATGGTGACTGTGGTGGCTGTGAAACTGCTTTTTTTATTGATTGACAATGTTCATAATAATAATAAAAATTAAAAAAAAAAAAAAAAACGACCGTAAATCCTACAATTGGAGATACAGGTGCATCTCAATAAATTAGAATGTCATGGAAAAGTTCATTTATTTCAATAATTCAACTCAAATTGTGAAACTCGTGTATTAAATAAATCCAATGCACACAGACTGAAGTAGTTTAAGTCTTTGGTTCTTTTAATTGTGATGATTTTGGCTCACATTTAACAAAAACCCACCATCTCAACAAATTAGAATACTTCATAAGACCAGTAAAAAAAAAAAAAAAAAACATTTTTAGTGAATTTTTGGCTTTCTGGAAAGTATGTTCATTTACTGTATATGTACTCAATACTTGGTAGGGGTTCCTTTTGCTTTAATTTCTGCCTCAATTCGGCGTGGCATGGAGGTGATCAGTTTGTGGCACTGCTGAGGTGGTATGGAAGCCCAGGTTTCTTTGACAGGGGCCTTCAGTTCATCTGCATTTTTTGGTCTCTTGTTTCTCATTTTCCTCTTGACAATACCCCATAGATTCTCTATGGGGTTCAGGTCTGGTGAGTTTACTGGCCAGTCAAGCACACCAACACCATGGTCATTTAACCAACTTTTGGTGCTTTTGGCAGTGTGGGCAGGTGCCAAATCCTGCTGGAAAATGAAATCAGCATCTTTAAAAAGCTGGTCAGCAGAAGGAAGCATGAAGTGCTCCAAAATTTCTTGGTAAACGGGTGCAGTGACTTTGGTTTTCAAAAAATACAATGGACCAACACCAGCAGATGACATTGCACCCCAAATCATCACAGTCTGTGGAAACTTAACACTGGACTTCAAGCAACTTGGGCTATGAGCTTCTCCACCCTTCCTCCAGACTCTAGGACCTTGGTTTCCAAATGAAATACAAAACTTGCTCTCATCTGAAAAGAGGACTTTGGACCACTGGGCAACAGTCCAGTTCTTCTTCTCCTTAGCCCAGGTAAGACGCACAAGAGGAATACGACAACTGTAGCCAAATTCCTTGACACGTCTGTGTGTGGTGGCTCTTGATGCCTTGACCCCAGCCTCAGTCCATTCCTTTTTGAAGTTCACCCACATTCTTGAATCGATTTTGCTTGACAATCCTCATAAGGCTGCGGTTCTCTCGGTTGGTTGTGCATCTTTTTCTTCCACACTTTTTCCTTCCACTCAACTTTCTGTTAACATGCTTGGATACAGCACTCTGTGAACAGCCAGCTTCTTTGGCAATGAATGTTTGTGGCTTACCCTCCTTGTGAAGGGTGTCAATGATTGTCTTCTGGACAACTGTCAGATCAGCAGTCTTCCCCATGATTGTGTAGCCTAGTGAACCAAACTGAGAGACCATTTTGAAGGCTCAGGAATCCTTTGCAGGTGTTTTGAGTTGATTAGCTGATTGGCATGTCACCATATTCTAATTTGTTGAGATCGTGAATTGGTGGGTTTTTGTTAAATGTGAGCCAAAATCATCACAATTAAAAGAACCAAAGACTTAAACTACTTCAGTCTGTGTGCATTGAATTTATTTAATACACGAGTTTCACAATTTGAGTTGAATTACTGAAATAAATTAACTTTTCCACGACATTCTAATTTATTGAGATGCACCTGTATAACGGAATCACAAGACCCAAAAGATTTTAAAGCAACTACGAGGGAAAGAAGCCTACAAATGGACATAGCGCACAAACGGTGAAAAAAGCGAAACGACAACTCTGAAAGGAAGTGAACAGATAATTTACCTACTCTGGATGAGGCCGGGACGAGTCCAGATAAGTGAACGATTTTCCTCAGTCTTAACACGGAATGGACTTAATCGTGGCAGACATGTTGAATAATGATATGAAATTAGGATTTGAAATCACAAATAAATGTATTTTCTTTTGAACCTTGTGCAAAAAAAGTTTGCGTGAATTTCATTGGTTCACATCATGAATCAGATGAGGCTGAGCTTGACGCACGTGACAATCCTTGAACCATTTTGTATTTTTATACATTCTACTGGATGTATTGCAATGAAATTTTGCTCCTATGTCATATTTTATGATATAAGATGACAACTACTTACTTTTGGCGTTACTTTGATAAATCGCAATGGCAACACCATTTGAGATATTCAAAAAATGTTCACAATTTAGGTTCCTCAGTGTTTTCGCATCATGCATCATCAAGTTTGGTGTAAATTGTATGACATCAATTGGAGGAGTATAAAGAAAAAGAAGTTTAAAGTCTGAGACATTGCCATTGCAACAATATTTAAGATATCAAGAATCCCTTCACAATTTTACATCTGCCATGTTTTGACATTATTATGTTTGAAGCAAATCATGTAAAAATAAGAGGCTGATTTTAAAGTATTTTGAAAATGACACACTTCTTGCTGCCAGTTGGTGGCACTTTAACTTATGTATAATAGTCACATCACATCTATGTGATCCGTCTCCTTCAATGAACAAACTGCTGAAGTTTAATCAAAATCAGCCAATGCTGAAATTAATACACTTCCTATTTCTCTTTCTCACCATAAATGTGTCGCCTTGCCACAGTCAAACCATTCGAGATATCAAAAATCCCTTCACAATTTAATGTCTTGAGATCATGTTGACAGAGTTTGGTGGCAATTGGATGAAAACCCTATGAGTATATCAAATTCCAGAGCATGTGTTTTTTTCCAGAGCACAATCCACAACAGTTGACTTCCTGTTGGGTGGAGCACTGACTGTCGTCACGAAAGTTGTTTGGGCTGATGAGATCTATATGAATTTTGTGTGCCAATTTTCAAGTTTTTGAGCATGTTAAGGGCCCCAAAACCTTATAAAGAAATATTCACAAATGTCCTTAGAAAAACAATAGGGCCCTGTGTCCTTTATGGACCCTAATTACCATAAGAATGTATTGCCTATCACTAAATTCTGACAAAAGTGTTCTTCTAGGATGGACAAGAATGTGGATCCTACTTGGCAAAACCACTGGTGCTGTGTAGCAGTTTGTTGTTTGTCTGTGTAATTTATGTTGTACAACAGCATTTCAGTGATGCCACCTCTTTATTTTTAAGAGAGGTTATGCATGCCCCATTTACTGTCTGTGCCCAAATGACTACTCTTGGGGTTTTCCAATGAAGTTGAAATTGGTCAGAAGAGGGCAGGCTTGGCTTCTCTGTAATATGTAATAATACTGGTAGCAGATCAACTGAAACCTGAACCATACGGCTTGTCACATGAAAATAAAAGCACACATAAACACCTGTAATAATGACAATGCAAGACAAATTACCACAAGCTCACTTTCAAGTGACTTTCATACAGAATGCATCACGTTTCAATGAGGTGTAAAATGATCTTAGAATAATTTGATGTGCATGTGATCGGTTGTGCAATGTTATTCAAAGGCTAAAAAATGTGCCAAGGGAACCTTGTGACATTCTTTTCATTGTGACATTCCATCTATGTAGGTGTTTTATTTTCAGCGAATTGTTGCTTCTTGAATCTCTGCGCATCAGGTGTAAAAAGAACTCTGTCAACACCTAGTGATAGTTAGCTTTTATGCCACTATTCATTCAGAAGTCTGTAAAAAAAAAAAAAAAAAAACAGCACCTTTCATATACAATATTTCCAGGGTCTAAATTGAACATTAAATGCCAAAAGTTCAAATTTGGTAAGTAAATAAATAAATAGCAAGTAAATAAATATAGCTCACACTGAAATGTTTTTAGATGATCCTGTGAATGACACAATGACCTGCAATGTTTGCCATAAGTACAGAAAAAAAAGGTTAAATAATCCCATTTTAATAGGTGTATGCCCTTTTTGGCCACTTCCTCACAAAACATCAACTATATGACTAAAACGTCTACTAAAATGACTAAAGATCAAAGATATACAGCATGCCTTGAGACAATACAGGTATATCCATCTTGTAGCAACACAGACATGTATAGATTTGTGTGTAGGTTGCACTTCAAAGCAGGTGTGCTTGGGAGAAGAGTTTTACCTGCCTGAGCACCTGCCACAGATGTGAATCACAGATAGATAAGCACAGTTTGGCACAAAACAAAAATGAATACAACAAAAGCTCTGAGAATGATAACAGGGAAGGTGTGCCAAAAATGAAACAGATTTTGTGTGTTAAGATGCCGTGAAGCCTACGTATTATTGGATAAAATCAGTGATAAAAATGTCTTGTCTCGCTAAACACAGGCTTGCACTGAAAGTGCTGAGAGTTTAACATGAAATACGTATTAAATGTCAATGTTTAAAATGTAAAATTATTTAAATTTCATTGTTTAATAAATTAACTTTAATTTTGTTGGCCACAGTGGAAGAATGCAGTACTTAATTTTTAAACTTGAGTCTGGAGAAAAAAAAAAAAATATATAATAAAAAAATAATAATTATATATATATATACATATACATATATATATATATATATATATATATATATATATATATGTATATATATATATATATATATATATATATATATATATATATATAATAAAAAATAGATAAATAAAAATCAGTAGTTATTTTTTATAATGTTTTAATTTCTTTGTTAATAATTTGGATAGATTAGATTAGAGAACAGGTCTACTCAGTAGGCTATAATAGAATAAATAAGCATAATAAAAGTGAAAATAGGCCAGTTCTACATGTACTGGAATAAATAGGCATAATTAGTCAAAATTAAGTAATTATTTACAGGTGCATCTCAATAAATTAGAATGTCGTGGAAAAGTTCGTTTATTTCAGTAATTCAACTCAAATTGTGAAACTCGTGTATTAAATAAATTCAGTGCACACAGACTGAAGTAGTTTAAGTCTTTGGTTCTTTTAATTGTGATGATTTTGGCTCACATTTAACAAAAACCCACCAATTCACTATCTCAACAAATTAGAATATGGTGACATGCCAATCAGCTAATCAACTCAAAACACCTGCAAAGGTTTCCTGAGCCTTCAAAATGGTCTCTCAGTTTGGTTCACTAGGCTACACAATCATAGGGAAGACTGCTGATCTGACAGTTGTCCAGAAGACAATCATTGACACCCTTCACAAGGAGGGTAAGCCACAAACATTCATTGCCAAAGAAGCTGGCTGTTCACAGAGTGCTGTATCCAAGCATGTTAACAGAAAGTTGAGTGGAAGGTAAAAGTGTGGAAGAAAAAGATGCACAACCAACTGAGAGAACCGCAGCCTTATGAGGATTGTCAAGCAAAATCGATTCAAGAATTTGGGTGAACTTCATAAGGAATGGACTGAGGCTGGGGTCAAGGCATCAAGAGCCACCACACACAGACGTGTCAAGGAATTTGACTACAGTTGTCGTATTCATCTTGTTAAGCCTCTCCTGAACCACAGACAACGTCAGAGGCGTCTTACCTGGGCTAAGGAGAAGAAGAACTGGACTGTTGCCCAGTGATCCAAAGTCCTCTTTTCAGATGAGAGCAAGTTTTGTATTTCATTTGGAAACCAAGGTCCTAGAGTCTGGAGGAAGGGTGGAGAAGCTCATAGCCCAAGTTGCTTGAAGTCCAGTGTTAAGTTTCCACAGTCTGTGATGATTTGGGGTGCAATGTCATCTGTGTTGGTCCATTCTGTTTTTTGAAAACCAAAGTCACTGCACCCGTTTACCAAGAAATTTTGGAGCACTTCATGCTTCCTTCTGCTGAACAGCTTTTTTAAAGATGCTGATTTCATTTTCCAGCAGGATTTGGCACCTGCCCACACTGCCAAAAGCACCAAAAGTTGGTTAAATGACCATGGTGTTGGTGTGCTTGACTGGCCAGTAAACTCACCAGACCTGAACCCCATAGAGAATCTATGGGGTATTGTCAAGAGGAAAATGAGAAACAAGAGACCAAAAAATGCAGATGAGCTGAAGGCCACTGTCAAAGAAACCTGGGCTTCCATACCACCTCAGCAGTGCCACAAACTGATCACCTCCATGCCACGCCGAATTGAGGCAGTAATTAAAGCAAAAGGAGCCCCTACCAAGTACTGAGTACATATACAGTAAATGAACATACTTTCCAGAAGGCCAACAATTCACTAAAAATGTTTTTTTTTTATTGGTCTTATGAAGTATTCTAATTTGTAGAGATAGTGAATTGGTGGGTTTTTGTTAAATGTGAGCCAAAATCATCACAATTAAAAGAACCAAAAACTTAAACTACTTCAGTCTGTGTGCACTGAATTTATTTAATACACGAGTTTCACAATTTGAGTTGAATTACTTTTCCACGACATTCTAATTTACTGAGATGAACCTGTATGTGTGGTGGCAAAACTTGTGTTGGACTAATGAAATTTCTCTTGTGTGACTGGGTTGAGTTTTTCTTCCTGTCATTACAATTCAAATTCCCCGACAAGGAACATGATCCCCTTTCCTCTCCTTTTATAAACATATAAAACAGCATAAATTGATCTGTAAACTGTAAATGTATTTTTTTTTTTAAACTTTGTTTTGAATTGTGAAACACTGAGATGGCAGCATAAAAAGGAAGCCATGTGTCATATCCCTTGATGATTATTAAAGCTGTTAAAACAACTGAGCTTTATTGGATAAAAGCACTTCATTACAGTTAACTGCAATAAAAATGTTTAATGGAGCTGAGGATTTATCTTACTGTCCATGCCTGTGTCGCATCTTTGCTGTCTTGTTCAACATTGGTATTCTGATAAATTATATACCTTAGATTTAACATGAAATGAAAACTGGCCCTATTTACTAAGAAAACATATTTCCTTGATCAATGTAGATTATTCTACAGTAAATATTTATTTTTCTTTTAATCTTCATTCGTGTATTCTAACTTCCTTCTGACTCTGAAATGACTGTTTCAGATGATGAATCCCTCTTATTTTTCAACATCTGTGGTGATGAAATCAGTTTAAGATGGGTACAATAACATTTCACTTGCAAGTGTAGCAGTATAAATAAGTAAAATCATTTGTGTACAGCGTTTAACTCTGACTTTAAAGGTGGAGTGCGTGATTTCTGTTTTACTAGCGGCAGCTCACTTAAAACTTGTTCGAAAACAGTTGTTGCCTTTGAAATTCTGTTTCCGCCAGAGAAATTACACACTTCACCTTTAAGGGTTCAAGGTGCTTTGGAAGACGTCCTGCCCCGACATGCCCATTGAAAAGCCCTTTGAGTCTGTCTCTTTCTGCCTTCTTTACTTTTCTCTCCTTCTCCTCTCTTTCTTGACTGCTACACCCATCCACTGTAATGTAATTCATGTCTTCCCTATACTTAAGGCTAACCACAGGCCTTCCATACCATGCAGTGTAGAGAGACTGGGTTTGCCACCATAGACTTAAGCTTTCATGTGCAAACAGTGTGCTGAGGTCCAAGAAAGGCACGCTCAGAGGCGCACTGTTTTTCAGGCAATATTTTCACTTGTGTGTGAATGCTAGACACTTTAAACATTTTTCAACCTTCAAAGCGTTAGACTACAACAACTAACTGTTGTGGGTGAGCCACAGATGGCATCCTTAAGATGCCATGATATCCAGGTGTTGTGCAGAATAGGTATTTATATCTTCAAGCTCCTCTGCATTGTGAGACAGGTGACTTTGGAAAGTTCTGCACATGTGCTGTTGTTTTTCAACCATTAGCGTGATGCGATCTGCCCTCATTCACCCTTTACCGATTGAGCATGCAGATTAAAATGTGTATGTGAGCGCAAGCGTGTGCATGTGTGTTTGTGTGTAAGTGCGGGCATGCAATATTGAAGAAACACCTCCCCAGCTGTGAAAACAAATGCCACGTCTGGCTGACAATTGCAAAAAAAAAACAAAAAAAAAAACATGTAACACTTTACTATAAGGTTCAGTTTGTTAACCTTAAATAATGCAGAGAACACAAAATAAAATATTTCGTTTTAAAGTTTTAAAATGTATTAATGTTGGTTAATGTTCATTTAACGTATATTTTAATGAAACGGTTTCATCTAAAATGTAACGAACACAAATTAACAAACAGCAGACCTATTAAACACCCAATTCAGTTCTCTAGTTCATGATACCTAATGCATTAACTAATGTTAACTCTTGCGTAGGAATGCAGGAATAGCCTACGGTTTGCCATTTGTGTTTCTCTTTTCGTTTGTATCGTTCTTTTTACTTTCACTTCTTCAGACAACTGCAGTAGCCTATTAATGTGCTTAATTAGCCTATATGTTAGGGTAATGCTGTCGATCTCTTGTTCTATGCCCCATCTCTTTTCTTTATGTGTAATAAGAGAGGTCAAAACCGCGACACTTAGGGATGCTGATTTTGTAAATGTATGTATCCCGTCGGAATCGACCATCTCAGCAAGTGTTCCAGGACTTTTTCCAGACTACGCGTTCACGTTTCTGTAAGTATTCGGCTATATAGCGTATATGGATGCATATTAATAGACTTGCATGTTTGAAATAGATTGAATCCTCTCTTATTGAATCCGCCTGTGCTTGTTGTTTAGCCAGCATTTCAGACTATTTTTTCCCCATTGTTCATATAAAACAATAGAATGTCAACAATTCTGTTGATTTTGATGTATGTTTCATTAATTAGCGCCCACAGTAGACTAATTAGGCTACATTTTTGATAGTGATACGTCAAAGCAGTAGACACAGCCAAACACTAATCCTGTCCCAATAGGGTTTTAACCTGTCTTTGTTATGGTACATTGTAAGCTACACTTAAAATAATTTGTTAAATAAACTTTACTGCACTTGTCATAAGTGACCACATTACAAAATAAATTTCTTCACACCATTATCTTGGGTGTGTCATTGCATTCCAGGCCCTAAATGCATCTTTATTGTGTTTACTGTTTTACTATACCCCAAAGATGCACAAGGGGTCAAAACATTAACAAACTGAACTTTAAAGAGTGTGTATCCATGCTATATCCACTTGCATTTCCTAACCATCTTGCACCTTTAGCCAAACGTGTGTCCAGTGAGTTGACTACTTCTATGTCTAAAGAATTTAATTGAACAGTTCTTTACTTGTAAGGCTTGTACTTGTACTTTTCGTATTTGCTTTGTGTCTTTAAGCTGCCTAATATTTGCTATGATGTTACTCAGGAACTGGAGATTTTCTGAAATGACTAAATTCCTTCATCACCGGTTCGAACCGCCCAAGAGGAAAGCACTTAACCTCAGGTTGCTTTAGCAAACACTGTTCCTGAAATTATTGAGTGGTGCAGTAGGTCGCTGTGAATGGAAAGGATCTACTAAATGACAGGTAACCAGGTGAGTTAACCCATCCATAATATGTTCCTCTCAAGCAAATGCTCACAAATGTAGCCGATTATTGGCAAATACCTTGTCTTCAATAAATTCAACAACTCAAAAGCAGAATTTAGTTTTAACCAAGTGCAACCAGTTTGACCTGCAGTAGTGCATAGCTTTGAACATGGCTGACATTATACTCAGACGCACCACAAGTTCACCCAAGTTCAAAATGAAAGAACTGGTTTGGTAGCTGTTGATCATATTCTGACAAACATGATGATATTGTGATACCCAGATCAGTATTGCTCATTTAAGATATATCGAATATAATATGGTTTTATACTGTGTCTAGCCTGAAGCGACATACATTTTTGTATAATAAAAGCTCTTTGAAATAATTATATGGCTTGTTTGCAATCTTGTCTTCTACATTCTAAGAAAAGCCCATAATGCCCACAATGTACACTGTAAAAAATTTGACCGTAAATTCAGTGCTTGAAGTAAGCCGGTAAGCACCCATACACAGTACCGGCACTTCTATATTTTAGCCTTTAGAGTACCTGCACTTTTTTGTGCGTACCGGCACTTCTGACATGTTGCCGTACTCAGAGTAAAATCGTCAGGTTCTGGGTGATTATGTGATTAATAATATCTTAAAATGAAGAGAAGCATGCTTTTGCAGTCACATCATTTTAAACCGGTAAACTCATGGAAAGTCCAAGGATCCAGTGAACGAATTCAAACAGTAAGCTCAAAACAGCACTAATGCAGAGAAAACACAGCCGATTTCATCAGCGATTGCAGAGAGAATAGTGACTTACATCCAGATGTCAGTAAAATTACGCTTTTCAGCGTGTATTTGGCTTAAAAGCAAGAGTGTTTTATAATGAACACTGATTATGCGGTGGTCAGAGATTTAGCTATTCTGAATGGATCCGTGTATTAAAGGCAGGCGATTTAGTGGTCTTTGGCGTCTCCCTGTGGTCCTGTTTGGTATTGCAGCTTGACTTATGCTAATTTGTATTGAAAACTTTTATTTAATTATTGATTGTGGCACTATACATACATTGTAAATTATTAAAAAGTACTTATGTATTTAATATAAATAAGGGGGGGTAATGTAAACTAGTTACATTACTTTCACAGTAAGTTACTGTATCATTTTTACAGTAAATAATTGTGAAATTACAGCTGTATACTGTGACCTCACAGTAGTTATTCCATACTGTGATTTAGCAGTATGCTCCTGTAGAATTACTGTATTTAGCTGTGAAGTTACAGTTAATGCCATCAGATTACTGCAATTTAGCAGTATTCTGCTGTAGAATTAGAGTGTAAACTGTAATAGTAATGCAACTCAGTAGCCAGTATTGTGTTTTTAATTTACTATAAAATTTATTGTTAATTAAAACATTTCATTTAAAATTTACTGTTAATTTATTAAAAAATACTGTAATTTTTACATTTTATCTGTTAACCCATTCAATAACCTATAACACTGGAAAGACATGTTCAATTCAAATAAACACAAAAACAATCAATTTTACACATTTATTTTGGAGTTTGATAATCGAACCATCGAACCAGGACACACTGTAGAACATATTCAGTGATCATCTTTCTGCATGACTACATCTAGCTTAACACAAAGCCAGAGTTGGGTTTGTCCATTTTGGCATTGGAACATTGCTTACACACTAGATTGACATCCATTCGAATTCAATGAGTTTCCTGATCAGTGTACAGACTTGCTGGTTGATATGTCCTCTCTACCTCTTTGAGTTTGTGGCTGTCTCTGGATTGATGCCCAAGAAGTACCTATAAACAAAAAGGCAGAGAGGAAAGCTGTTAGTTTCTTTCAGGTTGGATAAAAAAGGTGTCAGTTCCCAGTCACCACCTTCAGTGGGTCACTGCTGTTGCAGTACAGACCAAAAAGGTGACAAAACAAGGTGATATTAACCCTAACCATTTAAATAATAGCAGGTTAAAAACATTTCCATCACAAACACACAGTCAAGAACAGTCCTACAACAAAGTAGAGGTGTGTGATTTATCCAGGCAGAGCATTTGCACACAACAGTGTACATCACTTTATATGTACTGTTTGCAGAGGATGGAGCATCCTTTTAAAAACAGCTTCCTCTCTGGTCTCCAGCACAGCTTGTTTGGTCTCCACACCACTTGTTTGAGGGGGAGAAGGGGGTCGTCACCACTTGGCTGCTGTGGTCCTGCACGGCTTGCAAAATCCCAACACATCCAAACATTCCTTGTTTAACCCACTAAATAAAAAAACAAGCCCTCAAGTACAATGTTATGTAGAAATTACCTTTGGTAAATTCCAGAGTGCAAGAAGCATCTTCAGCATACTTCAAACATACTTGACCCTCCAATACTTGACCTTCAGCATACTTGACCCTCCAATGTCAGCATCCATGCCCTCGTCTTCATTATATCACCTGGAACAGAAACAGATATACTGTTACCTACTGTTTAGGGGTGACCCCAAATAGTCGACGATTCGATGCTTCGATAGGAGGAGCCTAATTCAAATCCCAATCTCACAGTCGAATATTCGCGGGATGTTATGATCATGCCATTTTGGCTATATGGGGGTGCTCAAATGTCTTGATTTCACATAGAACTACCGGTTTTCTCCCAATAAGTTTGCATACAGCCCATTAAGACAATGATATAAATAAGAATCTGAAAAGAAGGAAGCTTTAAATAAATATTTTAATGTGCATGAATAAATCCAACCACCCCTATAGATTTAAGTTTCACTTTCCATAATCCGTGACCGACAGAGGAGCATCTTGGAGGCAGGGATTTAAATCTTTAACAAGACTCAAATTGAGACAGGCAGTGTGAATAAGACTGGATTTTTTCGATCAGGTAGGGAACAAGTGATTTCAGCCAGTTTATATATATTGTGTATATAATATTTATCTCGTATAAGATGCATTTGGTTGAGTTGTGCTGCAGTAAAGCCCTTCATTGTAGTACTATGGTGATTATCTCGACAGCGTGCAGCGCGAGCAGTACAAACAACAACAATGCAGGATATTAATAACTATGACTGGGACAGTCATATACATAACATTATAATGAGAACACTATTATAATAAAACGCTGTGAATTTTTAGAGTTTAGTTGCCAACTTGCTGTGTTTCTGCACGTTGTTGCGTGAAGAACGCGTCCACAAAAGGAGTTCATTCAGAGCCGCGCAGACACTTTCATGCATTCGAGGCATTTTGTGCAGATAGCCTATAAGTCGTAATATAACGTTATGTTGTATAAATAATGAAGCGTATTCTATATGAGATCAATTATAAACCATTGATTATAAACCTGTTATTCAATGGTCTGTCTGAATACTGGATTCTGATTGGCTGGCAGGTATGCAGTATAATCGTTTAATGCACAGGTAGTTCCAAGTCAGTTTAATCACCGTTCTATATTAATGCGCTGCTTTAATTGATGCACACTAATCAACACGCATCACTCGCTCGCACACACACACACACACACAGAGAGAGAGAGAGAGAGAGAGAGAGAGAGAGAGAGAGAGAGAGAGAGATCGAAGATTTTTTGTATCTGTGAGGTGTCCGTAACACATTTTCCCTGTGTGTTAACATCAGTTATGACTGTCTAATGTCTTGACTTGACTCTTGGTAATGTATTTTGCCCCGCCCCCAAACATATGCTTCGACTATCAGCCGACTATCGGCAAGATTCGAAAATTCAGATTCGACTACGTAAATCCTTAGTCGGGGACACCCCTACTACTGTACAGAAAAGAAATCAAGATTGATTTATTTAAGAAATTAGAGTGAAAAGAGTAGTGTGGCGGAATACTATAACTACTGAGTTTTAGATGACTAATTTTAAAATAAAATAATTGCAATTCACCTTATTTTTCAACGCAGACGTAAGCCGTTTTCTGCGAATGTTTGAGACTTCCGGTTCATTAGCCGCTGTAGGGAAATAACAAGAATAAAAAGTAAATGGTAAAACTGTTTGCACTACAAACCAGTGTTCATTATTAAAATAATACATTAAAATAATACATAACAAATTCTTTAATAATCACTTAACAGTTTTGATATTACAAATCTGTCATTTTCATAATAGATTATTATTTTTTTGTTTAAAAACCAAGACAGTTGCAAATATTGGCCTTTTTAAACATTTTTTCAAGACCATGATTCAATTCAGAAGTGATAGCAGGTTTGAATCGTTTATGTTGACTTCAGGCAGTGAGGCAACCTTTTTGTTTACGTTTAGATCCTTTAAATGAAATGAATACATCATTATTATCATAGTCAGAACCATTCTCACTCTACAGCAATGTCTTTTTCCAGAAACCATGACCCGGTCACTCAAGACAAAGACTATAGAATACCCAAGACATGTCACTCGTATAGTTTTGAATGGGGAAAAATGCAACGCTCAATATGGCCGATCAATCACAGGAAGCCCCGCCTTCTGAATGAAAGAGCCAATCGCTAATCAGTAAAGTCAGCGCGTCACTGCAGCTGCAGTTAGAAGTCCCGGTTGCTATAGAAACAGTCAGCGTTCTGTGACGTGCGCCGAACACTGCGCATGCGCACTGGCTGATCTAGCCTGAAAAATAAGCTTTTTAAAAAGCTATTTGAGCAAAAGAAACAATATTTATGATACAGTTGTTATCAGATTTCTTTGGTGATTTCAAATATGAATTTTAATCGTAAGATTAGTGAACAGTTTAGGAGAATTGGATGTTTCCCCATTCAAAGAGATAGGAGCTGCATTGGGATGCCCGAGAGGCGTTTCAAAGATGGCCGCCGAGTGACATGACTTTTCTTAAAGAGACTTTGCTCAAGATAATCCACAGACCTTATTCTGAGCAGTTTCATGTCTGTAGAAAGAAAAAAGTTCCTACATGAAACTGCTCACAACAAATTTGTGGACGACTTGACACTTGAAAATACAATAAAAATGAGAAGGACAACATTACCTTGAACAATCAAGCAAACTAGGGGTTGTTGGTAGCATCCGGGTGTGCCTCACATGTCCTGAAAAATGAAGCTGAGGGCTCTTTGATCGCCCCCTGGTGGCTGGCTGCAGTTCAGGTCATAAACCCCGCCCTCTCCATGTAAACGAATGGGACTTGAATCAAAATAAAAAATAAATAAATAAATAAATAAATTAGGCTACACTTCCAATACAATTTTCCGAAATATGGTTTTGGTCATTTAAGGTAGTTGTTATCATGTTGATATATGTTCCATTGATCATATTTGTGATAAGTTTGATTTTAGCTAGTAATTTGATGCTATAAATACGGGGCGTGTCGTTATGGTTGATTGAGTCTGCGGTAGTTTGATTCCGTGGCTTCACCTCACGACACTACTGCGCAGATCTGGCTCCAAACGAATCTCTTTTTTAATTTTTTTATTTTTTTTTATTGCAAAACTTGTAGAACACATACAGAAACAGGGAACAAAACATTAATATATTCCAACAAAGAGCAATCATAAAACAAGAACAGAAAACAAACATTCTCGATTTACGTGCGTCAGATTATGGTAGGCTGTTATCTATACATACAAGTACAAAAATAAAATTACATCCTTTTAGAAAAGTTGTCATAATACATCAAAAATTTGGCACTATTTTTGTTATTTGTAAGTCTAAGAGATGAAACAAGAGAGTCCAATTCAACAAGAAAAATGGGGAAAGATAAAGGTGATTTAAGCCATTTTTGCTTATGAATGAAGAATTTTGCATTCAATATAAAAAAAAAAATTAACATATTCAGCTGATAAAAGCTTTGGATTTTCATAATAAAAAACAACATCTTTGAGGACGAAGGTATGGGTCACATTTGTAAGAATATTCAGAATATTTAGAAATTGACAAATTAACAGAATAAATTTTATGAAGGATTTTACAATGAATCTCCTTAACCTTGTTAGATATGCAAAATTTACTTGGCAAAAGCCAAGCCTTTCTCCAATTTATATTTGTTGTAAAGGAACCCCAGTAGAATTTCCCTCTTGGAGTAATCTTTCTCTTTGTCTGAAATATTTTGCGAATATGTCTGTTATTGCATTTCCGATCTAAAATATCGATACCACCCAAACATAAAGATGGATAAACACTGTTGCCTTTACTGAATTTAAGGTGACTTTTAATTAACTGGGTTAAGCCTACTGGGATGGCTCTCATCAAAGTATTATTCTTTTGGTGGGACTGGAAAATTATAGAGATTCATAAATTGTTCATATGTTAAAATATTACCAAAATCATCAAACACAGATAGACTACAGTTCAAGTTGTTATTAAACCATCTAGGGGGGGAAAGGAGACTTATTTCTAACAGTTATATCAGTATTATTCCAAAGGAGAGCTTTGTGGGGGGAGAAACCATGGACAAAACACAATTTCCACGAAAGAAGACATTGCTGATGGAAATTAGATAAGGAAATAGGTAACTTTCCAGGCAAGAAATTACACTTTAGTAAGAAAGACAGGCCACCAAGCTGGTCAAATATCTTATTTGGAATAAAAAACCACAGTGACATTGGATTCATAAGGCATCTTCTCAACCAATTTACTTTAAAGGTGTTTACAGTATCTTCGAAGTCCAAAAACTCAAGGCCACCTTCGCTTATGAAATTTTACATTTCGAAGTATTAAGTTTTAGACCTGAGGCATATGAAAATTGTTCAACCAATTCCAAAGCTTTTGGTAACTGATTTTTTGTCCTCCAAAAACAGCGTAGTGTCATCAGCTAGCTGCGCAATTTTGATCTCCCTGTCAAATACTGAAATTCCTTTCAAATTTTCATCTTGGTTAATTCTTAGACAGAGTAACTCTGTGGCTAAAAGAAATAAAAATGGGGAGATTGGACAGCCCTGTCTGACTCCACAATATATGTTAAACCTCTTAGAAGTGTCAAAGTTCACAATCACTGAGCTGTTAATACCTGTATAAAACATGGTTACAGTCTCTATAAATGCTTTACCAAATCCAAATAGTTCTAAAATACGAAAAAGAAATTTGTGTTCTATGGAGTCGAAAGTTTATGAAAGTCAAGAAAGAGTATGAGACCATCTGAATGAATTAGATCTGAAAAATCCAGCAAGTCCAGTACTAATCTTATGTTGTTAGAAATGTGACGGCCTTTCATGAAACCAGATTGAGATTCTGAATAATATTGTCTAAACCATAACTTAATCTATTAGCATATACAGAGGCTAATATTTTATAGTCTAATGTTAACAAAGTAATAGGCCGCCAATTATCGATTATTAAAGGATCCTTGTCTGGCTTAGGTATAAGAGAAATGACTTCCTGTTTCATAGTAGCAGTCATATCTCCCTGACTGATGCATTCATTATTCATATGAAATAAAGGTATTTTAATAAACTCCCAAAAATGGAAATAAAATTCTACCGAAAGCCCATCAATCCCAGGGGATTTACCTTTTTTCATTTTATGTAGAGCTTGCTTGATTTCATCAGTTGATAAAGGAGAATCACAAATTTGACTATACTCTAGGTCAGGGGTGTCAAACTCAGTTCCTGGAGGGCTGGAGCCATGCAGAGTTTAGATGCAACCCTATTTAAACACACCTGATCCAACTAATCAAGTCCTTCAGGCTTATTTGAAAACTACATGCTTTGTGTGTTGGAGCAGGGTTGGAACAAAACTCTGCAGGGCTGCGGCCCTCCAGGAACTGAGTTTGACACCCCTGCTCTAGATCAATAACTTTAAAACGGTGTTTAATTAAATCAATAAATTTTTCAGAAATATTATAGTTGAAATTAGAGGTATAAAGAGTCTGATATTACTTTTTGGTCTTTGGAAATGACTCCGTCAATATTAAGTGCAGAAAGAGCTTTCCTCTGACAATTTCTTTTTTCCAGGGCAAAAAAAATAGCTTGAATTTTTTCCCCCCTCCTCCAGCGATTTTGCATGAGACCTTGTATATGCACCTTTAGCCAAATCTAAGTAGGCTTCATCAATCTCCGAATTTAACCTTTTTATTTCTAAATTTTCCTCTTCTGTAATTTTCTTTTTAGTTAGTAATGCATTAAGTTTATTAACCAACTCTGAATCAGTTTGATGTTTACTCTTTTTAATTTCTTTACTTCTTTTAACTTCTGTATGTCTAGCTTTATATTTCAAGAACTCCCATGTTTTTTAATAATCTCCATTTAAGTCAGTGAATAAGTCTTTGATAAGCTTGGTGACACTATTATTAAATTTTTGATCTTTTAACAAGGTATTATGAAGTTTCCAATAGCCCCTGAGTCTCGGATTATCATGGAATTCACTCATCTTTATACAAACTAATTTATGATCAGATAAGGGGGCAGTGGTGTGAGAAATATCTTTTACGTGGTTGAGGATAGAAGAAGAGATTAAAAATAAATCAATCCTAGATCTAAGAGACAAAGTTTTATTTGACCAAGTAAAATCTTTCGTATAAGGGTTAAAGAACCGCCATGCATCAGTCAGGGAGAGATCCATGCAAAGAGACAAAATTAAATCATTATTCATTCCACCGTCAATTCTAGGGGGGTATCTATCCAGATAATCATTCATCCATTCGTCGAAATCTCCTCCCAGAATAAAATAAGCATCAGTATATTTTCTATTTACCTTCCTAAGTTTATCCACTAAATGAGAGAACATTACTCTGTTGGATGCATGACCGTTGTGACCATATACACAGCAAGCTATGAAGGTGGCATTATCTTGTTTGATTACAGCAATAACCCATCTGCCTTCATCAGAACTCAAAGTTTCTAAAACAGTTCCTTTAAAACGGTGTAACATAATAGCAGTCCCAGCCGAGTGATTGCTGCCATGACTAAAGAAAATTGAGTTTCCCCATTGATTCCTCCAAAACCTAACATCCGTTTCCCCGAGTGAATTTCTTGAAGAAAGATAAGATCAGCTGCACTTCTTTTACAAAATAAAAAAACAGATTTTCTTTTCAAACTGTCCTGCAAACCTCGAACATTCAATGTTACAACAGACAAAGATTTGAACTTGTACTCCATAAGAAGAACCACCAAACAATTTAAACAAAAACAACAAAAGAATAGCTTTCTTTAGCTTTACCCTAACTGTAAAGGGAGAGGTGGTTAATAACCTAGTAGTGTATATTGGCTTCAAGGTGAAAAACAATTAAAGAAAAAAAAAAGTCAAGATTAATATTAAGGATAACAACAATTAAGGAGGATCAAACATAATAACTTCCATGTTACACACAACTTAAAAGAGTTTTTATGCAGATAGTGTTGTTACCCGTTTTACGCGTTTTAGAATATTGCATGAGAAAGGTAGCCAGTGCAGTCAGTAACTCAGCTTAGGTAACATCTGAATAGAAGACTTGCTTCCCATCAATCAAAGCAAAAGAGCTGCGGAAGCTTGCTCTCTTGCCCTCCTCGCGTGCCTTCTTCACGAGAGGCCATAGCTTGTCCTGTGCTGCTCTATCGTCGGGAGATAGAGGCTCCGAAAGACGCAGTCTGTTTTCAGTTAGAAATTTGCAGCCTTTGGCAGCTCCCTAAATCATGTCACAAATGCGACGCAGTGAGAAGAGGATTATGATCGATCTGGCCTTACCATCCGCTCGTTTCGGTCACAGACGGTGAGCGACATCGACACTGTCCTGGAGCCTGTCTCCGATTCCAGGAGCGATCTTCTCTAGTATGTTAAGCATATCAGATGCGTTGGAAGCCATGTTATCAAGCCAAGCTTGTTTAACTTTCTTCTTTCCTCTTTCCTCTTTTTCCCATGCATAAAGATGTCAAAAGAGAATTATATGACTTTTTTTTCTCCCCTCACTTATGTCCACGTTATCACCAGTCTAAGCAGTTGGTTATATCACCACTTCACCTTTATTTCCCTGTAGAGCAAACATAACCACCTACATCGCCGCCATCTTGGCCCAATAACTGAGATGAATTGGTTTCAATTTCCTATATGGAAGGAAGGAAGGGGAGACGCGTCGTCCATCTTTTTTTACAGTCTATGGTAGCATCACAGTCCCTTAACCATCAGTGGTTGTAGCTGTAGCACAAGGCTGCAAAATAATATATCAATAGAATAAGAGTACAATAAGACTCAACTGTTAATAATCTGTACCTATGGTAGCACAGAGTCAAAATTTGCGCACAAATAATCCCTTACCTTTATCGATTTATCATTTTTCAGTTGATGAAGCAGACAACGGCTGCTCGGTATCACACATACACACAGCAGGTAATAAAAATATGAAGAAGCCCAGTTAACGTTACTCTACCTTTGCCATAATCCACGACACTATAATTTCTTTGGTTGATAAAAACGATCATAAAGCCATCTTACCTTACATACAACTTTATTCCCCAGTGGTCACCTCTGTAGAGAGAACCTATACAGGCAAAGAGATCGCTGTTAGCGCTAAGAAAAGATAAAGTTAAGAGATAATGACTTTTTTTTTCTGAAATGAGGCTCCAAAAAATTAGCTAATGTCTCACAGTTAGCTACTCACTTAATACATTATAATTACTACAACCAACATCTGTTTATGGTTCAAAAAAATGGCGCGCTCAAACCAGTATGTGTAAGCTAACCGCTAACAATGTGGCAACAGAACTTACAACTAACTCTACTTGGTTAATACTTTTAAATTACATGCACTATCATATAAAAAAGGCATTTAATTTGACATTTCAACACTTACCGCTGAATTCATCGGATGAAAACATGGAGGAGACGAGAGATCAGCTAAGACCAGTTAGCTCAGTCACGACACAGCACACAGACGCGGGATGGAATTTACAGTAGTCTCCTGTAACAGCTCCGCCTGCATTATTTTCACAGTAAAATTCTGAATACGGTACTTTATTGTGAAATATCACAGTAGCTTGTAAAGTGATAATAATGTAATTTACTGTGAAATATTACAGTTACATACTGTGAAATCCTGGATGTTTTTTACAGTGTATGTAATATGTACACTGTAAAAAATCCAATTAACAAAATGTTGGAAGGGCAGAAATATTTAAGTTGAACTAATTTTATTGATGGGCTTAGTTGAGAAGACATATTATATTAAGTCTGCACAAATATATTTTAAAAACATTAAATGAATGGTTATTTACAAATCCAGTCAACATTCAGAATATTAAATGTTGACTAAACTAATAAAAACAAAGCCAACACTGAGATCATTCTGCATGTGCATAAGCCTGAGTGACTTCACGGGAGAAACAGCAGCGCCATCTTCAACGAGAAAATCATCCAACATATTCGATTTTTTTTTTTTTGAGTGGACATTTAGAAAGTGTTTTATGAGTTATATATCCGAAGAAAAGTGGATATTTAAGTGTATGTCAAGTTCAGGCGTCAGGTAAGTGGCACTGAATAAATATTTGTACTTAACGTTAGACTGAATTTATCAAAATGTATATTAAAAAGGTGTAAATGTTTGATTTAAAACATATATTTATACACAAATGTACAACATATATAAAATCATCAAATAAGCGTTGTATGATATGTCTGAGGGAAATTTAAGAGAAGGGAATGCCACAAGTAACGTAGCTCTTGTTTAATCCATAAAACGCTTAATGTCAAAAGCTGTGTTACTATAATGAATAGTAAGAAAAGATATGAAGAAATTGCGCGGTCTTTTTCTCTTTTATAAGCCATTAGGCTTAATATAACTAACGTTAACCGAAATCTATGAAACATGTAACTTAATGTAAACCACAGTAATGCACTCATTTGAAGTTAACATGGGCGTGCTGAATGGATTTTTGTGTGTGTAAACTTTTGCAATTGTCCCGTGAAGTAAAAAGACGACATTAAACGTGACTAACAACAAGCCACGGTGAAATGTCGCTCTTTTCAAACGGGGCCAGTGTTGCCAAACCCCTCCCCCTCAGAAAATCTCTAGAACCACCCTCAAAAGTCTCCATTTTTCACTAAAAGTCGCCAAATACGAAAAGAAAGTAAATACAGGTAAATTTGTTAAAGGTAAAGGAAAGTATATATATATATATATATATATATATATATGAAAGTGAAAGTCGTGACGTATTGTCAAGTATGGTGACCCATACTCGAAATTGGTGCTCTGCATTTAACCCATCCAAGTGCACACACACAGCAGTGAATAGTGAACAAACACGCACACACACACCATGAACACACACCCGGAGCAGTGGGCAGCCATTGCTCCAGCGCCCGGGGAGCAATTGGGGGTTCGGTGCCTTGCTCAAGTTACGGTATCGAAGGCAGAGTGCTGTTTATTCACAATCAATTTATTCTTTACCACCTTCAATTCCTGCCGGTGCGAGAATCGAACCGGCAACCTTCAGGTTACAAGCCCAACTCTCTAACCATTAGGCCACGACTTCCCCCCGTTCATTGGCATTATTGGCCTATGGTAGGGTGTGGCCAAAATATATATATATATATACTTTACAAATGATGACAGTATAAAAAATATAACAGCAGATTGAAGTATAACAAAAAAAATTCTGAAGTGAAATTAGGAAATGCTTACTTGAAACTCTACACAACACATTTGAGTCAGTAAATTCTTCCTGTGATCTGCAAGCACACCAAACATGATGGAAATGATGTAAAGACACAAAAGACACATAATGTTGGGCATTTGTTTCATGTGTCACCAAAGTGCATCCCTGTCCTGCTCAAATACAACAGATAAGAGATATTATGATTCTCCAAAAACAAAACCTTTATTCATACAAACTTATTTTAGTCAACACACTCTATTACTACAAAGTAAGTGCAAAATGTTTTTTGAGATCTGACTTCTTAGCATTTAGTATGACTTTGCAGTATTTGCAAAAAGCTTTTGATGTATTTCCCGTAATAGGCTGAAGCCAATTCTTGCAACCAGCAATTTCTAAAGTGCTGCTCATATTTTTTCTCCGCCATCTTGATGCTTATAATGAAATGGTGGTGTGTGTCATCATATCTGAATAGCAGGTGTACTGATGTGTGTTCACTGCGCAGACTCATTGGCATTATTGAGAGCAAACGTGAGAGGTCACGGGCCTATGGTAGGGTGTGGCCAAGTAAAAATAAAAAATCTCCAAAAAACGCTATTTTTATTTAAATATAGCTAAAATAGCTCCTTGTCGCAAAAAAAAAAAAATTTTAAAAAAATCAATAAAAGTCGTAGCAACAATGAGCAAGTAGCTAAATTTGGCGACAAAATCCCCAAATTGGCAACACTGAACGGGGCGGATTACACGGCGTTTCTGGTCTCGTGAATGCGCTTCTGAAGAGAAGCAGTGTTGCCAACTAATTTTCAGAGAAAGTTGCTAAAGAAGGTCGATTTGTTGCTAAAAGTTGCTAAATGAAGTTATGATGTCATTGCGCGATGTCATTGTGTAATCACGATGCAAAATTGTCACAACATCAAATTATCTCAGCAAAAAAATATATTTTATATATGTTAATATAGATTTGTTTGTAAAATAATATGCATAATATAATATTAAAATATAAATAACTATTTTAAATACATTGAATTATTGAACAGCTAGTAAACTACTAATACTACACATTCTCAACAATTATGCTTTAAGCAGTGTATTAGTAGTTATTTAGTATGCTACACTCTAAGAAAAGTCTGTATAAATAGGGCACAATCTAAGTTACTATGTTAATATGAAAGAATTTTCCATATTGTTTTTTTACCTGCATTTTAAATTACACATTATGTTTTCGGGTTATTGGGTTACAATGGATAGTGGATAATGTCCTGGAAAATTACCAGCATCTTTTCTATTTTCCTTACAGTGTACTAACTGATCAACAATCACAGGTACAAGCTACTAACAAAGTGTATCATAAATGAACAATTATTAAATTATTATTATTATTATTATTAAATTGAATAATTGCAAATAGCAGTTAACTCAATTCACATGTGTGTACTGCTAGACATCTTTGGTTTCCTCTTTTTGTGTAATTTGGATGGAAAATGTGTGCCTTTTTATTGTCTGAGTCACTTATCAAAAGTTGCTAAAAGTTGCCAAATAAATTTTATAAATTGCTAAATTTGTTGCTATGTGCTTTTGGAAGAAAAAGTTGCTAGGGTAGTGTGAAAAGTTTGCTAAATTTAGTAACAAAATTGCTAAGTTGGCAACACTGAAGAGAAGTTCATCGTTCCGAACGAAAATTAACAACTGAATCGTTTTACAAGGCCGTTCAAAGTGTCTCAGTCAGTTCCCTAGGTAGTGAATCACTAGATCGTGCACAGGGAAAGACCGTGGCTCAGTAAACACTGGGACAATTGATCAGTCGATTTGTAAAACGTCACCATTGGTATTTATCAACAACAGGCAGTTATATTTTGATATTATTTTTAAGCTATTTAAGGTAACTTAGCCCTATAATATGAAATGTACATTCTATTACAAATCCAGTCAGCATCAATGCTTCCTGTTGTGCAATGGATTGTGGAATGGATTTGTGCCCCCCCAAAAAAGGGTCGCAACTTCTGTTTCATCACAAATTTAATTAACTGACATTGATACATTGTAAATTATTTAAAAGGCATCATTTCATTTTTTGAACTTAAAATGTACTTTTCTTTCTCCATCAGGGTGTGGCCAAAGGTTTCATTGGTGCTTTGTCACCGTTGCAAAATTTCAGATGCAACCCAGTCAGTTCTTCCAAGGCACCAAACACTGGCTCGTGACCAGACCGCTCCACTGCAAATACATACTGTGTGTACCATCAAGACTAGAAGTTTATTGTTTTCATTCCAGGTAATATGTGTAAATGTTTAGAGTTTTTACTACAATTATAATATGCTTTATTGTTCTCAGTGGCATCTATGCTAATATTAGTCTGTTTCTTTCTTATTCCGAGGTCACCATAGCCATCCAGATCCAGTCCGTATCAAGATCAGATGGTGGATCAGGACCTAGAGACGACCTCTACAGCCCTGAATGTCAGCGGAGACCATGTCAGCTAGATGAGCTCAAGAGACAGATCCCCTCCGAAGACCTCTTTGGCCATCGAGACAAGACCACGAGAACCAGACAATCCTCTGCTCAATCTGACCTGTGCTGCAGCCTAGAATTAAACCTGGTTTCATCTGGCCAGAGGAGAACTGCCCCCCCTGACTGAGTCTGGTTTCTCCTAAGGTTTTCTACTCAATCTCTGTCACCGATGGAGTTTTGGGTCCTTGCCGCTGTCGCCTTTAGCTTGCTTATTTGGGGACACTTGGCTGATTGCACACACATTATTGGAAGAGAGCTGAACTGGATGACGTCAACACTGAATCACCAATGAACTGACTTTAATGGGAAAAATGATTGTTAATGTCCTCTTGCATTATTGACGAACTATTTTCCTCTTTGACTCTGTAAAGCTGCTTTGACACAATCAGTATTATATAAAGCGCTATAAAAATAAAGGTAACTTGACTTTATTTTATATACTGCAACACCTGGTTCATTTTGTTTTTGTTTTTTGTTTTTTTGTTTTGTGTTTTTTTTACTTCTGCCTCATTTTAAAGATGTAATTGTGAACAGTAGTAATATTTGTAAATGCTTGTTTGCTAACATTTTGTTTAGCTTGTTTAATTTTTCTTATTTTAATCTTTCTTTTCTTAGTTCATTAAACAAAGTTTAAACTGAATTTGGCAGTTGTATTACAGAATTAACGTTTGTCAACTGGAGCTTTAAAGGGATAGTTCACCCAAAAATGAAAATTTGCTGTTAATTTACTGACCCTTAGGCCATCCAAGATGTAGGTGACTTTTTTCTTCAATCCTGCATGTTTAGTCTGTGTGAAAAATGTTAGAAATGGTGATTGTTATTAACTAAAGGCTATTATGTTTTGTAATTTTTTGTGTTTTTAGTAATTGATAAACACCAGTTAATCATTTTTAATAATTTTGTTAAACTATAAAAATATATGTTTATTTATTTCATACGATAATTGCCAAATAATAAATCTTAGTTGAGGTAACATATAAAACACATGGAGTAAACGGTTAAATTTTAATTGACATAACTTGCTGTAGTCTTCTAAATGTTTGACCAATTAAAACATTTTAGTTGAAAGGTCTATAAAACTAGTTCAGTAAAGGTTGAGCCAACTAAAAAAAATAACAATTCAGATAACACTTTTAAGTCAGAAATTGACTGAACGTAAAATTTCTGTGGAACTAGTTACTAAATAATAATTAGTTGAAACCACTTGAAATATTTTACAGTGTAGGAATTTTCCATATTGATTTTTCACAGGTATTTAATGTTATTTTGAATTACGCATTAGATTTGTGTTGTGTTTTAGGGTTAAAGGAGATATCTGTAAACTTAATGAATAATGTCTTGAATTTTGTTCTTTCTGTAGTGACAGGTCTGATATTTTTTCTGTCAGCAAGGGTATACTTGAGATCATTTTATGTGACATTTGTACCACAAAATAATGATATAATGTTGGCTTGAACCATAGACGCTGAGTGAACAGGTTGCCAGGTCATCAGTCATGCGTATGATATGTGTTTGTGGGTGGCAGCTCACTGGTGGTCTTCCTCAAATATGTAGCCAGGAACACTTCTCAATTATCTTTCAGAACTGGCTTTTTTTCTTTTCTTTTTTTTTCTATTGCAGACAATGATTATTTCATACAGATGATGAACAGTATATTTGGCCTCTTATCTGCCATGTTTATAGTAACCCAAGCTGACAAAACTTTTGTGTTATCTTGGGTGGTGCTATAGGTGGTCAACATCATGTTTAATGTCTGGTTGCTTGTAAAAGTAATAGAACTAAACCCTCTACTTAAAAATAAATGTTCCAAAAGTTATTTTATTTTATTGCCATAGAAGAACCATTCTGGGTTCTCCAAAGAACCTTACAATGTTTTAGAACATGTGAAGCTTATTTTAAGCATAATACTGCAGTATTGTCCAGTAAAAATCCAGTTTTGCTATAAAGTCTTAATGATCTCATTTTATTCAGAGTGTGACATGGGGGTCCTGTGGAGTGTTGTTTTTAGCCATGCTGCAGGCTCCGTAGAGTCTGGACCATAATGACACCTGTCCTGTAGCATTAACAAAAGTGCAGATTGTCAAAAAAAAAGATGCCAAAATCATCCTTTTCTGACAATTTTAAGACTGGCAAAATAATATCCATAATTGTGAGAGGAAATTATGCATCTTTTGCACCAAAACCAATATTTGAGCTGCACGTCAGAAAAAAAAAAAATCAAGAATTAAGAGTTATGTGTACAACAGAGTAATTTAAATCTTCATGTCTTGTTGAACATTTACTACAGTGATTTTCAAATTTGTAATGGTCCATGAAAAATGTAAGCAAAAACCTTTCTGAAAAATGAAAACTGAAAAAATCTGACTATCCAGTATTTTGGTAAAAAATTATTTTTTTAAGAGCTCATCTCTCCAGTGTACATATGTTCAAAGAATTTTCTGTTAAGCTGATTTAGAAATTAAACAGAAGCAAAATATATATTTTTTATATTCTGTAATATTGGGTAAAATATAAATATTTAATATTAAGTACATATTTTGCAGACAATATTTTACTAATTTAGAATGATAGTATGTCAGTTGATTAATTTTTAGTCAGTTGTTTAATTTGCCTTTATACCAAATTTATTGTTTGTCTTTCTCTATTTTCTCAGTATAAATTAATGTATGAAAAATATAACCATATATTTTAGGAAGGGGGTCCTGTGCAAAGTTACAGTAGTATTTTTTTTTCCTTGTTTTTGTCAAATAGCAATTATTTATTTTATGACACCTATGTGGCTTAAAATAATTATGAAATAATTTTCTGTCATTCTGTGTATTTTTGCTTTTACAGTACTGCTTGATTTGACAATCATGCCAATAAAGTACTTTGAAATTGATATTGAAGTGTACAGTGTGTTTGTGTAATTGTGATTTGCTTAGTCTCAAGTCTGCAGAGACCAGATCAAGAAACAGATTGTCTCCACTGAGTGTGTGGCCTCCAGGACAGGTGTCGCTCACTGACTGACCTCTTCATCTGTGTGTAAAAGAGTACTGACAGAGGGCTGCCTCAAGCAGCAGCCCATGAAGGAAAGTACATGCCATAAAAATACCTAAGATAACATTTCACTATCTCTGTTATGCAGTAAGGGCTCTGAACTTTGACCTGTTCTTTTCTTATCTGGAAAAAATAAGCTCTCTAGCTCTCATCGATTTAACAGTAGTTAATGGATTTGTAACTGCTTAGGTAGGAAAGTCATAAAAGTAATTTGAGCAAAAGGGGTGGGACTCGGAAAGCAGGGCGTGGATACGCACCCAAAACGGGTGAGAGATGAATGGGTAACCCTGATCACCCGAAGCTGCACGACTGAGGGACCTCAAGCCAAAGAAGCCCAACCAGTCCAACAAAACGAACATGACAGTTATAATTCGTAATGTTACTTCTCTCGATAAGACATCATCGTGCAAATATGGCGTGCATTTGATTTAGTGACTCTGAGGTGCGAAAAAAAAAAAAGTAAATCTCACTAAATGTTTAGTCTTGCAACAAAATCCCGTTATTTTACATTTCATACGGCATGATTCCTCCGTTTAACGTTTTGTTTCTTGCGACGCAAAGACACTCATGGGATGTTGGACAACGAGTTGCGACTTCGGACACCTGAAAGCGCACTCCAAGGTGTCCGTGTTTTTTACCATGCTCCTCATATTCACCTATTTGTTCTACTGTCTCACCGGATACTGCGATTCCATGCCGAGTCCGCTGTACGTCCATCAGAATTTCAGAAGCAAACCTTTCCCAAAGGAAGGGAAGAAACTCGCGCACTGGAACGGCTCCATCGTTCGCGAACTCCCCGAGCAGGATGCGACAGACGTGGAAGATGAGAAGCGGCAGCGAGGTTTAGGTTATGACACGTACAACAATCTCTCCGTGTCAAACAACTTTGGGACCAAAGAGTTTCCTCAGGCGATTATTATCGGCGTGAAAAAGGGAGGAACGCGTGCGCTTCTGGAGTTCCTGCGCGTTCATCCCGACGTGAGAGCCATGGGCGCAGAGCCGCACTTCTTCGACAGGTTCTATGAGAAGGGGCTCCAGTGGTACAGGTAGGTCGCCCTTTAGTAGTTGTTAATAATATGTATTATTATCAGATTGCTATAGGGTTAGGGTTTATCAAAATACATAAACGTATTAAAATTCAGCACGTAACTTCATTACAGTACAGCCATGAATGATAGGCTCCCTCAAAACATGCTGCTGGTTGGATGGACAGTTAGGCACACTTAAAATTGATCAATGTCTGTGCAGTTTGTACCAGAACAGTGGCATTTATTTTAAAGAAATATATCACAAGGAAACTTGTTTGCAGATATGTTGTTTCTAATACATTGACCTTTTTATGTCTTTATATGTGCAAATACCTTTTTAGAAACTGTACATTTAAGTAAGCATAATAGCAACTGCAAAAGAAAGATAAATAAATAAATAAAAATAATACTAAATTATTTTTCTTTTATAAGTAAAATGTAGTATAGATAGGCTATTTGCATCTGGCCAACATGTAGCAGCCACTCAGAACACCCTAGTAACTGCATAGCAACGTGCTAACAGCCAGTCCTTTGCAACCAATGCCCTTAATAGTATAGATCTTATGTAGCCCCGCCCCTTTTCAGCACTGCACTCATTGAATTCAGTCTTCCGGTTTGTATTTCCACAAGGTTAGGTCGTACAAATTTATGAATGAACTTCTTCTTTTAAAGGATTAGTTCACTTCCCGAATAAAAATTTCCTTATAATTTACTCACCCCCATGTCATCCAAGATGTCCATGTCTTTCTTCTTTAGTCGAAAAGAAATGAAGGTTTTTGAGGAAAACATTATGGATTTTTCTCCACATAGTGGACTTCAATGGGAGCCAATGGGTTGAAGGTCCAAATTGCAGTTTCAATGCCGCATCAAAGGACTCTACATGATCCCAGCCAAGGAATAAGGGTCTTGTCTAGCGAAATGATTGGTCATTTTCTAAAAAAAAAAAAAAACACATTTATATACTTTTTAACCACAAATGCTTGTCTTGCACTAGCCTGACCTCACGCATTACGTACAGTAGTCACGTTGGAAAGGTCACGCCTGATATAGGTGGAAGTACCGACCCAGTGTTTACAAAGCAAACGTGCACAGAAAGTGCAATAATAATAATGACGGGAAAAAAAGGTAATATAACGACGTCGGACGATTTTGAAGTTGGAGGAGGAAATGAGCTGGAGTTATTTTTTTATTTTTATTTTTTTTAGAAAATTATCTATTGTTTCACTAGATAAGACCCTTATTCTTTGGCTGGGATCGTGTAGAGCCCTTTGAAGCTGCATTGAAACTGCAGTTTGGACCTTCAACCCGTTGGCCACCATTGAAATCCACTATATGGAGAAAAATCCTGGAATGCTTTCCTCAAAAACCTTAATTGCGACTGAAGAAAGAAAGACATGAACATCTTGGATGACATGGGGGTGAGTAAAATATCAGTAAATCTTTATACTGGAAGTGAACAAATCCTTTAAAATCTTCCTGGTCTACATTCTGAACATTACTCATGATAACTTTCATTAACTCTAATAAGTAAATCTACTTCACCAGCTAATTACTCTTCAGCAGCAATGCTATGGAACTACTGAAAAAAATGTTTATAGACAAAATTCTAAAGACGTCTGTGCACTTGTTTCTCTGACGCATAAGGTCTGTAATTCCTATTTACTTTAAAAAAAAAAGACTAATTTAATTAATTTTTACAAACCAATCACAAATAATAGCGTTATCTGTCTATATAATCACTCCCTATGATTTTGTTTCTTAGAGACTGCAATTTTCTTTATCCAAGTTACCCACTTAAAATCTTAAGAGTGGTAATTAAGTCAGCCAGCAGATGTTTTATCTTACAGTAGACCAATTTTATAACAGACATTGTAATTTATGTAGACAGCAACTCAAGAGCTCCTGAAATGCACGCATCTGAGGCACATAAAGTTTATGCAGCTCTCGTCATAAAGTCTTCCAGCAAAGAATATTGGTTTAATTAACTCCTCAAAGGAGTTACACACTGAGATTTCTTCATTCGTCAGTTGTTTTGGGCCTCTTTCAAAATTGCATGTTTAGACCATTCTTCAAGCAGTTATGCATATGTCTGCATGATCGGTAATTGATTCTTCCTCTCTCTTTTAATGCCACTTGGTTCATTAATATCACCTGTCAATAACCCAACCAGTTTAGAGCCGTGTCTCAATGGCAGGACTTTCAGCTCTCTGCCAATAAAATGACTGTAGATTGACTTTCAGTGCTTCTGTCTCTCTCTTCTGTCTGTCTCTCACCTCCATGTCATCCAATTAGAACAAATTCCCATACAGACAAATGGCAATGACTATGTATTGTTGGGAAATGAATTAAAGGGGTAGTTCTTTCTTGATGTCCCAAATGACTTTCTTCTGTAGTAGAAGATATTTTGAAGAATGTTGGGAACGAAACTGTTATGTATGGACAAAAATAACTATGGAAGTCAATGGGACCTGAAACTGTTCCAACATTGCTCATAATATCTTCTTTTATGTTCTAGACAAGAAAGAAAATCGAGCAGGTTTGGAATGGCATGAGGGAGAGTAAATGATGACATGATTTTAATTTATTTTAGGTGGACTGTCCCTTTAAAAATGTCTTTCAAGGAACACTTCACCCCAAAATTAAAATTCTGTCAGTATTTACTCACTTTGCAAACTTGTATTCTTATATTTTGTCACAACACAAAAGGAACATTTTGGAGTTTGAAATTACATGAGAGTGAATAAACGATGACAGTGTTTTCATTACTGGGTAAAATATTCCTTTAATAATCATGGTCCATGTTTCCTCTCTTGTCAAGAAAGCTATACCTCGTGAAGTGACTTTGAGGTCTAGTCTGATGATTTGTCTCTCTTTCTCGCACACACACACACACACACACACACATTTGTTCCAGCATGTGGTGACAGCCTTATGTAAACAAACTGTCCATGTATGGGGTTTTTGTAAAGTATAATTCAATATCAGCCTTGTCAACACCACGGGTCTTCTGTGTGTGTGCAGATGTGTAATGACAGCTGAGCTATTGTGAATGCCAGCTGGAAACTGTGCATGGAAGAGCTTTGTCACATGGCCACTGTGTGTATATGTGAGTGAGCAAGAGTGAGTGAATGAGTTGAGAGAGAGACATGTAAGCTTTGTAAGTGACCAGGTGCTCGTATACTTTACTCATTAAAAGGTTTATGGAACTCATGAATGTTGCCCTTGTCAGATATTGTACATTGTACGAATTATTGATGTATTATAGCCTACAAATATTGTATATTTTATATGCGTGTGTTTAGTCAAATATTTAATTTTAATTTACATTTTTCTAATTTAATTAATAGTATTTTACTTCAGTGAACATTTTCTAAATAAGTTTCAAAATGCTAATGATAAAAATCATATTAATCCATAATAATTGTTCCTCCCCCACTCAGTGCAGTTACCGGACTCTGACTGCACCTTTTCATGACTCCATAAATCACTGTCTGGAATAAAAGTCACCTCCCAATCAATGACGTGTGCAGACGTGCTGCTTATCGATTCCTCCTTAACCAACTTTATTGCACTTAGGCATAGAGACGGTTAATTAACCTGTGCATATTCAATCTTGTTGACAAACTGCTGCTGCCCTTTTCAGCTCGACATTCTTTATGACACTCCAAGGTGCTTAGCTATAAAGGTTTATGTTTTAAGAGCTGTGTTTTAAGATAATGTTCATTATATAGGTTTATGTCCTTGTTGTCTTGTGAGTATTGTGTAACATGGAATTCTTATGTATTATATTTCTATAATATATATGTAAATTCTATATGTGTGTGTGTGTGTGTGTGTGTGTGTATAAATAGATAGATAGATAGATAGATAGATAGATAGATAGATAGATAGATAGATAGATAGATAGATAGATAGATAGATAGATAGATAGATAGTGTGTATAAATAGATAGATAGATAGATGGCTTTTTATTTATTTCATTTTACTTACCCATATTTATGTTTACATTATATATATATATATATAATTTATTTAGTCTATATATATACTTATAGACTTAAAGACTTTTGTAGTTCATTTACATAGATTTATTGTATGTATATTTGTCATAAAACTACATTACAGAACAAAGGTTTTAGCACTTTTAATAAAGTTTATATTTTTTACATCTATCCCTGATGTTAATGAATACATTTACATTTTGCATTATACATTCAGTTTAGATTTTAAAGCCATATATTTCATGATGCCAGAGTGCTGATGTGACAGGCTTGATTTCCCATATGGCCCGGGTCTCTAACATTAAACTAGCCATTGATTGATCAGAGCTGAGGGTAGTGGTGTGGAAGAAACTATCACGGCACACACCAGCAGCGCGATACAGAGACAAATATGTTATCTATATCCTCAGAGTATGGCACAGCTTTATAATGACGAATAAGAGTCAGGATGCAACCCAAAAGGATGTTTTCACAGAGATTCCAAAGAACCTATTTCGTTCTTTAATGAACCTTTCAGAGAACAGTTTTTCAAAGAACCATTTTCAATAATCTGAAGAACCTTTTTCCATCATAAAGAACCTTTTGTTGAAAGTAAAGGTTCCATTGGTGTTAAAGGTTCTTCATGGAACCATAGATGCCAATAAAGAGCTTTTATTTTTAAGAGAGTAGCTTTGCTTTGCTTTGCTTTGCTTTGCTTGTGATTTTTTTTATGATATGGTTAGCTGGATAATAATTTCCTTGGAGGTATTCAGTGGGATAGGTTACAGTCAAGGCCAAGAGAAAGAAAGCTTTGGCTTGTCCCAAGTTGTTCACCAACCCACAATGGCATAGATAGTTTCTTAACAACTTGTTTTTGATGCATGACTTCTCAGCAGAAATGTCTAGTCTTCTACTGCTGAAATATAGGCCTGCTTTAGAGAAAACCTCACTTTATTTCTTTCAAATACTGCCCTTTCAACAAGAAAAATATGATTAATCAGGCAAAAAAACAGAGTGTTTGAAGACACTAATTATACTAGAACCTCCCAATTCTGCAGCTGCAGTCTTTCTTCAGCTCAAAGTCCTGCGACTGACTCTTAAAGCTGCACATACGGTGGGCTGTTAACCAAGCCAGGGATGTGGTTTCCTCTAGGCTGGTCTTAAAGGTTCATTATGCTGCTACACACTCCATATTGAGTCACTTAAAATTCTGTGTGGTACATATTTGAACAGATTTCCATTGTGCGATCTGTTTTTACTTTTATATTCCTTGATGTGTGCATTGTAACTTCTATAGGAGCTATAGACGCTATCTGCTCACATATAAATTTACATGTTTTACAAATGTAATTTTGCTCTTTGGCATCACTTCAGTCAGCAGTTACACATTTGTCACAGAAATAGTATTCTACACACACCACCATAACATATAGTTCATTGAATATAAACTGTGCTAGGTCCTTTTTCTCAGGGTCCTCCTGCCAAATTTGTGCCGTAAATTTATGCCAGGCGCTTGTGGACGTTTAGCAATATCCTGATACTGGACTGTTTCCAGAAATAGTGACACATACTGAATTTCAAATGCATTAAGGGTACAGTACCTATTTCATATGGAATTCAGAGTTAAAAATGTGTTGGAATCTGACAGAAGTTGTAGTTCGTGTTATTGTGTCCTCATCTGTGGGTGTGGTCGTCCTGCTGCTGCTGCTGCTGCTGCTGCTGCTGCTTCAGATAAACCCACGCAAACACACGCTCACAGCAGCTCCGCTGATTTTCCCACATGATAGTGAGGGCAGAAGGGCAATTAGTTCCTCTCTCTCTCACACACACGTCTGTAATCCCTGATTTGCTGCTGGCCTGTTTCCTGTTAATGCGGGGACTTCCCTCTCTCTTTCAAGGATGTGAGCATTTAAACCTTGGTTTCTCCTTTGACCTTTGGCTTTCCTGCTATACCACACATGTAGAGCTGATGTTTCACTGTCCACTGAATGTTTCTAAAATTAAGATATTTTATTTCTCTGATGCTGCTCTTAACTCATTGAGCTCAGTCTTGACTCATTTAACTGCTGCCTTTGCTTGAGATGGTTCCTCTAACTTTCATTTGGAGAAAAGTTAATTTGGTCTTGATGAGAAATAACCGAGTTCATAAAATCTTTGCAGAGAAGATCTTACTAGGATCTGTTCTCAGGAGAAAATCTGAGAAGAAGCCTCCATTTCATGTAATTGATGTGTAGGAGAAACAATTGAGATGTTCAGGAGTTCTCCTCTGTGATTTTTCTTCTCTAAGGGCGTTTTGCCTCTTGCTTTGTGTCAGTTTGCATGTTTGAGCAGTTTTATGGTGCTTTAGTTGTTATTTCCAGCTGACATTTAATTGCTTCCCACAGTTTCTAGAAGCTCCCATTTGCTCCATAATGACAAGCCTGTGTTCTCGCTGTGTTTTCAATAAGAAGGCCATGCCGTCCTCGCTATGGTGCTCATGTAACTGAGTGCTGTGTCTGAGAACAACCTGTTTTAAGGCTTTTTGGTGGCTTTCAAATAAGAGTGATGGACCTGAGATTGTTTTATCTCATGCATAGTGGATTCTGGATATATATTACAGGGTTTTAAAACATAAGACCATAGTCACACTGCAGTACTTAATTGTAAACATTTCTGTCTAGTTTTAAAATAGAGTCATATTTTTAGTGACTAGAAATTAACATTATCTAGAACCAAAACCATAAAAAACATCTTCATTATTTGAAATAAAATAAATATTATCTGAAATAAAAAATAGTTTATTTCTGCTTATTTTTATTTAGTTTAAGCTGAAGTACTAAAAAAAATACATGCTTTTCTTTTCTGAATTTTGCACCTCAATCTTGTTTATTTGATATATTTATATATGAACAGTAAGACAAAGAGACTCATTAAAAGTAAGTTTTTTTATGTCATTTTTTAACATGTAACATTTCAGAGACCTAAAATATCCGTACCCATTTAGGCCCATGGTGAGCTCTTAATGGGAAGAAACTTCCTCCCTGAGACTCATTGCTGCCAGATGTGGCAGAGATCAGGACGGGAACATCCCGGGTCACTGCTGCCAGACACAGGGGGCTGTTCTGTCTGGATGTTTTCCTCTGATAATGGGAGAAAGGTTATATCCTGTGGTTCATTTAAATGAGCGAGAGAAGATCCCACTCTGTTCTGATGTGTATTATGCAAACAGCTACGAGGAAGAGCTTGTGTATATGTGTTGTGTAATAAGGCATGACTTACCGCACTGTTGACTCTTTTTTTATAGTTCAACATGTTTTGGTTCAAAAATGTATTTGAATATTTTGAAAAGTAACTCACAGCAGACCGCAGAAACCTGAACCAAACAGTGGTGGTCAGTCTGTATAATTGTGTGATGTCCAGAAAGAAACCATGTTATTTTGTTAATAATTTTTCAGGAATATTTTGAGTCTTTTCGACAAAAAAAATTCTTATCATATAACTGATCCAGATTGCTCATAAAAATGACAATAATTTAATAAATACATTAAAAATGAACAAAAAATGAAATTATAAATTAATTAATTAATGAAGTCGCGAATGTGTCTTTAACAAGGCTGTTTTTAATAAAGTTAATAAATTAAAAATAAAATTTATTAACTAATCTTCTGTCTGTCTGTCTGTCTATCTATCTATTTATCTATCTATCTATCTGTCTGTCTGTCTGTCTGTCTGTCTGTCTGTCTATCTATCTATCTATCTATCTATCTATCTATCTCTTTAAATAAATAAATAAATAAATACAAATATAAAAATACATGTAAAATATAAATACAATTTAAATAAACACATGTAAAATTACAAAGAAATTAATTATAAATAAATAAATAAATAAATAAATAATTTAATTATACTGTACATAATTAATTGTATAAATAAATTATACAATAGTTAAAATTTTAAAATACAGTTAAATAAATAATTGCCTGTCTGTCTCTCTCTCTCTCTCTCTCTCTCTCTCTCTATCTATCTATCTATCTATCTATCAATAAATAAATGAATACATGTAAAATATCAATACAATTTAAATAAACGTAAAATTACAAATACATTAATTAAAAATAAATAAACAAATAAATAATAAAAAATTAAATGACATAATTGTATAATTAAATTATACAATAGTTAAAAATTTAAAATACAGTTAAATAAATAATTGTCTGTCTGTTTGTCTGTCTCTCTCTCTCTCTCTCTTTCTCTCTCTCTCTCTCTCTCTCTCTCTCTCTTTGAAAAGTAACTGGATTGCTCATAGCAACATAAATAAATAAATAAATAAATAAATAAATAAATAAATAAATTATAAACCTATAAATAAATTAATCAAACATTAATTAATTACCGGTAGTTAAAATACAATTAAATATTTAATTCTATAAATAAAATAAATAAATAAATCTATCTATCTATCTGAATATTTTGAAAAGTAACCAGATTGCTCATAGCAACATAAATAATTAAATAAATAAATTTAAATAAACAAATATATGTAAAACTATAAATTAATTAATAAATAATTTTTTTTTAAAAACAAATAAATATATAATTCTATAAATCTATAAATCTATCTATCTATCTATTTATCTATCTTGAATATCCTATCCTATATGTATTTCACCAGTCGCAAAATATTAAATGCACCAGAGAATATAAATATTTTCTAAATCGCGTATGCAGTTTTAATCATCAGGTGAATGTGTTTGTCAGGATTGGATCTGTTTTGTCATGTGTTTCATTTCTGCTTTGCCTTATTTTGTCATTCCTGTTTTGCCTTATTTGGTCTTGTTCCAGTCCTTGTTTAGTCTGATTATTAGTCGATTCCCTGCACCTGTCTGTCCCTCGTTATCCTGTGTTTATAAGCCCCAGTCTTTTCAGTTAGTGTTTGTCGGGTCTACTTGGTTACTACGTGTGTTGCTCAAGCTTCTGTTGTGATTATTCCCAGTGTTTCCTTGATTAAAGACTGTTAAACGCTTCCTCGACTCCTGCGTTCTCCCTGCAGCAGTGATACGTGACAGTGTTTTGTTATAAGGATGTTTAGATATGTTATGGCACCACTAAAAACAATGTTGCAATGTATTTTTCCATAAATTATATATTTAATACCAACTGAATGCCAAATGGATGGAGTTTGTTGATATTTTTCAAGGCCATTTTTTTGCAGCAGGCCACCTGCAGCTGTGCCTTCTGTACCAGTAAACAGAAATAAATTGTTGCCAGGTTCTGAGCTGATAAAATTCATACATGCTCACATTCCCACTCCAGATGCTAACCACTAACGCTACGCTAGGTGTGATCAAAACAAACAGTGTGGATGCTAGCCGAGCAGCCACACAGGTCACAGCAGCTGCCGCGGATCCACCCGATAAAGAACAAAACACACAAGCGCACAGCTGGCGCAAGATCAAAGGTTACCAGAGGTCCCCAGTCAGCTGCGTTTGCGAACCTGGATGAAATGAGGGCTTTATCTTGCGATGCTTCTTTGGATTCGGAGATCAAACGGGTGGACCAGAGTGTGTGGCCCACTGGCGTGAATTGAGAAAAGCCCAAACTTTTCGCTGATTACCAGCCTGCATTCCAAAACGTAAACATGATGTCAGCAGACACAGCCACGGCCATTATGGCTTCCATTAGCTTGATTACTCTGTATTAAACGTGCACTTAGCGGTGTGTACATAGCCAAACAGCGCTTGCACTTTAGATGCAGGGTGAGAATGATAACATTGACATTAGCCATGACATGCTTTCCAAATTAAAACCTCTGCATGTAATGCTTCAAGATCACATCCCTAAAAGCAGGCACTGAGAACATGCATCATGTAAACACAATCAAAACACTGGCTTCAGAAGTTGTATGGGCAATTTTATGGTGCTTTTTTTAAGGCTTTTTGTCCTTCTTGGAGCTTAACAGACTACAACTGGGGCCTGTACCATGATGGTAGATGAACAAATTCAGAGTTATAGGATAAGTTTTGAGTTGACAAAACCAGACCACTCCAATCTGGATTTGTTGGTACCATGAAGCTGATCATCAACTTTCTCTGTCAACTCAGACTTGATCCTGAGTTAATGGAGCGTGTGCACATGAATGTGTGACATCAGCGGCGAACAGCCAATCACAACAGAGAGCAAGTGTGATTCACTTCTCGCAAGAGAGCCAGCGTGATTCAAAACTCTTTTGTTAAAGGTTAAGAGATTGAAGAATATGACAAATTTAAACGTCATATGAAACATGAAAGAGGACAAATAAAATAAATTATCTTGCTCTATCAGTGCAGTCACAAGTGAAACTTGTTAAGTTAGTTTATACATTTGAAAATATATAGCGATAGAGACTCGAACATGTAAGGTCACATGTAGTCATTTTTAAAATAGTATTATCTATTGATACTACAGCTCATTTATATTACATTATCTGTATATATTAATATTCATTTAAAATAAATGATTTATAATAACTGTTAAACTAAAATTTCTTGTGTGTAATGGATTAATAATAATATGAATCATATAAATCATATAAAATATCTCTAAGTTATTATTAACGTCAGAGGTTTTTTTTTTTTTTGTTTGTTTTTTTTTGTTTTTTTTTTTTGTTTTGTTTTTAGTACTAGTGACCTTTAATTTGGAGCAAGAGAAACTGAGTAATTGTTTGAACAAGAGCAGCATTAAGAGTCATCAAAAATTCTCCTCAAATAATAATGTCATGATTTTTGGTAAACTGCTCCTTTAAGTGCATTGCAGGTCAAATGACAAATCCAATTTCTTAATGTTACTCTTTATTCTCCTTCACAAACCAGTCAGCATGATTCCTCTGATTCTTGTCTCTATGGTGAAGCTCTCGTAGAGGAATATGATTCGTATTAGAGTTGAATATTAGCCTCATGGCAATGAGATGATGGCCAGCCTCAGAGAAAGAGACAGAGAGAGAGAGGGACCGCTTTCCAAACCCCATCCCAGACCAGTGAAGAGTTAATCTACTGCATATGTTCTTTCTGGAAATAATGAGAGTTAGCATAGAGACTTTTCCACTTGATGCTGGAGCTAATAGACATTCATTAAAGAGATTAACTGAACCTTATAACCAACAACAACCTTAATATATCTACATTTATTTATATTTCTTTATTATTTATAGTATTTATATTATATAAATATATATTATATACAGTTATATTTTTATAATATTACTTATATTTTATCATATAATATGTTTATACTAGAGAAAATTATTCATTTTATATATTTAATATTATAATTATAATAATTTATTAACGTAATGTGTGTGTGTGTGTGTGTATTATAACAATTTTATGTAAAAAAAGGAAAAAAAAACATTACTACAAATATAAAAAATATAATATCTAATAGAAATTATCATATATAATTCATATTTAATATTTAATATATTGTGGTAAAGAAAAACCGTCTATGCTGATTTAGGATAATATTCCATTACTGGAGCCAATATCCTCATCTTTTAAATGAGGATCTCACAAAACTGACCTCAAATCAGCACGAATGAGCCTTGGTGAGATCGAAAGACTCCTGACAGACGTTCTGGGGACAAAACCCATCAGGAAATGACTGCTAAGAGTTGTTATTCTTTCGTGTTTTTCTTTCTTTTATACCAGCTCACTAACTCCCTTCTCGCTGACGTTTATTTAGGCTGATTTTTTAATAAAGTCAGTTTTTATGTTTGTTTAAAACTTTACACTTTGCATTACTCAGGATGGAGTGAGTAATTCAACACTGACCTCATCAGAGAACGGCTTGTTTTATATTTGATAATAAAAAGAACATCTTTCATCATAATGAACTGAATCGCAAAACACGTGTGACAGCTTCATGCGCTGGCAAGAACTGAAATGGTGGCAATAATCATGTCTCCAGAGTCACTTTTGATAAAGTTTTTCATTTTGCATTATTGCTTAAAATTGTAGTTTAATATTTAGTTTGGATGACATAGGTGCAGCCACAAAAAAAAAACTGTCCCAAAACCTGCCTACATACCGTAGATGACATTTTAGGTGCAATTCAAACTGTTTATGATATGTATATGATAATATATATATATATATATATATATATATATATTATCATATACATATTATTAACATATGCACTGTACATATACAGATTTTACTTTTGAAGAGTTTATAAATGTTATAAACTTATCTTCTTTAACCTAAAGAATGTATGTATGTGAAAATTATGTATGGCATTATGGGTAGCATATATGGCAATATCACTCCTCACGTAGGGCAATATATGTCATATATTACAGTTCTGTAGGGTTGAGGGTTTAGAAACCATGCTTGATCACAGAATTGACTTATATTATGACTAACTGTCAATTTCTCATTCTGTAGGAATCTAATGCCGCGTACTTTAGACGGCCAGATCACAATGGAGAAAACACCCAGCTACTTCATCACCCGTGAAGCGCCGTCGCGCATCTTCTCCATGAGCCGCAGCACCAAACTCATCGTGGTGGTCCGTGACCCCGTCACCCGGGCCGTGTCAGACTACACTCAGACTCTGACCAAAAACCCAGGCCTGCCGTCCTTCCAGAGTCTGGTCTTCAAGAACTCCACCACGGGTCTGATCGACACGTCCTGGAGCGCCGTGAGGATCGGCATCTACGCCAAACACCTGGAGAACTGGCTCAGGTATTTCCCGCTCGCGCAGCTTCTTTTTGTGAGCGGCGAGAAGCTGGTGACGGACCCCGCGGGAGAAATGGGCCGAGTGCAGGATTTTCTGGGGCTTAAACGGTTGGTGACCAATAAGCACTTCTACTTTAACCAGACTAAAGGCTTCCCCTGCCTCAAAAAGCCAGAAGGAAGCAGCAGACCGCGATGCCTGGGGAAATCGAAAGGCCGACCGCATCCACACATACCAGCGGAAGTGCTGCACAGACTCAGGGATTTCTACAGGCCTTTCAACATGAAGTTCTACCAGATGACTGGGCAGGACTTTTGCTGGGACTAAACACTTGCAGAACCCTTTCTGATTATGCTGCCTATTTATGACTGATTGATGTTGATTTTCATTATCTTCACCCTGAGTACCCTCAGAAATTGCTAGTAAATTTCATAATTACAATTACAAAGAAACTGCAATTGCAAACAAAGAGATTGATTGTCTCATGCTGAATTTAATCCAGAAAAGGTCTAGCAAAAATATATTTTATTATATAAACTACAAAAATGTACACAGTGCAAAAAACAGTGAATTAAAAACTAGACCAGCACGAGCAAACATTTCAGCATGTTGCTTTTTTAGTGCTCATATTACCATTCAACCACCATTCACCCTTTTTCTGGATTACTAATTAGAGATAATTAGCTGGATTCAATTAGCAGGTGGACCTCAAAGAAAATGTGGCAATTATACAAAACCAACAGATATACAAGAACAACAAATAGTATGCATATTATAAATATGCAAATCGTGCAAACGATGAAACAAAATCAGGCACCAAATTTTAATAATAAAAATGATCAAAAATATACAAATAACACAAAAATGTCAGTCAAAGTCAACACATTTCCAAAAAATTCACCATGCACTTTTTTGCACTGTGTGGTTTATATAATAAAATGTATTTTTATTCTCCAGTCTGGATTTAATTCATTATGCAGCCAGCATTGACTTTTTTTTTTTTTTTTTTTTGGCTTTATGCACCTGAATCAACTTGATTTTTCCTCAGTTGGAGCATAACAATCTCTTCTGGTGCAAAGAAACACAAGTAACACATTACATTTCAAATTTTAAAGTAGAAAGTCATGTAAAAAGTACTTTATTGTCTTTGTATTATTTACAACTTCAAAAAATAATTTTTACAGTGTTCTGGCCAGACAGACAATGAGAAACAATCTTGTTTTTGTTTTTTTTTTAAATCTTGCAGATTATTGCATTGAAACATTTTTATTTCATACTCCACCTCATCAAATGCATTTTTAACATGCATTTTACAGTATACATTTGCATTTTAAACATGCATTTTACAGGATATATCTGGTTTTCAACGGATTCAACTAAGAATTATCTCAAACAGCCTGAACAGAATAACGGCTCTGTGATGTCTGCTGCTTAAACTGTCCCTTATTTCAGATGCCCATAATCATACAGCTCAAAACACATTTGTTCTTTGTGATTTATTGCTGCCAAAAAGAGCAAAAACTTGGATGTTCTCATTCAACCACTGTTATGTAATAGACATGAGACAGAGGAAAGAAAAAAGAGAGACAGCAATAGACATGCTATATAACCTTTATTTATTTCGTGCATTTTTGCTCATTAAAAGGAATTTCCTTCTTCTGCAAGAAAACTAATTTGCTTTATAATGTTTTACATAAAAGTGGTTTTAGCTATTTAATGTGGACTCTGTGGCTTAGATTTTGGACCATACATTTTTAATGCCACATATTTTTTTTTAATAACAGAAGATTATTCATTTAATTCTCCAAAGGTGTGTTTCCATAGTGAAATAGAGCTATGTAACCCTTTAAATACTTTCATTTATTTTCTCAAAATACTTATTAGAGATGTTATACAGGGATGAATACTGGACTATGCATTATATCTGCTGACTGAAAACAAAGATTGGCTTCTGCTGTAAATTGCTATTATTTATATTTATGAATGTAAAGATTTTTTGATCTGTCAGTGTCCAAATATATATTGAAATCAGTGAGCAGCTTTTTTTCTACAAACATTATAATAAATAAACATGATAGGAACAGTGTATCCATATATTTTTTTTGTTTTGTTTTGTTCATTTTACTCTTCTCTTTGACCAAATGTAAGTTTTCCAGTGTATGGAGATAAATAATAAGAAGAAATACATTGAATTTCCCCAGAAGAGCATATACAGTATATATAATGAATAGTAAACAAAAATAAACTTAATTTTCATTTAATTTTCCAGAAGAGCAAAGCTTTGACTACAATGTTGTCCCCATTAAATAAAAATACATATTTACATTGTGTGTGTACGTAGACATATACATCTTTATAACTTCTTTTATAACTTTATAACAATAATTTTTATAACTTCAAGGAAGAAATTGGAAAGGAGTGTAGCTGTCAGTGTCAACCAGGCTAAATGTGAAGTTAATATTCTGAGCTGAAGATTTCTGATGTGTAAGCAATCAATTTGCAAGGGTCATAGAGACCTTTAGGATGGTAATCTTTGACCCTTGACCCCTGGTTGACCTCCCACGCCATGCCATATTAAAGCGCTGACCACCAAAGCTGGCCACACAGAGCCTTTTCTCCTGTCGCATTAATGTTACCAATCTAGAGACAGCCTCCTCATTCCTAAAAAATATCAAAATCAATAATTGTCTGTTTAAGTTTATAGTTCCACTGCGGTGTGTCATCATCCATTTAGTCCCCCGTCACCATGATTTAATCCAGATCGAATGCTGCTCGCTTCCTAACATCCATAAAATGTTATTTAATGGAGGATTTACAGTATTTTCCAAATCCTGATAGATTAACGTGGCCTGTGTGGGTTTATATGAAGATATGGATATCTTAAGCCATAATTTTAATCTATTAAAAAGACACATGGCTCCCTTTTACTATTTCTTAAATTTCTTACATTTATTCACCTGGAACTGAGGAAAAAATGTTTGAGGTCAGTAAAATGTTGTGTTTTTTAAAAAAAAAAAAAAATGTTTCCCCCAAAGAAAATACTTTTATTTAACAAGTACATTGGATCAAAAGTGACATTAAAGGCATTTTATAATAAAAGATTTTTTATTGCAAATAAATTCTGATGAAAAATATGAAGTAGCACAACTGTTTTCAACACTGGTAACAATAAATGTTTGTTGAGCAGCTAATCAGCTTATTAGAATGATTTCTGAAGGTTCATGTGACACTGAAGACTGGAGTAATGATGCTGAAAATTCAGAATTGCATCACAGGAATAAATTACATTTTAAAATATATTTACATAGAGAACAGTTATTTTAATTTATTTCAGAATTTTACTGATTTTACTATCAGTGAAAACAAAGAGCACAGAAAGCTTATCTCTTGTAAAACTTGTAAAATTTATAAAACTTTGAAGTTATCTCAGACATCTATATGCAAGAAGAAATCTGAAAATAAATTAAATACAAACAATCACCTCCTCATTTCATGAAATTGGCTCAAGCATCAAAAGCTCAGGATGATCTCTATAAGATACAACCACTCAAATCTGACTTAAAGCTGTGTGATCGGACAAAATATTCCAGGAGGATCTGAAGTTACGTTTTGATGTTCTTGAGAGAGCTGGAAGATTGTTCTTTGTAATGCTGCATATGCAAATACAGTTAATTAAAGAGCGCTTGGTTGGCTTGAGGAGAATAAAAAGAGCATCGTTCGCATCAGTGGCGCAGGAATCAACACCCAGGAAAAATAAAACAGCTATTTCTGTCCTGAAACATAAGCCCAGTCTTCTGTCTTTCTACTGAAATGGACTTGAGGAATGTCTTTGAGTGCTTCCCTCTTGTAAAGTCTTCTTTGTATCCCAGTGGCCAGTAGCAAATCAGCGAAAGCTGAGATGTTATCCTGTTCTGCAGCTGACTGCCTGCTTTCAAATGCAAACAGGCTTGGCTTTGGCTCCTTCATCTCATAAGACTCTGTGCGTGTGTGTGTTCAGCTCTCTCTTTGTGCTTGCTCATGATGGCTAATGTTTAGGCCTTCCTTGCTGTCAAAGCTCTGGATTAGAGCGAGATTGGACTAGTGCTAAAATCTCCCTCAGATTAAAACTTTTCACTCCTCGGCTAAAGAACAGCCGGTGACCCTGAAACTAAAGGTCAAGTATCAGCATTCAAGTGTTGGAGAGTCTCTTAAGTACCTAGTGCTCTGCTGTTCATGATATTCCTGCTGACAACTGCACAAAAGTTCAGACTATTCATCAGTTTAAAGATACTTAAATCTGTATTAGTGTTTTTATACTGTCAGTACAAACAGCACAGTCAGCAAATTAATGGTTATTTTAACTAAAACTAAAACCATAAAAACACTTTTGTTACTTGAAATAAAATAAACATTAACTGAAATAAAATACAATATATAATATATATAACTTGTTTTTTTCAGCTAGTTGCCAAGAAAACATTTCTCATTTTCATTTGGTGTTTTTTCATTTTAATTTTCCTGATGTACTGAAATAACTAAAACTGAAATAAAAATTAATTAAAACTATATAGACATTTAAAAAAAAAAAAACAACAAAAAAAAAAAGCACACAACAAAATGCTCATTTTTCATCATATTTTTTCATTTTTCATTTTCATTTTCTAGAAGTAATGAAATACTGAAATACAAAGTTTGAAATAAAAATTTATGAAAAATATATAGGCAAAATAAACAAATAAAAATTGCAGATACACAACAAAAGTATTGAAACTTTTGAAATTACCTGAAATTAAATGAAAATGAAAATACAAATAGAAAATCTAAAAATAACAAAGAACTCAAATTATATTATATTAAATTACATTATTATTATACACAAATTATATCTCAATGATACTAAAATAATTTACTCACCCTGCATGTCTTTCCAAAGCTTTTCTTTTGCTTTTTTCTACTTTATATAAAATGTTTCCCATTATATTATTCATAGATATATTACCCTTATGAATTATATACATTTAAAACTAAAACTTTGAGCTTGGAATATAAATAAATATTTAAAATCATCATAGAATGTGGACATTCTTCAAAAGTTATTTTGTCTCCCATGGAGGAAATACCAGCATGCGGGTTTGGAGCGACATGAGGGTGAGTAAATAATGGCAGAACTATTCCTTTTAGAATATGTTATGCAAACTAATGTACTTATATGAGAGTTAAGACACCACCCACACGGCAAAACCACAGTGTACTATCGCCACGTGATCTTCCTTCTTCACGGGGGTCCGAGAGAGCCATGGTGACCTCGAGGTCAGAGGTGAAAGTGCATTCCTACTTTCCACTCAAGTCCTGCTTACGTACTATTCTCAGAGTGACGTTCAGCTGCTTGACTTCTGTTGGCTTGCTAAATATGATGGAATACAGCAGGTTTAAGATGAACAGACATATAAAATCTCTCATATAGATGAGAGATTTTGTCTTTTCTGACAAAAAAGTAGTTGTTTGTCTATGCAAAATGTTAAAGTGTTCTGCATGGTTGCTAGGGAACTTTAGAATTTCAAAATATCAGAATCACAGAATCTTCAGAGATCTTGGATTTCTGTTGTAATGATACACGCTTGATTTTGGCCAGGGAAGAGGGCCATAGATCAGCACGAGAGCCTGTTCCTCTGATAGAGGACCTACTGCTGACCTTTGACCCCACTGTCAGTGCTGATGAGAACTGCTTGACAGTCGAGATTCATCTTCTGAAACAGACATGTTCACTTCATAATCTCTCTCACTGCTGGACACATGACAACTCAACTTCAATTTGACTTTATTTCTAGTGTTTTAGTATCTACAAATATGTACAAAATGTTCAAGTAACTACTAGCTTCAAATTTGATTTCTGTAATAATCAGTGTCATTTTAGTATCCTTGATATGCTATTGTAGTTTTATTTTGAATTAGAATTTATTTTTATATATTTCTGTTTTTACTTTAATTTTAGTTAAAGTTTTAGTAATTATGTTGTGTGTTTTTGTCTTTATTATTATAATTATTTTTAAAATGTCTATATAGTTTTAATTTAGGTTTATTTAGTTTACATTATTTCAGTACTTCAAATTAAAAGGAACGAAAATGAGAAATGTTACCTTAGTGACTAGCTGAAATAAAAAACATTTAAGGTTTTTTTTATTATTATTTTATTTCAGTTTATTTGGTTTCAAGTAACAATTTTTCATATTTATAGTTTTAGGTATTAATAACCCGGATAAGAGGTAATTGGCTCTAATTGTTAATATTCACCCCTTAAAGTCATGTAATCTTAAGTGTTTAAATATCAAGTACAAGAAAATACAGAGTGAGATTTGATTTTATTAATCAGGAATCAGTTAGACCTTGAAAAGTGAGCTATTGATAAATAGACTGAAAACATTTTGCTAAAATATTATAAACAAACATTTTTTAGATTTGAAATAATGTGGCCATCATGAATCAAGACCAGGAACATGCATTAAAACTGAAATAGGATTTCAGTTTGATTTCATGTTCACTTCAAGTTCTATTTCAAATGAATAAACCCTTCTAATTAAATCATCTGCATCATATCATATTTTTCCAGATACCTCTCATAACCAAATGACCCATTTAATGTAGCTGTTTGGTGGATCTGGCACCATGACAGATCTGAAGTAGCTGTTTCTGACAAAAGCACAAAGTGTTTCCAAGATCTGTACTGTAAGTAGGAGGGTTGGCCTTTCCTTTCCCACACCCAATAAAGTTTTCTGCTACATTATGATCAAATCAAAAGAACTCTCTTGAGTGTGGATCAGAATCGCCATCTGGAATAGAATTTGGAACTTTTGATGGTCCAGAAAAGGTTATATTTTGTGTCATCCCTTCATATTTGGGCCATGTGTTGGATCCCACATTCAAACAAACATCAAACAAATAAAAAGACCACTGATCACTTCCTTCCTAAAAAGAGTAGTCACTTTAAACAAAAAGTGAAAAACCTTTCCATATGTCTATAATTAAACAAAAAGCTAATCGCACGAAGAACACAGCATCAGTTTCTGTGATAGAAAAGGGCACATTTTTGCATTATATTACTTCTCTTTTAGCATTATACTTATTTTTGTTTTAGTTCTGCTTCAAGAGACCCTTGTGAATGTTTCGTAGGTTTGGTAATGAGAGGGTGCACCATTCAAACACATGGGTGGTGCTTATTTGGCTCCTTGCTTGTGTGACTTCCTATATGGCTCACAGAATACAACTGTTTAAAGTTTGGTCTCATAAGATAGCCTACTGTAAACCTTTTAAAAGTCTCTTTTAACCCTTTTATGCTCACCGGCCTGCTCTTATTTGATGTTAAATACAGTAAAATTGTGAAATATTTTTACAATTTAAAATAACTTTTTTTCATCTTTAATATATCTTAAAATGCAATTTATTCCTGTGATGCAAAGCTGAATTTTCAGCATCATTACTCCAGTCTTCAGTGTCACATGATCCTTCAGAAATCATTCTAATATGCTGATATGCTGCTCAAGAAACATTTCTTATTATTATCAATGTTCAAAAAGTTGTGCTGCATAATATTTTTATGGAAACCATGATTTTTCAGGATTCTTTGATGAATAGAAAGTTCAGAAGAAATGTATGCATTTATTGTAACATTTTTTAAAAAAGACCCCAGACTTTCAGTAGTGTATGATGTCCAATACTGTACTTTATGTCTTTTAGCATGCATTATCATGCCTGTGTGATTATTATGTGCATATTGCATATTCTGGCTAGAACCGGCCACAAAGTCGACAAGACTTTTTACAAATAGTTAAAAGTCTGGCCACATGAGACGACTAATGACTTTCCATTACCGACTGAACTATGACGGAAAAGTGATTAAACTGAACCCATGCAAGTGGGCGCCAACAGAGACTCCAACCAGACACGCTGTCCACTGATTCTGTTGCAAATGCACTGTTGATGTGAAGCGACCCAAAACCAGGGGTGGAGAAGCTTCTGTATGCTCTCTGTGACCTCTGACCTTATATCAAAAGCTTTTTTTTTGGCCTGAAAGCCATGGCACTGCTGATACCAGGAGACAGGCAGCCAGACTACTCAGACTCATTAAAAAGCGAGCAGGCAGGGACAATGTGGGCTCTGGAGGTTTCTGTGGTCATGAGTGAGTAGTTCAGTTCCCTAAAGACGCTCAGTCCCCTGTACTGTGGTCAGTCTGTGTGTGTTTTCCTGAATTAAACAGCGGTACCTCTCGCTAGCCTGCTGTATCTTATCGGTCTGCCCGTTAACCCCTCTTAACACACATCCTGCGCTCTACACCCCTCACCTTACACAAACTACCTACACCTGGATGCTGAAAATTCAGCTTTGCATCACAGTAATAAATTACATTTTAAAATATATTAAAATAGAAAACAGTTATTTTAAATTGTAAAAATATTTCAGAATATTAGTTATTTTACTGTATTTTTTAAACAAATAAATGCAGCTTTGGTGAGCAGAAGAGACTTCTTTGAAAAACCATATAAAATCTCATTAACCATAAACAGTTGAATGGTAGTAAGTAAGCAAGCAAATAAATAAATAGCTAATTAAAATCTGATTTTTATAAATGCATTTTAAACTGTCTGACTTGATTTCATGTAGATCATCATTTGGTCCACAATGTTTCAACATTCCACACATCTATGTGGGATTTTCTCTCTGAATAAGTGAAGGAGTTAATGTTCAGACTGCTTATGCATGAATGCACCTGTATTTAATCCAGTAATGCATAATATGAGTTCATCACCACAATGAAATGACATGATGGACATGAGAAGAGCCAAAGTTAGACTTTTCCATCCTCTCTTTCCATTTCAACGCCTGTTTTCAGATGTTGAAGCTGTTTGCCATCATACATAGTAGTCTCAGCTTCAGCCGGCACACAAACACACCGCCCAGAGTCTGATGCATATTACACACAAAACCAGGAAGCACTTATGAAAACCACAAAAATACAATCAGACTATTGGCCAACAATGCAACTTTAGGGTGTGTGTTTGTATCAGAATGCTAGGAAACAAAATGTTGGCAAAAGGCTTACAAATTACTAGTAAAAAAAAAAAAGAAAAAAAAAAGATAGCTATTCACAATTTTGTTTGAGGTTGGCAGGCAGCAAGCAAACTAGCAACAAAAAAAAAATGTTTTTAAGCATTTGCGTTCATTGTGAATAAAGGCAAGGTGCACTGTGGGTCAAATGAGACAGAAAGACGTTTTGAATGCAATGTGTTTCGGTGCTCATAAACATCACAGAGCAGATAATGACTATGTAGAAAAGTGTAAGTAATAGACACCAGTGACTTTTGGCTTCAGGTACAATGGAGTGTTGCTTTAAATGCTCGCTGGCTCAGAAACTCGACCGCTTCAAACAAAACCTGATTAGCATTTGACGTCCCTCCTCCTCAGTAAATAGATGGTGCTGTGAGTTCTTAACTTCAGCACTGCCAGGTGTTATTGTTGGGTTCAGCCTTGTGAATGTGCGTTTCTGTGTGTGCTGCTGCTCCAGTCTCAAATTTAAACCCACCTGCTTTGCTCTGATCAAGAAAAGGTAACAGGATAGTTACATTTGGACTTCATCCCTAGGGCTTGTAAAAAAATTCACATTTAAAATGTGTTTTACAACTTCATAAGGCACAAGAAGAACACATGTGAAAAGATTTACAGTTATTTACAGCAGACACTATTATCCAAAGCAAATTGTAAATTAGGAAATGTACGCCTTTTTTTATCAGAGCCTCTCAGAAAAAAAGGTACCAAAATGTCACTGGGGTGGTATCCTTTCAATAAGTTCTAATATACACTTTAGGTACTAATATGTACCTTTGAAGTATACCTTTAAGGCACTGATATGTATCATTTAGGGGTAATATTATAAGGTACAATGATGTATCTTTTATCTTCAGTACCTTAAAGTACTTCCTCAGTGACCGCTTTGTACCTATTTTCCAGAGTGTAGGAAATATGCATGCATGCAAACTGTAAAGGATTATTTACAACTATGTCATAAATGCTGTGTCTTTTGATTTGGTCATAGCATCAGTGTTGTTATTGTTAACTATAACTATTAAAATTGTTTTTGTTAACTGATATAAAGCTGAAATAAAATATAAATATTAGAACTTAAAAACATAAACAAAGTGAAGTATAATAAGCTGAAGCTGAAGCACTAAAATTACTAAAACCAAAACTGAATAAATAGAGAGAGCACATAAATAACATAAACAGAAAAGGCATATGACAAAAACACATAAAAATTAATACAAGATAAAATTTGTCGAAATTTAAAAAATAAAAAAATTAAATTAAAAGAAAAACAGACAATATAAAAATAAAAGCTAATTCAAAATAATAAATAATACTAATACTATAATAACACTGTATGTGATTGGTAAACAAATTCAAAACTATATTTAATCATTTATATATGTTTCGACCAGTAGGCGACGCCATAGTCACATTTAGCCTACATGGTTTTGTCCAGATTATAGGAATAATTTAGACAAACTTTTATGTCAGTATGCAAAAGCTGACTTTTGCACCTCACAATGTCATTTTGAACTTTTAGGAGGCTTGGTTTGAATATCAAGTTAGCCCGTTTTTTATTATATAATAGGCTACATTTAATCGCATCCAAATAACATACTCTGACTAATCATATGATCGATACTCTCCATTAAATTCAACATGAAGCCAAGAGAAAGAAGAGAAAAATTAAGAAAACCATTAAGACTTATAAGAAAATTAATCAAACGTCGACCTGTTAAATGCACCACAGATGATTTGAGAGATTTAAACAAAACATACATAAATATATACAACAAGATGTTCCATAATAAACCCCATGCTATAAATAATCAAATACCTCCTTTTAAAATCTGAAACAGAATTTTGGTCACACACCCTTCACATCACACACACTTCTTATTACCAACGTGACAAATGCAATGTTCATCTATCAGATCTGTCGCATTAAATCTGAATCCAAATACCTCAATACATAGGCCTATGCATGAAGATAAACTGTTATGATGCAATATATTCTGCGACATCTAACGGCCACTTAATATCCAGAACACACTCACACGCACGCAAACAATCACGCACCGGCACAGAGAATCCCAGTGCAGAAATCAATGAAATTGTACTGTCAGGGTTTTAGTGTCGTCTTCACCACGGCTGGACAGAATAGATGCATAGCTCTGGCAATAGATGAGAGGAGATGGAGGCATCAGATCAATACGGAGCTGGTGGAACACGTAATAATATATTGATGGTTTTTATGTGAGGTCTGGATGGATATGGGGGCGGTGTGTGTAAATGAAGAAGGAACTACCAGATAAGACTCAAATCATGTGATGATTGTAACATAAAAAGTGCTTTCACATACTCTCACTGGGCTCCCAGCTAACTAAAATATGTTCTAAGAACGTTTTGATATGTTCCCATTAAGTTAAAACATTATTTCTGAATGTTCTTGGAACGTACACACTGTAAAAAAAAAAAAAAATCTGTAAAATTTACGGTAAAAAAGCGGCAGCTGTGGTTGCCGTAATTCTACCGTAAAAATTATGGTAAGAACATTTTAGGTTTTACGCTTTTAACTTAAATTTACAGTTAAATACCATAATTTCATTAACTGATATAATGTTAATATACCAACCTATTGAAGTACTGAAATCTGTTTTGTACCTTTGAAATACACTGAAAACCACCAAATGCAGGTGGTGATGAGAAAGTCACATGATGAGCCAAATCCGATCACAACCAGCTTTTAAATAATAACATATATAGAAGCTGCACAGTGCCATTCACACAAGCACTAAACACCATCATGGTGAGACTAATTAAACTGAAATATGCAATAAACATTAATTTAACAACATTAGATGTAACATACAACCCTAATAAACATAACTGATAAGAAAAAACTAAGAAGAAACATAGTTATTTCAAAGAAAAACCATCAGATTCAAACAAAATTTGAAATGCAGAGCAGGGAATTCTGGGAAAGCCAGTTCACGGTTTTTCCCTGTAAATTTTACAGGAACTTACCGTTAACCATTTAACAGGTTTTTACTGTGGCATTTTCACAGTTTTTTACCGTTAAAATCACGGACATTTATTACAGTGCAGGTTTTTAAACATAGCTTTTTATAAAATATTTTAAAAACGATTTTCTTGTTTATGCGAATGAAACCATTAAGGGAACATTCAATTTTATCATTTTGCAAACTTTATGGGAACATTCTCTGAACAAGTAAGTAGTAAAATATGTTAGACGAATGTCCAATTAAAGCGTTAAAAATTACATTTTTGTGCTAATGTTTTGAGAAAGTTTTTAAAGACCAGATAACTTTGAACAAGCATTCTATTAGTGTTACTGGAAGAACGTTTGTTCATAATGTTGAGAGAACATTGCTAGAACGTGCTAAGAATGTTCCATGTTAACGGGGCTTGAAGATATATCTGATTTGCAGTTCTTCTGTTTCAAACTCAAATGACAATATTCATATCTTTATACTTAACAGAGATTGGCTTTTGAGAGCATTTAGGACGCTCAGCCTGTGAGGGGGATCTTATACGACACTGATTTATTTAGCAGTAATAAGCACATCTGGCCGTTTATGGTCCTTCGTTTCTATATGAGAGAGGCGAGTTGGTATGAATTCAGCTTTTGGCTCCTTGAACATTTTCAGATGAATACAGTGCCCTTATTGTTACTGAAATCGTCAATATGAAATTGGTACAACTGGATTTTTTTATACTTTCATGAAATGCCTCCATGAGACAGAATAATTGAAAACATGCTGAAAGGAAAGACATTCATTGAATTGTGCGGACAATAAAGTATTGAACAGGGTCACATGTGCCACATTATGACACAGCTCACTGTACTCGGAATGTAATGATTGCCAAATGTAAACTGTAATTCATTCTGGATGAGGTTCTCTAAAGGAGTATATATTAAGATGATGACAGCACACATGGGGTCAAAAAGTCTGAAATCATGTTGAAAACCCATGAAATAAGCAGAGTTTTAGGATTTCGAACAATGCAAAACAATGAAATATTATACAATGAAGAAGAAATACTTAAGATTCTGCACTTTTTATAAGTAGTGACACTTGTTGTGTGCTTTTTTTCTTTTTTTGTACAGACAGACAGATGTCCTTGCTTCCACTGAAGCTCAAGATCCTCTGGTGAACTTCGGGAGAACATAATCATCAGGTTTTGCTCATGTTGTCACAGTCTTGTCTGACTTGTCTTGTGTGATTTCCCCCTCCATGCCCTTATTTGCTCCTTCATGTTCCTGTCCTCGTCAAGTTTGATTGTTTATGATTTCTTTCAGGTGTGTGTGTTTAATTATCATGTGTATTTAGTTCCTGCCTGTTCTGTTCATTTTCGTCTGGTCTACTCATTGCTCCTGGTGTTCCTGTGTGTCCCAGCCTTGCCTTGTCTTGCCCTGCCCTGCCCTACCCTGTCTTGTTTGGATTTATTAAAGACTGTGTTTTGAGTTTACCTTCGTCTCCTTGTTCATCCCCGCTGTGTGCACTGTGACGCATGTCAGCTCCAGTGCTGTCAATAAAACACATGGAGGGCATACCAAATTCAATGTTTAATTTTCATTACTCAAACTGTTATACTGATTATTTACACTGTATAATTTCTAGGGGGAAAAAACTTTTTTCTTTAAATTAGAAATTAGATGTAAAATACAAGCTTTTTTTCAGTAATTTTCTCAGACATGTATAGATAATTTATAAATGAAACACGACATGAATATGCATGACATAAGACAAATAATTGAATATGAATAAGTTTGTGTGGGATATAAAGACTTCTTTTCAGAATTTTTCATTCAGAAAGACAGTTTTTAACCATTATAATAAAATTTATAATATATTTAATACATTTATAAAATATATGTTTATAAAATATATATATTTATATTTAAATTAAAAACTTTGAGGTCAGTAAGATTTTTTAAAAAAAATAATTCTTTTATTTAGCAAGGACATAAATTGATCAGAAGTGATATTTTACAGTATATTCAAACAGAAAACTCTCTCAATTTAAATTGTAATAATTCACAACATTATCCAATGATCGAATAAATGCAGCATTGATGAGCATAAATGACTTCTTTCAAAAACATTAAAAATTATACCAACCCCAAATTTTTGGACAGTTACTGTTAGTGTTCAATGTAAGACACTTTAAATCCTAACTGGCCTCTTTGCCACTCTTCAAGCCAATTTTCTTTTCTTTTTTTTTTTTTTTTTTTTTCTTGGTCTAAGAGGACTGTATTAAAATCATTAGTGACCTTTGGCCTCTGTTGAGAAGAATCATGGCGGAGGAACATTAATCTGGGCTGGAAACTATGTCTCTTTTCCCACATGGCAGTCAAGGTTGTGTAGCCCAAATTGTGCAGAATATCTGGATCACTAGACAGCTGACTTTAGATTCCTGATGCCTTGTGCCATTAGTTTTGTCTACTGTTAAAAAATAGTTTTTGGACAAGTAAAATAAAGTTTCAGACTCTATCCGAACGACAAGTACCTGGTAAAGCTGAATGTCAAGTCTGGATTCTCAGAGCTGCTGGGCAACATTCTGTCATTGGTCCAAACCTGCTTCAAAGCCACAGCAGGATTACGCAATATTTTACCATTATTCATCCCTGTCTTCTGCTGATTATAACCATATGTTACAGGATGGTGTAGATAAGAAACCCTGTAATGATTTAAACAGTTTAAATATGAAGAAATTAACTGTACTGCATGCCCTTCAGTTGTCACAAACAATTTAGGAGTCCTCAGGTGAACCCCAGCGGTGTGAACTGTTCAACTCATCCAGCATAAATGATTCATTGCTTACTTGGCAAATCTGGAAAATATTGCTACATAACTGTGATGTATGCATGGCGTAGATCTGACCTAAAGTTCAGGGACTTTGATTTTTAGTGCTTTGAACTGGAATGGTTGGATATAAAAGGGTGCGAAGTGGGAAATTTATTTTAAAAATACATTTTTTACATATTTTAAGAATGAAATACTACTGCTTAATGCAAAGCATATACTCTGTACTGCCTACTGTTCATTAAAAATAAGATGGCATTTTGCATTATACATCTCTGCATTATGGAAATGGTAGTATGCAACATTATTGTCATCTGACCTCACTGACACTGCATGTTTAATTTAGTTCAGTTATCATTTCAGAAATAAACGTGTGATCAAATAATGAGTTTAGAAGGCATATATAATGCATACTTCAGAAATAGTGAGAGTAGTATACTAGTATGCAATTCCATACTGTGCTTCTTTTTGAAATTATGGGATGTCATGATACAGTAGGCTATGTGGCCCAGTCGTTGACAACTTGGGTTTTGCAGGACAGATGCAAGATGGTTGTGATGGCGCCTCCTGTTGAGGAACTAGTATAATTGCAGTGTTAATGTAGAATAATGTAGTGTTGAGCAACTAATTGAAGAGCTAATGACACAGTAGCCATGATGGTAGAAAAAAAGTTAAAATAAAAAAAAATAGTACAAAGGCTGTTTGAGCACATAATCTCCTCCCTACAAAGTATGTATGGCCTATGTTGTCAACATCATTAAGTCTAGTGGCAAAGGTTGGTCATGGTGCCATCTGGTGGAAAAATTATAGTTGTTACAGGGACAAATGGTAACATTTTCAATTTATAGAAGTTAGGAGCTTGAAAATCTTAAAAAAAGGGAAATTTATAGATTTAGATATTTTGAGAATTTAGCATTACATCATTTGCTCACCAGTGGATCCTCTGCAGTGAATGGGTGCCATCAGAACAAGAGTCCAAACAGCTGATAAAAACATCACAGTAATCCACAAGTAATCCACACCACTCCAGTCCATCATTTAATGTCTTTTTTGGGTGAACCATTCTTTCGAAGTTCTTTGGATTGTAATCTTTGAAATGTAGCATTAATTTGTTTTATGACCACTCTATCCTTGGCTCATACCCTAAAACAGTATGAGTAATCTATCTAGCCCACCAAATAAAAAATATACACAAGAAATATATACAGTATATATAGTCTTTTTCATTCTCGTGTTTTCTCCATATACAGATACAGAAACTCACTAATGTGATGAACTTATTTCAGAATTCACTTTGGATTCTTTCTGTTATAAATATGTCTACAAACACATGACAGCTGTAGGACCATCATGACCAAATAAAGTCTTCAAATTCCATCCTTCTCCTTTCCTTCTCTCGCTCTCTCTCTCTCTCCATCCACCATCATCTCCCTGCCCCCCTTGCTTAATTTATTATTACCTTTACTATAACACTAGTAATAATTTACTATTATTACTTTTGCTCTTTTGAATTAAACCAAACGCAGAGAAAAAGTATGTCGTTTGGAATTTTCATTTTTGTTAAACTATTCCTTTAGAACTCATTACACCCATGCCAGCAGTACATTCATGCTCACGATTGGTCAGGTGGTCAAGAGGCCTCAGCCAATGAGCTACAGACTTGTACAGTATTACAGACGGACAGAGGGGCATTTAAAAGATGGAGAGAGATCAGAGCAGAACTTCGGGGCTGCAGCTGAGAGAGCAGATACATACAGATCACAGGAGCATCAACAGGACTCGACTCTACAGCAGAGACCATGAGCACCCAGTTCAGCAAAGGACCCACATTCGGACTCTCCGCTGATGTCAGGAACAAGGTATGTGTATTTTATTAATACAAATGCAATAAACTTGCAAGGCCTGTTTGCATACAAAAGTAAAATAGATGTTGTTTATTAGATTTGCCCAACAGTTTTGCCCTATGGCAATTCTGTGTCACAATGGAATTGCAAAAATGCATTTCCTCAGTAGAAAGCAAGTGTTACACTTACATCCAGTTCAAAAATTTGAATGCATTGGTTCAGAAACCATGAACTTAGTTAGAGGTTAAACTTTGAGGAAATCTTTGAGGTTAAAGGAAAACCCCTTCCATTGTGGTATGAGTTGCCAAACAGCAACATTTCCAAAACATTTGTCTTAAAAAAAAAATAACTCTTATTTTGGCTATTATAGCTCTTTCATGAAAATAATTTTAGCATTACATGATGTGAATAACAGATGATTAGTGAAACATTATGGATGATATCTATTTACTGGCATCAATGAAATATAAACCAAATTAGTACATAACTTCATTAAATATCATACTTTATTGTTTATTGTTTATTTGGATCCCCATTAGCTTCCACAGAGTGGTTGCTAGTCTTCCTAGGGTTCTCAACTCAATCCAAAACAGACAATCGTACAAACAGATTAAACAAACAAACAAAAAAAAATTAAAAATTGACATCACAAGCTATACATCTCAGCAGAAGCAGCACTTAAAAATATACATCTACATATTTATAAGCATATTTTCACATTTTCTTCGAAATACATATGTACAGTTATTCTTTCTTATATTTATGGGAACCATATTCCAAGCAACAGAACCTCGATAAGTAGTCTTTTTCATCAAATTTGTTCGTGGACATGGTAAAAAAAAGTTGATCCCTACTCACTTGACGTGTTTTATAATCATGTCTAAGTCTCACATAAACAAGCTTTTCAAAGAAAAAACAAGGAGTATGATACTTGAATACCTTATAAAAATTTAGCACTTAGTTTAGATGAGAAAAACTCCATTTTGATCAGAATTATGGTTTAATGTATCATCATTGCTATGACAAATGTAACTGTATGATCTAAGTGGATATGACTACAAAACAGGAAGCTTGTGTAAATGTTTACAACCATCCTGTTCATGCTTGAATTTACTTCCAGAGGCTAGAACATAGACACACTGTGCTAAATTTATAACAACAACAATACATTTATATAGTAAAATACAAGCAAAATTCTAAACTGAACTGATTTCTGCAGTTGTTAGCAAACAGCTTGCATGCATAACGCTAGAAAAGTATTATGTTAGTATACAACAAAGTAAATAAGTAGTTTCATGACTTCACATCACAGCTGGCACAGAAGTATGACCCTCAGACGGAGGAGGCCCTGAGGATGTGGATCTATGAGGTCACAGGTCGAGCGGTTCCTGACAACTTCATGGAGGGACTCAAAGATGGAGTGATCCTGTGCGAGTGAGTTTCAGAAATGAAAGATAGTTAATAACCTTTATTTAACCAGTTAAAAAGACTCACTGAGAAATAAAAAAAAATTATCTCTTTTACATAAGTGACTTGGTATGTTACCAAATAACCAATTAAAGGTTATTTAGCGACAACTATCACAAAAAAGCACAAAATAATTAATAATTGAGACATAATAAGCCAAATAAGTAAAAAGTTGAAATAAGCCAAAAGTGAAAAGTGCTCAGAGGTAAAAACTGTAGGATAACACAGAAAATGACACAAAAACTTGCACTCACAACATTTTTGAGCTTGTTGTAATTGCCCTTATACAGTGTGTTTGTTCACTAGGCTGATCAACAAACTGCAACCTGGATCTGTTCCGAAGGTCAATCATTCAACCCTGAACTGGCACAAGGTAGTGTGTGTAGGCTATCAGCAATGTTTGAATTTTGATGCATCACTCGTGTCACTCCTAGTCAAATTTGTGTGCATTTGACTACTTGGACGTCACTGTTATGTTTTGAAATGGAAACTCTGTGCCACATTTTTGCAATTTTAAGAATGCAACTGATGTTTGTTACAAACATAATGTCATTAGTGCATGTACAGGATGCCATGGTATGTGCTAAGAAATGCAGAGAATGTAGATGTGTACAGAATTTAGCTCTAAGCGCCATTAGTATTAAAGCACCTGATTAAAAGACTGACGCAGACTGGTTTTTCTTTGGCACTGTCAAAGTGGTTATTGATTTAAAGTGCAAATAGTTACAGAAGATAAAACAAACATGCAATTAAGATTAGTTTGCATAAACCAGGAATGTAGCACAAGAGTCAAACTCATCTAATGAATGGACTATTTTACCTTATTAACTCCAGTCTGTTTAAAGTAGTTCAACTGTGGAGTCGACTTACAAATACTGTATTTCTGGACATGGCATAGTGGTGTCTATGACACAAGACACATTTTGGTGAAATATAGGGATATATCCATTCCTAACTTCATTCCTATTCATTCAATCTCTCTTAGTTAGAGAACATCACTCACTTTGTTCGAGCCATCGGTGAATATGGCCTGAAACCACATGACATCTTTGAGGCCAATGACCTTTTCGAGGACATGAACCACACCCAGGTCCAGTGTACCCTCGTCACACTGGCTGGAGTGGTGAGAAACGCTGATAAAACTCTCTTAATATGCAGCTTGAACAACCTGTGAATACGACCAAAGATATGTTACGCTTTTTCTATGTTATGACTATTTCCTTGTTCTCTCTCCAACCAGGCCAAGACTAAAGGCTTCTACACAAAAAGTGACATTGGTGTGAAGTATGCAGCAAAAAAACAAAGGACATTCAATCCTGACAAGATGAAAGCGGGGGATAGCATTATCAGCCAGCAGGTCACATGACAAACACTTGACATTAGATGTGTCAATGAGAAATATCAATGCAACAGGAAAACAGTAAATACGTTGAATAATAGAAAAACATGACATGCATTTATACAGAAATGGAATGAGTCTAAACAAAGATCAAGAGTATGTACATGAACTACTTTGAATTACAGTTGCATTTGATTTGAATGTAAAACACATTCTGTTTCTTGTAGCTACAGTATGACAATTAAAAAAATACTACTGTTTAAAAGTGTGAGGTCAGTAAATACAGTAATATTGTGAAAAATTATTACAATTATTACAAAAATAACAGTTTTCTTTTTTAATATATTTTAAAATATAATTTATTCCTGTGAGTCAAAGCTGAATTTTCAGCATCATTATAGTCTTCAATGTCACATGATCCTTCAGAAATAATTCTAATATGCTGATGTGCAGCTCAAGAAACATTTATTATTATTATCAGTGTTGAAAACAGTTGTGCTGCTTCATATTTTTGTGGAAACTGTGATATATTTATTTGAAACAGACACCTTTTGTAACATCACAAATGTGTTTACTGACACTTTTGATCAATTTAGTGTGTCCTTGCTGAATAAAAATATTAATTTATTTTAAAAGAAAAAAATCTGACCCTAAACATTTGAACAAAAGTATATAAAATATTTTTCATGTGAATTCACAGATGGGCTCCAACAAATTTGCCAGCCAAAAGGGTATGACCTCCTATGGAACCAGGCGGCATCTCTATGATCCCAATATAGGCATGGAGAAACCAGCGGATCGATCCACTATAAACCTCCAAATGGGCACCAACAAATGTGCCAGCATGGTGAGGCCACATGCTGCATTAACACCAAAATCACCGTAATTATGAGATGAGCACTCTGTTCATGTCCTCCTCGGATACTGAGGATTATTATTAATATGTCAACACTCATAATAGCAAAATGGATGCATGCGTGATTACTGATGATGACAGCAAAACACTTACACCATTAATTCACCTCTATGCTACTGAAAAATACTGAAAAAAATTCAGAAAGCACACCGGACAGTTCTAGAAAGCTCAAGAATGCCCTAAATATTTCAAAACTGTTGCAATTTTAATATGTTTAATATATGAACTTGTCTTTGTCCTATTGTAGGCTGGAATGTTTGCTCTTGGCACGGCGAGACAGGTGACAGAAAAGAACATGAATCTAGACCCTGTGGACACTACAACCGTGTCTCTGCAGATGGGAACCAACAAAGTGCCGTCTCAGAGCGGCCTCACCCCAATGGGAGGCTCACGTCTAGTGTACGACCGCAAATACTGTGCCAAGCCTAATGAACAAAACAGCATTGATTTTGTTAATTAATACACTTACACTCTGGTATTCAGCACTGGTAGATGATGTTCCTTTCTCCTGATCCCAGACCAGCTTAACTAAAACAAATAATCATCTTTATGTGGACAATGTATTAGCCATACATTAAATACTTAATTAGAGAATAAATTAAGTTGATCAGTTTACCAGGGATCATCTACCACACAAAAACTTCTAAAGTTCCAAATCGACTTGTTTAGGTGCTTCATTACGGATCAGCCAAAGTTTGCTTTATATAACATATTAACCTTTGTCTTTAAATTCTTCAAAATCTGATGTACGACAATACGACCACACAAGAGTAATCAAAGCATAAAATGGTTATTAATTTATATTCTTTTGGGTCATTAAACAAAAAGTAGTTTAATTGTTCTCACTCGAAAATAGATGTACGTTCAGAATATACACAACTTATGTAAGTATTGAGGAAGTGATGCAATGACTTTTGCACATTTTACACACTTTTGAACTTTTCAGCCTGTGCTTGCATATGTCTGCTTAATGTTTGAAATGTTTAAGCAGCAAGAAGCCAACATTTCTTGGTGGCTGCATATATATAATTACTTGTTTCATTACTATTGTAATTTTAATTGTTGCAAAAAGCATGATTTCCGGGTGCGCCGATCCGATATTCAGTATCGGTATCGCTCCGATATTGGTATTTTCTGCCGGATCTGGGTAACGGTCAGACGAGGCCGATCCAAATCCAAAAAACTTTTTTTGTTGCGGCCGCCATCTTTAGGACCTTGGTAGCCTTTCCTTGGTGATCGGAAACCAAAATAACACTTCACCAACAACGGAAAACAATGGTATTTAAAAAAAAAAAAAAATAGATAAATTAGGATTCGATCCTTATTTACTGTCAAGCGAACTGCTAACTCCACAAAAGTCTAGTGAAAACTTCTAATTTGACGTTTGCTTTGCTGATAGGCTATTTGCATCTACCTCATACACAATCCCTTTCCGTACACTCAGGCCATTTTCAGTTAAATTTTCACCTGCTAGAGACTTGTCCTTCGGCCCGGATCCATCTACCACACCCGGCCTGGATCTCTGTGTAGTCACTTTCAGATTCTGGGCCGAATCAACCGGATCAGATGCAAGAGCCATAACTTACCGACACCGCCGCGTCCAAACCGGACTCGCCAGACTTAGCCCAGCTTCATTTCTATACTGTACTGTTCATTAATATTTCGTTTAAAACTGATAACGTTACCTAGACAAAACGTTTACTTTCATTTTAATTATATAATTAAAGATTATAATACATAAATTACATGACTTAACAAGTAAACATCTCATTATTATGAAAGCAGTTTTAAAGTCCATTAAATAACTGGCTTGACCAAGCTGGCATGAGGAAAATTTATTTACAAAAAACTATTACAAAACCATACAATTACAGCAAAAAACAGCAGCTATACAATAAGTGTAGATCAAATATTTAACATTTTGCCAAATTACCCATGCATTTACTTGAATGAATGAGGCATTGATATGTACACTTGGACTGTAACATTTAATAAATAAAGGTTAAAACATTCAAAATTTAAAAGGTGTTTTGAAAAACACGTTGGTAATTGGCAACGTTTTGGAATTAAACATTTTGTAATTGGTAAATAATTATTACCTAACTGTTACTATGATTCATTTTTAAAGGTAATCAGTGAATACTGTTCTTGGTTGTTGCTCATTGTGCAGCATGTCTTTCCACATCTTAGTCCAGTGAGTTCTTTGCCTGGGGACTTTCATTTCTGCACCTGTAAAGAGCAAATAATGCACAAGTATCTATTACTAAAGGTTTAACTGAATGCACCAAACTGAATTCAATTATATATATATATATATATATATATATATATATATTGTATTAAAGCACATGTTGTGTGAAAGACTATTTACTTATTATTTACCCATTTAATTTTAGCACATTAAGTGGCTGTGTCCAGTATGATTGAAATTTAAAGTGTGTATCATCCTAATTAAAGAAATAATTTACCAAAAAAATGAAAATCATTTACTCCATTTATGTCGTCTACACGTGACTAACCTGTTGGTTTTGATTAGCAGCATTCTTCAAAGTACCTTCTTTTGAGTTCTGCAGAAAAACAAAAGTCATGGGTTTGAAAAAAATGAGGGAGAATTGGTGTAATAATTTAAACGATGACAAAATTCTGGGTTAACTATACTTTTAAGTAAATTAGTAGAAACACTTTTCACTAGTCGTCATTGTGCAGAAAAATAACAGTGAATACCACAATAAAATACTTAAAAAAATACACATTCAATAGATCCATTGCTTCCTGTTGGTCAGTTTGTCTCTTCAGTTAAGATTCCCCCCAATAGCTGCAGAAAACATTATATTACATGGTATAATCACGGTCAGTGCAAACATGTACTTGAACTTACTTTCTCATCGACTCTAACTGCTCCGTGCTAGTCCAGTCAGAGAAGTGTAATAAAGATGATGTCCAGTCTGACTCCAAGCACTGCTCGGTGTTCACAGGTGTCTGAGGAACATCTGCCATTTCTTCTGCGATGACACTTCTCTTGGTTACTACAAAACATAGAATAAAAGACATTTGTGACACATTTAAGAGGAATATTCAGTTATTCCTGTATGTCTCTATATGCTAAGTGAAGAAGCAACTAAAGTAGCACAAAACTGTGATTCTGTGTTTTGTTGTAGTCAGTTACATGTGTTTTGGTGAGCACCTGTACATATAAGTCTGCTTACATTGCAACTGTAAAAGCAGGACACAGCTAACTGTTACTGCAGATGATCTCAGACATATTGATGCATTATATTTGATTGCAGTACACTGTCATTGTAAAAATCATTGCAACTAGTTTATGTATTTAGTTAACTGAGATTATTTGAAAAGAACGTTCTAATATAGAATTATAATACTAATAGTACAAACAAATCCTCTTCGCTCTAACATCCTTTAAGTAATTACGTTCAGTTACATTCATAAAAATAAGAATGTGGAAACTAAAACTACAAACCTTTCTCCCTGTATGCGCTGGACCATCATCATCCTCCTCTTCTTCATCTGTTTGTTTGCGGATTGGAGTGCTGTTCGTCAAAATTTAGTGCAGCGTAAACATTCTAGACTCACATAACTGTACTTAGATCAAAGATCAAAAACATCTCGTTGATTTATTAGCTTTAGGTGGAGCATAACGAAGGTTTTCTGGCAAATCAGCAGTCTCGCACACGAAATTAACCTTTTGCAAGTTTCATTATGAACTTGCTAACTAAAATACTAAAATGTAAAAATGCATCTATGCTTACGAGAAATAATTATTCAGCACATATGCGTCTTCTAAAGACACCAATCTCAGTTTACAACAATTAATTGAGTATTATGAAACGAAGGAATATGTTGTCAGGTATAGCGCGCGAGCCATACTGTATGTGAATAGGCAATTCTTCACAATCTGATCACCTTATTTCATTACAGAACAGCGAGAAAACTATACAAACAACATATCACATTAAAAAGCATTAGAATTAGCCAAAGCTTAAAACATTAATTATTACTAATGGCTGTACAGAAGGATTAAATGAAAGGTTTAGGGCAAACTTGTTGTATTAAACATAATGCTCACATTTTTTCACGCGCTGACTTTATGATGCAGTCCTCTATAATTGCATCAGATTAAAGTTGTTCAAATAAAGAAATATTTCAAGCCCATAGACGATGATTAAAAATAAGTTTCCGTGATTGTGTGCAACGATTGAATACTGTGAACAAGAACGGGAGGTTAATCACAATAAATATAATGCAAAAAATAAACAAAATAACATTAAATCAGTCCGAGTATTCCTCTGGCAGTAACTTGAGCGTGCTCTTCATTAATCTGACAGTCGCGTGGCTCAGTTCGGCTAATGTTACACATTAAGATGCATGGTATGGAATCGGTATAAATACGCAGTTTTAACATTGACGTTTATTGCGTTAATGTTCAACTGAACTAAATTAGTCTAATTTTCTTCACAAAACTGGCGTCTGTCCATTGACAATAAAGCAGGCGGAAAAATGTATGTAGATGTGATGTCAAAATCTAAAAATAGTAAAGCAATAAAAACTATTAATATATGCTCCTCCTTTAACATTTTCACATAATAATAAAAAAATAATAATAATAATTAATGGTGCTGATTTGCAAAGTATATTTTCTGTATTAAAATTGCATTGTAATATCCTATGGAAATGTAATATTATGTATAATATATATTTGTCTGTAAACTGATGCTGATGTACACTCTCTTTTCTTTTCTCTCTCTCTCTCTCTCTCTCTTTTCTTTCCTGTTCCTTCTTGTTGAAGCATGTGAAATATTTTTCTTATATAGTGGGATATGGCACTGTACATGCTACTTGTTGGCAATAAAGCATTAAATAAATAAATAAATAAATAAATAAAGTAGGCGGAAATTCCTTTACGCTACTAATCGGAGCCGGATGTGACGACACGCGGACTGTGATAAGGCCTTTTGTGTTATTGTTAAGACCCACGAAAGCCATAAAAACCATTATAAAGCACAATAAAGTTATCATGCACTATATTTCAAGTGTTCTGAAGCCGTTCCACAGTTTAATGTGAGGTACAGATGAATATTAAAGTCAAGTTCATGTAAACACTTCTCTCTGAGGCTGTCATCCTCCATTCAGCATCAAACTGCGTTCAGTTACGAGTCAAGACGATAAAACTCTCTCCATTGTTCTTATTATACTTGATCTGTAAATAAAGTTCAGTGGTTTTGCATAAAAGGGTTTTATCTTGCTAGAGTTTCGTGCTGTTTCTAAATCGTGTTACTTTCTAACGGGTGTCTGTTAGATAACAACACCGTTGTAGAGAGCACTATGAATGGTTCTTCACGAGCACAGTAACTGAAATTTAAAACGGTAAAAGAAAAGGCTCAATAAACTGTCAAACAGATTTAATACACTAAGCTTTAATATCTCTTTCCTTTGTGCTTTGAACTTCTCTATGCGCGCTGCGCATGCGCACTGTGACTCTATGCTGCTTCAAGCGCATCATTCTGCGCACGGAATGCGCATAAGTGCATCGTGCCGCTCTGTATTGGAACCTTTCGTATTATAATATTTTTGCGCAATGAAAGATTATTAATAGCCTTTCTTATTCGTCTCATCTGTCATATGGTGCTGCCTCATTTCTGTGCAGTACTTTAAAAGAAATGTCTTTTAATTTTACAGCATATATATTTATATATAAATATATTACTTGTTTTCCATTAATGTATTTTACAATTCAAAGAGCAATATATAATTTTTACCAGATTTAGTCCTACACTTATTCACATTTCCCAATAAATATTTTTTTCACTAATTTTAGATTTTATAAAATTATTGTGCACTCATGATTTTTCTAGAGTAATTTTTGCTACTGCATTATCCACTAACCTAGTTTATAAAAGTATTTTTGTCATAGATTATAATTACATATTCATTCATTTGCTGCTTTCCTTTATAGTAAAGTTGTCTATATTTAGTAGATTGTGTGTAAAACACAAAAGAGTGATGAGCAGGTCAGCACACACTGAGGTATAGAAATTCTACACTGATTTAAAAAAAACTGCGCTAATATCGGATCGATATCGGTATTGGCAGATACGCAGAATT